>CM077465.1:60172862-61372862 GCA_039654755.1 Calcarius lapponicus
CTGAGCTTTAAATTTCCAGTTATATTTTCTTACCCTCCTTCAAAGATTTTAATTCGTATCGGCTCAGTTTGTTTGGATGTAATGTCTTTATCTCCATGAATGTCTCCTTTTACTCTTTCTTTTATAATATTCCCCACTACTTTCTTTTCAAGCTTGCTGCCAAACAAGAAGAATGGCTCGTGTTTCATCTGTAGAATAAAGTCAAGCAAGGGTGTTACTTCTGGAGCATACAATAAACGCACACTTCATTTCAAATACTTTTAACATACCAGGTCAAAGCCAAACTCTCATTTTGGTCCAACTCTATATGATGAATTAATCTGTCCCATTTAATTTGACAGAGAAGAAAAGAGGGGGCAACATGTACAAATTTTTACAAGAGTCTTGACAGAAAAGACAATACTGTATCTTTCCTCAGGGAAAAAAAATCATGGAAAATAGATATGGAAAAGCCTCAGAAGGTAATTTGTTGCCATTACAGAATTTTCCCTGGCACTATTAGCAAATGCCTAATCAGTGAGGAAGAGTGAATACGTAAAAGACATTAAATGGATCTGAAGATCCTTACTCGATTTTATGTTAATCTTTTCTTACAAACGCATGTGGATGTTTGTGTCTGACACACAGTTTATCAGGAAAAACAAAGGGCAAAATAAAAGGAGATAATGTGTCAGGCTCTGGCACACATAAATGGAAGGCTTTAAAAGCCTCACTTTTTACATCTGATTTTGAAAATAGAAACAGAGACAGTAGCAGTAGCAGAGCTTGTAGAAGGATAAACTGAGGCTCCAAAGTTGTCTTGGGAAGATGTCACTGGCTGATTTCCCAACAGGAAAATTTAAAAAAAAATTAACTCACGTTTTATAGTTTACTAGAAATTTCTCACATAAACATACATTAATTTACTTTTATTAAAATTTCTTATTTACCTGAGCAAACTGCTTCCATGCACTTGATGATGTCAGTTTACCAGCTCCAGGTCTGTGCATAGCAGCCAGGGTGTAGATTTCCGTGGTATTTTTTTGCTTGGACCTTAAAAGTGCTAAAGTGGTCTTTGTACTTAGCCCAGATGGGTTTGGGTTACATGAACTTATACACCATGAGGCATAAACAGAAGCTTTGAGGGTTGGTTGCTGAGTGTAATTGGGTTTTGTATAGTTTAAGAAACACCAGCTCACAGTAGTCGTAGTACGCAGACTTGGGAACTGAAGGATCTGTTGAAAATCTGCTACGTCTGTCAGGAGAATGGTTGAGGCTGTGACTTTCCCCACAGTATTAGATGACATCTGGACTAACATTCCAAGAGGTAATTTTTGATGTTTCAGTTGGTCTTCTGCTTGAATTTCTCCTGGTGGCAATGAAGACCTCTGTGGACTCATGCTCATATCTGAGGCTGTTTCATCCACATCCAGCTCTTCTGGTGAGTCTCTTCCTTCAGATGGGCCACTGGATTTCTGCCCCGGGGATGCGGAATCAAAACTGGAAAGTTTCTCTCTGCTCAGTGGGAATGCATCAGCTGCCGCCATGCTGGCAGGTGGGAAATCTTGAGATGTTGAGGATGACAGCGATGAAGAAGATGGCATGGATGGCAGACTTTCTTTTGGCTCAGTAGCACAGCTCTGCCTTACTAGTTGAGGCTTCTGCATTCTTGGATAATCTTTCTTTATATCTGAGTTAGTCAACTCAACTGCACTTAGTTCTTCAACTATCTGCCCATACATTTTTTCTTCTTTGACTCGTTTCTGCTGCTTAGTCTCCATGAAGAGGTCCAAGCTGCTGGCAGGGGAAAGCATTCGTTTGCTTCCTCCCAAGGTAGAAGCCATGTCAGAAGTGGAAGGCAGACACAAGGGAATTGGTGCCTCCAGTCCAAGTGGAAGTGTCTGCGGCACTTTCCACAAGGGATATTTTTCTAGTCCTCCATGATGACCCAACATCTGAGCTATGTTAAATCCAATTCCTTGCATGGTTGCATTAGTTGCCAATGTTCTTTGAGAAACTGTCTCATCAACTTTACATATTACAATTGTAGGACTGTTGCTCTGTCCAAGGATCTGGGAAATGCTTGTGTACATGACACTACCATAAGACGGCACGTGGGTTTGTATCCTGACGGGAACAACTGTTCCTGGCAAAGACTGTACAGATCCATCACTTGGGGAGTCAAAATCTGTCTGAAGATGCTGCTCAGAGGAGGTATCTCTTGGTTTAATGCTATGGTCTGACTGGTACTTAGCAAGAGTATTTTTTGAATACGACCCAGATGTTCCTGAGTAATGCTGGTATGCTTGCTCTTTAGCGTGCACATAATCAGCTGCTTTCTTTCCAATAAGCTCAGGCGCATGTTCTAGGTGATAACTTGGAGGTACATCTATTTGGAAAGCCTGTTTGACGTAAGATTTCTGCAGCTGTTGTACAAATGGATGCTGGAAGTGCAGAGGTTCTGTGCAGGACTGCCACAAGATAGGCTGCTGAGATGGTGGTAAGTGAACCATGCAGACAGCTGGATAGGGGAACTGAAACAAGGTGCTATGAATAGGGGGAAACGGGACTTTTTCCTGATGTGCAAATAGCTGTTGCTGCTCTGATGGATGTTTGTTAGGAATATAAGGTGCTTGTTGGATTAAGGGAGTCCTTAACATTTCCGGGCTGTCTGCAACAAGAGCCTGTTGCTGGGCAAGGTGGGATGAGCTATTACTAAGCTGAGCACAAGAGCCAATAGCCTGTTTTCCAGAGTCATCCACCTGAATGGGCTGGAGTACAGAGGAAGGGGAGTGATGCCAGACAAGCTGGGAAGAGCGAAGACCAACCTGTGAATGTTCCATCTGCTCCTGCTTTATACTTTGTTCTGCGCTCTGATCAGTCTGAGAAATCTCTGGAAAACCACTGAAGGAAGCTTGGCGAACCAAAAAGCATTTCTTCCTTTCTCGGGATGGAGACAATGCCACAGTAGGTGTTCCAGCTGAAGAGGCATGAGACAGGTTCCCATAATCAAAGGATTTACTTCGGATCTCTGGGATTTCAGCAGCATGAGGACAAGGCATCTGTTCAGATGAGCAGCGTCTCATTTCCCTCTGATGGTGATGCCCAGGGACGGAAAGTGAGTAAGCACCTGCTGGAACTGTTAAAAACTCGGACTGTTTTCCAAATTCATCTTGTTTGGAAGGTGTGATGAACTTCATATTCTCTTCTCTTTCAAATGACATTGAAAAACTTGAACTGTGGGACAAATTACTTTCTTGGCTAGGGCTGCGAGAGAGACTTGTACCTGTAGACTCAAAGCTGGATTCCCCAGAGGAGTGCTCCATGTCAGCCAGTCTTAAACGCTTCTTTTTGGGTGGTAGCTTTTCAGCTGGAAGCTGAGAAAGGGTTTCACTTCTCTGGGGCCACTGGAATTCTTCAGTGGGTCTCTCCTGCTCTTTACTCTGCACTTCTTTATCTTTCTCAGGCTTATCTGGCTCCTCTGTGACACGAATTTCAGGTACCTGTATGTTGTGCTGGCGAACCAACCTGGGCTGGATATGACAGGGCTGAGGCTGCTGGGACGGGGATGGCTTACTGCTGTCAGCATTTTCCATTTGTGGAGCTCGGTCCGGGCTCATTGGGGACTCACAAATCTCACTCTCACATGTTTCAGATGGCGAATACATCTTTTCCTGCTGGCATGCAATATGTTCTGTAGATTCAGACCTTTCGAATGAGTTTGGCCGACTCAATGAATTTGTGTGCTGAATGACAGAGATGACATTTCCGGGGGGCTTTCTAACCAGTGATTCTGCAGCCTTTTCTTGCTCTGCAGCAAGGGATGAGTCTTCCAAAGAAGCTGCTGGACTTCCAGACTGCAAGTAAGGCCTGCACATTTCAAAACGTTCTGCATGGCAATGGGGAGCGTTTTCCAGGCCTTGAAGGGCAAATCCACTTCTTGGCACTTCCTGAATTTGGGATTTGGGATCAAAGTCCAAAGGTTGAATTCCCCCAGGGGTGCCAGTTGTACTGCTGCAAATCATAGGACTGTCTTCCTCATCTCCAACACTCTCCTCTTTCCTGCGCTTTCTGTTTTCAAAAGTTGTTCCAAGCATGGATGGCACTGACTGGGATTGTCCAAGTGCATCAATAAAAAACTCTCCCCCTTTGTTCATCCCACTTAAGGATGGTGAGTCCCTGTAGTTCTGCTTCTGAGCTTCAAATTCTTCCCACTTTCTGTAGTGCTTTCCACTGGCATCATAGTCATAAAAGGTCTTGTCTCCTTTCTTCTCTTTTAAGGATGGTCCTTTGTCACCTGCTGTCTGTCTGCTCGAAGCAATAACAATATTTTTCCCTTGTCTTCCATGATAATCTGAATCCGAGTGTCCCTCCTGTACAGATGGCAGTTCAAAGGCAGCCTGCCTTCTCAACATTCTTTGGTGGGATATTCCCACTGTCCCGGGATAAAATACATCATCAGAGCCAGTCATCTTCTCATCAAATGAATGGCTTCCTCTCAGAGATGGGGGAATACTTAGGTTGTTTGCAGAAGAGGTTGGCATGGAGTTACTTCTAATAAGAGGAGAAGAATCTGCTGGGGGTTCTAGAAGGACAGGCACATCACCCTGCTGACTGACTTGGTACAAGTTGGATTCACTTTTGATGGATGATGTGGTCTGGGATTGTCTACATTCTGTATTGCTGCCTGGATAAACTTGTGTAGATTTAATAGTGCTCAAATTATTGGAGTCAATGAGTTCCTCTTTATTTGGAGTCAGGTGAGAAATATGCTCCTCAAGCATCTTGATATCTAATCTATTATTTAAAAGAGGTGATGGGTCTGTTTTGCCCTTTCTACCCATTAAACTATGATCCTGATTTGTTGTGGCTACAGTTAGTGCTGTTCTTTGATTAATCCTATAGAACTTCCCAAAAATTATTTCTTCGTAAGACTTTGCATTAGTATTTGGTGGGCTAATTTGCTGCTCAGCACTTTCTGAGCGGGAAAAATAGCCAGAGTCAGTGCTTCCCTTACTGTGTGGGCTCAGGAGGTTTAATGACTGCTCAGAATCTTGTCCTTTTTTCTCTGACAGTCTTAGTGCAAGTCGCTGTTTAACTGTATGAGAGTCATCAGACTTGGTACTTAAGGATGGGGTTTGCAACATATCAGAGCTAATATACGGTGAACTCTCACTGGGTAACTGAATCCCACTTTTAGGGATAATCAAAATGGGGACTTTCATTGGCCCCACCAAGGACTCCTCCATGGAGGAGTGAAAGCCACTCCTGCTAGCAATGTCCAGTGGGAGCTGTGAGACAGGGCTCAGTTTGTCAGACCCTTCCACCAGGAGTGAGGTTTCCTCATCCGTGTCTGTACTCTGCTCTCCATCCGAATGAATTTCAGCTTCCACATCGATGTAACTGGCATCGAGGTCCAATTTAGAGACTGCTGACTCTGTGAAAGGTACCAACCCTGCCTTAATTGCATGGGCATGTGACTTCCTGTGTTTGTAAAGGTTGCTTTTCGTCTTGAAGGAGAAACCACAAGGGACACAAGGGTACGGTCGTTCACCAGTATGAGACCTAATATGCTTTTTAAGTACACTAGGTTTGGCACAGGCCCGATTACAGTAAGGACAAATGTACTTGCCAGGCTTTTTGGGTTTGTGCTCTTTTTTGTGAGCATCTTCTGATTGTTCTAAAGATTTCTGTGAATATTGGCTGTATGCAGGGTTCAAACTTGAAATCTTCTTCCTGGAGAAACCTCCACTATGGCTATGCATATGAAAAGGAAACAAGTCCTCTGAGGCAACTGATTGCAAGTGGCTAGGAAACTGCCATGGAGGGCCTTCCAAGCTCTGATGTGGCTTTATGTTGTGCAAGAAGCCTTGTGGCAACGAATGCTGTGGAAAGGAAAGCGAATGTTGACATGAGTAAGGGCTTGGACGATGCTGTGGATATTGCTTCTCTGTGACTTGCTGTGCAGCTTCATTTGATGATACCAGTTTCCCAGAACTAAAAAGTTGTGCTGATGCCGTGTTTCCTACTTGCTCGTGATCTATTTGTGGTTGCCGCTGTACTTCTTGACTGCCGAAAGTGCTCATCTTAATAACAGCTGGATGTTCTTGCCTCCATCTACTTGGTACTTTAGCAGGTTCTCCAGACCTTGAGGTAGCTTTTTGCCCTATAACTGTGTCCCCAGAGTCCATTTTGTTACACAAGGTCTTAAGTGCTAGTTCACTTGAAAGCTGTGCAGACACATGGAGTGTGCCCAAAGCTGTGCTTTTCAAAGTCTTGTTGCTCCCATTTTTCCAGGGTTGTTGCAAGTTCACAGACTTTTCTTTCTCTTTGGAACTTTCCACGCAGTAGTCTATAGGCATTAGATTTGTGTCTGTACACTAATGAGAGTATTACACAGTTCTGTTCATGGCATGAACTTTCCTAAACAGTTTATTGTACATTTGCAAAGACTTGTTATAGCATTTGGACATGGTCCATTGTTATTAAATACTGAGATGCAGAATGATCCAGAGATTGCGATCTCCTAGAGCAAAGTTGTCTTCATCTCTTCCATGGTGACACAGCCATCTGTACAGAAATATAAAATAAAAAAGAAAACAAACCCGCACACACCAGTTAGAACAGCCATACTAAACAACATTGGTGCAGTCAGTTGCACTTCTATTTAGCCTTACATGGAAATTACTGAGAGACTTCAGCAAAAGTAACTACATTTCACTAAACTCCCTTTTGTGAGCAGACACAGTAAAGACTGCCTCCAGAGACTGCACACAAGTATAATCGCTACTCAATAGCAGCTCTAGGATTGGAAAATAAAGACCTACACTTTCCAAATTAAACAGTAGTTTTGGAAGGCTTTCAGGGGACAGTTTAAAGGCTTGATCTCAAAAAGTCCACCACATACTTTCAAAGCCCTTTCAGCAAATCGCTGCTGAAAATAGAAGCCTAACACTGTGAGTGGGAATTACCTTATCCAGTATTATTCACTTAGGTTTTAGACATACACTTTAGTCACCTGGCCTTCCTCTCAAGTCAAAGAAGGTTGATCTGAAAAGAAATCTTTCCATATCATGACAGGTGCTTCTGACATAGAGGCTGTCCATGCACAAGGCCCTCCACCATGGAAATGCTTGTCTCTAACTAGTCAGCTTGGGGTACATATTGAATATTGCTAGAAACTGCTGAAGTGAGGTACTCCTTACCTTAGATCATCTAACTGGTTTTATAAGAAGGTGTTGTTTGCTATTCTAAACTACTTTTAAATAGTCAAAAAAGAGACATCAAAGAAGCATTTCAAAGCCAGCACTTCTGGTACCTTTCCCCAACTCCATCTTCAAATCACTATGTTAAATTCTAGTGAGAATGTCTTGCCAGGTGTAAAGGATGTATTAGAGACTTTTGTTTATGTGACTTTAGCATTTTAGATTTCACTGTTGAAACAATTCCATGCAGGTATACATGCATTTTTAATGCTTAAACACAAAAAGGTTTCCACAGTTCCATTAAAAACACCAAAAGCTCAGAGGTACAATTTTCATCGAAAAGTACGGCATTTGAATTTGAAGTAAAATTTTCTTCTCTTTTTTCATGTTATCCAAACACAAAGCATTTTCTAGATAAAATAGTGAGAATTATACAGACAGCCATGATTTAACTATAGCAAGGAAAAGAGTAAAAAAATCAGCATTACAGATACTGGAATACTTTTCATTCCTACAGTGGACAAAATGAATTTGGCTTAAAGAAACAATAGCAAAGTGCAGGAAAACACACAGGTAATAGGCACTTCAGATTTTTATTTCAGTATAAAGTAATTACCTGCATCTTCTAAACATCTAATAGGCATGACTATCTTCAAATTCCCTGTGGAGAAAAAAAATACAATTATAAGAAATTTTTTATATTAGGTGTAGATGATGATGAAAATCTTCTATTCTTTACAGCAGAGGTCTGAAAATTTCATTTACCCATCCACTAGAAATTTTTATGTTGTGCCTTAGAGGTCTGAGTAATTACATTTGAAGACTCTAAGCATGAATAGTTTTAAAGGACGTAGGTTTCTAATGTGTAGATGAATAACAGCAAGTTTAAACTAACAAAGTCTCACCTTCCTGAATCAGTGAAAAGAGAGCTGCCAATGTACCTCTTCATTCCTATGCCTTTGTTAAGCCTGGATTATCCCTGAATCCCCTTGGCAAATCCCCTTTCAATGCCTCTCTCCAGCTAATACTTTTAGACTCCAGCCCTCTCATTAAATGTTTCAGGGACCAGCACAAACTCCTGGTCAGGGTGTCACCACTCAGGGACAAGAAAATGTAGTGAAACAGGAGTAGGTGTCCAAATTAACACCTGTGTGATAGTACTACAGAATATATGGCTGCTTTCTCAGAGAAGAAACTTAGAGAAGAAAATTACAGAATACATGGTTAAAAGACCTCTCTGACTGCCACCACACTGCAGGCTACTCTGTATTGTTGAAAAGACCAGCTCAGAGAAGAGGGAGCCTGAGCATCATCTCATTGCCTTAAGACCATTTTTCCCACAAAAGGGGGACTCTCAGTTTTCAACAAATCTTTCTTCAAAGGGATTTCCGCTTTTGTTTCATTAAAAAGGATATATGTTCAATTGTGACAACAAAAGCAACAATGACAGTGTTTCTTTATTGTTTTTATTTATGCCAAAAGTCAGAGCATCGCTAAAGAACAGATCTTTAGAAACAGCTGGAACATTAGCTTCAGAGTAGGGGATACAGGGGACTATTGTAATGATCCTCAATTAGCAACTATCACAAAGAAGCTAGAGTACTCATGTTTATTTTCCATTGAATGACACCAAAAATTATCAAAAACGAACAACTATAAAGGAAAAAAATCAATAAAAAATTTAAAAAGTATTTTTTAGTTCTTTGTAATTAATATCACTTTCCAAGAACAAACAGACATTAGCAAAGCCTAATAACTTGACGCAAATAGAATCAGTACCATGCCACCTGTTATGAATTAATCATTAGTAGTACAAATAATATATCGGTAGTTAGGCCAGCAATAACTGATGGAATGTTGGTGTAGTCAACTATTTTTTTAACTATAGAGAAATCCCCTGTAGTACAAAATAACAGCAAGTTATCAAATGCAAACCAGAATGTTTTAGATCATAATGTCATTTAGCTTTGATGTGCTAATGGCTTCTTTAAATAAGTCTGTTGTCTTACTCTCTAAAATAAAAAAGAAAAATGCAATCCAAGTATATATATTTTTTTAATTTCCTAAT
This sequence comes from Calcarius lapponicus, assembly GCA_039654755.1. Taxonomy (NCBI): domain Eukaryota; kingdom Metazoa; phylum Chordata; class Aves; order Passeriformes; family Fringillidae; genus Calcarius; species Calcarius lapponicus. Next base: position 60,182,115 of record CM077465.1, read on the forward strand.
CCACTTCCTCAAATAAAAAGTGTCAGTCCAAATGGAAAAAGAAATCCCTGTGCACAAGTTACATTATACCAGAAGTGGTTACTGCAGAGCAGCTCAGCAGGGGCTCATGAGGAAATGGCAGGTAAGTGGCCCAGCAGTTCCAGCAGCTGAGCTACACTGAATCCCAGGTGGCTAATGATGCCAATATATGAGCACAGATGTAAAGGAAAATGTGTGGCTTGAGAAAGCAGAAACAGGGACAGGAGTGAATGGTCCTCGCTGAGAGAACAAAAAGGTATTTTCCATCTTCAAAGAAAAATACTCTTCTCCTTATTAGGCAATTTTGCAAATGGTGAAAGAGAAATTTCTAGAAGATGGGAGTATCTTTTCTTTCCATATTCCTTTTACTGAGAGCACCTTTACAGAAGAAATCTGCCCAATGGTTTTATTTCAGCAAAAGATGATGCTAATATACATCCAAAACTTTTCTGTTCTGGACTGAGAACTCTGTTACAGAGTGAAAGCCCTTCTTCAGTCCTGCAACTTCAGAACATTCTATACAATTTTTCAACCTCCACTATGAAACAGGTAGAGACTAATTACAGGGATTATTGATGGCTTAAGTGCGGCAAGAGCCACTCTCCTGGGAAAAATAAATCCCTTTCCAGAACGAACATAGTAATTTCTGGTTTAGCTTGAGCTGCCATCCATCCTGTCTCAAAGATGGCTTTAATATTACTTCTCTTGTTTTTTTTTTCTCCTCCCTAATGGGAGACTGGCTTGACTGGAGAAATGTAAGACATTGCAAAGCTAGTTGGCATTGTGTCTGTTTTATCCAGTCAAAACTCTATCTCATCTGGCTGCATCCACAGCCTAGCTTAAACCAACAAAATACTTCAACTTTTCCAAGTGATCAATGTTTCTCCTTTAGAAAAAATGGTAAATGCAATTTAAATATAGCTTTTCATCAAATACATACCACTTGGTAGGCAGAAACTCTTTATATTTCAAGTACTGCCTGTTCAAGGAACTAAGGATGATAAAAGGGCACAATTTTTTTAATACATTTGGCACAGCTCAGCTCTGCTGGAGTGAGTAAGAGCGGCCCACCTACCCGGATCAGAAGCTGTATGGGAGTTGCATGGAGCACATTGTTTGACAGGAGCTGAAAAGTCCTTCCTGGCTGGTGGCCAAGCCAGGTTTCCTGGCAGGAATGAGGCCCCAGAGCCAGCTCCCCTAGTCACATTAGCTGTGCTATCTGCCTGCTTCAAAACAGGACATTTCACTTCTATGAAAACTTTGAACATGAGAAGGTTACTTGGAAACCAGGAGCTGTATTTATGTCAGATGCACCTACTAAATCAAGACTTTGAAAACTTTCTAGAAAGGAACATTATCCTTTTGTTCCTTCTTTAACGAGAGTGCCTTTGTGAGCTGTATGCAGGGGATATATATCTGATTGACTGCAGAGCTCCAAGATTATTCCTTCTTTTCTTTTTTTTTTTTTCTCTTTTTTTCAGACCATTAAAATGGTTACACTCAACAGCTTTAAAATAAAATTTGGCAAAATATTGCTTTTACTGCTTCTCAATTTGTAGCTCATATTACAGTTCTTGCAAGTGAACAAATTGGAAGCTTATGTCTTCCAGGCTAAATCCTGAGTGCACCATACAGAATAAATATTGACTCTAGCATAAGGACTAAGGGTCAGATACAGCCTTGTTTTAAATCTTTTCTGTCCAGCTCTGCCAGCACAAAGCTGGCCTAAAACCACAGTAACTGGCCCCTGAAGAATTTGTATTCTACAGGGCAAGTGTTAGCACAGACAAGCTGCAGTGGCTCCTATGAAATCCTTACACTCATGCACAGACTTCTGCCAAGACCCTTATTAGGAAAGTCTAGTTTATGTCTGGGATAAGCCCAGCCGCCTTACTAGAGAGGCCACCTCTGAACTCTTCCCCACCTGCAACAGAGAAGAAAATTACCTTGGCTTTCAGGTAGAAAGGCAGCATACTTTCAGCTTGCTGTTTCCTACATGTTTCCCTCTGTTTTCCTAATGAGAACTGCTTGGTGTTGATATCCCAGTGAAAAATTTAAAAAGACTGAGATCCCTAGTAAAACATGGATTTATAGTTTCTCCTGCATAGGCGGGCTAAGTCTGAAGAAGACCTCTCAAACAGCATCCAGTGTGCACCTCTGAACTGAAGGATTTAACTGATATGAAGATAGATAAGCATTTGTTCCTCCTTCTTTTCAAGGTTATATATTCATTCATGGGCTGAGGATGTTATGTAGCAATATAACAAAAAGAATGCAGTCCTTGGGGTGTACAGTTTTGGCATTTTACACAAATGAAAAACAAGATGACCAACTGACACTTGGCAAAGTCTGAATTACTGGGAATGGGAGCATGCTTGTGCTTTTGCTCCAGTTTGGCAGGAATTGTAAGACATCATTTTGCACATGCGAATCAAAAAAGGCAGCTCTTTTAAAACAAGTTAGATGTATTTATTTTAATCTACCACTTTCTATGTTATAACTGCTGTTGTTACCTCTTCACATTTGAAGATACTATTCTAATTAGTTAATTTAATTTGACCCTAGATGTTCTGCCTGCCCTCTGGATTTCAGAGCTTTATTGAATGTATTGTCACTCTCCAAAATCAGCCAGAGAACCACAGTTTTGGAAAAACCCTGAAATATTTAGATTAATGCTTACAGGTTTGGTTGGATTTTCAGGATTTTTTGTGTGGGTTTTTTTTTTTTGAGTGGTTTTTCGGTGGCTTTTTTTTTTTAATTTGGGCAGCTGAACTAATTATTACAATATACTTTTTAAAATGTCATTTAAAAGTACCATCCAGTACAAGCCCAAACACTGCTCAGGCAAGTGCACCCAGCACACAATGATCTAACAAACTATACTGAGTTTACCTGAGGTCAAGCTCCAGGGCAGGATCTGTTCTCCATTGCTATACTGTGCTCACACAGATTCCCCAAGAAGCCAAGGATGCTGAGGGCACTCACTGAGAGGATCCAGTTACAGATACATCAAGGGCAGACTGCAACCTCACTGTGACCAAACAACTTCAGGCTTTTGGGTACATTTGTGTCCCTGGTAGTTGCTGGTTTCAAGGGACAGATTCTGTGCATGTAAAACTAGAAGTGGTGTAAAACTTGGCATTTTGATTTGTGCAATTATTATTTCAGTGCTTGAGCTGTATCTGGCTTATATTTTGAGAACTGCTCTAGAATCTCAGCCTTTGAGAATTGGCATCTAACACATTTTAGACAACTGTAGTAGTATTGAGTATTTAATTAATTTTATGCTTTTACCAAATTTACCTTAATCCTAATTATTTCATATCATTCAAAATATTACTTGAGACCATTATGAGAGTATGTTGAAGAACACACTTTAAAAGCACAACTAAGAAAACAAGTTGACACCAACTAAGAAAACAATCAAGTAATCAAATCTGTTGTACCCTAACACCTGATAACCTGAACTGTAGGATCTTACACCTATTCAGACATTTCATATAAATGTCTATGTGTACTTGCTGTGATGAAGACCTAGACTCTGAATGTGACCCTACTGAGTCAGAGGTCAGGCACACACTAAGAGAAAAATCAGTTTTGAAACAAGACCCGCTCGTTACAAGATTTGACTCAGAGAGACTGAAAGGAGACAAATTATTCCAACAAGAAAGAGAGTCGAATTCTGCTCTACATTTACCTGGTACAAATCTGAAGCAATGTGCTGCAAATCCAAGGACATCATTCCAGATTTATTCCTCATAAAAACAAACAGAATCAGACCACTTAGGTTTAGGCTTTTACATCCTACATATGAAATACCTGAAGTTATTTGCCAGAAGGTGAAAATAAACTAATCCAACACCTCTAAGATGTCTACAGAGAGAATTGTAACATATATTGCAAGAAATGCTCAATTACACAGTAGTAAGAAAACATGGGTGATTTTCATTAAGAGATGCTGGTTTGTATCATAAATGCTTTGAGTACAGCTGCAGCAAAACACTCAGTTTTTGCTACGTTAAGTATCTCAAATATACTGCTGCTCTCTGTAGAAAAACAGCACCAACTAAAAACCTTAACTTCAAGGTTTTTTATTTTAAGAAGCCATATAGGAAGTCTAGAGTAAAAATGCATTAACTCTGACCTTTTAACTATAATGACAAGGATTTCTCACTTAAAAGTATATCACTATTTCCTTTTTCAGCATCATACACAATGTACACATTACTATCAGATGGAAAAAATGTATAAAAAAGCTTTAATGTTGTCAAAGACCAGTTGAACACTTATTTCCACAGGATGAGTATTAAAAGGAAAAAAAGAGAGAAAAACTATGCAGGAGCCAAATTAATCTTAAATGCTTCCTTTATAGGTAGGAATTTGAAAACAAATCTCAATTCTTCTCCTTGAACTGAACAAAACCCTGCTATCAAAGAGATGCCAAAACAGCCAACAAGTCAAGCAATCTTATCAACCAATTAGCAGTTAATTGATCCCTCTGATCCCACTGCTTTTAATGGATCAGGTAAATATTTTTTTTCTGGCTGCCTAATCTTGCTGTGAACCTCAAGAGTCTGACAGAGCATGTCAGATAACACAAAATCTACCTGTTCTGTCTGACTGCCTTCTGATATGGACATCCTGAATCTGTCTCTGTACAAAAGCAAAGGATTGAGATTATTCAGATATGAAACTAAACAACAGAACTATTTAAACTGCTAATCATTTCACACTGGTACTTATTTCCTTGGGGAACAAGTTAAAAAACGAAAACAGTTTAATAAAATACCAATCATTTCCCATGTGGACCTTAAAATGTAATGGCAGAGCAACAGCAGATCTGACAGACAGTACTTCTAGGATTATTAAAATTTCAGAAGGCGACGAAAATACCAGAAATGTTTTGCCCTGCCCATCACCCCACCCTCACTCCCCATTTTCTTTTGAACTGTAGTACACAGTGATTTATAAGACTGAAAACAACTCCCATGCAGATAACAGTCAGAAACCAATGCCCACTAAGGTCCTCTTTAAACACCATTTTGATGGCTGAAACAAGGTTTACATGAAGCCTAATCCCATTGGTGCTATCTGCAGAACAAGTGTCTCTCAAGGGTGAATTAAGTAGTAAGCAACAGTATTTACTAAATACACATTAACAATGTGCAGGAGTATCCAAAACAGTGCTGAGATACAAATGAGCTCTTAATTCTTGGACTACACTCTGTCAGCAGAAACTCAACTTTATCTCGCTTTCTTCTGAGCCACAGCAGTCAAACATGAGGATACTGTGCCAAACCATGGAACTGTCAAATAGTTTCTAATCTAAGAGTTACTTTTTGCCATGTAGAAAAGAAATGGAGCTTTGGCCCTGCCCAAAAAGAGCTAAAAACCTCCAGCAAAGCAAAAGCTCGGACACTAACCAATGATGCTATGTGATGCCACTGGGATTGCAATGGAAGTCTTGCAAAAATTACTGCTGAAAATTACTGAGATTAAAGAATTTTTTTCTCAATTTAACACAAAGGAACGTGTTAATCGGAAAGGGAAATTTCATACCCAATAAAGGACAAATTAAGTAAACTATGAATTTAGCAGCCCTTCGTAAGGATAAAGTGCATGCAAAAAGCAAGATTCCCATGCGGATGTGGTTTGTAGTCATTTACAGACTTATAAAACATCATCTACAGTAGGAAGGGTAAGAACGTTTTCACTGGAGCGTTCAAACTGTTAAAGTTGTCAGATTTAAGAATTTTCCCAACTGAAAGACAGGCAAAGGCTGAAATGCCTCATCATTTTCACACAAGGACTGCAAACGGGCAGCCACTGCGGAGAACACAGCTGTACTGGTAAACCTCTGTTAAGATATCATACAGCTTTCCTCCAGGTTTTCCCAGGGGGAAAAAAAATAATCAAAATTTGAGTAAATATTGCTACATTTTTAGGTACAAGGTAATTATTCTTCTCATGCAAAAAGGAAATACTAGGCAAATATCAGGCCTTAGCCTAGCATTTTCACCTCAGAGGGAAAATATAACCAAATTTTCTGGAAAGTGAGGTTTTTTAAGTTAAAAAGTTACACAATCCTAATTATGCAACCGCGGCAGATTTTGTGAACAGTCATGCGTCCTTTCACACCATGTCAAAAGAAACCACTTTCATTTCACATGAAAATATCACTGTCTTTCAAACACCTTTTTGAATGAGCAAATGCACCGCCTCAGACTGAAACTCTCGCCCTGGCAAGAATTACATATGAAGACATTTATAGTACCTGAGCCTGCATTTGTTTTTCACTCACACCAATTATTATAGAAGCTTATTTTAAAACCCGTCTTTGTTTACTAAGCTCTGTGGTCATCACATGTCAAAACAAAAAGAGACACATGCTAAACATCAACAGTATGTTCTTACTATTTTTTTCCACTTTTTGCCCCCAGAGTAGAATGGGTCTTCACAGCAGTTTTATTTCAATCCATCCTGAATACTTTGTAAGAGTTCAGCTGAGATCAGCTATTAAGCCTCAAAACCTAAATATTGCACAGATGTCACAACAGCCACTACTCAGCAGCCAAAATGTTTCATTTTGACAAATGACTCGATACACGCATTTTGGGGTAGCAAATCCCATCACTGAGCATTGCCTAAAGATTGTGATCACTATAGAGGTAATGTAGGATACATTAATTAGACTGCATATTTAAGAATGCTGCTTTCTTTACAATCCTCAGGATGGCCAGCAAAGAATAATAAAAAAACTCTTTAAAATTATTTGGGTCATATTTTACAGTACTTTGTTCTTTTTTACTGTATGAAGCATTGAAAGTCAGTATGTATAACATTCAATTGCATCAGAACACTTCTTAAAAATTCAGCAAAATATGCATATGCTTTTTGCTGCATTTTGTAGTTATACATGAAATTTCACTCTTTGCACTTGTTTCTTTTTGAAAAACCCCAAATCAACTGTGTTTATTAATATTACCATCACTCTCACAAGCAAACACTACTGAAGAGATGAACATCTACTAAAATGCCTGAAACTACATTTAAAACCTCTGTTATTATAGAGTTGTTGCTATTTAAGGCACAGACCAAGCTGACAGCTAAGTTACGGATTTCAACAAGAACAACATAATAAAACCCCAAGCATTTTTCAGGAAAGACACTGGTCAGATTTCATGATGACTTTTTACCAGACAAGGATAGATCGGAGTGCATCACTACAGCACCTTAAAGTTTTATCTACGTGTCCCACATACCACTAACTTTTGTAACTACTCCAAGGAAACCTGCAATATGAAACCATTGAATACCAAATTACTCCTGTCCATGAGAAGCTGAAGTAGGGCCAGCAAAGAAACCTAATTTCAGCCACCAAGCAAGAGCTCAACAGGCTCTAAGAGGACATTCTCTCTTGAAGATCCATTAAAAGGGAAAGCAACAGTAGCTCAGCTTTAAAAAACTCCAGAGAACTTCATACAGGGTTCTCCTTCTCCTGCATCCTGCCTGGCTCATTCCATCAAGTTTAGTTTTTCTTTCCATTATCAGAAGTGGAAGAGAAATCACCTAACAATCTGGCCCAAAAGTACCTTAGGTGCTTGTGATACACCAATGGCACTTGCACACAACAAACAAAAGAAAGCATCACCAACACGCAACCCAATGTTTTGAGTTGGAACAGACCTTTAAAGATCAACTCCCAAACATTCCCATGTCTAGCCCTCGACATTCCCTTTATAGACAGGGAAATGATCACATAGAGTGTATGTACAGGCATGCATGTTTGCAAAGCCAGACTTGAACTAATTATTACTGAATGCTCCTTGGGATACCTCCTAAAAATCTGAAATGTTGCACTGCCAGCCAAAAACATATAGGGCTATTTTCCTTAAGACCACATTGCAATGTTTTATCACTCAGACCACCTAAGATAAATAATCCACTTAATCAACTTGCTCATTCAATTGAACTCTTCCCCCCCCCCCCTCCTTTTCCCCTCCTCCCCCACCGTCAGGGTTTGAGGACAGCCTGTTCGCCTGGAGATGGTGAATCACTACAAGCCAGCAGGCCCACTTGGTTCCTCAAAAGTCACAAAAGGTGTAAAAATAGCTCCTACTAATGAAGCAAGTACAGCGTCAGCAGCCAGATGAGCGTGGGTGATCTGATAAGGGTCTGCTGTTGCAAAGGGCAAATTATTAAGAGAATGCTTCTGCCTCTCTCTCTTTTTATTAAGCTTTGTTCTTCCTTTGCTGGAACCACCCCTCTGCAACGCCTGATAAATGACACCTGACAAGGCTGGCTGTAATTGCCAGTTTCATACCAGGGCAGGAAATGGTGCCTCTCTAAGAGCTGAAGGTACAGTGGACATGTCACTAAAAAAAAAAACCCAACAAATAAAGAGAGGCACAAATAAAGCCTAAAAATAGCCAGGACTACCCACTGAGTATGACTGTGTGGGTATATTTAGTCTGTCTAACACCAACTTTCCTTGTTAAAAACACAATTTTACCTTTATGCAAAACAGCTTCCTGTTTCTAACTTGAGAAACTTGAGAACACAAGGGGGGGTAAAAGTCAGATTTTAAAATCATCCCCTTTTCATTGACATTATAGCAAGAGTAAAGGTGAGAAGACCAGACAAATCTTCCATGTGCCTTTTGCATCCTGACATCCTATAACAAATAGTCAGAAACTTTCTATTAAGACATCCCAACAGACAACCCATCGAACTACGGGAATAGATTCAGAGGCAAAACCAGAGCTGTAGCAGCAAATTGAGGAGCAGCAGGAGGTGAAGGCAGGGGCAGGTCCCACACCCTGGAGTGTGGCTGTGCCTGGCCAGCAGCAGTGGGACACACTGGCTCTCTCACAGCCCAGTCCTGCATGCCACACCTGCCCTGGGCTGGTGCACAGCCCCTCCCTGGCACCAAGGGCCTGCCAGGAAGGGAGACATCAGGTGCTGCCATTTCAGGCTGCAGCCAAAGGGTCGCCCCTTGGCCAAGAACAGGAGGGCTTGGCCTACTGCCGGTGCTGGCTAGCCTTGCTTGGGCTGCCACAGGAACCATCCCACTGCTCCTCCTGACAAGCAGCCCCGTGGGTTTGACTGCAACAGGACGAGCCACAGCTACACTCAGCTGAGGTGTTCAGAGGTGCTCTTCCAAGTCTCCTTCCAGGGAAACTCTGCGCTCCTGCAGGCCATGCGCTTCGCTCCCTGCTCCCCAAAGGGAAGGCAGGGATGGTCCCCCCAATCCCCTTCAGAACATCTGCAACTATTTAAAGCCTGTGACTGGAATACCACTACTGGAGCAACACTCATGCCAAATTCCTAGTGCTGACTAGTGCTCTGCATGAGCTGTGCAAGGAAATGGTCTCTCCCACAGTTTTGCTTTTTCTACTTGTTATCATGACTCGTTTGGCTGATGTACACAAGAGGGGTTTGTTTCATTATTATGCAGCCTTCCCGTGTGCCTCCAAATACCACCCATCACTTCTACTAGGCTAAACAAAAACACACACGTTTTTACAAGACCTTTTCTCTCATTTACAACAGAAAAAAAAAGCCCAATGTAACATATTGCCAAGTTCACATGCAAGATCCAATCCAAATGATTATTCTGAAATTAGAATTTTTATTTTCCTCTGATTTTAACATTAAACAAAATGTAATTGAAGTTAATAAGATTAAATTTTTAACATTAACTACAGTGGGAAATTGAGACTGTGTTCTTTTCTTGATATACTGTGATTAATTCCCACTGATGCAAGAGCACTCTTTGTGCAGCATCATAGTTTTGTCTTTTCATTCTTTGCCTTAGCAGTATATTTAATAATCACTGATTTTTCCACTAGAATAGATAAACATGATGATGTAAGACAAATCAGTTGATGATACTATTCTTCAGACAATTTAATTTTCATCTGAAATGAAGAATAGATGCTATTATATTAGAGGAAATACGGATGTAAAAATAATTATTAGTAGGCTTAAATACTGAAGACCATATTCTGGAAGTATATTTCCATAAAGTTAATAGGAAACAGGACCATATATTCTCAATCACTTTGGGGATTTTAAGTTATAAAGTTAAAAGTACACAGCCTTCAGCGTAGCTCCCCACTCAGATTTGGAAGAGAAATTCTGTCTAAGCAACGGTAATATATTACCTGTCTTTTTAAGATTGCACCTATTTAGAGAAACATAAAAAGGAGAAGATTAAACTAAGAAAACTGCAGAAAAGTGTATTAAGAAAACATAACTTTACTATTACATTGTATTTTCTAAAATTCTGTAGAATAGACTGAAATCCCTAAATCAGGTAACGAAATCTTTTTTGGTAAGTTCCTGCCATGGGCCTTCTCCTTTGGCCAGTATTTAAACTACGGGTGCTGGAACCCTCTTGTCCCAAATGCAGAATCATGGAATCATTTAGATTAGAAAAGCCTGTTAATATCATTGAGCCCAACCACTAACTTAACACTGTTAAGTCCAACACTAAACCATGTCCCTAAGTGCCACATCCATAAGACTTTAAATACTTCCAGGAATGGTGACTCCACCACTTCCCTGCTCCAGCAGCCTGTTCCAGTGCTATGAAGAAAGTTTTCCTAATACCCAAACTAAACCTCCCCTGGTGCAACTTAAGGCCATTTTACCTTGCCCTAAAGTACGTCCCTAACTCACACCTTCACAAACAGATGGCATAGGTGGGGTGGAAGACTGGCTATAGTGGTGTCCTGCACTTCAGTTGGGACAGTAGTTTCTCAATGGCATTTCCCACAAAATGAAAGCCTACAGTAGGTTAAAGCACACCATGGGCAAAATGAGGCAGTGGCCACCAGCACAGGACAGCAGGCAAGGCTGCAACAGGAGCTATGGGAGGCAGTAAGGAAATACAGCATTAAGTAGAGTCTGCACTATCTCACATCATCCTACATCCTGCTGCAGGTTGCTTTTCCTGCCACAGCCTTCTCCCTCCCGCCCCTGCACGGTGTCATTTTCCCCAGTGTGCACTCCCCTCCCACTCACCAACACATAAGGCACACCATGACTTATGTCACCTCTCCAATCTGGCCCAGCATCTCAGAGGTGCAAGCATAGACGCAGTCTACAAATGGCTAGGATTAATGCTTTATTGCCAATTGCAGCAGGCAAGTGGCTCGGCTCATAATGCAATTTTGTCCTCAGGAAGACCTGTAGGAGGTGGGAGCAGGTTGCCACGAGCCTGGTGCCTTCTGTGCACTGACATATGTCCTTGTTGCTGGGCGAAAGGGCACATCCAATTAGGTGTCTTTTATTATTAACATTCTGCTGTTTCATCTCTTGATCATGTATCCTCCTCTTGGCCCCTCTGTACCCCAGCTTGTGTAACGCATCAACATCTGCAGACACACTGCTCCACTTGGGAAAGCTCAAGTAGAAATCTGGTGGTGGAGACCAGGTATCTTCCTCTTGCAGACCCAAGCAATATCACAGTAACTAGGATCCTCAAGCTAAAAAGATGAGAAATATGAGGTATCTGCCTTGCTGAGAGTAATAATTACAATGTATTATTAACAAAACTCAGGTTTCATCATTAACTCGACTCAGGTTTCAAGAGCTGATCTCACCCTAATGCTCCGCCAAATTACATCCAGTCTTTCCTTCTGAGTGGATCCAGTACCAGCAAGGAAGTCTGCTGGTAACTGTTACACTGAAAAGAAAGCACCGGTAAAAATGAGCTATAAATACCACAATCAAGCAGGTGCAAAGAATTACAGACATTTTAAGTTGCCCGAACTCAGGGCCATCTCACCACTTGGATCTAATCCTGCCAAATAGATAGAGACTGTAACTTCAAAGCAGCTGAGAGGAAAGGGCTCACTGTCAGCGTGTGCTGCATGTGGCACAGCTGACCTGACCCTCCTTCTGCAAAGGATCGACTCCACTCCCCTCCAAGATGTCTGTCAAGTCAGAGCTCCTCTCTTGCATCTCAAAACAGGAGAAAGGCCACCTACGTGTTTGCTATAATGAAGTAGCCAACTGTCTCAGTCACGACCCAATTCCTGCCACAAAAAAACCTTGTTTGATTTTGTTCCTCTCCCAAGCTCACCAGAGGAACAAAGACCTTCAAAAGTGTTTTCTCAACCCCTAAGTGAGAGATGAAAATGCAACTTTAATTGTGGATTGGTGAGGTCTCCTTGAGTAAAATAAACCAAATTGCTCAGATGCAACTGCGTAACAGGAAGCCTAATTGCTTGGCTAGCATCAACAAAGAGCTGCTGGTTCATTAGAGCAAGCTGGAGGAGCTGCTCTTTGCATCTTCACAAGCTGGGAGTATTTGATTGCAAAATCGCTATGGCTGTTTGATCCAAAATTCAGCCTCTGAGTTCTGATCAGGAAAACTTAAAAGCAAAAAGCCATCACTCTGATATTTTTCTTCACAACTTTCTTCAGGGTAACAATTCATTTTTCTCCTTGATCTGTTCAAGGATGTCAAACCTAATCATAAGATAGGATATGAACTTTTATGTTCTGTATATACTGCTTAGAGAAAGAACAGAACTGATGAGAATCAAATTTGCAGTTTCACATGACAGCTGGAAGATGCTGGCACTTAGGCTGCTATCCTGAGGTCTAACTGGGACAGGACCTTGCCAGAAAGAGCAAAGAGCAAAGGAAGGCCAGGAAAAAGGCCAGTGGAGGTCAAAGGCACTCAAATTTTCTGCTGACTGGTCCAAGCAGATTTGGACAGCAGGCATCAGGCAGACAGCAAAGGAAGCTTACTTCCATCTTATCCAACAGGGAAATAATTTACTAAATCACGCTAAAGGGGAAGCAGCTAGAGGCAGCTAGCGCCATCGAAATGTTCAGGAGCATTCTCTGCCTGGAGCAGTTCTACACCCCTTTTGGGAGACCACACTGCTCTGCTTAAATTTGCTACTCATCATAAAGCTCAGATAAACCACGGCCTTGCTTTATGCTTTTTCCATCACAACCATCTTTAGACTTAAAACCTGCTGGATGAAAAACACAAACGTAATCTCAGGCAGATAACTGCCTCAGCAAGGCTATTAAAAGCACTTTATTTTCTCCACTCAAACTCCACATAGGTCCACATACAGGTTCAGACACATCTGCATGAAGAGGTCCATTTGCCTGAGTGTTTACTAATGAATGCTTGGCAGTCAGAGGGACATCAGAAGTGCATTCAGTTGTTTTTCATTTTTTAAAGAAAAGGTTGTTTACATCTCTAGGAACAAAGCATTGATGAAGTTGCTTATAAAATGCACCACCCATTGATTCAAATCTGAATATTTTCTTTTTTCCCCCTTTTATGCAGTATGAATCAGCTTGTGGGAAAGTTAATAGGAATATTCCACCAATTAATTGGGAAGTGGATCAAACCAGGACAACGCAAACCTTCATAAAGCAGAAGACTCCACATGGGGTGCTCTCAGGAAAATCACTCAAATGCAGAACTACCCATTGTGCTGAGGGCTCAGGCAGGTCAGCCCTTTGAAAGCTCTGCTTTTCACTCAAGTTGCTCATCAAGTTGCTCAACTAAAACCTTCTTTTCTGACAGGTTATGAATTAAATAACTACAGCTGGTTTCCAGGATCTCTTACCTGCTGCTAGCAGTTTCACATAGAAATAATAAAAGTCCTCATAGAGTAAATTATTTCTAGAGGTATCCTTTTAATTACAGACTGCTGTAAGATACTTCTTCTCCAGTAGCAGTGAGTCCAGGAAGCACAGAGCATCTGCCAGCATTGAAAGAAGAGCACATCTAAAACCACAGCTCCAAGTTGTCAAAATACTGCTTGTTGCAGGAATTTCATCTATGCTAACACTCTGCTAGAGCAGTCCAGGTAATAACAGCAATAACAAACAAAGAAAAAGTTATAGGCCTGCTAATATAAATGGGGCAGCATTGCTCACAGATATTTTTAAGTCCCAGTGGTGTTGATCCACCCATAAGCAGGTCTGGATTTATAGAAAAGGAAAGAGTAAGCGGATGACTACCCCACAGGAAGTTTCTATTTAAATAAGTGTCTGCCTTGACTGAAAATCAAGATAACACCTCTGAAATTCCCACCTGTCAAATACATTCTGTTTCCTCCTTGGTTTTCTTTTTCTTTCTACAGTGAACTGAACTACTCTAAAATTTTCTTTCTGTGACTTTCAGCTAAAGTAGATATGGAACGAACTGCAAACAAGCACTGAGGGCATTAAGCCTACAAGAGATTTAGCCTTTGTCTCCCTTGAGAAATCCATACAATGCCAGCTTGAGTGGACTCTGAATCCAGGTTTTAATCAGACAGAAGGTGAAATCAGTGAAACCTACCTCTTGCTCAAATATTATTCTTTCCTTAGTATCCCACTGTTCTCCAGAAAAAAGGCTCTTCTGACCTGTTGGTCGCCTGTTGGTCACCACTTATGCAGGCACAGAATCCAAACTCTGTCCCAGTGTGTCCTCACCACCTGCATGTCTACCTTTCCATCGAGAGCCTCCAATAAAAACTTCCTATAATAGAATTGTCCTGACTCACAGGTAGGGGGGGAGGGAAGCTGACCTCGCTGCAGCATCAAGAGTCTCTGACGCATTTTGGGAGGCTGTGGTTTCAGGTCTGAAAGAGTTCAGCCTTGTTTTCAATGAGGTTTCATACAATTAACTTCCAAAATATCACCCTATAGCTCCATGTCCATTTGAAACTTGATATTGTTTAGTGGTTCAACTGAGCACTATTCAGGGCCTTAGGCGTGCACTTGGCGAATTAGCAGTACTCACCAGCAGAAGAGAGTTTCTCAGAAACGCAGCCACCCAGGCTCCTGACTGGCTCCACCTCTCGTCCGCCCACTCCCAGTTTCAGACATTTCACATTCCAAAACTGGAAGTGTCTATGCAGCGCAAGGTCAGATTATTGCACAACATGCTCTTTTCCTTCTAAGAGCCACTGCATCTTCAAAAGTACATGTACTCTAACAGCAAGAGAGCTGTTTACAGCGAATTTCTATCTGAGTGGGAGTATTTTCTCCACGAATCTTATAACAAGGACATGACGTGTAAGACTCTTCCCTGCGTTTGGTAAAATTGTTACTGAGATGGCATTTATTCAATACTTCCACATCAGCATGCCTTCCCCTTTAAGCTGCCTTTTGAGAATTTGAGAATTCATTTTTACACTTCCTTAAAGTATTTCTGTGCTGGATAATTTTAGGACACACTAAACAGAACAATTTCTGCCTATCTTATATTTAGAACCAAGGCTTTTGCAATGCAACCATGAAATACAACTGATTGTCACAAATGTAGGTTTTGCCAATTGTTTTTTTCCTGCCAAACAGTGTGAATAATTGCCGTGATCCGTGATCATTCCTTCAGTTAGTCTTCAAACTCTAACAGGTGAATTAAAACTCCAATTTCAATTATACTTGAAGAAAACCTTCCTTTTTTAGTATAGGGGACTACAAGTGAGATGGGCTTTATTGGTTTTCCCAAAGAACAACATACAGGTGGAAATTATGGTGATGTATTGTGTTCTTTGAAACTGTGTTCAGCTTTTGGTACAATTAAATCTTTGCTGTTAGCACAGAAGGCCTATTTGGTGTTTCCTTGAATGCTAGCAACTTATGTTGATATCACCTAAAGGCACCTGTTGACATATTTAAATAAAGAATTAAAGACCAGTCCTTATGTGTCCCTTCTTCTTTCTACTCAGATCGGTCACCTTTGTCTTCAGCACCACTGGGGAAGCTAAGCAGCGGGGAAGCAGAAGGGTTTGGGGCTGGGAGGGTTCCCAGCACCACCTGGTAAGAATGGGGATGCTGGCAGGATAAATGACTAAGGCAGCTCTCAAAAACTCATCCTGATTTCACAGTCAAACAAGTTCTCCATAAGCTGTTGGTCCTATCCTCCCAGAAGGAAGAAGGTTCAGATCCAACAGTCAGCATTCAGAAATCTAATTCAGGCTACCCAGCAAAACTTATGAGGGTCAAAACAAACCAGTGACAGAGTAAGGGGGAATAGGAACTCAAGAGAATCCTATGAGAGGGGCAGAAAAAGGGACAGAGGAGGATGCTTTGGATGTGTGCTGGCACCATGCTTTCCTTCAGGTAAAGGCAGCCCATGGTTTCACTCCAAGTCACTCATTTGGAAGATATGATTGAGAGTCAAGTGCCCTTCATCCAGTGGAAGAGATACCTAAAATTGAGCTAATGGCTTAAAGTTACTTAGCTCCTGTTCAGTCTGTGAGCAAGTAAAAGGTTAGACTGTAATATTTAACCACAACTCCCATGCCTTTCTGAGAAGCCCAGGGGAGGCTGCCTAAAGGAAAGTCAGATATCGGCCATGCTGCTTCCTGTGTGCACCAGGTGAAAAAAATCTGCACCTGCCTTCAGGCTCATGCAGACAGTGAGCTTCCTCAGGTGCAGTGCTGTCACACAGAGCACTTTCTGGTACAGCCCATTTCCTCCTGGGAGACATTTCCCTCGGGGACAACAGGGGCTAGTACTCTGTGTGTGCCACCAGTCATGATCACAAAACTGCCAGCCGGCCGCCATGCAATATAACCAAAGTTTTAGTGCTGTGACTAGAACTCGCTCCATGTGCCAATGAGAACAGAATGAAGAATGGATGAGAGACAGCAGGACAAAGATTCATGGAAATCTGGGGACACTGTACCATAAGAGAATCCAGCACCTACTACAAATATTGGTACCATTCAAACCGTTAGTTTAAAAAGTAAAAGTGGTATTCATTCATTTTTAACATTCATCCATAAGAGGTCACTGTGTATTATGATGAACACCTTGGTGTCAGCAGCATTCTTCTCCCTTTCCATACGCTCACCATCAGGTGTCCAGTCACCTCCAGTAATGTCTCAGCCATTACCCAGCTGCCCCCAGTAGGAGCTACCAGGGAAGGAACTAAAACAAGACAAGTGGAAGTCCTTCATCTTGATTGTGTGATCTTAGTCAATTTTACAATCACTTAAACATACTTTTTATTCCCCATTAATCTCAAATGGAGTCCAAGAGTTTTACAACCTCCACAGTATAATATACTGGAATTTTGGGAAACTGAGTTTAAACAGCAAATATATAGGCTCACAAATGAACGAGGCTCCTCTGGTTTCCCAGGGTTTGGGGCCTCTATTTTAGAATTTGTTTCACTTTGACATTGTTTTTTCAGTAGTGAGTAGACTTTTTCACACATGTGACTACAACCCAGTGTGGGACACAAAAACTGTCAAGGTGATCTGCCCACAGGAACTTCTTAAGCATAAAATTTTTGTACTGCTATTCATAATGAGATGAGAAACATAATAGGCAACTTAACAGCAACTGAAACCATTTTAGTTCAGATCAGCTAACAAAGGTCTTCTTCATGGAGTAAAGTGACTTAAAGGGAAGTATTTAATTCAGAGATTTCCATGGGAAAACAAAAAAAATAAAAATAGCAATATGGAAATTTTCCAGTGGAAAACTTGTTCTTGTGGAAATTCCGCTTTCAATTGACAAATTGTTTTTATGGGAAATTCCTAAGCAGCTGTAGGCACAGCCCTCACGCTGAGAAGTTTAAAAGCAGCTCATATTTGACCCAGCACCCTCAGATTTCCCACATCAGATAAACTGCAAAAGCAAAGCCCTCATTTTTCCCTTACTCCTGAGCACACCCTGCAGCACACGAGCAGTCTCACTGCAGGTATGAGAGTATACTGATTGCAGCGGCAGCAGGCACATGGTTACTGATGGGGGGCTTGCAGGACTAACCTTTTAATGTCCCAAATCAAGACTAACTAGAGGCTCTTATTGGAGCTGTCTTTAATGCTCTGATAACTCTGATACTGGTAAAGCTGTCACTGACTCCAGCAACAGGTTTACCTGCACTAGGGATTGCAGGCTTGGAGAATCTAAAATGAAGCTTCTCACAGTGGACTGCATCAGGGAGAGAGAACTTGGTGCTGATTTTTATGTGCTTATGTGAATGGTCACAAATCATGGATACAAGTCTGTCATTATTAACTGTTTTACACTGGCTTAAGCCTGTCAATAAGAACTATACACCCTACAGCTACCATTATAGAGAGCAAGACAAACATTTTTAGCAAGCTTGCTAAGGGTCTTCTAAATTTGCAGTGGAGCATTGAGTAAGTGTCACCTTTATAGAATGATATTAGGAAAGCATAAACCATTCATTACAATGCATCTTCTATCCACCACTTTAGCATGAATCATCATACCATGTAAACAGGCTAGAAATCATATTTATGGTAGGGCTCAAAGTATCTCAGAAAGTCAGAGGAAGAAAAAAGCTTTACAGGAGGCAGGCATGTACAAAACCTCACAGTCCAGAAAGGTACTTAGAAAGGTACTGAGCACCTAAATCATTCACCTAAACATCTGCAGAGATTTACAGTGTTTCTGTAGCAGACGTGGACATCTCACACTAATGCATTTTTCACACAAAATAAAATTTAGAACCCTTTGAGTAAAAAAGTTAACTCTACTGGCTGTATGGGACCAGTCTTTGTAATTTATTCTCAAGAGTGAAACTGTCTCTTTCCCAATCACCCTCTGCCCCATACAGCCTATTCAAGCGCAGAGAGGATCCAGCACATCCCAAATTGAGTTGGGCTGGAGGAGCTCAAGCACAGCTGAGCTTTGGCAGGAGCAGGAATCCCAAGGTGCCACTGGAGGAGGCTTTTGGCAGCTGGCTGCCTGCCAGGGGCTGCGGGCTACAAGGTGAAGGAGTGGACAAAGGCCACTGCTCAGCTGCTATAGTGACCTTCAGCTATGCTGATCTGCCACAGGAATCCACCCTCTGGCTATGCTCGTGTTTCCACATGCTTTCTTGGCTATCTGCAGCACCACATACACACACATGACACCGAGCTGGCACGCACAGCCCATGTCTGCACTGCACACAGGCCAGCGAGTTCCCCTCCAGCTGCACTGCTGCTCCTCACCCATGCAGCACAGCACCCAGATGTGCTCACCAAGGCCTGCTGGTGAACTGCATGCAAGGCCTGCTGCACGGTTATGACAACCAGACACCCTGAGGCTGAATTGCAAGTGACTTGAATTTCAGAGATGGGCAAAAAAATCCTGTGTCTCTCCACGTGAAGGAACTAGTATTTTCTGATGTCACAGTAATAACATTGCAATGAAAGCCTTATTAATGCAAGCTTTGTTACTGAAGCGACAAGAAGGGCATTTATTTTCAGAGCCAGACACTCGAAGGAATACCCCACATGGCAGATAGCATAAGTATCCCGTATTTCCAGTATGTAACAGAGCTACTTCTACTACACTGAAGCACATGTGATAAGAGAAGAGGGCCCGGGCCCTTCTCCATATTCTCTGCATACCTGTTACTATCACACAGCTGCTCTCAAGTCTACAGTTTCCTGTGCAGTACAAACTGCATACCACTTCCCCTACGGAAAAAAAAAGGGCCTTGCTTGTTCTTAATTGACGATGGAAATACTGTCATATTTTCCACTAGCCAAGCTCGAAACCATTACTGAACAAACCTTCATTAATTTTTCCACAACATTTTGCAGAAATGTCAGGAAACAGCTGCACCAGAATGATTAACTGTCCTTATCACTAAGGCTTCATTGGTCAACTTCAAATTATATAGGTTTTCTTCTTTCAAATTCTACATTTAGTGGTATTTTTTGCTTTTCTTCAGTTGACTGTTTCAGTACAACATTTTCTCTTCAGAAGTATCTGATTGCACAGGTTCAGTGGCAGACAGACATTTTATGACCAGTGGAAGAATTTGTACAGTTTGGAGCAGCATACTTCTAGGAAAAGATTGCTTCCTGCAGATTGCTCAGCTGTGTCTTTCTTGGATCAAATTCAATGAAATTCACAACTTGCAGTCAGATTGTATTTGCCAGTCAGGCTGAATTCATTACACTGACATAAACTTCTCTTGCTACATTTTCTTATTCCTTTCTTTTCCTGTCCTCCTCTTTTCCTTGTCCCTTCTCTCTCCCCACACCCTCTTTCTCACCTCTTCTTTGAGCTATACCATGTGTCAAAACTTATCATACAATACCCTGTACATTTTCTGGCAAAAACAAGTGGAACAGTACACATCACCGTCCCAAACATGCAAACTCTGAGATGCTAGAAGGCTTAGTACCAAACGAAAGTGCAGCCATCTGGAGGTAACTGCTAGTGTGGATCTGAGCTTCCCAACTGTCTGAAACTTTGCAGTGTCAGAACTTTTTGGCAAAGTGTCAGTGAGCAAGAGACTCCACTCACACAGATTTGCACAGGGCACTGGACTGTTGTTTTTCAAAAATGTAAATTCTTCAAATTTTGTTTAGAACACAGCCAGGTTCATAGGATTACTTTTAAAGACTGAAATTGTAGTATAGCGTCCTGCCATGCTATTTAGCATGGTATGTAACATGGTATGGTATGTAACAATAATTACTATGTATGTATATGTAACTATAGCATGGTATGTAACAATAATTCTGCATATATGTCATTAGCAGATTTAAAATCGCAGTTGTTCACTCCATGTCTTAATTGAAGCTGCAAGCCTCGAATATATAACCTTAAGATATTTTTAGACAGAGGGAAATACAGATGCAAGTAGGTATACACACGTCTTGGAAGTTAAACAAAATTAATGCCATCAAGTGGGGGGTTCAGTGATTCAAGTGTTCATGCTGTTATGACCCACTGTCCCCTAGCAAAAAGGAGGGTACTTGCAGGATTATAAAGAAACGGAACATATAGAGGTTTATCTAGGTCTTATAAAGAATCCATTTGCACGCCTTGCTTTTTAAAAGTATCTCCCGCACAGCAGTGTGCATTGCAGCACACCATCCCCACATAGCTCTGCTCAGGCAGAGCCAGCCACTGACGCCCTCACCCCGCGCTGGCTCAGCTCCTGAGCTCCTGCATTGCCTCCAGCAGGTATAGGGACACCTGGGAGCCCCTGGGCCACGATGCCTGCCTAACACAGAATGCTGGCCTTGTTATTTAATTGGTGCAGGGCTGCCTAAGGGAAGGGAAAAAACCCCAAAAATCTATGTTTTTAAATTATTCTACCAAGATATCTGCTTAGGTGGCAGAAATTGCAGTACACTAGATTCTGCTTAAAATACGCATGAATATATATGGGTTCTATTTACGAGATATGAAATACTGCCAAAAGTACACAGGTTCTTTAAGGATTCGGTTCTATAATACGCATCGCCAAATTTCTCCTTCACAATATCCTTATCTGTCTCTGCTCGCGCTGCCAGAGCATTTCAAGGACCGTGTCCTTCCTTCCAATGGGCGGGATGTCAGCGCACTGCCGGCTGCGGCTGCACGGGCCACATGTTGTGTGTGGAGGGGAAAATGAAGCTGCTCGATTTCGTTAAGCAGGCGCTGATTTTTATGGCTCTGGGGGTTGGTTCCGGTTTTTGGGGGGTGGGGACGCCGTGCAAGGAAGCGAAGCCAAACGCCGCCCCGCCGCCGGCAGCAGGGCGGTGAGCCGGGAGCCGCAGCTGCCCCAGGCCCGGGGCTGGCAGCGGCAGCTGCGCCGGGCGCGGCCTCTCCTCCCACAGCCCGCCCGCCCCCGCCGGGGCCGCTGCCTCGGCAGCGCGGCCTTCCGTGCCCCGCAGCTGCGGGCCTCAGAGCGCAGGGCCCATTCCTGCCTCCTCTGCACCTTCCCGTGGCTCATCCCCCCCCAGCCCGGCACGGGCCGTCGGGGAACTGCCGCATGGATTTGCTGTCCAGCCGCCCTGCTCGGCCGCCTCCGGGACGGGAAAGAAGAAACGTGTTTTGCCTCTCTCTGGGTACTAGCGGGACCAAAAGCAGGTGCTCTCACTTACCCGAGTTTGCACATCTCGAGCTCAAACCTACAGGAAAATTCAGCCTCGCTCTATTCACGCTGTCAGCAATGAGCAGCAGGATCTAGGGGTAATGTCACAACAAAAAGAGAGACCTTGAACTTGCTTCACCCTTTGCATAGTCATTTATATTTGGGTAAAGTGGATAACAGCTCCTTTAGCACCAGCGTAGTGGTATTTTATGCTCGCTCGGCATTCACTTTACCCAGGTATAAATAGCAAAAGGTTTCAGGCAGTAGAGAATCAGGACCAGTATCTTCAGAGGATTCCTAGCCAAAATAAAGCAGCTAGTCCTTCACACCACAGCTTGCAATCTTGCTCAGCTGCAGGAAGCGTTCCCTGAAGGATGCCTGAGACTGCTGGTTTGGCAGCATTGCATGCTCTGGTCCCTAGAGAAAATGTGCCTTTCCAACCACCCCGTGCCTAGAGGTGGTATCAGACTGCAAGCTTTGACCTGTAAAGTAGGCAGTAATAGGGTTCCATTTCTTCATGGGAGCCTTTTATTAGCTCACACAGTGTATTTACTACCCTACCAGTATTAAGTACTTGCCTTAATATCCTTAGCACACAACGTAGTGGTACACATCATCATAGTTACAATAACGCCGGTTTGAACTACGGTAATTGAGAGCATCTATTCTAAAATTTAATTGTTCCAAACAAAAAGTGAAGTGTGCTATTATTCGGCTGACACATTACCGGGGAGAGTTCTCATGTACAAGAGCCACAGCCAAAAGGGCCCACAAAAAATGACACACAAGTGCCATTAAGTTACATGCTAACAAAACCTGAAAGCTGTATGCTAAAACCCCATTTCAGAGCACGGCCGCCATACTCTTGTGTGCCAAAGTTCTCTGTTTTCCACTTAAATCCTGCCTGGTGAGTCAGGACATGGCTAGGTTTCCATACTCCAGCAGTGTTCCATTACTCCTCCTTATAAATTTCACACGCTGTTAATGCTTTCCAAACTGGCAACACAGCTCAGGGGTGCATGAGGACAGTTTATTTTCCTGCTGAACTTTAAACAGAAATTCCACAGGACCTCTGGCGGGGGTAACAGCCCTGCTGACAGCCATCAGTTCACACCCCCTCGCCCACCCAACTCTGATCCCAGGCTGCACACCAACATCTCGGCTGCTCTCAGAGGCTGCAGGGGGGAGACAGAACAACGCAGATACCCACGGCTCCCGTTGCAGGGACCCTGAGAGGGATCCATGAGAAGAGATACCCGACATAGCACCATCCTGGACTGCAGACTGTTTGGGATCACTTCCAGGTTTGAGCAAAGGTTCAAGGGATTGCCCTTCTCAATTTAATTCTTTCACTGAATTCATGTATAGAATGAAATATAGGTCCAACCTATAACACTATTTACATAATTCTGAAAAATCTGGTGGGGTTATCTCAAAATGTGTTCTGTGCTTTCTTTGAACACCTCTTCCTGTGCTCATGATATCACATGAGAATCTCCAGGATCTTCCTTATACACCTAGCTTCTATGGCTGAAGATAAATATTGGACAATTAAAGAAATAAAAAAAGAAACTCAATGAGAGAGATCGAACTTTCCTTAACCTTTCACTCTTTCAGGCTTGCCTTATTAAACTCTAAGGGCTGACATCTTTGACCATCAAGGATGTGTCTGTACAGAGAAGATGAGAGAAGAGGAGCTTCTGAGTGCTTCAGGTCTCCTATAGCAAGAAAAGTAACTTTGTGTACTGCACACAGGCACAGTTTTTGGGACTGTGAATACGAAAACTGACCAACTTGGGACTACCAACCCTAATAAGCATGGTGCTGCAATCAGTAGCTGAAAATGGACCTTTTCCTGACAAGATAAATTGTCTTCTGAACTATCTGATGCAAGCAAGAACTCTGTTGGGGATCCACTAACTTTAAGCTTGGGTGTTACTGCATACAACAACATTAGCACTTTTATAACTGCAGTTTCTACATGCCCAAGTGTTCAAGACCCAGGGGAAAAATTAAACCTTGAACAGTACTGTCCATGGTGCACTTGAAATGGCAAGATTGTCAAGCATAAATCACCAACTTATATTTTAGGACAAAGTAAATAAAAAACCCCAGACATTTTGATATAAAAGCCTCACCCACCATATCTCCTTGTATTTTTACAAGCACACGTTTCTGCTTATTTAGTTCAAGAAGTGGAGTCCCTGGATATTTGATACAAGAATTGCATAGGAGAAGGGAAAGTGGAAAACCAAATATGTGGACAAAGCAAAGACATAACTTCAAAGAAAAAGAAAAACCTGCCCCAAAACAGAAATGTCTCTAATTTTGGCAAAAGCTGGCTTCAGTTGTAACAAAAGGACACATAGTGAGGAGTTAAATGTGGGTGACTTCCACATGAAGCTTTTTCAGAATTAAAAACTGTGCTCTCAGACCCACTCCCTCAGCTCATGCAAAACCACCCTTCCTTCGCTCTCCTACCTGGCTGCTGCCATCAAAGGTGCACGTGAGTAATGGTTCCAGTCAAAGCAATTTGGTTCACTACTCCAGCAAATATGCCTGTTGACTCTCTCTTCCACCTGTTTGGAAAACAAATGTTAAAGATTTTTAAAAATTGTGATCAATTCAGCCTGCTGTTTGATTTTATAACCAGATTGACTTTATGGTGTTGGCTACATCAATACATGTAAGAACTTGAGATTGTCACAGTCCTTCTTGCTGCCTTCAGAGCAATGTGGCACCAGCAATCAGTAGCTCTCCTGTTGTTTCCAACTTGCTGTGGGCTAGAATACACATCAACTAATGCATGTCAAAGTGAAAACAATAGACATATAAGGCCAGTGGGTGCATACAATGACGTATTTTCAAACACGTTATATACAAAAAGCAGGGTAAACACAAACCATGAATTCTTTGTAGTATCTTTACATTTAGGCCTTGTTATTGCAAGTGTTCTGCCTAATTTCTGTCCAATTTTAAAAACATCATGCCCAAATCCTAACTTAAGAGCACATGATTTTTAATTAAATGCAAATACTTTCCTGTTATTGAAGCAGAGCAATGTGATTATCTTTCATTCTGCTTCTTTCCTATTTAGCACTGTGCTTTAGAAGTGAGATCACCTCTAGGAATTCCCTTTTCCATATGATGCTAGTATGAAAGTAAGTTATTAGCATACACTGTGAAAACCAGTCGTAATCCTTACATTTCTCCTTACATGTGATGGCACTCTGGGAAAGACCACAAAGAAAGCACTTTCTGCATACAAAAGACCTGCTGTAGGCACGTGTGCAGGAGTGTATGTGCACCCAAGGCACAGGGCACCAGGAGATTTGTTCATTAATGTGTCAGACACATTGGACAGCCACAGACAGGCTGCTTTGCTTACACCTTGCAGGGAGTGGGTTATTGAATACCCCTAACTGGGGCACACAGACAAGGCACCAGGAACTGGAGGCTCAGATCTAATTTGTACACAGCAGAGCTGACTGAAATGCCCACCTTGTTAATACTCAGGCACCAAACCTTCAGTGATCTTCTATTCAGTGAACGACATACTCCATCGGGCCTGGTGCCTGTTCTGATTTTCCAAAGACTGCTGTGAACACACAGACAACCACAGCATGCATTTTGCTCAGGGCACTTTCTTTCAGGCTTCCCTGCATCCCTGATTACCCGCATGTGAGATCTCAAGCAATGTGACGGGTAGGCAACAAGTGTGAGCATCCCAGGTGGATGTGCTCCTGCACAGGGCAGCACCTCAGGGGTGCACGAGGTCCCAGCAAGAAGTGCAGCTCATGTCACCCCTTCTCCTGCTCTTTTGCCCTGGCTGTGGCACTGGGCTGTGGCTGGCTACTGTCTCGGGTGATCAGGTCACCCCAGCAGAAGAAGGTACATGCTCCTCAAGGCCTTACACGTCATGGTAGAGGAGCATGTCAGAGGACTTGGACAGGAAAATCTCAAACTTAGCCCACCTAACCTGCAGATTTGTGCCCGTGACCTGACCACACCATACCCTGAAGCCAAAGGAAACTTCCCTCTGCTTCCACCAGGGAACCTGTCTTCTATGGGGTGGGCAACACATGGTGCTTCCACTGCTAGCAGAGCACAGATGTGAACCAGTACAAACAGGGTGCCAAAAGCTGAAAGGTAAAGCAGGGCTGGAGCTGGCTGGCAATAAAATGGACATGCTTATGCTGTTTTCCCTGCAATGTTTGCTACCAACAACAAAAACAAATAGTAAATGATAATGTGTTATTGACCAGCAATATCAACAGCAGTCTATACAGGCATCTGAGTGTATAAAATAACACTGCTCTGGCTGCAGCTCCTGGCACTTTATCACACCAATCTACAGCTTTCTAGGAAATTATCTGGGTGTGAAGCCAGGAACCACTTTTGAACCTTTGAACAGACAGGGCCTAATATGGTTTTAATCTGTTGGTGAAACCTTGGCACAGCTCTACTCAAAGGCAAAACTCTGTACTTAGCAGGGCCAGCGTTTCAATCACTACTTTTACAATTGACCTGAAAAATGTCCCAGACAAAAAAGCAAAGCAAAGCAATAAAGAAGTCATGAGTCCTTATTCTCCCATCCTTCAGTAGGATCTAGGAGTAGTCTGGATTGTAGCCTCCTCCCCCTGGTGTGGCATGGTTACCTTCCAGCCCTAAAGCAGATCTTGTGCCTTCACAGGCTGAAGTGGTTTTAGTGCTGCTGGCTACACTTGCACAGTTATTTCTAATTCATATGCATCATGAACTTGTTTATCCTATCTGCAACCTAAAGACAAGGGTTTTTATACTCATTTATACTCAATCCTCTCTGTGGCATCCTGGCAGAAGCAGAGCAGACTTTGGAGAAAAGAGAATAAAGCCGTAAGTGAAAGATGTCATTTATAGAACAAAATCACACTTCTGCTGCTCCAGCTTCATGGAGAGGGTTTAAATTGAAATCCATGAGGAACACTGTATTCCATTTTGTCCTAACTTATTTTAGCTCAAAACTGAGCTAAAATAAGTTAGGGCAAAATGGAATACATCCAATGTCTTCCCTCTTGCTGTGGTAACCTCACTCTTCAATGTGGTTCCTCAAAGAATACTCTAGCATCTGATCTGTTAAATTCAGGCTGGATCAGTTTCTGAGTATTTAAGAAACTTAATCATTACTTACAAGGAGGCAAAATATTCTTCAAACCAAGACCTAGTTAAGGATACCAGGGTTTTGTCCTGGCAGTACTAGTGCATCTCCTTACTACCTTAGCACCTCATGGCAGCACTGGTTCTAGCAAAGAGGAGGTAGTCTGAAGGAACAGCCAATCTGCAGAGTCTCTAACAAGCCCAGATAACTCATGTGTTCTCAAACAGGATTTTGCTGCCTAATTAAAGCTCAAGAGTTATTGTTTGGACAGTAAAACCAGGAACTTTTGTTTTTATCACCGCATTAGTAAAAATTTGAGCAATCCTTTGTTCCTTTGCTGCAGAAGAAAACAAGCATTCTTCCAATGCCTGCCCACCAAAGACAGACAGCAATGCAACCACCACTGCTGAGCATTTTCTAGTGTTTATAAGTTGCTAGGTCTCTTCTTACAACTAACAAATTGTTGGGCAAAAGGAAATTACTTCAAGTTGCATCAGAGGAGGTTTAGATTGGATATTAGGAAAAAGCTTCTTTGCAGAAAGAGTTGTCAAGCCTTGGAACAGGCTGCCCAGGGCAGGGGTTGAGTCACCATCCCTGGAGGTATTTAAAAGACATGCAGATGTGGCATTTGGGGAGGTGGCTTAGTCATGGACTTGGCAGTGCTGGGTTAACAGCTGGACTTCCAACCTAAACGATTCTGTGATTCTGTTTGGTCACACCTGGTCATGACTCTCCTAATCTCTTCTGCAGTTGTTTGACAGCTGTTGGGACTGTGAATAGACAAGCTCATCAAATGGGAAATGAGAGTCTGAAAATCACAGCATGTCTCACTGTTTGGAAGAGCTTTTTCAGTTTGAACTTTGCCTCTCAAACGCTCTGGGAATAGCCTTTTACACAGGACCTGGAAACACAGGCAGAAGTGCTCTGATAATGACTTACACCATCTGCTTTTGAAAGACTCCTAGCAGCCTTGGCAACTCCTGTAACTGTTTTCTAGTCATAAAACTACACCTTCAGTGATGACACAAAAATGTAACAGAGACATCAGCATCATCTGACCGTAAGAATTAAGTAATATCGTGGATCAACAGCAAAATTTTTGCTTTATATCGCTTCTTATACATTTGTTGAACTGACACTGTAAGGTCAGTTGAGGGTAGGGGGTTGACTGGGAGATTCCTGTGCACCTTCCAAAGCAAAAAAAAGTCAGAAATCTCATGTGTATTTTTAATCAGAAACTAAAATTTTTGGAAAGCAACTGGAGATTTTACTGCTAATTTTTCAAAGATTCTGAAATACTACAGTAAACAGGTGAAATTGCTTCAAGAGTACAAAGGGCTAATAAAGCCATGCCCAAGTTACTCCTTAACTGGCTTGCAGCAGATAGCATTCCAGCACAGTCTGTAAGTACTATTAAGTTGCAGCCAGGTTCTAGGATTATACAGAATAATTTGTACTAAAGAAGAGCTAGGCAATATGGGTAGAAAAATGTGGACATTTCTGCAGTGCATCAACCATCAACTTGAATTCATGGCGGGTAACTCAAAACAGTGGGGCTTTATGCAAATCTCCCACTCCAAGCCATCTTGCATGAGTTCTCTCTTTATAGATGTTTTCTTACTTAATGCAATGAATTGACCACAAAAACTTCTGTAATATGTTTAGAGTGTGAAGCCAGTCAAAGTGGATTTTCTAATATTTTAATTTTTTAATTTTCTCATTTTTCTCTTTTTGCTCCTTTTTTCCTTTTCAAACACAGAAGGTCCATAGAACTCTGTGAATTATGGGAGAAATAAGAAGTCTAAAATTTGCTTGATTGCAGCTATGATACATTAAGTTCCAGACATCAATCTCAATCGCAGCACTTTTTCTCCAAATGGGCAATATTTTACAGTTATTGCTCTCTAAACAAAACACAATTTATTATACACACAATTTGATAGCTATGGCAGCTAGAAGCAAAAAAGTCTTCTGAGGAAGAGAAGGGAGGTAAAAGCAATGTCATACTTTAAATTGACTTCATATGATCAATGCCAGAAGACAGTCATCTGTGAAATGATGTTCATGCCTTGATCAAATGCAATCATACCATATGCAATTGAATTTGGAAAAAGTGGAAGAAAATTATTCCCATTAGTTTACTGGTGTTCTTAATATGTTCACACAAATCATCTTTGAATAGATGAATTAAAATACTTAAAGCAACTCTACCTTTGCCCTCTTAATTCCAGGTCATTCTGGCAGCCCCCGATACTGCACAAATATGTTTGCCTACAACCAGTTAGATAAAATTAACGGATCAAATCTTGAACTACTTCCAAAGTAAAAGTTATATAATTCATTTTTGGAATCAAGTGTTGTTATGCTGTAAACTTTTTTGTCTTCATTATTAAAGCAGCAAGAGATTTGAAGCCTGCTTTATTTTTCAGTATATATGCTTCTTTTGTTTTCCACAATTTTCTCAGTAGGAGTATGATAGCCCATTTAATTTTTTTTCATAGACAGCTTTTCTTCATTTTGGTATCCTGCTAACACCATGTTGCAGATCTCAATGCAAAGAGCACAAAGAAATCTTTGTAAAATTTCAGTTTGTTCAAATTTGTACATGCATAAACTTATGTGCATACGTATGTTTATCTACATAAATAATGTATATATCCATATGTACATATTTGTACATATTATATAAATAAAAATAGACATATATACTAATGCATGTGTGTTGGTGGAGCTGGTTTTATTGTCTCTCAGGTTCTGCAATCCAAACAAAATTTAACTAAAAGGAACATCTATGAACTTTGTTTACTTTACACATAGGTAATTCACTTTATTAAAACCAACAACCTAATTTCTTCTTGGGAGCCTCCCTATGTTACCTCTTTTATCTTCAGACCCCAATCTGCACAGGAGCTTATTTAGCTTCTGCTGCTGAAACTATGATTTTGGGTTACTTTTTTTCACTTCAGCCAGGAGCTAAATTAGCAAGAGCACATCCCCCTAAGTACAGGTCCATAACCTCGCTGCAAATAAGGTTTGGACACTGCCAGCTGAGACCAGCACCCTCACTAACCAGGCCTGATGCTTTTAGACAATGGTCAAACTGACAATTGACACAGTGTCCTCAAACACACATTGCTCAACCCATTTGCCTAGCCTGCTGCTGCCAAGAGGGCTGTTTGTGCAGGCAGCTGGCAGGAAGATGGGAGTACATCTGGCGATCCTCCGAGAGTAGGCAGGGAAAATGAAAGCATCAGACCTCAGCCAAGCCCAAGATAGGATTCTAGGTAAAGCTCATGCTCTACGGGATCCAAACATGCTCTTTGGCACAACAGAGTTTGGCAAAATCATCACAAGGAACCTCCCACACTGAGTGGCCTTGGCTTCCATTCTCTCTTGGAATGACTACCCTGCTATGACACCCATGCATTGGGGAAAACCAATGCAGCAAGGTGCACAGTGAAGAAACTGAGGCAGAGGTACTAAGCAGACATTAAGGCCACTAAGCAGGTAGGCTACAATATGGCCAGTATCCCACTAGACCATGGCAATCACTTGAGCTGTCAAAACTATCTCCATCTCCATGGAAAGACCATGGCAACATCAAGCCCATGGCAGAGTAACAGCCATAGTGCTGAACAGTCTCAGCAGCAGGTGAAAGCTAACTTGTCCCTGAGAAGCTGGCAACTGGGTCAGCCATGCAGGATAACAGGAGGGAAGTGGGATGTCTGTAAGCAAGAAGGTTTTGCCAGCAAGGAAAATAATCCAAGGACTTAGGGTCTGTTTACAGAGTTTTGGTTGTTACCTGCAAAATCTAAGCTAAGGCTCCCTATAAAATAAAACTAAGAGCTCAATGAGGCTGGTGTTAATTAAAAGTATAGACTTCATTCAAGGCACTCTGAATTTAGCTCAGATAAGCTGAGACCAGTCCCAGGCAGTTGCAGAGACAGCTTGTAAAGCACAGGATTACACAACTGTTGTTTCAGGTTGGCAGCCCCAGTGTAACACCATCACTGGCAGCTGATCATTTGTCTTGAAAATCTGAACAGGCCACCAGACCACCTCTGAGCACACACTTTCATGGCACTTCTGCTGGATATCATGTGACCTCTCTACAAGGAAACTACCTCACTATCCCTTGTTATTGCCACATCTAGAGAGGGACTGTTTCAAGTGTCCTCTCTCCCAGTCCCTCCACTCTGGTCCTCCAGGTCTTCAGACTACCAAGAGAAAGGCAGCAGTGAAGACTTTGGTTCTCCTCAGTGAGGCAAGATCCCTCTGCACTGATGTCACTCTGCTCAGTAATTTGTCATGAGCGTGGGCTCTCTCCATACATGGCAGGCTGGAGGAGGAATGACCTCAAACTCCGCTTCTAATCCAGGGGGCGTTGCCAAAGCACAGTGTTTGAGTTTGATGCATGAAGTGCAGAGATATTTTCAGCTACTGAATCACACTTTTGGCTCCACAGCTAACTTGAACTTCCCCTTAGTTTTGTTTGCAATTTTTCACATTTTTCATTCACCATTGACTCTCAGAAAAAGAAAAATAGGTGGTGTTTTAAAGGAAGGAAAAAACCTGCATAATCATAAATGTGAAGATTTTTTAAAAAATATCAATTTTATTTGAATAGCTTCTATTTTATTCTCTTGGATGTGTGGAGGAGTGGAGTTAAACAGATTACTAATAGATTATGGTCCATCACTAATGTCTGGCTTCTTTATTTCATGTTCCAAATATATGCTATTAAATGCTGCCAGTGAATGTTTTCTAATGATTTTTGTGTCAACAAAAGAATGAAAGAGTCTGAAAAACAATGCAGTGCGACAGCAGTTAGCTTGGACTCAGCTACACAAGAACTCTTAGCTGTATTCCTATAGCTGCTCAAAAATATTTTGCTATACTTGCCCCATGAAACCATATTCACCTGACCACAATTCACAACCATAATTTGAAACTGGCAGTAATGAAAAAGCAAAATGTCATTTTACAATACAAAGGGAATAATTCTTAATTGACTTATCCTGGCTGTTACAACTGCATCCCTCTCTGTCACTGTGGCCTGAGACTACTCTCACTGATTTGGGAGGAAAGCTCCAGCAGAGAAATTATGCAACCTCATTCACAGCTAAGCAAGTCATTTAAGCAAGTCACTTAATTCCACCTCTAATCAGTAAAGTCAATTCAGCAAAGCAAAGCATGTGCTCAAGTCAAAAGCGAATAGGTAGTGTGCATCTTTTTGAATATTGTTTTTTCACAGAGTGAGGATGTTGCACAAAACTTCCCTTGATTTACCTTTGGAGCTCATTAGGCTGGAAGAAGGTAGAATTCAGCTGTTAATCAAACTGTCACTCATGCATGTAAAGCACTAGTCTTTTTAACTCATCCATAGATCAGTTAAGCAAAAACAAATTTTAAAAAGGCCATGGGACATATCCTTGGAGTGAACATAGATATATATACATATACATACTACCCATGGATTGAAGGGATGACAGAGGCAAGAGTCAACACAAAAAAAGTGAGGTAAGAAGCTACCATAGGAAATTCTGTACATACATTGCTGATGAGCCTCACTGAGCCTTTACACGGAGTGAATTGGGAAAAAGAGTGAAAAACAATGGGCATTTTGACTCTTCATTTACATTTTCCTCACATGGCAACAAGGAAATAGTGGGGATAATAAACACACTATTTTGATAAGGAATGTGGGTCTTCCCTTGATGGACTGAAGTAATAGGGCAGCCTCTAACACCATCTGAAACCTATTATTTTCCTTTAAATTTCTTTCAGTCTTCGCAAGCATCATTAATCTAACAGAGATCACTTCCAGTCAAGCACAGATCCCCAGGAGCATTCCTTGACTGCAGACAAGTGGGAAAGGAAAAGCCTGCTGCAAAGAGCAGGGCTGGAACCAGTCATGGGGAATTTATGCCCAGCAGCAGGCTGCACCATTTGCCTGCCTCTGCCCTTCTCCCCAGATGAAGGAGCCTTATCTGCCTTTGCAGATATCAATTACAAATACCATGGGGCTGCCCTAAACTATGCTCTGCTGCCTGAGGCTGCTTTCTGCCAAGCTCCCAAGTGACTCCCCATAGAAAAAGGCTGTGGGGAATGTGGGGAAGGGAGCACTGAGGGCCAGGCTCTACCTGTTCTTCCACTCCTCCAGCTGCTGTCAACACATGGACTTGTTCTGTGTTTGAGATTGCAATCTGTCCCTGCCCCAAAGGTGCTGCCAACTGTACAAATGTTTTCAGAAATTAACTCCAGAAAAATACACATTATGCAAACATCATCTCTCTTCCCAGATGACACAACATGGAGCACCAAGCATGAACAAAAATGGATCAAAGAAAGCACAGAGGCATTGTGGAAAAATAACTCACTTAGTGAAGGGCTTCTCTGCCCTCTTTACAGCCATTGGGACAGTGATAATGCTGATAATGCTGAACTGGCTGGTTGGCCACAAAAATTGGATAAATTGAGACAGAGAAGAGACAATTGAAAGCAAGGAGACAAACAGCAAAAATAAGTGAGACAAGACATGGAAAGCAGAAATGCAAAGTCTAAACTGCAGCTGTAATTCTGCTGGTAACAGTCACATTTAAGAGTAGTTCAGATTGCTTTCCAGTTTTGGAGAGGAAAAGAGTTTTCTTATAAAAAACCCCAGCTTGTCAGCTGAACTGCTGTGGGTTTTCCCCAGGTATTTTGTGGGAGAGGAAAATTATTTTTCTCCACGCCTAGGAATGCAGAAACACTTCTAAGAAAGGACAAAATTCTGACAACCCTCTGGTGTTGTGCTAGGACTGTTGGGAGGGGAGAGGAAGGTCACATCAATAAAATCTATAGCCACAAGTGAAAGAGCTGTGTTTTAGTTGCTGCTGGCCAGGGGTCAGTCCCTGGCACTGTTCAGAGCTCTCCCATGGTAGCACTACTTCCTTAGTCTTTCTGCTTTACTAGCATGACTCTTACAATTAGGCAGAAAAAGGGTAGTTATTGTTGTAGCAATGTTTTTGTAGGTTTATTTGGCAGCTTTTCTAGCAGGATTTTAGTACAGTTTTGATAACATGCAAGTATGGGAAAGAAGGATTTCCACATTGGCCAAAGAAACACTTGTGGCAAGACTACCTATTTTTAACATGGTTTATTCCTAGCACTATTTCAGACACAGTATTTTCTCTCCCATCTGTTGACACAGTTGTTTTGTTTCTCTAAAGACATGGTTGTCTGTCTCTTGGAGAAAAAAACGAACACCAACACCATGAATAGTTACAGAGAAAAACATGAGACCAAAACCCAATCAAAGAGTGATCTGGTCAAAAGGTAACACTGGTAAAGCTTTATGACTGCAATGTACAGCAATTCTTCAGATGCCTCTTAAAATTTACATCAGGTATTTCAAGTGTGACTGCAAATCTTTAAAATTCAGATCTGGTATACTCAACAGGTAAGATGGTTTATTGATCTAAGGGGTCTGACTGCTGAGCTGCTGTTGGGAGCAATGTACCAGTCTGTTCATGAGGAGTAAGGTGCAAACACTTTCTTTAAAAAGGGAAGGAAAATGTAATGAGAGCACCAAGGGGAAAAACATAAACCCCAAAGGCTGATAAAAATTAAACTGGCAAAATAGGATGAAACATTAAGCAATCCTGCTAATGCTCGGGTTGCCAGGCTGTTTTCTCTGATTTTTAATGATAATTTTTTTGCTTCACTGGAGTTCATGGTCATGATCTAGTAGGCAATCTGAAAACCTTATCTCCTCTCAAAGGCATTTCAGGCAGCTTGAGAGCTGGTAGGTGGGAGCAAATAAAACTGAAGCATGGCTAAGGTAGGACCTCTGCAAATCACTAAAGCACCTCTGTTCTTGCAGAACAGCCTATTTGCTGGAAAAGCTGCAATATGAAAGCCTGATATATTAAAGGTCAAGACTCCAATACAGAGGAGACTCATCTGTATTGTGTTTTAATTTCTTTTTATGCTGAGAGGTGCCTAGGATTCTGAAGAGCTGACAGAAAGATAAATCATGCATGACAAACTGGAACAGAAGACAAGGCTGTATCCAGAATAGGATAGCTCTGCTGGTGCAGCTGTCCGAGCACACTGTACTGACAGTGTTCCCAGCACAGCCTTCCTTCATAGCAGCAAAGTTATGCTATTTGCTGGCACAGCTTTTTCCTAAGGTCCATCTTCCTTCATCCAACCCACTAAAAGTGTTTCAGTAAAAGTAAAGGTTTGTTCTAAGTGTATCCACAGTGAGAAGAGCTTTTGTGTGTGTTAGAGATCAAGTCGAGGATCATGCCTCTTTATATCTTTGGCCAAGACAGCAGAGACAACAAAAATCTGTAAAACAGGCATGTTTTACATTTGACTGGAGTAAGAAGTCCTTTGTAAAGGCTTCAATACTGGCTTCTGCCCCCATTGGAAATCTTACCTTCTCAAGCACTTCTGCAGAAATGCAGAGATAAAATGTCTCACCACATGTGCCCTTATCAGAAAGGTTATGGTATTTCCACAAGCAAAAGAAGTTTCCAGCACTCCCATGACTGACTCCAGCTCCTGCTCCACCCCCATTCTGTAGAAGGCTCACCCACCTGGCCCTGTCCCCATCAGTGAGGCTGAACCTGGGCTAAGCACTCTTCCCCAGAGCCATGGGAAGGGGGAAGCAGACAGCGGGCCTGGTGCTGCTGCCTGCTGTAGGCACAACCTTCTCCCAGGATGGAGAAGAGAGGACCATGATGTGCAGAGACATGGGGGAAAATTATGCCAAACTAAGTGCCTGGTACTATGTGGGCAGTTTAAGAAAACAACCAAATTCACCAAGATGATTAAAACAACTGACTTAAGATGTATTTTTAAAATAATTTTGTTAGAAAGCTTTCAGGAGCCATGTGAAAAGTTATTTTCCAGGTGTGCTATATGGTATGACCTACTGGTCACAATCATTTAAGTGATTTAAGATTTTAAGACTGTTGTCTGTGATTTTCCTAAGTGACTTTAACAGGAAGCAGAAAATAGGACCAGCAAAGGATCTGGCAGCATACTCATACATGGTTTTCAGCCTGTTAGAAGGGCTTACCTGCCTTTGGTTTGACGATGTCTACAGCTGCAGTCATTGGCCACCCAGTATGATCTAATTTTTTTTCTAAAACATACAAAACTTCCTATTTCTGGAAGGCTGGACTTACTCCAGGCTACTATGGTTTCCATAGACAGGAAGCTTGAAGGTCTGGGATTAAAACAGCAGGAGGTTGAAAAGAAAATTGAGGACCTGGAAATAACAACTGATAGTCCTGACGCAATCATCACTGAGAACACTGCAGCTCTGAAAAATGTAATCAACAGCCTGGAGAATAATCTCAGATAAAAGGCTAGCTTTTGGAGGCCAGTGGAAAGCTCCTGCAAGGACAGTTACAAGGCAGGTTCTGGTATACTTTTCCATAAGGATTTCAAGACTTTTTCCTCAGCGTCATGTAGGAAAACATGATGCAAAAGCTCGTAGCTATCCAAGCTATCCCGGCACGTCTCATTTAAAGGAAAATGTTGTTGGCTAAGAGCTGTGACAGCACGTCTTGCTCTAGCTATGGAAGCTGAAGGTCCTTCTGTCCCTACTTGCTCCATGCTGGCTGAAGGCTCACATTTCTACCTCATTCACTGTGAGCCCTCCACTGACCTTCAACCAAAGCCAACCCGGATGGCTTTGCCTGGAGTAAGAAGCAGAGCACTTCCACAGCTCTTCTGACAAGTAATCTCCAGCCTGCAAGCAATGATGATCCATGGGCAGAGGGTCATCTTTAACCTGTGCAGTCCCTTGCAATTCCTGTCCACTGTCTAAGATCTGAAGCATAGATGAAGAGTTATGGAAAAGGCAAGATGGAAAGTTTAACTTGCTTGCATCACTAAAGTAACAGCTGAAGAAATAAGCTTACCAGACACGCTACTGAGCTTAAAGCCCTAAATAAAAAATTATCTATGATGTGGTACTTGACAGAAGACTCATTTCTTCAGGGCAGACACACAGGTTTTATCCTGAATTTTCAGAGCTCATGAATGTTGTTGTAGACAAAGTACCCCTCTTGAATATCATTTTGTGATAGTCAAGACAAGAAAGAAGAAAATGCAGACTCCAAATAGTGTACTAAACTCATCCCTCTCTAAATTGCCTATTTTTACTATGGCCAGAAAACTCATTAAAAAGCAATATATTTTAAGAAAAAAATTACTGACCTTTGGAACACAAATGATAATGCAGGCGAGCAGAGCCTCCACTAAATTTGATGCCTGTATTCCCAAAGCTGGGTGCCAGCTCAAACAGATACCATAACACTAAATGGCAGAAAGAGACTGGTTGACTTAAAGAGACTGGCAGGGATTAGCAAAACCTGGTTTCTGAGGATGTTTCATATTAACTTATGGTATCTTCAAGGCCTGGTTGCCCCAGGAAACAGAAATTAGAAACAGGTTTTTAGGCTACCTTTGCTTTCTCTGCTGCATTCAGCTGAGCTTTGGTGCAGCTGCAAGCAAAGACTAAGGAGTCTAAGGTGGCAATTTCACCAAGGCTCATACCCTTAAAGCATCAAGATTTGATTTTATGTAAGGGCTCCAGCTCAAAAATTAGTAAAACCAGAAAAAATGGTGAGAGGCCACTCTGACTGTAGGAGCTCCAACCAAGGAAAAACTGCCCCAGGAAAGGAGACAAGAAAAATACACGGGACTCAAAAAACGCTTTTGGATTACAGAATCAACACATAGGGCCCAAAAAAATTGTTTCTACCAGGAAAATATAATGCCACTACTAAGAAACATAAGAAATCAAGCTAAAGGCTTCTCATGAAGAATAAAAGACATAACAATCCATAGTAATCACTCAGAAATTCAGATACAATGAATGGTTAAGAAAAGTGATAAGGTAGGGGAAAAAAGGACAAAACAGATCCCTACTGAATTTTACATCTCCAAAGAATTACTCAAATTCTCACTTGAGCATTTCCAAAAATTAATATAATCATTTTTGATTCAGGTATACAGATACAATAGATACATGAAAATTCAGTCAATTATGTCTCAAACCATTATTGCACTGTTCTATAACATTTGTGACCACCATAAACTGCTTACACTGCTTACTGCTTCTGATAGCAGAAGAGCAAGCACTCAAAGAAAAGAAGCTGGTTTATTCTGTCAGGACTACTTCACAGGAGACAAGGAGAATAACGAGATCCCAGGAAGAGGCTGCAGGCAGAGCCTGATGAACCCTGCATGACCTTAGGACACTGCTCACCACTTCTCTAAGGATTGCTTACTAATACACCAATCCTGCAGCAGTTTCAAATGTGATTAAAAGAGGATAAGTAAATGGAGTCAGAATTAACTTTGCTGGGGCTACTTCATTTCTTTCATTCTGACAAGTCAAAGAAATTTTTAACTTGAACAGCAGATGTAGGTTTTGGCACCTATGTTCCAACGCTTTTCATACCATTTCATAACAGCTAGTCCTGGCAATGAGCAATGAAGTCCTCAGTGGGTTTGCAGATCATCACAGCAACATGATTGGAAAACTTGATCCAAATATCGTAAAAGTCAGTGGAACCTGGATTGAGACCAAAGAGAAATGCTCTTCTGTGCCAGGTGTGATTAACTATACATCATGTTGCTCCTGTGGATGAAAGTCAATCTTTGCCCATGCACCAATTTTAATTAACACCAGAGCCTGCTCTTGAACAATGTAGTGTCATGAAAGAAAACATAACCTGGCATAGAGGAACTGTGTCTTCAATTAAAAATTCCACTGATTACAGTCACTGCTGGGTAAGACTATCACACCATTACTTAAGGGTGTGTACATACATAAGAACACACACAGCTTACTGATCTGTAAGTCCTCTAAACCCTTCCCTGGAAACCTGCACCATGACAGACATTTGTAGCAGGACAGATGTAGCTGATGTGATCATGGGGACACAGATTGTATCTCACCTGCTGTGTGAGATTATTCTCTAAAATGCTAGACATTTCCTATATTTAAAATATGGAGAAACTCCTGTGGAAAAAAAAAAAAAAAGTATAATTCTAAGGAAAAAACCCAAATATTTTAAGTATAGCCTAAATATTTATATTTTATTTTTAATAGCAATTTCCAGAGATTATCCACAAACACACTGTATTGTAATATATAACTTATGTAATAATTATTTAGCATTTTACATCTGCAATAAATGCAAAGCAATATTGGTTGTATTTTTATCTTACATGCAGAGGGTTTTTTGTCAATAGGACTGTAATAATTCACATACCAACCAGAAGAACAAGTCAAGTCTGACAAGAGCTGAATCAGAAAAGAACAAAAATTACAGAAACATTTAGGATGGAAGCCACCTCTAAAGCCACCTAGGGTCATCCTAGGTCACCTACAATAGTCACTTACTTAGTCTAGATGTGACTGACCCCACACTCTCCCCTGGCAGTTTGCTCCACTGACCTAAATGTTGTATAGTAGTAACTCCTTCCCAATATTGAACAGTCTAGAGCAAAGTACTCCCTGCTGTAGTTTAACCATAGTGTTTCACCCCAATTTCTCTTCAGCAATATATGAAAATATCTTGCCCTGTTCATTCCAGCCCTTGCAGATACATATGTGCACCCAAAGCTCTCACTTAGGCTCTCTCCAGACCCAATGTACCTAGATTTCTTCTCTCAAACACACTTTCAGCTTGACTTTGGGTTTTCCATCTTCCTGAAGAGTCCTGTGAACTCAAATTGCCCTTTGACTCTTTGATTTTGTGGACTGAAGAGGATTTTAAATATTTACACCAAGTCTAGCTAGGAATGTAATTTATGAGGCTTGAAGTTAAAAATATGTCATTGCACAACTCCCTGCTTTCTAGTGGCATTTGTTCTTTCAAATTTAATATTGTTCTCCCAAGAGATACCTCAAGAAAATCCCACATACAAGATCAATACATTAATTAAACAGCTGGAATTTAATACTGCTCTTCTTCAGCTTGTGCCCTGCAATTCCAGAGAATTTCCACCCAAACGCCAACCAAGAGTGTTACCTCTCTCCATAAACTTATATCACCTCCATTAGGGATTGCTCAGAATGAAGCCACATCAGCTCCAACACTACCTGAACATTTGCACAGAACATCTGGAGGCTGTTGAGGCCATACTAAATTCCAGTGGCAGGAACTTAAAAGCTACTTCTGCTATGCCTGGTCTGCAATCATGGCCCATATACTTTGATTTTTAAGTAACACCCCTCACCTGTTATATATGACACACCTGTGCTCCCAACACAGAGGATGTCCAGGGGCACAGGAGAAGCTGGTGACCTCCTCGTACTTCCAGAGAGTTCTTGGCTGAGCTGCCTGGAGCCACACGCTGTGTGTGCAAGGCATGTGCCACCAGACATCCACTGTCCCACCTCTGCCAGTGCCTAACACAGTGATGTCTGAGCATCCCATAAATACAGACTGCGGTGGTCAACCTCTCCATCAATGACAAAACACCTGCGCTGGTTTTGATACCTGAGAAAATGCAATTGCCACAACTGTGGATTTAAAAATCAGCATTCATTTGGCGTATCGTTGTATCATATATCTGGGACTTAAAATCAATTATCTGCCTGTAACATAAAACAAGTCCATTTTCCCAATGAAAATACATGCCTAAAGTGCTGAAGACACATGAAGAGGGGACTTATTTTCCTCTGTTTAGACACAAAAATTGGCAGAGTGCACCTGAATGGCTCTGTTCCACTGTTACTTCAAAGGGCTGCAATATAAGACTCACCCAGCTTGTTTTCAGAATCAACATGTGGAAGGTTTGGGTTTCCTAATTTTTCACTGTTTCAACAAAGAGAGGACACCAGTGCTGGGACTGCCTTTGCCTAGTGCTAGCATGAGAAGCTGAAACAGATTACACTAGCATGGCACGGGCAATTTCTGTATTAAAGAGAGAGCTGTAAACTCTGATACAAACAGACAAGCATTACGTTTTCCAACATGCAACTCAGAAGACAGGCTTATTGACCATAAAATGAATTATATAACCCAACTTGTAGTATGTCATCTGAGACCTTGGCTAGGCCACTATCTTTGATATATATATATGCGTGATATATATCATATATATAATTATTTCCCCCAGAAAACTGTCAAGTTAAATTCCTTATATAACACTGCTGCAGTGCTAACCTGAAGCATAATGACTGTGCTCATTATAGGGTTATCATGAGTTCTGAGATGAAGAGCTGTCAATAATTTAATTTTCTCCATATAAGGTAAAACACTGCCTATTGAAAAGGGAATCCCAATTATATCTGTTTGAAACATTAATTCCAGTAATAAACAGGTTAAGAGCAGTAACCACAGGTTCCCCTCCAGTAAGACATGCAAGCCCACTCAGGGGGTGTGTGGGACAAGGAAAAGGAATGCTGCAACCTCAGCTCCTGTACCTGGCCTTTGTGTACAATCCTCTTCATCCTTGTAGTGAAGAAGATGTTACACAATCCTGCAGTGCTTATGGCCAAACAGACTCAATGTTTTTTTGTATAAAACATG
Organism: Calcarius lapponicus; assembly: GCA_039654755.1. NCBI lineage: Eukaryota > Metazoa > Chordata > Aves > Passeriformes > Fringillidae > Calcarius > Calcarius lapponicus. The sequence goes on from CM077465.1 coordinate 60,223,642, forward strand.
TAATACCTATACAAAGTAAATCTGATAGTTCAGTCTAGCCCTTTTTTGGTCATTTTTGCTGTCAATTCAGTTCAGCCTTTTAAAGACTGTGAAAAGAAACGGTCTTCTTCAGCAGGGATTTATATTTCAGTCACATAATCTCAATTTCTTTCAGAAAAAGAGCTATTGAACTGGTTCTTCAGTTTTCAGGTAAGTGAGGTCCATCTTTCAGATGCTGCCCTTATGTTGTGATTAGGTTTTGCCAACGACTTCCTATTTAATACACTGCAAGATAAGCTGATACTGTGCACTTAGGTTCCAAATGTGTTAAATCAATTTGATAATGACAGGGCAAGTAGGTAAGTCTCTACCTGTCCTTTTATACAGTAGTGGGTGTTTTGGTCATCTTTTCTTTTAAAGACCTGTGATCTAAAGGTCTTTTAAAGGCCCCATCTCTAGTGAACCGGCTTTTGTTGCTACAAGTTCTTGCAGTAAAAAAGCATAAGTGTTCCTTTCCAAGGATTCCACTGTATCCCTTACCATCAATATCCAATTGAGTTGCAAAGCATACTCTGGATTCTGTCAAACCCCTTACTGGGGTGTGTCCTGTTTTGTTACTGATGCTTGCCTGCACTGGTATTCCCAAGAACCAGCTGGGCTTTGTTCAGTGCAGGCCGATGGATCAGCAGGAGATCATGGACCGCTGCAGTGCTCGCAGCAGCTGCCTCTGCCTGCTCAGTCTCTCTCTCCCCTAAAGCCTACAGTCTGCTTCAGTGCAGCCAGGACTCAGGGCTGATGGATCAGACCCCCCCTGCTATCTAAAAGAGAGGTTTCAATGACTGATGTTCAGGTGTAAAGGTCACCGAGGATGAAATTAAAATTTTGGGAACAACATGGAATGCAGGCAAGTTTATTTCGGTCTATGTGTGTTACCAAAGTTTTTAATTTTTTAACAAACTAGCAAAAGAGAAGAAATCCTGACTTTAGGGATTCTGCTCCATCTAGTGCATCTGCCTGCCCCAGGCTGTTCACCTAATGCAGCAAAGTACAGACCAGCCATAGTGAGACAGCCCTGTTTCACAAGCTCACTAATAAAATGCACTTCCATATCTAGGGCTCAGCCCACAGTCTGCCACCTTACAGAGCCTCCTCCTGACCCCAGCCCTGCAGGATGAGCCAGCATTCCATCCCCTCCACTGTCAGACGAGTCACACAGATTTGCAGCTGGAGGTGAGAGAACAGCTGCAAAGAAAGTGCAAGCCTTGTCACGTCCACGCTGTCCCTACATATCCCTTCCCTACATATCCCTGCCCTCTCCTAGTGGCATTCACAGCCTCCCTGCCCTTTTGGGCTCAGCCCCTACTTCTCCAGTGGCCCCCAAGCCACTGGGACCAGCACAGGCTCCACTCCCTGCCCTGAGATGCCGAGGAGTGACGACCAAGAGTCTGCTCCTGCACAATCCACCCCAAACCATAATTCTAAATGTATCTTCAATTCTACTCATGTATTTATAGGCCCTTGCATGGGGACAAATTATGCTTTCAAAAATATTACAGGAAAATGCTGCAAGTGGTTGTCATAAAAAACCCCCATCATAATTTCATTAAAAATTAACAAAAAGAAAGCATTAGTGTTGTCCTGCCAACTGGGGGTTGGGGGGTATCTCACATTATTAAATTGAGAAGGCCAGCAATGGAAAGCCTTTTTAGATTGGTGTTTCCATTCCTTCCTCTTTTGCTTGGTTCAAAAGTCCTGCATAATTAATACTGTAGTACTTAATAAATGCTTATGAACCTACTACCTCTCTGCTTTTTCCATTTAATTAGGTGATTGACTTCAGGCATACTATAAATTATAATGACAATTTAATTACTTTTTTAATGTGCACACTTAAAAGATTTATAAACAGAAATAGGGTAATACAGTGCACTCAAAATTAGAAATACCATGAACTGGAGAACAGCACAAGGTAATGACATCTAAAGTATCTCTTCAGTGGCTGAGCAGCTGCAGTGACTGGGAGGTAGGGTATTTAAAGTGTCTGGTACAAGCACAGAAAACTGTATATTTCTGTCCAAATGCCCACATAGCTTTTAACTTTTCCTTCCAGCATTTGTGCATCCCACCCCACTTGACCTTATGGCAGAAATGTAAAGGAGTTCCAAGGGTAAGTCAGGCTGTGTACTGCAGTGACTCTTAGGTCAAGCATTCACAAGAAGTGGAAGACCCTTTCTCTTCTTTTAAACAAATCATAAAACTTCTGCATCACTTCATCATAACACAGTCATTGTTAAAATTTGCAGGGGGCCAAAATCTCTTACAATATTCCAGCTGACGCAGGCAAACTGCCAAAGAGCATGAATTCCATCATCTCATGAACAGACCCTTCCTAGTCAGCAGGCAGAAATGTCTGAGAATATTTCACACCGCATCCTACAACAATCCAAGTCAACTCTTCTGATCTTGTTGTCAAGCCACCTAGGACTCATTTTCCTGTCACTCACAGGAATTAAAAGCTAAGAGGATTGCATATATAACAAATCAAGTAAGAATCAGATCCTTCAAACTAGTGCTTAAAAAAATTGCTAAACTAAAAATTATCTTTTTACATTTAAATAGTTTAAGATAATAAAAGATCAGTTAACCTACTTAGTTAATCTACCTAAATGTCCAGACATTCCCAAGTCCTGGTTGGTCATTACAAAGGAAGCTATATTTTCTACAAGTTACCTATCACCAACAGAGAGAGATGATAGCATTTGTTTTTAATCACTCAGTATGCTACAGTGGTGAAAATTTCTCATGTAAAAAAGTCATTAAAATTTGGTCTAGAGGAGACGCTTTCCCATCTGGGAGCTGAATCTGGTTTGGTGTGACTATTCCTGTCTGTTAATTTAGCAGTACAAAGTATAACTCTACATTCTTAGCATACTTACTGGGAATGCTGGCATCTCTGTAACCAGAAATGCTTACAGAGAGGAAAAAAAAAAAAGACTGGGCAATTCACAGTGTGCTAGAAAAATTATGGGCAATTCCATGTTTTAAGCATCATCTATCAACAGTGTTGAATAGTTAAAAGGGGAATAAATTTGAATGCATTGCCAAGGCAAATGCTGTGATAATTGTATCTACTTCTCCTTTCCAATACAGAAAAAAAAATCCCAGACGCTCATCTCATTTGCGCCCAGTAGAAGCTGAGTGGAAAGTGGATCAATCCCACAGCTTCATTGTGGCTGCCTGTCCACCTTGGCCAGCACAGAGCAGGAGAAGTACCAGAAGAGGTACAGGTAAAAGAAAAAACACCAGGAGGCTGAGCAGCGTGGTGAATCACAGGGAGCCGCTTTGTCTGCAGCTTCCGCTCTCTGAGGAACTGTGCAGGGCTGAAACAATGGCTCTCCTATGGAGCTGCATCTCATCTACCTCATCTGCAGCCAGTGATGAATGATGGGTCAAGAGGGCAGCAGACTTTGGGTGCACAACCCTGAAATACTTTATCAAAGATGGCAAAAGGCCATGTGCTTCAATAACACAGCAAATACTTCCTTTTGCTGTATAGCAGACAAATTCCTTCCTCTCTGCTGGCTCAATCTGAAGCTTTTTAGTTCATAGCTCAGAGTGTGTGCAAGTTTTACATTCACAAACATACACGTAATAAAGCTTCAGTTTTATTCCTGAGACCATTCAACTGTAAACATTCTCACAGAAATGGAAAGTCAGTCCTATCTGTGCTGAAATCCTATGCTCTAAAAAATACATAATTATAAGGATTTGTGGGGCTTATAGACAATAAAAGAAGGCACGTATTACTTATTTTTAAAAAGGAAACTGAACAGTCAGAATTGATAAAATTCTAAAACTGTAACTCATCTAAACTTTTCATACTGGGGTTTCCTGAAGGAAAAACATACTGATTTGATAGAAATGAAAAGTTCAATAAAATATAAAACTTTTGTCCTTGGTTTAAATTAAGAAAAATGAAAATAATAGGCCTTGTGATATAACAAGATACTTCAATACTGAAGTTTGACAGTATTTTGCTACTCAGAGAATTTAACAAGGCATATAAGATGAGTTGGGATACCTTCGTGACATAAAAATATGCAAAATAAACCTGAAGCAACATTTAAAATGTTATGAAGTAAGAAGTCTTACTGCTTAAGAGTTGTCAAGGTTTTGTCCCAGTTAGAGGAGAGGTAAAGTATTTCAGAACCTTCTGCCATCTAAATTTTCTTTCACCCACTTTTGTCTTCTGTTCTTCCTTAGCTGTTTTTTTGTCTTTTTATTCCTCTAGATATCTTTAAAATTTCATCTAACTGCTCTGAATTTGACAACAAAACTCAATGTTCCAACAGGACAGAAAGCTGTGGGGTCATGTTTGGTTTCTAAAGGAAGTGGCAGAAAGCAAACTTGGGAAAAAACTCCAAATCAGCTGTGATCATTTCAGCTCCCTTACGAAAAACATCAACAACAGAAGAAGCCCACTTGGGTTCCTGCCCACCCAGCACCAGAAGCCAAGGTAACCCTGTAACTTTGGGATCGTTGTTTAATGGCAACAACACTTTGTCCTGGGTCAAACTTTCCCATTTTGGAGGCTTTGAGGAGTTGGTTGACACCAAAACGCCGATGTGAGCAGTGCTGCGTGGGCAGTGAGGCAGCGAGCTGTGCCATCCCACCACCATCCTGCAGCAGCACAGGAAACCTGAGACTTTCACCTCCAGACACGTAAGGGCAGAAGAAACGGGTGCTTTCCCTCCCAAAGATCTTACATCATTTTACACTACTGCAATGGATTTGCATAATTTCAATCAAACGATGTTTAAAAAATCTTACCAAAGGTTTTGAATTTAAACACTTCAGAACGGAACAAAGTAAATGGTGCTTACACTCAGAAAATGGAAGGTCTTGGAGTGGAGGTATCTCAACTTCTTTGTAGCCCTGCTGAACCCATTACAAGCAGGCCTGACGTCTCTACTTCAGTCAAGTGAAAATTTCAGATTAAAAAATGAATGATTTTAATTGATAGTCATATTGAAAAGTTTCTAAAACAATAATAGCTTTTACACAACCACTGCTCCCCAAAAAGCAAATCAGCACAGAAGTAACTCACCCTCTGAGTATTTTCATTCCTTTTTCAGAGTGTGAAACTAAGATTGGCACCAAACTGCATCACCTTTTTAATGTATTTTCCATCCAAACTGAGAGGCACTTGAGGAGCCACAGTGATGTCCCAGAGAAAACACATTCAATATAGCTTTTTTGCTACACCCACCTTCACTTCATGGCCCAGCACTCTGCTCCCATTTAGTCATCCAGGTGAGGAGAAGCTGACAGCTGGGGGAGGGAAGAGATTGGGAGCCATATGGAGCTACAGTCAATTTTTGGTATGTATTTGTGAATAGATACAAAAGAGATAAATGCTGGCATGCATAAATTCATATTTTATCAATACATATTTTGGTACTTATTGTCTGAGTAAATTTTTTCCAAAATCAGCTTTTAAAAACAAACAGGAGTTTAAAGAAAATTGCAATCCAGGATCCCAGTGGTATGAAGCAGGAGGCAGAATCCCACTCAACAGGGTTTACCTCATGATGCCAAAGGGGAAAGTGGTGCAAATAACCAAGAACCCAAGAGAGAGATTCTCCAGGTCACTGCTCCCCAGGAATGGGGATGCTCAAGCAGGGGTGGGCAATCAGCTTTGGCACAAGGAAGCATTGAGGGTCCACATCCGAGCTGCTCACACAGAGGGCAAGGAGAGCTGATGGTTTTGCATGCAGCATCTTGTAAGAACAAAGGTTATCAAAATTAAAAGATTCACTAGATTGGCTGCCTGTAATTGCTGCACCTATAAATGTTCAGTTTCACTTCTCAGACTTATTCAAATAATCCAGCCCCCATGGGCCTGCAAACCTGAGCTGCAAGTCTGAATACGGAAGAGGATTTATTAAAAGACTGCTGGTTCATCTGACCATGACAGAATGCTAAAAAATGAAAAAGTAATGAAACACACAGAACATTTCTCAGCCCCTGATTATGTTTGGCTTAGATCCAGTGGACACGTTTGATATCCACTGGCTCCCCTATTACAGACTGTTATCTCCCCAAACTTTGATCTAAGGCCACTGCAAGAGCAGAGGAGCGAAAGTATCTGTGAGAGTCACTTATTCCATTAGTCAGAAATCAAAAATCAAAAGAGCCCCTTGAAACAGTAACAGAATGCAAAAATTCATCACTTCCTTCAGAGAAGGGCAAAAGACCTTATTTGTAATTGTTGATTGGAACATGTGCCGTGGCAGAAAATTTCTGGACTCTATTACCAGCTCTTAAATAGTTCTGTGGCTGGACTCCAGCAAATGGTTTGAATTTTTTATGCTTTTTCAAAATCGTAATAAAAAACACATACCCACCTCACAGAATAGAGGCTTCATCAATGTTCCTAACTCACTCTCAGCTTCTTAAGTAGACAGTCCTGCAAAAGTGCAGAGCACCATTATTTAGATTTGATTTGTTGTTTTGTTTGTTTTTTTTTTAATAATCCTTTCTATTACTTAGTTGGGTTTTTTAATAAGTATTTTTCAGGTAGGAACAATTTTGGATGCAAAATCAGCATCTCTGCCTGGAGACTAGCCTCAGGCTTCTGCCTCATGCATATGTGTACATCATATTCCTACATCTTCCACAAAACAGAAAGTGAGTCTGTGAACAGGTCAGTAGGACAAGCCAAGCAATGTACATCTAAATCTGAATGCAGAACAAACAAAAAAAAGGGTATTTTTAAGAACAAAACTATTTCCTAAGAACTTCATTTCTTCATGGTCACACAGTCTGGGTGCAATGTGTAAAAATGGCTTTCTGAGGCACTGTGGTGTCTTCTGAATCACTGCCATTACCCGAGAAAACCCCAGGAAGTGGTTTGGATGAGAAGCTGGACCCAGCTTGCGTAGGTATCAGCTGATGTCAGAATACACACAGCACAAAGCCCTAACAATATGGACATTGTGAAACCGGGAATAACCTTCTCTTATCTCCTGCAGTTGGGGAAATCATTTCTAACCCAGTGACTGCAGAGCTTAGCAATAAGTCAAACAGTTAATTATTCACTATGCTTCCTAATTAATCTTCATTTCAGGCCAAATCTTTGTATGCCCATAAAAACACGAAGATCTCCAGTGAGGGAAACAACAGCATGAGCTTTTGGACCTCCTTCTGCAAAGCAATTCGTTTTTCCATAAACAGTTACTATTAAGCAAGGACAAAGCAACAAACCAGACAGCCATCTGTGTAAACCAATTTAAAAGGACGGTGACCTCATAACATTTTTCAAACTAACGCTCTCCATTTAACTTCTGCCACCCCGTCCTGCCCCAGCAGATGCTGGGTTCGAGCAGGTCCTCGGGTGAGCACGGCGCTCTCGCTTCAGGGAAAGCTGGTGCTTTAAAGCCACAGTGATTTCAAACCCGTGAAAAGAGCATGTCAATGAAAATACCTCGGCATATATGGAAGCAGGGTAACCTTAGTGGCTGCCCACGCTCCCAGAGGGTGTTGCCACAAAGGTCTGTGCTATGTTTGCCAGCTGAGCTTCCTAGAGGTATGAGGTCAAGCGAGCACAAAGGTTCAGGCCACTGAGGGTAACACAATCCCTGCTGAACTGTGTTCTTTCTTACGACCCAGAGAGAAGCCAGAACAAGCACAGATGGCAACCACATTAGAAAAGAAGGCAAACTTGATAGCCTTAGAGCAGAACTTACGAATCCACATACAGCACGGCTATGCTATGTGTGCCCGGGATGGCCACAGCATCCCCAGCTCATTCTGCCTATTTAGAGTTGAATCCAATGAAGCTTCAGGCAAAATATGCAAAATGAAATACACCTTTGTAGGTGTAGAACACCTACAAAGAAGTGCAAGTAATAAACACCCAAGGACATGTCTTGCACAAGGTCACTTGCAGAACTGTCCTTTATTCCATTTACTAAAGTCAGTCACAGCCACACAAGAGCTGAGAGCAGAGTGCATCAGATGATGGTGACATCAGACCACTGGTAGCACCACAGAAGGAAGTGCGCATTTACAAGGGCATGTGGACTACAAACATTTCGGTATCAAAGAAGGTAACTGAAAAAATGTATATTCTGGGTAGTCTCTTTATATTTCCAAACATCAGAACAACACAACAGCATATAAACTGTATTTCAAGTGGTGGAAGAAGTGTGTGCTTCTCCATTATATAAAGATGATGTTTCTAATCTATGTAATGCAGACGCGGTAAAAATTCCTTTCCACAATGCCAAGGATTGTTACATGGACTCTTTTTTCTTTAACCTGCATTTTCAAAGAGTCATTACTTTACTGCCACAGTGCCTGATGTTTGTGTGCCTGGTATTTGTGTTTGCTTTAAAATAATGGCTGTGAGGTGAAGGTAACTTGCCCTTCTGACCCAGTGTGTAACTGTACAACTGTTTGTGCAGTAATAACCCATGGTACACATGAAGTGACAGTTCTCTAATTGGCATTTGCTGAACACAAGGGCACCCTCTGCAAACACAGTGGCTTTTTTTATTGGCAACCTCTTTAATTATTTCACTCTTCTAACACAGAATCTCCTTTCTGTCATTAGAGAAGAACAAAACGTTCCTCACCACAGCCACAGTAATACTATATATTTCTTAATACGTATCACCAAATACTATTAAAGATTAGCCTTAAAAGACAGAGTAGTATTAACAGCTGTCCTGGGAATTTGTTCCAGAAAACGGAACACTTCTGACCTTTGAGTCTATGTTTCAGTGCCTTTTTGAGATGCTTCAGAACAAAAGTTCAAGTGGCATCTCCTTTCAGTTTGTCTCATCTTGTTGCATGTTAAAAGTGAGGACAGACATCTAAGAGAAGCCTGACTGGTGCTGCTTTCCCTTGCCTTCAGTTCTGCCATGTCAGCTGATGCTGGCACATGCAGCATATTTCTCTGCTCCCTTTGGTTTTGTCTTTCCTTGGTTGCTGCTTTGAGTCCCCACCCAGCCATCTCCACAGCTCTCCTGTCACTGCCATGTTACGTAAAAACTCAGAAATGGCTTAGGAAACATTTAAATCTGTGCTATCTTGGCAAGCAGCTAATCCTTGAAGCAAATGCTACTTACACAACAGAGTGCCTGCATTTCCTACCCTGTCGTGGAGATGTCATGCCTCATCTCCTAAGGCTGGAAGAAATGCACAGCGCTTCATAAAATAGCTCTGACTTTCCATTTCTACTATATAAGCATCTTGTTATCTGTTTTTATAGGGAGGGAAAATGGGAAAGGGAATTCCTGGAAGAGATTACAATTGTCAAACTGGCTTTTGATATCTGTTAAACAGCTGAAGCATTAAATTTTTGGCGGCACTGTTAAAAGCCTATGAGAGCTTCCTGACTGAAGTGGAGGAAATAGTACATTTAGTTCAACTACAAGCTGTACTTTTAAAAAAATCCATATGAAAACAGCCTCATTATTCATTTTTCTGTTAATATGTGGTTTTGCCCTGCAGTTTCAGTAATATTTTTTGTAAGAGCTGGCAGTCTCAAAAAAGAACTGTAACTTAGAGCTAATGTTTTAATAAACTCTTGTTTATACTATAGTCAAACCAGAACAAACAAAATACAGCTACAAATGACATTTTTATAGGAAGTCAAGAAAAAGATTCATGTGTCTGAATATTTTAGTTACAGTGTGGTAGGCATGGCTATTATTTCCTGTAAAGCCAAATTGTATCTTTAAGGAACTGGAAGAAGGCTACCCTGGGAATGGAACATGGATATGACTTGGGCCTCTAAAGAGCAGCTGGATAAAAATACCTTACAATTTAATGCAAAACTCCCATCAAGTATTCCGAGAATTTTACAATGGAGCAATGGCAAGATACGGCCATGAGAAATGTTTGGAGTCTTCAAAATACCACCATGCTGGATTCCTGCAAATGCCTCTGCAAACAACCATTTTTAAAAAGTGATCTTAGAATCCCAGAAGTTAGATCAAAAAGGAAATGACCAAGTCTATCAGATCATATGGTATCTAAGTAAGAAAAATCTATGTAGTATATTTTTCAGCATTTAGTCCAGTTCACTTTTTAGTTTCTCAAACTAATCAGGTCCTCTAGTTTCCCTCAAGAGAACAGACTTCCACCATAATGATTTTTTTCTAGTAGTTAAACTAATGCTCCTTTTGCTCTTTGCATCATTTTACTACTTCATACCTCCTTGAGACATTCCCTTCTAGGTGATCTTGCCTCTGATACCACTGTGATATCTAATTTAATAGAAATCAAGGTAGAAAATGCTAAACTAAAAAGAGCAACTGACCTTCTGATATGCAGCCCTGCTCCCTCTGAAACCAGCAGCAAGCTCCTGCCTGCATAAGACCTGAGCTCCTGGTCAAGAGTCAAGAGGGTGGAAAATCACTGCCTCACTTCTGAAGACAGGCTGTATTTCATCACTGCATGGCTCTGAGCTTTATGGAGAATGGAGAGCTAACAGCAAAGCAGCCTCAAAAGGCTCCTATTTTCTTTAGTCAATGTGATGCTCCATGATTTGGTTAGACTGATAAAATATGGTTACTATCACTTTTCCCTGCATGTTAGTGAAAGAGAGTTTAATGAGTTTTCTGTTTCTTAGTTCTAATAACCCCTTTTTATTCCCAAATTGCAGACTTCCAGATTAGGATGTCTGGGTGGCCTATGTCTAAAGAAATAGAATTCCTTGAAGGAGAGAAAGGAGTTTCACACTACAGATTGTTATCCTACCTCCCAAGCAAGAGACAGAAGATGTCATGACCTCATGGACTGACTTTGTATCTCCTCTGTCGCTGAACAAAGATGGTCCCAAGCAGCACACAGAGCAATGCCCAAAAGGATAAATAAGTGTGCAAGAAGAAAAGAGAGTCCATCCTTGAGAATGTTGGAATAAGTTTGTGAAAACAAAATGACTACCTGGTAAGGAATTTCATTTTTTAACTTAGTTGTTATTTTTAACTAGCAGGGTAGCAACTGGAAATTGTCCTTGAGAAAGACTGGTTGAGTTTTTGGAAAACTCCTCAATGCTAAAGGCCTGTCATGCAGAGGGACAAAGTCATGTCATGAAACTACAGACACTTGGCAAACTCCTCAGTAATCTTGAATAAGTACCTTGTACTGCCCTTGTGTTATTAGCTATTGCAGTATCATGTAAATCCTTCATGACAGTGCCATTTTTGAAGTGCCGCTGTACCGTCAGGTGTCCTGACATTATCAAGACTCCTGGGGACGTCACTGTGTGGTATCTCTTTCTTGCCTCCTTTACAGCAAGTTTCCAAGCCAGGATGTGCAAAAGGCCAGGATGTGACTCAGAAAAAATGTAACTTGGCTTAGAAAGAAGTTTCTTCCCTCACTGTCTCCTTGGAGTACAGGACCTCTTTATCCAGGATAACCCTGTCGATTAGCCACTCCTGTCTCAGGATGCACGCCTGGCTTTTCCTCTGAGAACAATGGCTGGTGGGGAGTGCTGGTGGCTGCAGGCAGATGGACAGGGACACTGGGCTGAGTCGCTGGAAACTCACCACTTGTTGAGCTGTTTGAGGTCCTGCAGGAAAAATGCTCACTTTGTGACACTAAAGAGAAATACTTCCAAGAGCAAAAATTGCTAGAAGAACTACTGCTCCATGTAGGTATAGGAGACGAGACCAAGACTTTGCCACAGTTTACAGGAGTTGGTTACAAACTAGTGACATAAAGGAGGTACTTTCCTGCCTGCCACAGTATACAGCCTTCACCTGCAGTATATTCCTTCTCTCTTCTGCCCACGTGCCAACAAACAGGTGGATTTAATTCAAATTAACTGTTTGATGCCAGGGTGACATTTATAAATCTATGAAATTACTGACAACCTAGTCCTGGATCTCCAACAATCTTATTAAAGTCGCTGGCCACTTGCAGGGAGGACTGAGCTGATGCCTAAAGGTCTCAGGACCAAGGTTATCAGGCAGGGAACACACAGGAAGAGCTAAAGTGTATCACTCTTCATTCACTGGACCAAGTGGATTTAAAAAATTATATTCACAAAAAATGAAGTAACTTTTTTCACTGTTACAACTTTTCTTTACACTGTATTTTTCTTGTATTATTTCTTCCTCTTCACTTTTGTTACTCTATCACTACAAATATGAGCAATGTTTATGAGTAACTCCTTCTTTTTCCCTACAGAAAAGTAATGCCTAAATGAAGTGATGGCTAACCTTTATTTCTTCCACGATACCCAAAGGAGCAAAACCCAAAACAAACCAATGAAATTATATAAGCTATTGCTCACACAAACTGACCAAAGCTGCAGTTTCCAAGCATCTGGGAATTGGTTCACTCATTTCAACTGGACTTTAGGGAAACACAAAGATCACCTTGAGAGATAAAGTATTTATGACTATAATAGATGATTTTGAATGAAAACAAACAAAATATACCATGGCCCCTGAAAATGTCAAATCACACTTTGCCTCATATTTCAGAGTATTTTTAAAACCTATTGCCAGCTCACACTAATAATGTATATTTACTTGTGTTTAAGATTTTACTAATGAATGAGCAGCACTGCCTGCTCCATACAGTCACTCTTCAAACTAGTGCTGTCAAAACAGTGGGCCATGGCAAGGTGAGCTTTCTAATTTTTTTCTCTTCTTTCTATCCCAGAGCACCTCTTTACACTCAAGAGTATTTAAGCACTGAGAGTACTCTGTGTAAAAATGATCCAAGACTATTAAATACCAACTCATGACCCTCAACAAATACCCATCATGCATCAGCTGTACAGAGTGAACAGTCATAGATTTAACAGGTGGGAGAGGTGGAAGAGAAAAGAATTGCATTTAATCTTAAAACAGATTTCAGAATGAATCCCCAGTATTCCCGTGTCAGATTCAGTCTCCGTTTTTGCCTCCCAGGTATGGTAATTACAGTCCTGTGCCCACTGGGAACTAGTTGCACATTGATACACCAACAGACTTCACTGGAGGAGGGAGAGCTTTGCCGATGGAGATATTACAAGATGCAGCAGTGAATACTCTGACTTTCGGTCAATGTGCAGTATCCCTTGCTCACAACACCTAATTATTTTAACTAAACAGATGAATATCTGGTTAGCCACTGTGCAGGGAAAGTTTCAAGATTTTTAAGGCGGACATTGAATAAATGAAGGCTCTTCTGGAAAAACAAGGCTTTAGCTACTGCGGTGATCATTCCTCAATTCAAGCTGTGCCAGCAGAACTTGGTGCCTGCTCTTAGTCACTGAAGGCAACAGGGTGTAGGCACACGGACCCAGGCATCCACGGGGCGTGACTTCACTGCAGGGTCAGCACCTAAATTAAGTTTGTCCCCAGCGCGACATCTCTGTCACAGCACACAGGGAGGTACCTACACACCCTGCCACATGCCAGTTTGGAATTCATCCCTCTGCCTTGGCCTCAGTGCCAAGCATCAGGAAACGGCAGGCAACTTGCCAACACTTTTTCTTAGAAAACGGCAACCCTTTCTGGAAATGTTCTGAAGGTTTGGAGAGTCTTTCTGGAAAGGTGGTAATGCTGAGCTTTTGCACAAATACTGTAAATGAAAGCTATCCCCAAATACTATCACTATCCTAAAACATGATACTCCTAAAAATGGGGGCAAATGAGGTCAATATTAGCCAAAAGATATTACTGTGGAGCCAGGCATTTTGATTCCTAGAAAGCTGAGGTAAATGACACATATAGTAGCATCAACCAGTTAGCGAGCTTTACATTTGCAGAGCACACCCTAGGAAAATCCACTGATTTTTAATGCAAATGACTCAAGATTCATCAAAACATTTTGTGCTCAACCTTTTACAGATTTTGCATTATATAACCAGTTTGTCATGAATCCCAAAATGTTACTGAAGCGACTGAAAAAAAACAAACCCAAAAATAAAAGAAGAGTATGGCTTTGTAAATCACAGTTCAATGAAGACTTTTCTATTCCCTCCTCTCCCCCTCTTGATTTTCCAAGCTTCTTTTTAATTGTTGCTTCTCTTCCTACTGTTTCTGCTGAATGCAATTCTTGACCAGCACTCAACTAGCCAGAGCAGATGAGGAAATTTACTTCAGCCCCAGTGCATGTGTTGGACCAGGCACCTGTCTGAAAGGAGCGGAGAGGTACACACAGCCCGTATTGCCCAGAGCGAGGGCACACCTGTGAGCACTGCGCCAGCCAAGGCACAGACAGGGGTTAACTGCCTTCTGCAGGAAGCCTGGTTTCATTCATTAACTACGACCTCTGGGCTAGTACATGCGGAGGAGGGAGCACACAGGCGAGTTCAAACAAAGCTGCTGCTTTCCCTCTGAAACTTTTCAAGTCTCAGAATCTCTCACAAAGCCCGCTCTGCTGTCACCTGAATGGAAAACAATAGCAGGCGCTCAAATAAGCGAGACCCGCGTGAGAGTTTGCCAGCCCAGCCTGTGCGGAAGGCCACCTGCCAACAGGAAGAAGCGGTGAGAAGGAATTTGGATCCAGCTGCTATCCTCCCTCAGCCAAACAATGCCACACGACAAACAGCACTAAGGATTTTTATTTAATCCTCAATCACACTGGGAGCATCTGTATCTGTCATTTTTACTCCCTGGTTACCAGGAGAAGGGCTTGAGAGATTTCTGTGCACAAGTTCGCAGACAGCCAATCTCTTGTTTCCTATCATAGCTTTATCAAAGGGATTGAGACAAGAAGAACAGGAGGGAAAGAAGAAGAAATGACAAAGTGCCTCGCCGTAGGGCTGACTCAAGCTGCTAAATTCATCACAGGTAACACAGAAAATCTTGTAGCTGTCTTGCAGCCCCATTTCGCATGTCAGACAGAACGGCAGAGTGGACACAGAAAGAGGAGATAACTCAGTATCTGCAGTCCTGATTTCCTTAAAACGAAGTACAGAACACCAGGAAATGAACTACGACGGTGCGCTCACTGGGTCACTGTGGCAGGTGCAACTTAACCTTAAGACCACGTAGCCTACTGCACCTCC
Organism: Calcarius lapponicus; assembly: GCA_039654755.1. Taxonomy (NCBI): domain Eukaryota; kingdom Metazoa; phylum Chordata; class Aves; order Passeriformes; family Fringillidae; genus Calcarius; species Calcarius lapponicus. The sequence goes on from CM077465.1 coordinate 60,238,643, forward strand.
AGATTTAGCCCAGGCAGCACCTGGGTGAAGCATGCCAATAAATCCACTCGCCGCCGGTGGTAATAAAAAGGGTTAAAAACCAACCAGACTGCAGCTGAAAATTCCACAGCGTTTCCCTCCACAGCGCTGCGAACTGCGCGCCTCCCTGGTTTCACACGCACGGGGAAACTGCCCTAAAGATCGGCCAGCTGAGCACATGGCAAGGCCGGTGCCACCGGCGGGCAGGGATGGCTGGGGAGCCGGGAGAGCTGGAGCATCACGGCCGGGAAGCGGCGATCCCGATCCTCCGGCGCGGCCGCTTCCCGGCGTGCGGGGACGCGCCACCGGCGGCGGCGCCGGATTCAGCGCCTGGCAGCCGAGGAACCCCCCGCTCCTTCCTCCCCGCCCCGGCCCCCGGCGGACACCCAGCATCTGGGCACTACCTGCGGTTATCGGCAGAGCCATCCCGTGTCTTCAGTCATTCAAGGAATTTAACAGCCTGGAAATTCCCGTTGTCCATTATTTGAGGTCACAGATAAAAGCTAAACAGCAGCCGTGACTCCCATCAATCATAAGTCACTCACTGATAGAGCGTATGGTAGGAGACCTACTGATGTAAGCTAGTCACCAGAGAAAATACCCACTGATGACGCATATCCAGGCACAAAAATAGTTACAGGGCCCCCAAAGGGATTATTCAACAGCCTACATTTAGATATTCCTTCAAGAGACCCACAGTCAATTTGCTGCTATTAGATGGCTGGGGAACATTGAAGTTTAAGTTTCCTCAGCAGACATAACCACAAATAGCTGGTTTAAATAAGCTACTACAATTACAAGCTGTTTTGTAAATTTTAACACTGCATTATAGCGATTACTAAACAGAACTGGCTAAAAAATGCTGTATAGCCTTTGCTCTCAATATTTACCAATTCCTCCTGCATATTAGCCAGCAATGAAAAGAACAATTTAAAATTAATTCACAAATGTTTAAACTAAGCCCCTCCTGCTAGCCTAGAGCAATGTTTCTTTATCATAAAAAACCAAAACAATGTATGCAAAATTGGTATGGGATATTTCGGTGCTGCTTAAATGCTATCTGGATCAACTTTTGCCTTAATTTTTATCCTTCTATGGTATTTGGCTCTGTACTACACAAAAAGAAAAATACCCAAATAGTTAATTTTCTTGCACAAATCAAAACTATGTAAAGGTAAGTCATTGCAACATGCAAAACCACATACCATGCACCCGCTTTGAGCAGGGGCTAGAAGAGGATCTCCAGAAATCCCTTTGAGCCTAAATTATTCTGCAATTCTGTGCAGCTGGATTTTTTGGCATTAAAAACATAATCCTCTAAATTAACCAATCAACTGATAATCCTACAATACTCCTGCCCCCTTCCACAGTTTCAGGATCCTTCTCATGCCCAGACAGCAACAAAACTTAGGAGGCTGCAGCTGAGCCTACTAACACCACTGAGCATGAAACACTGACTGTGCATTTTTGGCAATATTAAAATATTCATTTTTTTAAATATTTGATTTTAACATCCAACCCCCCTTTTTGAAAGCAATTTTGGTGCTTAGGAGTCTAAAGTTTACAGACTTTTTATTGCACATTAAGACTCTAAATATAGGAAAATATTTTATGGCTCTGATGCCTATTTTATTGACATACTTTTGGAAAGCATTACCTAGCCAAACACTCAAGGATTTATAGTGTTTATGCTGTAAAGCAGGAGAAGGAATTGTCTCAGGCTATGAACTTCTACCTCACTTTCTTCATCTGTGATAACATTATTAAAAATAACACCAAAAATTATTTTTAGCACAACTGTTTCGTAAAGCCCTCATGTTTCTCTCATGCATCCATATGCTGCCAGTCCACATGGCCTAATTTAACAGCCCTAAGAAGAAATATTGGTGCCCTCTAGCTGATTTTCCTCACCAATTTCCTGCAGACACCAAGCAGCAGTCTCTCTTTTCTCCTGACATTCCTGGGTCTTTCACTGGTGCCCCCAAAATGCAGTGCCCTGGAATAAAACAAGCCACTTCCTACAGAAGATACAGGAATCAAAACACTCAAATCCCTTAGTGGTCTCAACTGTAGGAGCTCTTTAAATAGCATAAATGCTGTGAAAAACAGAGGACGTATAACTGTGTTCAATACCACCTTACCAAGAACAGGTGAAGCACTTAAATATACTCTGTAGCAAGTCTGCACATTCCATGGGGAAATACAACCTGCAATTTTGCATGGAACACAGGAAGCCCCTCACCCATTCACAATTCTGCAATTCCCCTCTATCAGGAGCCTTCAAAAAGCTTGTAAATCTTTCACTGTGTTCTGCCACACATTCTGAGGTTAGTTGGTGATGGATCAGACAATTTCACAGCTCAGGGCCCAGGGCCTCCCTTTTGCCATCACACAAGCCGTGGCAAGCAGGGAGAGCTTTCCTCTCCTCTCACTGATGTCTGTCAAAAGGACGGACTCCCTGTTCCACCCCCCCTGCTCCCATCCCCTCTGCCTCCAGCCCCTCTCCTGGAAGCTGCATCGGGTACCACTGAGGTACAGGGCCTCACCACCTTATAGCTGCCTTTCCCTGTCCAGCAGGGACACAGCTGGAGCACAGCTCCAAAGCTGGGAAAGCCACGAGGCAGGGATGCTAACACATACTTTGAACACCATCTCCAGTGTGACAGGTGACGTCAACAAAACAGTGTCCAAATCCCAAAGAGGAGATCTCTCCTGGCTGGAGGAAAACCCCTGCTGAGGAAGAGCTGTCTCAGGAAATGCTGAGCCTGTGGTGGCAGGCAGCTGCTGGAACAGCTCTTTGGCACCTCTGAGTGAGTGCATCTGCTCTAAGCCACACCAGCAACTGCCCAAAGGATGCGGGAGAACAGGAGTCTGTGTGGAAAGCAGGGTTAAAGCTCTGCTCTCTTCCTCCTTGTCCAGCTAAAAGAGGCAGAGGTTGGACGGAGCTGGCTGTCTCTGGGCATTTAATTAAAGCCATAAACCTCTGTGGAGAGCTCTGGATGGCCCTATTAACCATTAATCAAATTAAACATAGAAGGGAGATCAGGATCTGAAGCTCGAAATAAATACTGTGAGACAGACTAACTTTTAGGGTTGCATTCATAATCCTCAGAAGGTCTGTTTAAACCTTGATTGGGAAAAAGGAAGCTGCAGCATATACTGTTCACTTCTGTGTTTGAACAGCAGTTGTAAAGCAGAAACTGCTCAAATGAGTGGGAAGCATCAGGCTAATCCTGCAACTTCCAGCTATCTTTGGAAAGTTAACTTCCCATGTGCCATCTGCCTTTGGAAGACAGAATGGGTTAATCACAGTGGCCAGGCATTTTGGGAGGGTCCTAGGGCTCCATTTCTCTAGCACCTTACTACAACATTCCAGCTAATGTTCCTTTCACATACACCTCTAGGAAAAGGATGCTACAGACTCAGTCAATACTCATTAGGCAGTTGTAATCCAAATCTCTACATCAATTAAAAGATGAAGGGCTTATTTGAACATGGAACAAACCCTTTGTTCACATAAAAGAGGCATTTTATGCCATTTGGAAAGTTTTGGCACAGTTCATTTTTCTGCTTGCTTGGGGTTTTTTGTTGTTTTTGGCGTAGGGTTTTTTTTTTTTTTTTTTTGGTTGGTTGGTTGGTTTTTGGGGATTTGGGATTTTTTTGGGGTTTTTATTTTTTTGGGTTTTTTTTTTTTTGGTTGGTTGGTTGGTTGGTTGGTTTGGTTTTTTTGGGGGTTGTTCTTTTTTTCAACCAGCTGTGACATGAGAGACCTAGAACAAGGCTGGTTTATGCAATTTCTTTTGTGGAAGGCAACAGACTTTTCAAAAGCCTGAGGTCTTGAAACATAAAAGAACACAGCAAACCCTTGAAGATAATAGGTACAGATGTGGTGATGTGACAGATGGGCAGTGAAGGTGGTATCTCTGGGATAAAAGGAGATATGGTGGAAAAATTAGGACCTGGCAGGAGCAGCTTTTGCTTTTTCCAGTAGTAAAAATGTGTCACTTTTCAATACAGAGAAAATATAATGAAAACAGGTGAAGGACAGAACAGGAATAATGGTTACAGTGGTAACTAAGTATTTCCATTTAATTAAATCTTAAAGAGTGTAGAGATGTCCTATAATCACAAAACTTCATGATAGTTTTAAAAATGCTGTGTTTGAAGTAGGAAGCTGATGAATTATCCCTTACTGGCCCAGGAGCATCCAGTTCTGAATATACATTAATGTAGTGTAGGAATATTGTTTATGAAAAGTAAAGAAATTATGATTTTTCCAAAGACAGTAAGAGAACATCTCACATTAGCAAATTTTTATTTGAAGTTTCTATGATTTTTGAAACAAGGGGCAGTATTAGAAAATATTGGCTCACTGAGGATGGGGTAGTATGGTGCATTTCATCACTATATCATGCAACATTAGATAAACCAGGACACTGATGTCAGAAACATAAATGTAGCTCACGCTATTCTCAGTCTGTCTGCCCATCAATTTCTTTGGGCCTTTCTCTCACTGCTAGCATTGGTAAAACAGGTAATATTGGTTATAATTAAAAAAAAATAAAATATTATAGAAGCACAGGCTTCTGAGACTACATATTTATTTTTCTTTACTGGGAAGCAGGACTCTCTTACCTCTCCTTGCATTCAAGTATCCCTGAAAAAATCTAAGATGAGTAACAATGGATGATGGTGGTGGGACTTGTGCTTATTTTAGATATTTAACAAAAAAAACAACATTTTTATCTGTGGAAATAAGTACACTTGAGGCTAAATTTCAAATTAACACTACCTTTGATATCATCTAAGCTAGATACATTGGTAGCATAGTTAACAGTAAATTACAGAGTTTATGTCAAAGTTCTAAAGTAAATCAAACCATAAATCTAAAGATATTGCCTGAGGACCTGAACCTGGGTTTTCTTGAAATAAGCAACTAGCATTTGATAGCAATAGCCTTGTCTGTGTACAACCCTATTCCAAGATAATAACTAAAAATACTGTAAGATCTATTTTTTACCAAAATACCTTTGAAGTATTTCTAGAATATGCTGATGAAAAACAACACTAGTCTCTGGTTTGTTCACATAGTATGTATGCCACTTGAGTTGAAGGGACCAAATAATGTCAATCATCAAAACATGGCAGATTTATTCTATATATTATTCTACACTGACTGCACTTGTGGATAAGGAAAGAGAAACTGATGTCATTGTCATGCCTTCTTTAAGGTCTCTGATAGAGTCTCACACAACATTGGGGAGATAAGGATTTGATGGCTGGACCATTCAATAGAAAGGGAACTGGCTGGATGGCCATACCCAGAGAGTTGCAGTCAACCTCTCCATGTCCAAATGGATCTGCATCAAATAATGTTCCCAGTGGAACCTTGTTGGGACTAATTCTGTTCAATGTCTTAATTAATGACATGGTGGAATTGAGTACAGCCTTAGCAAGCTGGCAGGGGACACCAAGCTCAGCGGTGCCACTGATACGCTTGGTGGAAGGGATGCCATCTCTAGGGGCCTTAACAGGCCTGAGAAGTGGCCCAGTGTGAGCCTCATTAAACTCAACATGGCCAAGGCCAAGGACCTGCACATGGGTTGGGGCAACCTGCAGTATCAGAACAGGCAGGGAATGAATGGTTTGAGAGCAGCCCTGTGGAGGACTTGCAGGTACTGTGAGGTGGGTTGACTTGACAGGACACTAAGAGCCCACTACAGCTGCTCTGTCACTCCCTTCCTCGAATGGACAGGGGAGAAATACCACAGCAAAAGAGATAAGGACAGAAGACATCACTCACCACTTACCATTACAGACAAAATAGACTTGATGTGGGCAAAGAAATCTAATTTCTTGCAAAAAAAAAATCAGAGTAGAATAACAAGAAATAAAACCAAACCTTAAAAAAATTTCCCCACACTCTTCCCTTTGTGCCAAGTTTACCTTCACTCCAGACTTCCTCTACCTCCTCTCTGCCAGTAGTGCAGGGAAATGGGGAATGAGGTTGTGTTCTCTGCTGCTCCTTCCTCCCCAGGAGGAGGACTCCTCATGCTCATTTCCCTGCTCCAATGTGGGGTCCCTCCCATGAGAGGAAGCACAAACTTCCCATGGGGTCACAGCCTCTTTCAGGCATCCCCATGCTCCAGTGTGGGGCCCTCCATGGCTACAGGTGGGTATCTGATCCACAGTGGAACTTCGTGGGCTGCAGGGACAGAGCTGCCTCACCATGGTCTGCACCCCAAGAATCTGTGCTCTGGAGCCTGGAGCACCTTCTGCCCCTTCTTCCTCACAGGCCTTGGTGTCTGCAGGGCTGCTGCTCTCATATGTTCTCACTCTGCTCTTCTCTGGATGCAATTGCTGTTGTGCAGCAGCTTTTTCTTTCCCTTCTTATATCTGTTATTGCAGAGGTGTCACCTCTGTTGCTGATGGGCCCAGCCTTGGCCAGCGGCATGTCCATCTAGGAGCCAGCTGACATTGCCTCCATTAAACACAGGGGAAGCTTCTGGCAGCTTCTCACAGAAGCCACAGCTGTAGTTCCCTGCTACCAAAACCTTGCTACACAAACCCAATACACAGTTAGATGAAAAATGAGATATGACCCAGCAATGTGCACTTGCAACACAAAAAGGCAACTGCAGCCTCAGCTGCAGCAAAAGCAGTGTGGCCAGCAGGTCAAAGGAGATAATTCTGTCCCTTTATTGGGCTCCTGTGAGACCCCACCTGGATAGCATATGCAGCTCTGGTGACAAGAAGTCAAACATGGACCTGTTGGAGTGGATGTTGGCCCCCCCAGAAAGGGCCCCAAAGATAATCATCTAGAGAGCTGGAGCACCTCTCCTGTGAAGCCAGGCTGTGAGACTTGGGGGCATTCAGCCTGAAGAAGAAAGAGAAAGCTCTGGGGAGACTTTACAGCAGCCTTCCAGGAGCTACAGGGGACCTATAAGAGAGGACTTCTTACCAGGGCCTGAGGTGATAGGACACAGGGCAACAGTTTTGAACTGCAAAAGGGTGACTTTAGATTAGACATAAAGAATAAATTCTTTATTGTGAGGATGGTGGAGCACAGGAATAGGTTTCCCAGAGGATATGTGATGCCCCATCCCTGGAAGGGTTCAAGCCCATGGCAGGGGGTTGGAACTAGATAATCTTTAAAGGTCCCTTTCAACCCAAACCATTCTGTGACTCTGTAATTCCAGTGCACAGAATCAGGAGTACCTCAGAGATACTGTAAAGCAAAAATAAAGACAGTGACTGCAAAGAGACTATTTTGAAATGACATTTATTTCAGTTTGATGTTTGATTGCAAATCAGTAAAAACAATCTTCATCCACAGATACTGCCAATAAAAAAATCAGAATGTATACCCATTTCTAACCCCATCTGGAAAGGGAAACACAGAGAGAGTGACAAGGGATCACCAAAACTGCGGAGTGGGAAAGGGCAGCAAAGGAAACTCCACTGTCTTCACTTTCTCCATCCCTGAGCACTGTGATAACCTAAGATCGTATTTAAGTGTTAATGACCTCACACACACACACGATCTGACCTGCCCTTGAGGGTGAAGTTTCATGCTTCAGTGAGGTCAGTCCAGTGGTAAGCTGCCACCCCAGAGGGGAAGATGCCACTTTGCTTCTTCCTCTCAATGCCAGCTGTGTGCTCCTGCCAGCTCTAGAGTCTGCCGGTGCCCATGGGGAGCCCATCCAAGGTGCTCACCCATCAGAAATCCCTGGCTATCCAACAGCTCACTGACCGCCCAGCTGCCCAAACCAGCCCAGTGTGGGCTGCAGAGGGCAGGTAGCAGGAGCAACCCCTCTGGGACGTGAAACCACAGCCAGGACAGTGAGAAACCTTTCCTCAATCTCCAACCACCTGCCCACTCGCTTCCAGCCTTGGCAGCACTGGAGAATCCAGGCCAAGGAAAAGAAAAGCTGACCTCTCAAAGTTGAGAGGCACTTCAGACATTGATGCAGACAACTCCAGCAGGGACCATCAGAGAGCCAGTAGGGCCTTGAAGGAACTGAGGGGAAGAAAGAAGAATGTCCAAACCACTCAATGCAAAGGAGAGAGACCCAGCTTGGCTGCAGCCCCCTGGCTGGTCCCTGCCACCAGTGCCTGCCAAAAGGGGAGCTCACCCCAGAGGTGTATTGAGCTCTGCATTGATTTGCTTACTGGGCCCGTTGAAACCCAAGTATGCCTGATGTTTCAGAAATGCCCATTTGTGATATTTTTCAAAACCTTTGTCCATTTTTTTCCCTTTGGGGCAAACTGTACAGATCAAATCCGTGAGTAGTTTCCTCTAAAAGAGATGGTTTCTTTTCTTCTTGAGAGGTTTCTTCATATTGCTCAACAATCAAGGAAAGAACGCAAGGATCAAACTCATAAAGCATTCTTAAAAATCTGATTTATTAAAAAAGTACAATTACCAAATTACATTGCTTCATCTTTTATATTTCTTAAACAACACAGAAAAAAAGTATGACATCTCAGAGACTCTTCAGGGATTTCTTCTCAAAAGACAGTTTCACTTGTTAGTTATACCCAAATTCCTCTCTTCCTGGACTCCCTCAAGCCATCAGCTCTTATCTCTCATCTCTGGAATATGTTAAACTATGAAAAAAGCATTATCTTGCCAACTTGGCATAAGAGGAGGGGAGGTATCTCCTTGCTCTTATGGGAATGCCTACTGAAATGGAAGTTTTTGGGTTACTCCAGCTTACACACTGATTAATATGACTCTTCTCTTACTGACATCTCCTTTTCCTATGAAAAGTTCAAAAGTTCAGCTAAGCAACAATCTGATGTCTTAGCTTGCTACACAAGCCTCTGGGTTATTTAATCAAGAAATTAGATTTCTACAACACATAGCAGTACACTCACCGCAGTCAGACTAGGAACTGTTGCTAATTAACAAAAATGCCAACATGCAATTATTTATTGTATTAATTAATAAAAGCATATATAAGCAGCCTATCTGTAAGAAGTTAGATGCAATCTCTAACAGACTTCCTGCGGCTGTGCTGCCAGTTTCTCAGTGCAACTGTGGCCATTCCTAATTAAATAAATAATTTACCCTGGAAGATTTCATTGAGTGCCAGACACAAGCACCAGGGCTGGGTGAAAATAAATCACTGTCGGCAGCATGCCAGTACTCGTTCCTAGAATCTGTGGAAAACGGCTACTTCCCTACAGCAAACATTTTGCATAACCATTCTGCACAGCTTAATTGATCTCTGCAATAGCATGATAGTAAAACCTCCTCCATTTCCATGTATTTTAAGACAGTACTTGATTTTCTTTTTATTTCATTCTCTTCACATTTGCTGGCTTTTTGCATCAGTTGTGCAGCTTCTGGTACAGAATCATATTTTTTAAAATTTATTTATTTAGGGTGAAAGTCTTCCTCAATACCAACTCTTGGTATGATGCTGACCCAAATCCATCCCTTTAAGTCAATATGTTAATGATCTGAGTCTACCACCATCCCCTGCTTTGATTTCTACCATATTCCTATCAAACTCAAGTTACTGCCTTCTCTACCAATGTCCTCTAATCATAAACTCATAAACTCTGCTTTTAATGTTTAACATTTACTGTGCTACACTGCTATTTAGGTATTTTCATAACCACGGAAAAAATTAGGAAAATTCCCACTTTGTGCTGTGATGTCAATCTATTTTAAAACCTATTTCAAGATACGACAACAAATATTATGGTGTGACTTCAATACCTGACAGCAGTGTAAACATCAGCAAGTTTTCCTGGGTAATCACAGGCATCTCAATTATCCAGGTACTGTCTCAGCAAAAGGGCAGCCTGACTTACCACATGGTCAATGACTTTCTATGCATTAGTAATTTTAGAAAACCTAGACAGGAAAAAGAGTCCTTGGTTGCTCCTTCACAGAAAATTTCTCCATACATTTTTGTGGCCGATTTATTGTTCCTGTTCAGAAGAGTTCAGGCATTCTGGGGTGGGTGGGGAGGGGGGGGGGGGGGTGTCTGGGCTCACCACTGCCTGCCCCACACACCAGATCCAAAAGGTGAGCTCCTGGTCTCTCTGCCAGGTCAGGTTTCAGTTGCTGTTCCCCAGTCTTTCAGAGAATTTGAGTTTTTTCTTGCAAATTTTGGAAGTCAGCATGTGACACTTCTAATACAAAAAACCCACTGGCATTTCAAGAAAAAGCCAACCACCTTGATGGGGCTGCTCCCCTGAGGAAACAACGAAGGGAACACATTCTTCTATGCATACACTTTACCCTAAGGCACATAACTTCACAAGTGCCTCCAGTGTTTCACAGCTCCCAAAAACTCTGCTCGACCACCTACCCACTTTTTGGCCAGCTGGCTGACCCAGAAAAGCAGCAGAGAAGCAGCAGCCACTGCAGGGAGGAAGAAGCAAGCACAGCTTGCAGAGCAGCACCGCGTGGGAAGGAGCTGCTGGCTGGGCACAAAGAGGGTCAGCTACAGCTTGCCCTGGAATGAGCAATCCAACGGGAGTCGGACACAGAGGTCATGAGAAGAAAGGACAGGGAAGAAAGAGCACAGCAAGGGAAAGAGCTTTCTTCTTCTACCGCAGTTAACTCCCCTAAATTTCCTCCCTCCTCCTGGTTCCCCAGTTTCCAAAAATAACCTATACAAAAGCAAAAACTGCAGAGGCAGGGAGCCTTAAAAGAGCTGCAGTTGGAAAATACAAAAAGGTGGCAAGGGAATTTATTTAAAAGAAAAAAGCCCAAGAAAAAAGAGACATGGTCTTTTTGGAAAAGAACAGTGACATCTTTTAGCGTGAAGCCATTTCAGCAGGGATGTAGGTCAATAGCTGAAACCAGCACCTATGGGGTCTGAGGTCCTGGGGCTGGTGTGGACAGCCTGAGGGGCCCAGGGGTTATTTGGCCTTTCCCCAGGAAGATGGAGAAGTTTTGGGCTGGTCTTGGTCCCTCCTTCCCTCATATGATGCAGCTCAGCAAATGGTTCCTCTTTAGGCAGCCACACATTTCATGTTCCTGGTATCAGAAGATGCTTGGCATTTGCCCTTAAAAGTAAAGGCACCTTCATGTGGAAAACATCTTTAAATGACTAAGAGAGCCAAGAGCAAATATTTGCACCCAAAGAATTCAGTTCCTCCCACATCAAAGCAACCTCCTAGAAAACTGATTATAAACAAATTAAAAAAACAACTAGCATGCCTATCAAAAATAATTGTTTTGCTGCTGGCAAAGAATTAAAGACTCAGAGGGCCTGAAACAAACACTGGGGGTTAAATTTGATTCCTAATTGCTATACTGGACAACAAGGTAAGAGAAGGGAAAAAAACTCTTCCTCTTGTGTGGAAATGGTTGTCCTGTTCACATGGCATTTGTGGGATGGATGGTGTTCCTCTAACAACTAAGATCTTAATTCAGGTACAGGTTGAGAGATTTGGGGTTACACAAACATCAGCCATCATAATTTCCACATCACACTGGCTTTGATTTCAGTGTATTACAGCACTCCAAAGCCACATGCAATTTCTTTGTCTCTGCTTTTCAGCCCTGATCAGAATAAGCAAGTATCAGCACATCTCTGCATCACTACAGTGAGATACAGGAACATCCCCACTCACTCCACCAGAAGCAGCACGACAGAGCTCACTGTCAAAAGGTCTGTTTTCACCAACATCTCCTTCTTGTGCCTTTCACCACTTGGTTTTTCTATAATAGGAAAAATTATTAAGATCTCCAGGTCTCTCCTGCCCCCATGATTTTAACATTGAATACTACCACATACTGCTGAGTATCTCAGAGATGTGTGCCCAGAGAACCATTTCTACTCCTGTACAACAAGCCTACTGTTTTGAATGAACATTTCTCCATCTCTGCAGACATTTTTTATCTTCTTGCATTTCAGTAGTGACATTCCAAAAAGTCTGGAGAAAATTGGTAGCTGGCTCTGAGGAGGAATTCCAGACTTACACCCCAAGCTCAGCCCTCGGGTGCTGCATGGCCACTGTGGTGCTCAGCCAGGGTTTGAGCCTCAGCCTGGCACACACTGCTACCACTGCCCACAAAACAACCTGTTTCAGAGAGAGGATGTTTCTCACCTTGATGGTTCTCAAGAAAAGTCTAAAAATATAGAGCAAATACCACCTAAGTCTTTAGAAAAGAAGAAGCAGAAATGACAGAAATTATTTGGAGGTTTGGACAGGGTTTAAATCTCATAATTTCTGATCTCTTTCTTCCCTTTTGTGCTTAAGTAACCATTTTCAAATGACACTGCTAGCAATGCCAATGAGTTGGTCTACAGCAATCTTCTTCAGTCTCCTATCAAGATGGAAGTCACCATGGTTTTAGAAAACATCCCCTGGCAAACGATGGCACTAAGTGGGCCAAGCCATGCCTCCTTCAGGGAAGCAGCAAAGCTGTTGAGAGAGCAGCATTTTTAGGAGCAAAATTTAGGAGAGTGGGAAGAAGACAGCTTCACACAGCCTTAGCTGTTTTTCCCAGCAGAGCAGAGCTTGAGAAGGAAAAACACCACAAGCCTCTCATCTTCTCTGGCTTGCCATAAAACAGGGGTGTATTTTTCAGCAGGATCCTCTGAGTCTGACACCGAACTTAGCTCAACTGACATGAAATGTTAATGTTTAGGAACAAGGTAGGTGGAGAGGAGGAGGAAAGAAGACATTCATTATTTGATGCAGAATTCATTCAGAAGCTTCTTTGGAACAACCAGAACTAAAATTTCCATTCAGCTCTTTATTTCTGGTAGCCTAGATAGCTTGAACAACTGGAAGAGGGATCTAGAGGGAGCCCTTACCCCTGCCTGCATGGCAACAGCCCTTCCTCAGATACCTTCAGAGAGAAGCAGGCACATTTTTATGACTTTGAGTCTTCAGATGCAGGATGAGCAATTTCCCTTGGGGATATTCATACTGGCTTTAGAAAAGATCTGCCTCCAACCACCCATTGCACCCATGCCTGCAACAGCCTCCCAATATGGCCCTACTGCTCCTCACCAGCCCCCAAAACCTCCTTAAGGAGAAGGTCACAAGCTCTTGGTGCTACAAAGTTAGCAACTACTATTTAAAATAGGCTGGACCATGCTATGAAATTCACTCATGTATTTCATGTATTTTCTCCTCTTTATGTCAATCTGAATTCTCCTCCCTCTGGTACCTTCTTCCACTTTGTGTATTTTAATTTTCTTGCTCTGTTTTTTGTTTGGTTTGGTTTTGTCTACATTACACCTGAAAACCAGCTTTATCCTCATAGGCACCAGAGGAGCATCTCTTTCCTTTGCTGTGCTCTTCCCAGCCCCGTTTCTCCTCTGATCACCCTTCTGCCTTTGCTCTGTTTCCTTACTTTTCCCATCCTTGATTTTTCTCCTCCTTTTCTTCTTTCTTTGATGTTCCCCTTGGTGCTTTCTCCTCATCCTTCCTGCCAAGCTGACTGAGGCACTCCCCTGGGAAGGTGCTGACAAACAGCAGCTGGGCTGTCTGCAGGCTTGTATCAGGTAGGGACACCTACAAAGGAATCCTTTGGCTCTCTTGCTACACTGTTGACTGGAGTGATTCCTCCTCTTGGTTGCTTACACAGTGCCTTTGTCAAAACTCAGGGAAATGAAGGTGCAACACAATTTGGGAAGCATATGCCAGTATTTAATGAGCTACATCTGCTTCCTTGTTTTGGGGGGCTGTGCAGAAATCAGAAGCCACAACAACAACAGCAAAATTGTGAGGGTGTCAAGTGCAGCATTAGCAAGGGACCTGGTCTTACCAGCGCTGCTCTCCCTAAGAAAGAGAGCATTTTAAAATGACACCTTCTTACTTTGCAGCTCTAGTGCCTGGAGGGTGAAATCCACCCCTTTGTGGAATGCTGAGACAGGATCACTTCAGTGCTATTTATTCCCTTAGAAAAGATTTCCCCACATTGCACTGGTCTCCTCAAGATGGTGAAATTTCCTCCAAGCAGAATCTCAAACTCAAGGTTCCCACTGCAATGGAAGCAAGACTTGTTTTTAAGAAAAAATATATTCCTGCTGCTATTTAACAACAAACAAAAACCCCAAACCAAATTTTTAAAAAGGAAGAAAAGAATACAGATTAAAAGAGAGATTAATTTTATCCCTCCTCTCCTCTTGTATAACCACAGTTGGAAGTTGGTCAACTGCTTTCTTCTTGCACAGCAACTTCCAGCTGCAGAGCTATATTCATCCCCCAGTTAGACAGAGAAACCTTGCTGAAATCTCTAGGCTAGATGCACTGGTATGTTCAGGCTGCTTTGCCTGTTTTAGCAATACAGAGCAGCTGTAAAGCAAGTTTAACTTGCCACTTCTGTCAGCTTTACCATGCCAGATTAGCACTGCTGTTAGCTTCACAAATATCAACATCTGGAGGTTCTCCTACTGCCCAGTCCGACTTTAAACCTTGCAAATCTGCAATTCATCCACCCACCAGCACAGCTGGCAGGATCAGCCTGAGGTAGTTGTTCACTCTGAGAAAAATCAATTTATCACAATCTCCCATCCTACATTCCCGCAGTCAACCAAGCAGGTCAAACAAAATTCACGTAATGATCAGCTCTCAGTTATTCCCTGGACAATTGCCTGGTTGTTCTGGAGGGTGACTCCTGACCCTCTCTGGGAGCAGGTGCCTTTCTAGTGCAGGTCTGTGAATCCAAGTCAGCTGGGAAAACAAAATACACCATTTCTTTGTACTTTCATATTTCTTTGGATGTCAGGAAACAGAGCTAAGTCTTGTTTCCTGCTCCTCAGCCAGGGGAGGTAGGGGAAACTGGAAGTAGATGCAGAGAAAGGCAGAAAGAGGGCAGATCAAAAGGATCAAGGAAAATAATATTAATAATAAAAAAACCACCAAACAAACAAAAACCAACCAACCACCCACTGCTTCACTCTGCTCTGTAAAGCAGCACATCTTGGAAACAATATGTCCCTCCACCCCCATTCCAAGTCTTTTTCTCTAGGGATATACAACCATCTCAGGGATTAATATCACTTTCTTTCAACATTCAAGTGCTGCTGCACTTACAGTCTTATAAAAAACCCTCAGAAAACCCAGCTTCTTCATTTGCTTTTTGCCTGAGAAAAATGTATGCAAAGAAGAATCAGAGAGAACTGGGGGGAGTGGGGGGAGCAGGTGTATTCATGTAACTTTGATTTGCTAAGAACAAAGAAAATTTTGTATCTAAATAAGTTAAGGGGGAAAATTTTGGTGCATTTTATTTTTGCCCAGCTCAGTCCCAGCCCCTCACTCTGAATGCATTAATGCATCCACCTTCAGCACAGTCGGGCCCTCCGTGTTGCCATGGAACTGAAACCTTTGCAGTTTGGATGGCAATGTACTCATGCTGTATTTATGCTTTGGAAGCATACTGTTCTTACACTTCCTATAACAGAAGCAAAATCACTGCATAGCATTAACTCCCTTCGTATTTAAGGCATTCAATGTCTCTCTTGCCTGCTCATCTTCACACAGAGTTTGCTTTTTCTATCTTGCCACATGCAAATGAAACACATTTGACACAGCTATTCTCGTCTTCATGAACCCAACAGCTCACACGCTGAGCACATTATAGAAGGGCCACAAGACTGTGGTCTTTCCCTCTTCAATAGGAGGCTGCTGTCAGGCCTGCAGCAGCTGAGACAGGGGCTGCAGAAAGCATAAATGCATGAAATATACGTGGATGCAGAAAAGTATTGTCTTTCAAGGTGGCATTTAAGCAGACTTTTTAAACCTAATAAACCTATGGGTTGCTAATGCTCTTGATGCTCCTGAATATTCTTTTGTACCCATTTGTCTGAATAAACAAATTAGATTATAAAGATCCTGCAGTAGGGACAAATTCTTTCAATACCTTTCTTTAACAACCTAGGCTGGTGGGATATCAGTGGCTAGCACAGCTTTGGGCACTTCAGTTAGAAAAAAAACAAAGTCAGTACAATTCTGTGCCATCCTAAAGATTCAGCCTACATTGATTATCTTCAGCAGATCTGAGCCTTTTGCCAATGCTTCTGAAAACGCCTGTACACGAATTGCAAATACATAGATTTTTATGTTGAAAGCAAAAGCAGAGTACAAAAATATCCAACTTCATTATAAAAAAGATTACCATAGTAAATAAATAAACAAACAAACAAATAGCCATTCATGTATGTAAACACTGGATCTGTACCTGCAGAAACAACTGGAAGCCAGTCCATGGTCTGAAGCCAGCCTGAGGCTTTTTTTTGTCCCAAGTTAAATATTTGCATAGTATTAAGCTTAAAATTAAAGCATTTGCTGAAGAAACTTGCTGACTTGTGTATATGGAAAAACAAGAGGGAATTTACTGTCCCTGAACACTGGGGCAGATTCTTGGGATGCCTTCTCCTTCCCATGAATTCCTGGATAGCAGAGAGACAGACAGACTACCGACCAGGGAATTCCCCTCTCGGTTTCCACAGGATTTTGTGCACAGGCTGGACAGAGAGGCAATAACCCAGGTAGTGACTTTATGAAGGCACCATTTGTTGCTTTGGTGCCTGCTCCTCGACCACCTGGTAACACTCCCTCCTTTTAGCACTGTCCCCAGCTCAGAAAAGCCCCATTCACGCAGCACCTCCACCCATGCAGGTCTGACCGGTCCCTGTGCTGCTCCCAGCTCCCCCATTCCCGGTGGCTGGGCCAGAGTGCCGGGCTGCTGGCAGGCTCTGCCACTCAGTGCCCCAGGGACATGGGCTGGGGGCTGCTCAAAGAGGGGCTTTCTGAGGCAGGGCTGGCTCCTGGCGCCCACTTGCCAAAATAAGGCACAAAAGCGCTGCTGTGTCTGTGTGTCTGTCTGTCAAGGCAGCCGATTCCCCATGCCCAGGTGCTAGCGGTGCACACGAGACCCTGCAAGTGCCTGTGTTTTTGGGTACCCCCTTCTGCCCCCCTCAGAGGCAGAGCCCTGCTGGCAGCGTGAGCTCCCTCTCCTCCTCCCATCGTCAGCACACGCCTGACAGGCGCACGTCCCCATCGCTGCGCCCATTACCGCGAGTCTACGTAAGGCTCTCGCCATCCCTTTCCTAGCTACAGGGAAATGTATATTGAGCTGTGATGAAAGGCCAGCGCAATGTCAAGAGAATTAAAAGGACTCCAGAGACTGATTACAGTCAAAAAGGAAAGGATTTATGATGGTTAATAAAGTTAAACCTGCCAGAGTCCTGCTTATTCTTTCCAACTGGAGGTAATCAGATCTTAAAGGAAAAATTATTAAGGGTATTACCATCCCCTCTGAAAGAAAACCTATGTGTTGCTGTGAAGCACCTGGCCAGGAGGGTGTAAGGCTCACTGTGGCACCTACACTGACCCCAAGGAAGAGAGGAAAAGGAGATACATCACATGCCCTGTGCCTTGGGTTAGCAGCAAGGACCTCAGTACCAATCATGAATGTCACCTGAACAGACCCAGTGGGCCCCACTGGCCCCTGCCACTCCACAGGTAGTAGCTGGGACAGAGCTAGGACTTCCACAGGTTATGGAGCACCATGCCACACCTCAGCAACAAGCATGGGCAGACAGGGAAGGAAAGCTTCCCCCTCTGCTGGCACTTCACATCCACAAGGGAAAAGGAAAAAGCAAAGAAGGAAGCTCTTGCCTCTCCCAGTCTGGTGTCACATACGCACCTTCTGCTGAAGAATGCAATCTATCTGGATACCATAGGACTCCTCTGAAACTTGATTTAAATGTTTTATAATCTAATGTGACTAAAAGTTAACACAATTTACAAGACACTGGAGCTGGTTGCCCAAAGCAGCTGTAGGCGTCCCAACCCTGGAAGTGTTCCAGGCCAGGCTGGATGGTACTCTGAGCAACCTGGTCTAATGGAAAGTGGCAGGGGTGTTGGAACTAGATGGTCTTTAAAAGTCCTTTCCAACTGAAGTTGTTCGATGATTCTAAGAAGTTAATGATTTTCCACATTGAAATAACAAAGCTGAGAGAAGCCAAATCAAAGTGGAGGGCCAAAGTTTAAAAAAACTATTGGGAATTTTCTATCCATATCTAAATTACATGCACTTTATTGGATCTCAAGTTTTCATTTTTCTACTGCTTAATAATCACAAATATGTTATATATACCCTTTCCATTTTGTCATTCTTTCACTATATTACATCAAATTTAATTTCCTGTGGAAGTGTGTAATCTTTTCAGCTCTCACTGTCTCAGAAGCTTTTCTGTAATAAGCAGAGCCTCGTTCTCTGGCAGGTCAATCTTTTATGAGCTGTGCTCCTGCAGATTAGCTTCCTGAAATGTTTGCAATGCTATATGAGAACCGGCAAAAGAGGAGAACCAAAATAACAGCCAAAAGGAAAAATAAACATGAAAACCTTCACTTCCTTCTGACTCCTGTGTTCACCGGTCAAAGGCGATTTCATTTTGATGTGTGTAGATGGCAAACCCGTGAAGGTTATTGCCGCGTACCAGAAGCTTCACGAGGTGCGAGACACAGCCTCCCTTGCCCTACAGCTCATTAAAAGTACAGCTGTGAGATGGCTGCTCGCCTTGTGCTGGGGAACACAGAGATCTGAGAGCAGCCACCACTCCCAGACAGCTGCCTCTCCCCACCTGCCTGCCCTTGGCACTCTGAGGGGGCCCCAAAAAGCCACATTCCACCAGAAAAGTGAAAATGTCAACGGAGATGCATTCATGCTTTTCATGATGAGATACCTGTGATGGCAGGAAAGCAGACCAGCTGGTCCGCTGGGTCCTTTCCAGACCTCTGCCCCTGCAGGACACGAAACTCATCTTATTCAAACCAGCTTCCCATTACTAATTCTTACACACACACCAAAGCAACTTATTTACAAAACACATACCAACAAATTCTTCTGACTATTTGAAAATGAATAAACTCAAAAGAAACATATGCAAGAGAAATTCTTATTCCTGTGTCCCTCCTGAAAAGGTGCTTAGGTATGGACAACAGAAGAGACATCTGAACAAATACAAACAGTCTGCAAAGGGTCGTGTTGATGGTGTTTGGCAAGCAGAGACTACTGAGCATGGCTCAAGAGGCATGCTAGAAGCCCTGCCAGCAGAAGAGGTGCAATGCTCTCCCACTTCAGTGGTAGATGTCACCTCTGAGAGCTTCTCTTTGAACTGTCCAGCCAGACATGGAAACCTTCACCAACCAACACACAGTCTGCCAAAGGTGTGAACTGCTTTCCCAAAACACACTGCATTAATCAATGAAGAATGATCTTTCTCTTCCTGCTCCTCCTAAGACTTCTGTCTTGCTTTCTCTCTCTCACATCACTGCTGTAGCAGTGGATCATTCAGATTTCTGACAGTGTCTTCAAAACTGCACATAAAAATACAGCGCATTAAATCCAGATATATACTTTAAGAGCAAACAGTCATCTCTCCTTATCACATGTAACAAGCATTTCACTAACTGAGTTCTCATTATTTTGTCTATCCATTTCCTTGTAATTTTGCTTTACATTTGTATCTTTAATAGTTAATCTCTAAGAAATGGCTAAGAAGTAAAAAAAAATCCAAGCAGGGAATATTACTTTAACAGAAGGTGTTAAATGCAGTGCTATTTCACTCCCATCAGCATGAAGAAATTTTTTCATCCAGCTTTGATGGAAGTTGCATTGGGGCTGTAAGTCAGATGAAGATGTTCCATGCCAACAGCTATGTGGTGTGCTCTGAACTGCTTTAGAACCTAAAACAACAATGTAATCACTCTCATAAAACCATTTCACCAAAGTCTTACAGGACCTGAGTGTGTGTTAAAAATATCAAGCCAGAATCATAGAAAAGAAAAACATGCCAGCCATCAGTGACCTTGGAATTTTTGCCTTGTAGGCCATAAATTGAATAGCCTCCCTTCACCAGATGTGTATCTCAGTCTCCATTTCCTTATAGAGGCTGAGGAAAACAGGCTAAAATATGAATTTACTTCCTATTGAAATCTTGGTCAAAGATGGTGGGTGATGTAAAGATGAATATCAAGGGAATAACTGCCATCATCTGGTTGAGTTTGGTAAAATTGAGTTAATTTACACTTCTTTAGGGACTCACTGGTGTGTGAAATTAATCTAATTTAGACTGACCAGAAATTGAAAGTGGAATGAAGAAAGAAAGCAATTAAAGACCTTTCCTAAATGCAAAAAAAAGTACTGCTGTAAGTGCAGCAATACAGTTAAAGTACAGAACAATACAGTTAAAGTACAGAACCCTTCACGCTACTGCTACCACTGCCTCCTTCTTGAGACAGAGAATAATCATCTGTATATCTACATATCATCACTGTACCAGTATAATCTCATCCAAAGGAAACACTGGTAGAGTGCTTCTACCAATATCTGTGAATAAATACATGTTCAAGTTGAAACTGTTCATTATTCTGCATACAGGCCAGGCCTAGCAGATAAACATCTGCTGGAACAGCTCCATGTAACTGGTTGTACATGTGGCTTAACATTCACTTCAATGACTTTTAGCACCTTCTTGTTATTGTTTCTGTGCTGTTCCAACAAGCAATGGTTAATGCAAGATGCAGACGTTCACATACCGTGTACTTGTGAATAACTGGTTCCCAGAGATGTGGCAGTGATAACATTGTCATCGTAGGAGTCAAAGTAGCTCAGGGTAGATCACATGTCAGAAGAGGGTCCCACCTGAAAGTATAACAAATCCAGATACTAAGTTCATCATATTCACAGGTTTACAGCAAGATCTGCCAATGCATTTGCGCATTTCACACATTCTTCCTGTGCATTAACAGGGTCTGTGCTTTTTCCAGGCTCACAGAAAACATTTTGCCATTCACAGTGGCAAGCAAAAGTGCCCTGCTGTAGCCAAACTGTTTTGGCCCACTGCTCCAGACCATATTTTAGGCATACTATCAAAGCATTGAAAACTAGTTTTCAATATTAAAGCAGAAGCTGTTACTGTCTGGTGGACAGATACAGAACTTCAAATTTCCCATTTGTCAGGTCCTTGAAAAGCATGTAATTCCTTTCACCAGTACACCAGTGCATTGCCAGGTTTGGCTTTATCTTCCTTTTTTTTTTTTCCCTAACATTGTAAACTGATGGTTTGGAAGTAGACACAACCCTGGAGTTCTCTTGTAACCTGAGATCAAGGGATCTTAAGAAAGCATTTACTTTCCACTGGTCACTACAATCACCTTATTTATAATCATTTGACAATTTAAAACCACCCAATGGGTGAGTCTCTTTTTAAATATTTTGGCAGGTAACCAATGCAGAGATGGAAAATGAGCTTGCATTAGCAGTGCTATCTGCAATGACAAGACACACTGCAACAAACAAACAAACTACCCAATTTCTTAATCAAGCCTCCCAAAACAGAAGTTGATCTTTCTCCTACTCTACAAGCTGCATCTCATCCAAGAGTCAGTGGTTTTCAAGAAGAAAGCCTGATAAATAACAAAGAATTTTCAAGAATTTAGATTTTAGGCATAGTTTCTATTTTATAAATTACTAAGGCTTCTTTGAGTCTCCATGCCCCCAAAGTGGCTTGGCTCTTCCCTTTATTACACTTCAGTGAGCAGCATCAACACCTCACAGTTCACTAGTATCATGTACACCTTCATTTGCTGCCACTTAAGCAAGTCAGTGTCTCCTATATTGTGCATTTGGTTTTCAATAACAAGTGTAAAACCATGTAGAGACTAAGTTGCAAAGAACATAATCCAACCCATGGGTCCAAAACAACAACAAAAAATTGTAGGTTAAGGGTGGTATACTGCCCATGGGTATGATGCTACAATGCATTGTCTAAAGTTTGCCTGCTCTGAAACAGTATTAACACCAAGAGAGTCATGCATCTGTTTGTGGGCACAGGCACACTTAAATGCCAGACACTGAGGTGAGCTGCAGAGTCACAGCATGGACCCAGCAGCAGTGAGGAAAACAGGGAGCAGTGACTGCCCTGAGGCTGTGCTGGCTGGCAGATGGTGCAGAGATGTATCTGAGTCTCAGACAGATCTGTTCTATGGAACTGCTGAAACTTTCTTTCCCAATAACTCTCCTTCACCTACAAAAGCAAAATTTCTCAACCTGTTGAAGCCTTAAAAACAATCTTCCTTCCCAGAGGAATCATTCGTGACATACCCCCCCAGAGAAGGATAAACACAGCCAACTGCCTTCAACAGAAAAAAACACAGTAAGACATGCAACACATTCTTCTTCTGCTTGCAGATTTATTTGGAGTCATTTAATAATCTGTGCCTAATGACTGCACCTAATTATTTACCTTGCAAACTACCAAGACTTTTCAGGTGAATAATTGAAACATTTTTCTTTCTTTTTCTTTATGTCTGTTAACAGCAGTGGTAGAAAATGAAAACTCTCACGAATACTTTAATTTTAAAGTTCTAAATCACCACAAGAATTGAAAAGAATGATCACCAGATAACTACATCACGAACAGAAATATACAGCACACATGGAACCAAGTGAAACACAGTCTGCCATCTCTAGTGAATCAGTTCAAACCTAACTCAAGTTGGTAGCTCTCACCAGCTACCTTTGGCTTTCTGCTCTCCAGTGTCCTGTGGGAAATCAGTTTGCAATTCTCCATTTGATTCTCTTTTGCTTACATTTCTTTACTGAGTCTTTATCCTCTTCCTTGGCCAGGTCCAGATTTTCAAGGCCACCAGTTATGCCTCATTTCAGAGCCTGCTGTCTCTCTGCTCATAGTTGAAATGGAAGGGATCTCAGAGACCATGTAGAAGAAAGCCAAAACTGCTCAAAACAACCCACTTCTCATGGAGCCAGAGGCACCAATGAGCAACAGCTAAGAACTGATGTAATTACTCATGATCCTGACAACTTTCAAGATCTTTTACAAAGATCTTTCGGTTATAGGCCTCCTAATTACTTACCTGTGTTGAGAAACAAACACCAAAGTCCCAAAAATTCACCTAAAAATTGCAAGTTCTAGAAGAGCTTCTTTAAGGCAAAAGCAAAGTCTTTCTAGGTGAAGAAGAAGCATGGAAGCCACTGTGAAATGAAATGGAAATTATATGGGTGGTATTTAAGTACGTAGTTCTAGCAATTATGGAAATAGTGTTGACAAAAATCCACTGGGGACCCAGCGCTTAAAATCTCAGTGGGAGAAAGACTGGGAACTAAATATATAAATCAATATAGTCTCTACAGAAAGAGAAACTGGTAAGAAAATGGATACAGTTCTTGTCCAAACTGTTTATTTTCTACAGCTAGACAGAGATAATCTCTAGTGCTATCAATTAAAATCTTCATTTTCACAAGCAATGTTTTAAGGAAATGTAATACTAGGTAAATGCAATATTAGAAAAATTAATGGAAGCTGAAATTAAATTTTTGCTTCCAACTTAATTCCAGACATGTGTGCCATCACTTCTTAAAACTAAGTCTACATGTCTTAGGACTACCCTAGAACTGCATTTATACATACTAAGCTACAGATAAGTTACTCCATTGCCCCAAAGTTACTCATTTCTTACAACAAAGTACATCACTGAAGAAGCAAATATGCAATCTTTTGTATTATACATATTCATATCAATGCACACAGTGAAGTCACACCAACAGAGCTACAGAGGCCTAACCACCACAGGTATTTAGAAAGTCCCTATAAAACCACTGTTGTGCTCTAGGACTTACCAGGTCTTTCTCCCCAAGCTAATTTGAAGAATGAATGAGGACTTAAGAAATAGACAAAGCAGCTAAACCAAATGCTTAGATTGCTTATATACAAGCATCAAACTCTTTACTAAACCCAGGTGAGGAGGTATCAAGGCTCAAAAACTTTCCAGATACATATAATAGAATATATTTTATTATTAATTTAATTTAAAACTAAAGCTTCTAATTAAAAAAATACCTCTTAATAGCCTTTCAGAAAAATAGGGTTTGAAGTTAAATAAAAATATGCAATTAATGATGTGAAAAAAAAAAAATCTGTCCTTTCCTCTCTAATAAATCTAAGACTCAAGTATTATTTTCCTGGCACCTGTTTTCTGTTTTATAACTTCAGCATGACTTCAGTAAAAGTGAGAAAGTTGGTATTTTGTTCCCTCTGCCATCAGAAGCCGCATTACAGACACAACTGCACTTGTATGCTTTACTATGAAACGCAAAAAATGGATGGATGGATGGATGGATGGATGGATGGATGGATGGATGGATGGATGGATGGATGGATGGATGAAGTGAAGTAAAATATATCAGACTGACATCCATGCAGACTGAAAACCCCTTCTCCATACAGAAGTGTGCTTGACAATGACACAGGCTTTTCCCCAGTCCACGTCTCCACACACACTGCAGCTGCACTCTGGGAGGAAAACAGGAGCAGTGGTTTCTCCACAGCTGGGAATTACACTGCTGATATTCAGCTCTGCCTGTGTAATGTCTGTCTGAACACAAACAGGTCACATCAACAAGTGGGAGGGCAAGTAGGAAGAGAGGGAGAGAAAGGAGCTGCAGCTGCAGACAGGGGGTAAACTGCACAAGGGGGTTCCACAGTGATGCACAGCAATCTGCTGCCCAACAGCACTCAGGAATTCAGAAATCAGAAATTGGAAGCAGTCCCTGGCACAAAGCTGCACAAAAGGGGTGAGGGGCATGCCAGAGCTGTACAGAAAATAAAGCATGAAAATCTCCAGACAAATTACTTTTTATTTGACTTTCTTTGATAACCTGCAGAGAAAGCCTCTAGAATTAAAAAATGCTTGTTAGACTGACATGATATATTCCACAGCGCTACTTAATTAATCAAGTACATTATTCTTTGTCACTTTGTCACTCTATGACTTGCTTTGACCTTTTTCTATTTCAGACTAATTTTTTTTTTATTATTTTTTAAATTCTGCCCCTTATTTTCATGAATGTTTGTGATCATAAAATATATTGAGAGTGACAGACAGTAAACATTACTGGAGGCTGTTGCACTTGGACTGTGACTTGGACTGTGATGTGAATGATCATCCAGAGGCGGGTACATGAGCTCAGAGTTAGAAGGTCACTCCAATGCCCATCCCTCCAAAGATCAACACTTTTGAAAAACAACCTCTAAAATCAAGATCTAACACCAGGAGAATTTCACAGTAATTCCTATTTCTATTCCAGCCACAGTAATGAAACTCATTTCAGAGATCAAAAGTCATTAAACAGAGAATGTTGACAAATGAGACAGAAGATGCTGGGGATATGAAAACACCCCATTCCACCCCATATCCCACTGAGATATAACATCCCAAGCCCTGGTGAGAGACACGCAGAAAAAGACAGACAGAGTCAGTCTAGAAAAGCACAAAGAGATTTGATCACTAATCAGAGACAGAAACCCATCTGAAAGTCACAACTGTCTCTGCAGGCTCTGAAAGACAGAATTAAATTGGCTTAGTACTATATTCAAAAACGAATTTAATTAGCTGACATTAAGCAGGATAAGTTTGCGGTACCATGTTGCTCTGACAAGCTGTCTCCAGAAGGGTAAGTGGAAGGTAAAATCTTATTTTTCAGGATGAGATTACAGCCGTGCACTGAGACAGAAGGTAATGGCATGTCTGCTGAGGGCAGCTGAAACTTGGTGCTGGACATTTCTTCTCACACTATAAAAGGATGGTATGTGATAGATGAGCCAGAAGTGCAAGTTTCAGATTCTGCATGTTTATTCATATGGCTGTGCAGCTTTATTCTCCTTCTGCTGTTGCCACTTACATGAAGAAGAGAACCTTGGTGTTTATAACCTCTGCCAGGAGCTTTTTCTCCAGTTTCTCTGTCAGAGCTGCTCCCTGGAAAGACTACGATACCCTAGGTGCAATTTATTTATTTTTGTTTATAAGAGAGCAGGTTGGTCCCTGGTTGGAAGAACAAGGTCTGTGCAGGGGCAGTTTCTGTGCTAACTGGGCAGGCTGACACGTCTGTCAGCCGCTGGTGTGTGTTTTATGGGCTCACCCACAGCACCCCTGCTCTGCTCTACCAGGACTTCTCCACATGTACTGGAACCTGCACATCACAGTGCAGCCTGCAAGCAGGGTGGTGGTGTTTGACAGCAAATAAAAGGAAACACAAACTATGGCAAAAATGAAAAATGTAGCTGCACATAGTGACAAATGAAGAATCAATGGTAAAATGCATACTAAATCCAAATTGTTTCCCCCAAGGAACACTCGGAGGAAATAGAATAACACATTTCAAAGGAAAAGTCCCATGAATACAGGACGTAACAAGCCTTGCCTTCTCATGCCTCCTTGTATTGATAAATTTAGTTCTGGAGATAGGCATCTCACTGTCAGTGCTAGAAATTCTGCTTATTGTCAAAGCAGGCATATGCAACCCAGGGTGTGACCAGGAAAGCTATTAAGCTATTGCTCACATCACTTATACTAATATCTGAGCTCTGTCACACCAGAACCAAGCCAGATTTACTAAGCAAGCTTCATCCACCCCATTAGCAAGTCATTAAGGAGGTGTTCTTCCATCCCCTGACAAAAGTGCACAGCAATATGAGATCTTAATTTAGGCTGGCAGCACCCTTCTTCCTCCCGTGACTCCTCTCACCAGGACTGTATTTAGGCTGTGTGACCTTGTGTGGCAGCTCACAGATTTTCAGTGCAAGCACAACACACGGCATGCCCTTCTCAGGCACCACATTAATCACCCTACTTTAATGACTCCAGCTGATAAACCACCCTGTGTACCCAGCCATCCTCCCCAGTGCCTGCATCCACAGCAATAAATTAAACACGCCCTTTCCCATCCCCTGCCACCGTGTCATCCACCTGTAGAGAAAAAGCCACTGACAGTCTCAGCTGGCAGTCATGGGTGAAACCCCAGTTTTACCAGTCAAGAGACCCCAGTTTTATTAGCCATTTGACAGGTGACCCTGAATTTATCTGGTTTTCTCACATGGAAGAATCCTATTTCTTTTCAGCCACAATGAGAACCACAGATACAAGATACCACTTATTACTTACAGGGAAGTATCTACACCACCTATTACTCTACATAGCTACAGATCAGAACTCCCTTCAACTAAACAAACATAGCTACAGAGAACATATGATTTTGTAGTATTATTTCTTAATTATTTCACTCTCTTCCAGGAAACTCAAGTCCACAGCTGAGCACAAATAAAGACACAAGATCTTTATGATAAGAA
This sequence comes from Calcarius lapponicus, assembly GCA_039654755.1. Taxonomy (NCBI): domain Eukaryota; kingdom Metazoa; phylum Chordata; class Aves; order Passeriformes; family Fringillidae; genus Calcarius; species Calcarius lapponicus. Next base: position 60,265,801 of record CM077465.1, read on the forward strand.
AAGCAAAACAATGGCCTGACATGACCTAATGAAAGCACAGGATACTACTCCCCCAGGGTAGAAATCTCCTTATTCCAAAACTTCCTTTCAAGGGTTTGAATATGTTACTAAACAAAGAAAACAAGACATTCACTTTTGCAAGGCAGTAACATTTTTTTAAATAGTGGCATCTGACATTATTCCATAAATCATCCACAAAATCAATATGCTTTATGTCAGATGGGACCTTTAAACTTAAGAATAAAACAAGTTTAGGACTGAGTTACAATGCAAAGATACATGTAATAAACTAGATATGTCAAAAGCTTCAGGGGAAAAAGAGTTGCTGAAGGTTGAACATGGTTTAACACAGTGCACAAAGTCACACAGATTTACCTCTGTGATGCTAAGTGATGTATGGTGCTGGGAGTGCCACCAAATCATAGGACTTGAGAAACAGACTGAGTTCTTAGCCACCAGTGATTTCTTATCTGACCATGGAGGGCATCTCACAATCTGTATCCATCTTTGATCCCTGTGATAACATTTCTTTCCTCTCCTCATCTGCCAAGTACTTATGCTGTAAATTCAGTGAGTCTGAAGAAGTAAAGACAATGAAGGCTACATCTTCATAGAAGATTTTAGATATTACCACACAGACAATAAAAGTCATGGTAATAAAAAAAACCACTGACATGACACAATTCTAACATTTTACCATTTTCACACAGCTTTCTATCTGGAAAATATTCTCAAAGGAATTAATTCAACCTTCCTCCCAACATCTCTTTTGTAACCCTGTTTCCTATGTTTAAAAAAAACCTGCAATCACAAACTGTGCGTGTGTCTATCTGCCTCCTCTTAATAATTTCTCTAAAGGCATTCAAAAAAGAGGTAGCAGTCTCAAAATTAGTCAGTTGCCAGGAGGTCCTTCCAATTACAACTTAAGCTTAGACAGGAGAGAGATGGTCAGCATTCTTGTTAAGGGAAAAATCTTCCATGTTGAGTCAGAGAGTGCAGAACTTGCAGATAAAACAGACGTACTGAGACTCGAAACTGTGTCAAAAGCTGAAGCTCACAACTACAGGTGCACCCATATAGCTAAAATAAAAGTGGGAAAGGAAGCAAATTCACCCACTGGAGTACACTGGCCCAGCTACCCGACCATGGTGAGATGGACAGTTTGTATCTGTATCTCACTAGGAGAAGCCTACAAATCTCCCACCACCCCAGTGTCTCCCATGGGGTTTTCCAGAGAGGACACAGTGCAGCATTTGAAAAATCCTGAAGTCCTTAGTGAGAAGATATTGCTTTAAAATGGTGAGAGGAAAGCCTGGTAGCTGTTGCAGAAGAAAATATGCATACACACACCCCTGAGTACTCATTACAGTTGCAAAGACAAAATTCCAAACCTGCAATAATACAATATGGTCCCTCTTGTTCCGTCACAATTGGCCGTTTCAGCAAAATGTAACAACAAAATCAAAATAAACCCCACTGATGAACCTCACTGCTGTCCTCTCAAAAAAGCAGTGTGTGCCAATAATTACATTCATGCTACTGCCACTGCAACACAGGAAAGTCAGATCAGCAGCAGGTAAATTATAAAATTATAACCAGCAGCACTGAAATTATAATCTTATTTTGCTGTAAAAACTAAAAAAAAATAATTTAAAAGGCTATATTCTCTTATACATATTTGTGTCATTAATTATATCAAAACATATCTAGATGTTGATGATACTTCAAATATACTGTGTAATGAAAAATATGATGAAACAACTTTTGAAGTAATTTATTACTCATTCCCACACTTGATAAGAAAACAAATATTTTACTTATTTATTTATTTTAGGCTATCAAAAGCATCATAATCTGAAAGTGGTCATTTCTTTCCACTACCAGTTTGTAGCATCCTGCTTCCTTCTCTGCAGTTTAGTAACTTGGAGTTTCATCTGCTGGTGTAAGGGAAAAATTTGAGTAAGTGCAGCTACAAGAAATGGCTTGTAGTTGAAAGACAAATGACAGCAGGATGGAACACATAACAGAATATTTTAGAAGTCTAAAATTTTTCTTCATATTGATATAATATGGACAACAGATGGGTTTTTAAATGCAGCTCTCGATACAACTTTGCATGTGAGAAAGAAAATAATTTGGAGTTCACGGGAACAGGAGCAGATTGTTCTGTGAATCCAGTTGGTGTCATTCTGCACCCTTAAATTCTCCTGCAAAATACTGTAAGCAGAACAGCAGGAGTCCCAAAATTCCCCATGCTGGCTCCAGCTCAATAAGCCATTCCTATTCACAAAGTATATAACCATATACTTAACTTCAGGAGAATGGTCCAGTGATTTCACTACAGCTTAGGAATCTGCCTGAAATTAAAGTTTCTCTTAGGGGCTTTGCTAATGAAACACCAGATTCATCTGGCAGAATATTTGTGCTGCATTTCTCTCATGCCTTGGCTGCTGACTGCATCTTGTTTAGGCTATTTTTCCTCTTAAGTAAAGGAGATGGAACTGGACTCCAAAGCCACATGTCCCCTGACTTTTGCAATGACTTCTATGCTTAATACCATAAATAGTACGAGCAGAGGTGCCCATAGTAAATGGCAAAACTGTTGGTCACTCTGAGAATGGTCACTTAAAAACAGACACAAACAAAAACAAAAATTAAGTTCAAACCCCGCAGTCAGTTTTAGCACAAAACCCCTATTGGCTCCCTACGGATCAATGGCATCTGTCTACAGGACATCTCTGCAAGATAAGGAAATGGAACTGACATGAGGAGAGCACTGCACAACAGTGACACTGCTGTGCCTCACTCATATTGATGAATATAACTCACATGAAAATCAGTGCAAGGTGGTGTGAATCTTGCCCCAAACTCATGAGCTGTGTAGCAGAACCAGGAATTGAAGCTGTGGGTACGGAGTCCCCACCCAGCCTGCTAGTCACTAGACCATACTTCCTTGGGTAGAGGACTACAGTAAATACATCAAGACAGTACTGCTGAGCTCCTGTGGTCGCACGTCACAGCCAGTAAAATTTGCCACCACCATCAACTCAAAGGTCTACTCCATGCATATGACGTTGTCATTTCTAGTTTTGATGCAAAGCATTCAAATTCCAAGTGCAAACACATGCATTTAAAGCAGTTTTTCAGATGGAATAATGTATACATTGAAGCAGTGTTATTCTAGTTTTCAGAGTTTCTTTGCAAAATGGTTATAAAAAATCTGTATTACCATTTTGAATCTGCAAGAATGACATGTCAGCAGAAACAAAAAGATTTCTTTCTCACTATTGCAAGCAGGCACCTTACTGCATGCAGTATGCCAGGAAAACAGACTTGCTGCAGGAGGAATTGAACTGGCACAAGCACAACAGAAAGGATTTTAATCTACAAGCACTGCACTGTGGAAAGCAACTGCACACGGAAGCATGCTCCATGCAGATAAACCAAATCTTGCATGATGCACTCAAAAACAATTCAACTCTCCAAGTAAACCTTGCAACAAACATCGTCAAAGTTTGGGAAGGTTCAAAACCAGGGCCTGCCAAGGTAAAGAAAGACAGCACATATTTTTGCAGGGTGAAACCTGTTCTCTATAATAGAGAAGGGTGTTGTATCGGTGCTTCCAAAGAAACATGCACCATGGCAACGCCACGAGGGTGTTGAACTCACCTTGGTAAGACTGATGGTGTAATCAACACAATCCCATGGCCAGCCTTGGCTACAACTGAACAAAAGATTTTGCTTCTTATCCCCACAAACAGTGAAACCATCCTGACTTGTGATCTGCCTCTCCCAAAGCAGTGGCAGGTTCACAGGGGACTTGGCTGAGGGGTAGCAGGACTGCAACAAGCACAATCACAAGAACCAGGCTAACGCCCTCAAATCCATCCCTGTGACAGGGCACTAAGACCACACGTCCACTTAGGCTACATATTATACAGATTTCAGTATTACCTAAGGGTCCAATTTTACACACACAGCAGCTCTGCAGAGGTTGTTTTGCAGCAACACAATGTGGAAAAAGGGTGGCCTTTGCATGGCTCCAGACACAGTACAAGGTACACAGTATAGCCAGAGTTAAAAGAAAATAAGTCTGCAATAATGAGAAGATTTGCTTAAAACTCTCCTATCTTAATCTATTCTTTATTTGTATCAGACTTACTGTAAATTTGTTCGAGTTTTTTTTAAATGCTTCAATCTGCTAAGGAAAGTCTTCCTGCAGATGGACTGGTAATGAAATACAAATAGAATGCTTAATATGAAAAATGTAATGCACAGCATATTTTTTCCATTACTTATTTAATCTTAATTTGCACCTGGTCATTTTCATGCTGAGCATCTCATTTGGTTAAATAATTAGTGTAAATTAAATTTCACCTTTTTTAACAGGCAAAAATGGTGAAACTGGGTTGGTAATTGTTTCAAGTTTTGCCACAACATGGAAACAACTTGATAACCTGACAACATTTAAGTGTTTGAAAGAACAAGATACACAAAAGCAAGGGAAATGAAACTGCGTACAGCAACTTGAAGGGCAAGAAATCCCTCTGAGCAGAGCCTTATGACCTGGAGGGTCTTTGAATAGATCTGAGGATCTATTCAAAGACCCCAGGATGTGAGAGTTTACTCCTGAGCAAGCCACTGCCTGCTCATGCACAGAGATACACCCCCTCCTTGCCCATGCATCAGTGCCACTTGTGTTAATTTAGTTTCTTCCATCAGCAGCCCCATGCTTACCTTACTCTGCTCACTCACAGATTTCAACAGAAATTGCACCAGAATCAAGGCAAGCCCACAACTCCCACAGCACATGGTGAACCCTCACTCCTCACAGGCACTGATCCCAGCTATGTTCATCTGCCATGGCACCATCCTGTGCCCACACAGCCCAGCTCACCCGCCAGCTCATCCCCCAGCTCACCTCCCCAGCAGCCCTCAGCCCACCCCTGGCTGCCCCCCAGCAAAAGCCGGCAGGCACAGGCTCTCATCTGACAAGATAAGGCAGCAGAGAGCCACAACAACCCCCTCTGCAGCCATGCTCATCTCATGGATGCTATCAAAACACAGGGTGGAAACTCCCATGGGTCCCGTGATGCTCCCTCTGACCCTCCTGGCTTTACAAGTCATTGTCCCCATACAATGTTCATCTGTACCAAGTAAATCATGGAGCGGCAGAAAGGACATGACCATTAGTCAGATAAAACCCACTACAGAGTCAAAAGTAATAAATATTGCAGTTGATAGAAACAGAAAGCATTTGATTAATTTTGGTTTTCACCATGCAGGTTCAGGAAAATGTCTTTCCCCACCTACAAAGCCGCGGTGCCCTCATATGTCACTGCTTAGATTCCCAGCTCTGAGTTTCTGCTGCTCTAGCAGTAACGTGACTATACAAAACTGAGTCAATTCAGTACAATAAACGAAAATTCTCCAGAAGACTGAAATTTTTTTTAAGTTTTCATAAAAAAGCACGTTTCTTCTGAAGGATGTTGTACTGACAGTCCAACAGAAATCCTTCGTATTTTTGGAAAATAAGGGCATACCAAGAGCAACATGGTTCACTTCCTTATAGCGCCTTTTCGACATCCCTTGGCCACGACCTGGATGGCCTCCAGTGTGAGAAAATACTCATTTCCGTCTGTGCTTGTTCATCCCGTCTCTGGGCTGAGGTTATCAGCACTGGGGCTGGCTACAGCAGCAGCTTACAGAGGCTGCTTGTCACTGTAACATCTCAGCTGCCACCTGCGCCAAGGCGCCATCAGCCACTGTGCTCATGCACACATGGCAGTGCAGGAGACCATCCATATCAGCACTCATTTTTGGCCATCTGTTGTTAATAACAATAAAGTTTAAAAGTACGGGAGAGTTTATAACCCTATGCCACGGTTTACAGCTGTTTCATTTATAGATAAAAAAAAGGATAAATATATAATTATTTGGTCAGAATGAGAGGGAGCAGGACAGTTTGAAAGGGAATTCAGGAGCACTAAACCGTTCCTTTCCAAAACAGTCACTATTCCTAATCCTTACCTAAAGATATTCTTGCATCTTTATCTCCTGACATTATTATTTAACATCTGTATATGTTCCACTAAAGCAAGAAGTCATCCCAGGCTTAACAACTCAGCATGACTTTGAAGATCAAGTCTAAGTAACAGCAGAGAAAATAGTCAAGAAAATATCATTAAAGGGAAAATTAGCTTAAAATCAATTGCTTTTATTCTAATGCATTCATATAATCACTTGCCTCTCCCTTCTATAAACTGGTTGTAAAATCTCTAGAGACAGAGGACTGTTGTTGCACACATGCCTAATGATACTATAAGGGCATATTAAAAAAAGGAAGCAGAAGATTTATGTAACACTTTACAGGGGCAATCACAGCTCATCAAGATATTTTCTTTTACGTGTGAAACCAGGCCCATTTAAGGGAATTTTCCCACTTATTATCCCAGAGGAAAAAGAAGGTAGGGGGGTGGGGGAATTTGGTGTGCACATATACAAAATCCTCCAAGAACTGCACATGCTTGAGCAAATTCACTCTTCTGTCTGTTAAACATTGCCATCCCAAGACTTTGTTTCAAGACACATCCTCCTAATGAATAGCTGGACCTTGTCTGTACAGCTGGGAGTACCAACACACAGCCTGTCATCTCAAAACCCAGTCATATCCTATTCTGCAAAAGGTTGAGTGCCGTTATTTCTTTGCCTATCTTGGTTTTTCCTGCTAGCAAGCATCTCACCAGGCATGATTCATGTTACATAACTCCAGCTTGTTAAAAACAACAGTTATGCACCTAGGTAGTACGGAAGATTAATGAGGTAAATCCAGAAGTCGCTTATTACAGAACCCAGACAAAAGCTGCTCCTTAAATAATATGCCTATGCAACTTTAAACAAATGAATAAGCCACTGCACCAGCACTGTTTATATTCAAAGTTAATTAAATCTTTCAAATTCAGGATCCTGTACTCTAGACTACTCAGTGCCACTGCTCATGTCACTATATGCAAACTCCCTAGTGTGTGTGTGTTTTATTCTTCAAAAGTGACCCACTCCCCTCCCCAGTCATTAGAGAATAACAGCTGAATACTGAATCAATCAATTTCACTCACAAAAACACTGTATTGCTTTAATGTTCTGGATGACTATGCTAAGATAAAATCCTCCTCCCTGAGTTTGCAGCAAAATGCTTCTGTTTTGAAAATAACCATTTTTACTCATATCCCGCTTTTGGTTATGAAGTACAAAAGCAGCAGCCAGAGAGGGTTAAACAGGCTTCCTGTCAATGCAAGAAGCCAGCCTCTGTGCTGCAGCAAGACACAGATATCTGTTCAGGCCCAGTATATTCAGCATTATTCAGCACTATTGGGACCATATTCCAGGATCCCTTGATGCCCACCTGACAGTGTGTCCTCTGCATTAAGGCAGTGCTATGGTCTCCCCAAGGCAAATCATCACCTGACCATCCTGATCTTTGCAGCTCAGCTGTGTCCAGTGACATGCTCTGTGGAGCAAGCCATTGCCACATAACTGTATTCTCTTCTCAGTCACTTCTCCAGGAGGTAAAAAAAATGGAAAAATAAAAAGAAAATTACAAAGCTCATATTTCTGGCATCACCACCCCAGCAGAGCAATAGGGAGGTGAGTGGCTGCCCCGGGGAGGAGGCAGCAGCAGTGGGGGCCTGTATGAGCACCAGCTGGCTGCCAAGCCCAGACCTGAAACTAGGTCTCAGCCCATTCGACTGCAGGGGAAGGGAGGGGAAAAAAAAAAAAAAAAAAGAAGAAAAATAAAAAGGCAGCAGCACTTTCTCAGAGCAGGAAGAAGGGGAGGCCACGAGCGTTTCCTGTTGTGCAGCTGAAACAAGCAAAGACGTCATTACACTTATGCTCCCTCAGGGTGTCAGCAGATTGAGGGCCAAAGTTCAGTCATTTCCAATGCACCGCAAGGAGGGAGGTTTGGGAGGAGAAACCAGCAGTGGCTTTATTGCTAACAGTGTTCTCTGCACTTGCATAGCAAAACAGCTAAGCAGTCAGCTGCAAAGTATCGTATGTGACTAGAAACAATATTTGCTCAGGAGCCGTGCTGCTCTTGTTTTTCTTGTACAGCTTGTTAGATTGAATATTACTGCAATATAGAAGTAGAATGAAATATTACTACAATATCAAAATGTACTAAGATTTTTTTCTGCAGCCCATACTTTTACAAGCATCTGGAAATCGAGCCTTACGTTGCTTTGGATCCCATGAAGTAAAATACGTTTTGTAAATGCATCAGAGGCACAACTAGTGGGTAAAACTCCAGGATTCCCTTGTCAGATATGGCCAACATCCTGGCAGAGTGAATACAGAAGCTTCTTTTCAAATTTGCCTCTGTCTTTCTGAGGCAGGTAAGGTCCCACCTTAAGGAAAACAGTGAGGATGCAGGAGTTGGATAGTGGCATGTGGATGTCCCACATTTGGTAACTGATTGTCAGCCAGGCCATCCATCTAAATGTAAGAGAATCAGTATAGCTGGCAAGCACAGGGGGAATTTGGATTGCAGTTCTACCCACCATTACTACCTTCTTAAGCTAAATATTAGAAAGACTTTTTAAATGGAAAGTATTGACAAGAATCCAAATGAGATTCCTGTCAGAATTTCAGGAGGTTTCAGAGTCTCCACCAATCACTGGAAGCTTTAAAGCGCAGTCTGAACAACTACCTGTAGGAAATGCTTTGGTTATAGCTGATCATCTCCTGGGGCAGAGGGATGCACAGGCTTCCAGTACACTCTCACTCATGAGACACATTCTAGACCTATTTTGATAGTCTCTGAACAATGACTTAAAACACAGTGATAAATGCAGTCATTCCACAATAAGCATGTCCCAGCATACATCAAATGTGACAAGATTGGGTAGTAGTGCTCCACTTGATAGAAGTTGTTTTTCAAATAGAGGTACTTAACAAACCTCAGTGAAAAAACTTACAAGGAGTTTGGAAAATGCTCTTCTGACTTCTCATACCATCATCACTAGCTGAAAGAGAGCATTTTTGCCTTATTTCTGCAAAAACCACCCTGTGGTCACACTGGGAACTGAAGCCAGTTTTCAGCCCTAGTAATTCAGCATAATAGAGCTGAAACTAGGGATTACCAGTATATCTTGGATATACTGTATCTTTCATAGGACATAAGCAGTGTCACTAACTAACCAAAACTGATCATCTTACTAAAGTAAGGTCAGATATAGTATTTTAATTATCTATAAACTAACATTTTGGATATCTTTTCAAACACATTATTCTACAAGGATACAAGCCGGATTGGTTGTTTTCTACCCCTTCCTTTAAAGGTAAATTTTTCAAAGGTAACTTATCTCTAGGATTCATTGCCAGGTAGCATGAAAAAACCTCTACTGCTTCTTGTTCTGACATTAACTTGAAAACCTAATCCTGAAGGTTGTCAACCTGGCACGAATAATCAGGACTCTTTTCAATATTAAAAAAAAAAGAAAGCAGAGAAATTAGTCTTTGGTGTTGACAATGCTTTGCAGTACACAGGCACCCACTGCAGCGAAGACGGTTTGGATTAGCCCAGTCAGAGGAAAGTGATGAGACTCTCACCCTTAAAACTGTGGTTGCTGGAACAGAATCCAGCCTGCATTATACAGAGCAGTGGGTATAAGTAGTGACAATCTCCCAAGAGTAGGAAAAAGGGGGCGAACCTTCAAAAGTACTATAAGAAAGTTTCCACTGGGCACAGCATCCTAAACAACACATGCAAAAGCCATTTGACTTTCTGAAATCCAACCACTTGATACCACGCTCACTCAGAACAAACTTGGCCAACTATTTTCAGACCCATGTCCAAGAATGAAGGAAATGCACCAACAATTTGTACTTCTTACCATACTGAGACAGCTGGCGCATGGCACAGCAGCACGGGGCCAGGCTGCGTAACCACCAGGCACGGCCATGCCGTATCACAACAGGCTTTTGCCACACATCTGTGGCTGCCTGTTGCAACAGAGTGTCTGCTAAAGAACACAGAATATAACAAGGAATAGCAGTGGATTTACACACCCAGCCATGTCCCGACAGTTAATTTTCATGTAATTACATCTTACTATCCCATTAGTATACAAAGAGTATTAAGCCATCTCTGCCATGGTTTGAGGTGAGAGAGTTGAATGCTCTCTGCAATATCCAGATACGACCCTAATCTACTATTTTTAAAAGAGGTGTATGTGTTGTATTGGGTTTTATTCGTGAAACGGTTGAAACTTACAGCAAAGAGACAGATGCAAACTGTGACATGGCCTCACTAGGAGTGCCCTGGCTACGCTGATGAAAACACTTGCCTTTTCACTCCAGAACAGGCAACAATGTGGGGTAGGTACAAATACATGTGGAAAACAACACTGAAAGTTGGCTACTTACAAACTATCTAACACCTTTAGTGATCCCCACAAACTCAGTTACAGTTTTACCCTTTACAGCCATCTGCATAATACCTTTAACAAAGCCACTACAGTGTATCACTTGGGAATTCAAATTATGTACAAGGTTTTTATAATTCTTTCACTTCCAATTGAAGAGAAGTGCAAGTGGAAAAGCCATTATCTTGAAATTTTTTGTTGTTCAATTGTCACATCACTAAGTGAATTCTCTCAAACGATCCTACAAGCAGATAATTAAAATATCCTGCACCAATTTTATAACAAAAATGAGGCAAACAAAGATGACAAAGTCCAAGCTGCCAAAACACCTGATAGCAGGTCATTATTTATCTTCAAAATATGTGTGGCAAAAAACAGAAGTGGGGGCAGGAAGGGCTTGTTTTTCACTGTGACCCCGGTGTTCAGCCGAAGTAAGCAGTACAGAATGCAGGAGAGTCTGCCCATTGCTGAAGGGCATGATCCAACCACCAACACAGTGGCAGCAACTAGAAATTCTCAAAAGTATTCCCCAGCATTTTGTGTCCTCAGCGCACTCAGCTGCCCCATGCCATGCTCTCCTGCCCCAGCAGGACACGCCACCAGCACTGGTCTCTCAGGCCAGGTACGTGAGGGGATCTTCAGGCATAGGGACAAGCAGCCTCCCTCCCATTCAGAACCTACTGGGAAAATGCTACATTGCCAAGAGGAACATTTTAATTCCATGGTAAGGGTTTGGTTTAGGATGAAAACATTAAACTTGAAATGGGATGATGCCATATAGTGCAGATGTGTGTGAGCGTCCGTAGAGACAAAGTGTGGGAGTGTATTTGTGTCTGTGGTGTGTCTATACACATTTACATACACGCTTGTGCACATGGGAGTGTATAGATACAAAACAACATGTAGACATCTAAATATATAATTATGTCCATATTCACATTAGAAGTTTATATATAAAGTGATTTCGCTAAAGTGGTACCAAAACCCTGTGATTGTAACTATCTTTTATAAGCAATGGCTTATGGAGATTCTTTAGGCAAAATACATTAAGTCCTGGAAGCTAAGTGGGGGAAAAGGCAAGCCCTTATTTTGTTGCACTAAGTATTTATATTTTATTTCATATGTCTAATCAAGACAAAGCAGATCTGAAATGCATATTTAGGAACCTGAAGTTTTCAACAATAAGTAACCTAATTTTCAGAAACCAAAAGCAATTGCTAAAATACTTATTTAAACTGCCTTTATGGAAACAAAGAGAAAACACTTTAAAAATCTTAAAAATATCAAATCAACTTGACTGCTTCTGTATCCCATTAATTCAACAAGATCCTAGGCAACAATAATATTTAGAATAAATATTTTTCTTATGGGAATAGCATTTACACTCAAATTGACCAGATGATATCAATTAAAAAACAAAGATTAGATACAGAAAACACATCTACTGACTTAAAAATTAAACCGTACTTCAGTGAGTACAAAGCTTGTTTAAGAAGATGTTGACTTTTTCTTTTAAAGATGTTGACTTTTTCTTCTTACTTCTAAGGAGAAAATGCTTTTTTCTCCTTGCAATATTTTGAACTAATTTCCCTCCAAATGATTAAAATCTGTCCCTTAAAACTTCAGAGAGCACACCCTACTCAGTGTAAAACACTGCACTCCTACACAAATAGAAAGCTGAATATACCCAAGGCAAACCTAGCACCGATTCCAAGTTCTGCACTTGGCCTATATGCACACCTTAAAAAAAAGAGAGGAAGATGAAGAGCAATATAAATAAATACAAACCAGTGATACAAAAATACAGTAACTTTCTACGCAATATACCATCTGTTCCTCCAGAAAAGCATGCTGCATCAAGCCACAGGGGCTACAGCTAAGAAAAGCCCTTGTAGAAGAGCCAAGTTCTGTAATGAGCAGTTTCAGAAGCTGTGGAAAATTGCACCAGCCACCACAGCAAGGAGGCAGCCTGCGATACGCTCAGTGGGAATCGCCATCCCCCTGTGCTGTGGGCTGGGGTTACCCAAGCTGCCACAAGGTCCTCAGAGAGCTCCCCAAATGTTGCAAACCCAGGGTCAGAGGTTCACAGTGTACCAGGAAAGCTGGGCTGGGCTGTGCTGCGGAGCAAGCGCTAGCTGTTTGAGGATGTGGTGTTTTGCTATGGGTTTTTACGGGAAAGTTTTGTCTCCAGAGTTACAGACACGGTAAACTGGATTTCCCCGTCTACTCCACAGACCACACCTCCAGTGCTGCTGTTCCTTTCTCTTGTACTGTGGATCTAGGATCAGCAAACAGAAATAGCTTCCAGAACATGGGAACAGGCTCCCTAGTACGCCTGCTGCCCTTGAGGCACATGAAAAGCAGGAGCTGCGGCTGCATGCCAGGTGCTTGCTCACTGTTGTGTGCCTTACAGCAAATAAAGCGAGCGCCTTCCAGCCACTTGGGCAAAGAGGCAGGCAGGAGAGACCCAGATCAAAGAAGTGCTAAGGGGTGCTCTGTTATGGTTAAGAAGGCCAAGTAAGGTGTGCAGCCCTCTCCTTCCAGCTGGCAAAGTCTCAGGTACTCAGGATTATGTAGTAAGAATTTCCTTCAGCCGCTTCTATTGTTATTCATTATGTGTGTGTTAAAAAACGTATCCGGCCTTTCCAGACTGGTTGCATTATCACACCAAACACAGGCTTTAGGGCAAGGTCTGAGTTTTGTAAACCATGCTTATAGAGAATCTGCTTGAGTTCCCGGTCACCAACCTCAGAACGAACGACGGAATCACAGAACCCTGGGCAATTAGGAGACCGTACCCAGACTGGAGGGGATTTGTGAGCCAACACATTATCACAGCTCTCATTAATAAAATAATAAACTGTGCAATTATAGTGGGTTGTACACATACCTTAAGGTATGCAATAAGGCACAAATTTAGAAATGGAATGTTTCCAACAACCAACAACAACTTAAACAGGCAAGGATCCTTATCAAACAATTAGGTTACTCAAGAACTACTCCAATAACTGGCCCTTTTTGCCCAGGGTTATGCATTCTAGAACCATGTCATAAGCTTTCGTTGAACTGGGCTTTTTCCTCCTCCTTTTTTATTTTGTTCGTACTGTTTAAAAAAAAAAGTTCATCTCCCCTCTAATCCACCCATCAGATGAGGTGCAAGATTTTATTTTAAATTACATCCAAAAATAGGGAGCTTCAAAGAAAAACTCCATTATCAAGGATAACCTACTTCGGTTTGGTGCTACTGGGCTACAGATGGAGAAGCAGATACATAGGGCAGGTGAAATACACCAAAATGAAACATGACACTGGAACCATGTAAACCTTTTGTATAGATTGCTTTATCTTTCTTTTTATGCTGAACCATAACAGAAACAGAAAAAAAAAAAACAAAAAACCTTTCCAATTATGCCACTTGAAATAAGCAGGCATCAGACCTCATTAAAAAATAAAACAGGTCATCATACACAAACTGAAATTAAATGCAAGTTTCTCACACCTTAATCATTGCAAAACCAAATAATGGGATTTCACTGGGGAGAGAAGCACACAGGACAAGATACAGCCCTGGCTCCAAGCAAGTTTCTTTTTCAGCTGGGTTACAACTACAAATAATAACCAAAAAAAAGCTAAAATCACAGCTCTAAGCCAGTCAGTTGCAACACTTTCACCTCCAACTTCATGTACTTTATATTCAAATCACAGTGAAATCACCTTGGGGTACATAATGTATAATTTTTTTTCTAAAATACCTTATACCATCTGGCAATGTAAAGATCATTTCTGTTGAGAGTGCCTTTCCTTGTAGGTCTTCTCTGCCTGAAGTATCCAGAGGCTGATTCCATGTAGACAGTTTTTCCAACAGTCTCACCTAGTGTTACGATATTCAATGAAAAGCAAACCTTGCATGCTGAAGGTTTCCATTTATAGGCTGGGACAGTCACGAGGAGCACTATTTCAGCAGTACAAGTCCTACCTACAGCTGATGGCAAAATCCTGGCCTCATGAAAAAAAAAATCAAAATCAATAACTTCCCGTTCTGCACTTTTATTGTTCAGGACACAATCCCAAATGACAGAATTTTCATTATATTCACAAGAGACGAAGCAGTTCACATGGTGTCACAAGCTGTGCCAGGCACAGTTTGGTGTCATCTTCTCAGATATGGGGCACTGATTAGAAAACTGTGAGATGAGGGCAAGACAGTTTTGTGTAGGCTCCAGAGAAAGTGAAGCTCCAGCAACAAGATCCGTGTTGCCATGAAGTGCTTTTTAGGATAGCTTTGATTTCCACCATCTATTTGCATGGTTTGTCTGCTCATGGATTGACTTTCTGGTCACTTTCCTACAACCAAGAGAGCTGGCAGCACCAGCGCAGCCGCAGTGTGGAGGTGGGCATCCCAAGCAAGGCTCAGAGGGCACCCTGCTCAAGGTAGGTGTCAGGCACCACTCGTGACAGGGCCTGGGGAATGATCCTTCCACCTTCTGAGCAGACAGAGTGATGTGACTATGTCCTTCAGAAACATGAGGATGTAAAAGGAATTCAAAGTGCTTCAGCTTAAAGGTGAACATCTTTATGGGGTCCAACAAGACATGACCTTGGCTGAGTCAGTCACAGGCAGCTAAATGGGGCCATGCTCACCTACTGATCCTGCTGCATCCTCCTGGCAGCAGAGCACCAGGAGCAGTGGATAACATTTTAGGAAGATACCCTGGGCAGACTCTGATACACACTCACCAAAGTGAGACCACCGCAGTTCCTCACAGAGAACAATTAATATTTTTTACCTCTTCAACAAAACGTGGCTGTGTATATGCATCTGTATAGACATTTGTGAAATAAATGCTAACAGTCATACATAAATAATTTAAATAAATTTATTTATTTAAAATATTTCCTTTGATAGTTTACCAACAGCAGAAGTTGAACCTATGTGGAATCCAGGACAAATCTTCCTCCCAGTGACAAACAAGCCAGACCTCCAACCATGAGCTCTCATGAAATTATTCCAGGTATATTGTTCTATGAAGGAGACAGGACATGACTAGAGGTAAAAGCTATGATCACATATACATACATGAGTCTATATACTTAGACATGCATTCTTAAATATTTCTTCACACAATGTGGCAAACCCTCTCCATTTTCTGCTGTAAGATGTTCATTTTTATGAGAAAGCATCAAAGCAGGAGCCAAAAAAAATGCATTTTTGGTTGAGATAAAAAGACAAGTATAATCCCATCACCTGCATGTGACACTGAATTAGGCAAGAAACAGAAACACGGCTGTTTTCTAGTGTGTGAATCTGTAAACAGCCATCAAATGTATTTATTACACTTTTGGCTCACCAGACGACCCACTTGACTGGGAAAAAGAAAATCAAAATTAGTTTCATTTATTCCCCTGCTTGCTAGTTAAGTGGGTTGAACTATGGGGATTAAATGATACTGCAAAGAAATTAAATCAAAACCATGCATAAGCAAATGTAAAAATAAATACCTTCAAGCACTGAGCAAGGTAAGAAGCATCATATTCTGTGTGCAAGCTACCTGTGGAGATGTCAAAGTTGGAAGTTAGAGGATGTTACCACTGTACCCTTGAATGTGCCTTCCATAGGATCTTAGCTACTCAGTGACACATGCTTGTATGACTTGAGGAGGGACAGGGATTCTAAAAACTGTATTACTAAAATTCTGTAGGTTAGAGGGACACTTGACCTGATAAAAATAATTTCCAGTAGGCAATTATAGTCCACTGTCAATCACATTCAAACCTCCCATCCCCATGTTATTGATCTTCCCCTCAAAGCCTCCTCTTCAACCAGCATACATCCAAAAGTGTGCTATTTAACATCCCTGTTTTTCCTTCTATAATTAATAAGGTTGTGAGTGACAAAGAGAAAGAAAATTAAAAGACTTCTCTCATATTCACTCAATTTGTGGAAAATAAGCTACACTGAAGTTTTGAAGATGTGTGCATAAAGGAACTCCATCGTTCCATGTGTCCTTCTCTTTCCTGCCATGCACAGGGTGATCTGGGGAGCAGGGGAAGGGAAGTCATGGTACATCTACTGCAAGCTACTTCACTGTTCCTACAGAAGAACGAGCCAAGACCCCAGACACACCACTATAAAGACACACCACATTTTAGAAAGACACTTCACTATAAAGCATCACACAGAGGGGACACACCAGAAGTAAAGCAAAGGTTCTCCCTGTACACTGATCTTGTACAAGTGAATGTGTCCAGTCCAGCCTCCCATCATGGAGGGTTTGGGTCTATCAGCCTTGCATGAGGAAATCTGTACAACCCAGAAGCAAACCAAGCATTTCCAAGGTGACATGTAAACACATCCTGTCCTTGCTCCAAAAGAAAAATTTGGAAGACCTGATATGTTTCCATTCCCTTCTCTATTACTTTCTCACCTCTCCTTCAAGCCTGTTCATAGGTAATAAAATGAGTGGTTGAATTTTTTCCATGAAGAGAGCACTAATTTAATAGAATCACTGAACAACTATATGAGCTGAGCTAAAAAACAAAACAGAGAAAATGAACATATTGTATGTCATCCTTTTGCCTCCCCACATTTCAGAGACCAAAGTCCTGTCAGACCAAATAAAGGTGCTGTCATACTACTGTATATCAGCTCCAATTTACAACCTTACTTGTTGAGAAAAAAATTAGCTGACTCAAAATTGCCCTACTAATTACTCCAAGTCATGCAGTAGTTTTACTAATGCGTGGCTGACTATAAAGTTCTTCACCAATAATTAACATCACTCACTACAATAAATTAGGTCAAAGATGAGTACAATTTGTGCATTTAATTAGTAATCAGGTAAATCAGAGATTAAAAATATATTACATATCAAACATGACTGGACCAACTTCACTGTCCTCTTGATCCCAACATTTTCCGCTATAAAAACCAACTGCAGAGGTAGAAACACTGCATTTGGTATCACTCTAAAACAAATACCTTTCTGTCAGTTTGTATTTCACTAACATCATTTCCTCCTAAGCGTATTATATAAACTACTCCTACCCTTACACTTACCACAAATTTCTTCAGATGTATCAGTAACGTCTTGCTAAGCCTGTATCAAAATTCAACTGTACCTCACAATTTAAATACATGTAGCTTATCCATTATTTAAACCTTAAGAAATCAAATATTCTAGCCAAGCAGCTCTGTGAAAATATTCACTAACTTTTAAAGGGATTTTGCTACCATTGCAGGACCAAGCATAAAATAATGGAACAGACTGTAAGTTTTGTTTGACATGAATTTACTAAGAATGTTGGAAGAAATTAAATTCACATAGCTTTGGAGATTTTAAAGCAAAATCTCTTTACTCAAAGAGCCTAGTATTACAGCCTCACCTGGCGATCAAAACAGATTATCATATCAAGACAGCAGGAAGATGTCCAACTTTATAGTCTCATAGCTGATATTTAATCCTACAGTTTCTACCAAACTGTAAAAACTTGTTTGACTTACACAGGATGGGGAATTTGGCTGTAGGAGTCTATGAATGTCCTGCCAAAGATAAATGCCTTTTTCACTAAAGAACTCTTTTACTTCAGACAAATGCACTTAAAAGGCTTTTCATAAACAGTTTCAGAAATTGCATTCATAAACATAACTGATTTTAAATGGAAAAAAGTCAAAAATTGTCCATTTCTATTGTTACAGAAGACCAGGAAGTGTACTTGATTTTCTTTTCTAAAACATTAACAAAGCAGTTTTAGAAATTCAACTCTCAAGATGAATCAGTGTTTCACAGGTGTCACACAGGACTCAGCTGAACACTGTCAGCGTGCAGAGGTGTCAGTGAACCATGGGCCTGCACGATGCTCTAAGGCGTCTCTTTCATTGCTAAGGCTTGTGCAGAAAGAAAGAAAATCACATCCAGTCCTCAGAAAAATTGACAACAGTTAAGAGCAAATAAGGATATTATTTTTCAGCTAACTGAACTATTTATTTTAGCTGTCTTTGAGAGACAAACAACATAAAACTCCACATACTTCTAGAACTTTTGCAAGCACACTACACACAAAATGAACTACACAGACCTGTGAGACTGGTAATAGATGCCAGCAACTTAGGTCTTTTTTGAATATTGACTTTGGTCTAAACTGAATAGTTTTTGCTCTAACTAAACAGTGTCACGTCTTGTTGTCAAGGAAGGGTAACCTCGGTTATTATTTCATACTATTCTTTCTTGATGCACTACACATGTTTTGTTTTAATGCAAGCCACAAACACAAAATACATAAATACAGAGAACTGGGACTTTTATCTTACTAAAATAAACAAAAACAACAACAAAAAAAATACACCAACATGTAACAAAACCTCACTGTCTTATAAGACTAATTTTGATAACCCTGATCCTCTGCCATTAGATTTTTTAAACTTACAGCTCCTTTCTGCCTAAGCGCAGATGTTGGTCTATGGAAAACCTGCTCAATAAATAATATTATTTCAACAACACTCTCTGATGTTTTATATCTTACACTGTGCAGTTAGAACTTTCTTTCAGCTTTTTACATTTCTTTAGCAATACTACTCTCTGTAGCCACAAAAGTCTAAACTTCACGATAAATTACAGAAAACAACTTGGAACTTTACTGCTTAATTTTTTGGAGTATTTTCTTATGAAGAGGTCAAACTCTACCCTATTGCATTACTTTTAAAATGTCACCTAACACTGTAATTTCAATTCCCGTTCCCTCCTCTAGTTTTCACTGTTCTATTAAACTGAACTATACATGCAAAGTACCTAACTGCTTTTCTTTGTATGAAATTTCCAATAAACTACTACCTGAAAGAGAAACTTTCTGTAGCAGTCAAACCTTGAATTTCCCCTGTATGACACAACAGCAATTAAGCTAAGCCTTTCAAAAAACACTGTACATTCTTTTCCCCGCCTTTTTTGCAACTTACATAAATCAAAGATTTTAGCCAGAGCTGCAGCAGTTTATTACAAGTTACTTTAGTTGCAATTAAGTGAACTTCCACATTTAAGAACAGATGTATTCTTTACTATTCTTTTTTTTGGGCGCGCAGGATCAAATTTCTTGCACATGAATTGCATTTTTCAGGCTCTGTAAGTGTATTAGGGAAGAACTATCAACTAACAGAAGAAAAAAAAACCAAAACAGAAAAAAAAGAAAATAATTTTCTGTAAAACACAAATTGAGGTGTAACAAAACAAACTCATGCGTACATCAAGTGGCCATAAACTCATTACCTACTACATTATTACATGACTTGTGGTTACCATGTCATTCTTAGAAGGAACTTTTCTGCTGAGACTGAGTTTACACTGACAGCGATAGAATGTGCATAAACAAACTCAGGAAAAAGGGACATTATCAAACTGGTCATATCAGTATCACCATGTACCAGGGGAATTTACATCAGATCATTATATCCATATTTATGCACTGCATTACTTTCAGAAAGCCACTCAAGTGGTACACTTTTGGGTAGGCATGCCCTGAGACTCCCATCCAGAGAAAGTGAAGGGGAGAAAAAGCAGGCACAGGTTTTTGCTTATTCAAGTAAAAGGCAATATCCAGGGCAGAACAAGGAAATACAGAAAATAAGCAATACTGTAACCAAAACCAGAGTGGTCCACACCCCTCTGCTGTTACCCTGGCATACAGAGAACAGAGTGACCATTTTGCAGATGTACAGAATGCGCCTGAAAGACAAATGAAAACAAGCACCCAAAATTCCCAATACTTCCTCAGAACAAGAAGATCCTTTTATGCTTAGACCATATAAATTATGGCAAGAATTTAATCACAAGACAATAAAAAAAGGCAAGCGATTCCTGACAGACAAAATTGCATATGGTACTTTAATGTCTTATTCTGCACTGGGGCTTTTGAAACACTGTATAAAATTGTTCCCCTTATCTATATCCTCCTGCACCTTTTCCAGGCTCATAGCTTTGGGAAAGAGAGTTCTCAGGGACAAGTCTTACCGGGGACAACCTACTACAAATGAGTAAGGAGGGTAAAGCCAATTGTTTCATCTATGAACAAAGCAGAATGCTGAAATAAGACGTCCATGGTATCTCCCACTTGCTATTTTAGTAAAAAGAAAAAAAAAAATTTCAAAACCCAGATGTTTCCAGACATTAATATAGTCTTGAATTTCACTAATGATTTCTTGAAGTCTAAACAGGGGCTTGGTACTTGGTTATCATGGAAAAACTTCTAATATTTCTATTTACAGTGGAATTTTTTCTCTCAGGCTGTCAGACCAGCATTTTCATAAGTCCTAATTTCACTTGAGAATTAAAATTATGGCTGCAATGAACTGCTTTTTAATATTTCCTGCTGAAATAGGGGAGTCGTTGCAAAGTCTTACAAAAACTTTTAAGCACCCAGAAGAGAAACAAGGCTGTACAAAGCTGCTATTTCATATCGGAATGGCACAACCAGCTTGAAACTTTCATTGTTCTATCATAATTCTGTGCTGTTTTATTTAAGTAGCATCCCAAATTACTGACTGAATGTGTGAAAAATACCATTCTGTATTTTCCATCTAGCTTACACTTCCCCTTGCTGTTTCTTCACTTTTTCAGCAACTGCTAGATATTCTATTGAAGAGGCAAAAATAAAAGAAAAAACAAAAAAAAACAAAACATCCAACCAAACAAAAAAATCTCCAATGAACAAATGGTTAAACTACAGAAGAAAGCCAGACTTAAAAATATTTAATCTGTAGCATACTACTTCAGAGATGCTGTTTAAGAAATCTTGAGAAAATTAACCTGCCTCTTTAAAAAAAAAGAATTTTTAAAGCAGTTTCCTTGTAACTTATCGGACCTTTTTCAAATAACAAAGGTATGCAGCCTCTGCACTCAACACTGCTGCTCAACTCCCAAAAGTATTAACAATTAACTCTTCCTGAAGCCTTTAGCCCGTAAGAATAATAATAATTATGCATTCCTCCTGCTTGGGGGACCAATAATTTAAAACCACATACTGACAGTCTGAGGTAAAACGGATAAAACATTTTCTCTTTACCCTGTGTGAAGACCACTGACATGAAGAACCAACTTTTCATGGGCCTGATTCACGATGGGACAGAGGAAGCCAGCACCCAGCTCGGGCAATTTACCTGCAATCCTTAGGCAGAATGAACTATAAGCAGGTAGTACTGGCTGAGCTGTACAGATCACTATCAATATAACCAACCACAGCTTATTACAAACCCCACCACACTCAAATTTGAAGGATGGCAAGCCATATTTCATAACCCAAGTCATATTACTGTGACTTATACATTACTGTGACTTGTATACAGGAATACTCTTAAATAGCAAGCATTTTTCTCTTTGATGGGCAAGTGTTGCAGTGTTTCACCAAGTAAACCACTTCTGCCAGGCACACAGCTCCGATATTCCCACTACCTTACCCAATATGGTTAAACTACAAAACCAGTAGCAGTAACTGCCCCTGCTGTTGCCCAAAAATGATGAGCAGAGGGACATACAAAATGGTACTCATTGCTTTCGCTTCTGTTTAAATCCAATTCACCTTTATTCCTTTTTTAAAAGCACCTAAATAAACGAATAAGCAAAGAAGTTTGGCAAAATGCTCAACAATAAATGTCCTGCTTTAAAAATGTCCAGCTTAGTCACAAACATGCAGACCAGGGTCATAAATTTGCTCACACAAGTAAGTACAGCCAATGGTAATAGAAATAGTTAAAAGTCAAAAAAGAATAGCCTTGTAGGGTGCCACCACATAAACTAAACATGATATACTGCCAAACACTCAAGTAGACACATGTACCATTATTCAGCAAGGACCACATGAATGCATATGGCTCTCTGTTTTGTCTTCATAGTAACAAGAAGGTTTGTAAACAGATCTCACATATGAGGCAATCTAGTCACTTGAGAATCTAATAATCTGCCTTTATAAAGAAGCATTCTGCACTGTTGCCACACAATTGGACTTAGACACACAATTAAAAGTCCTCTACGTTTGTGCTTTGGGACAAGTGCTGCTCGATTCTATCCCAATCCATAGCAGTGAGGTTTTAAGAAGTCACCTCAGTGAGGACGTACAGAACTGCTATGCCCAACAGCCATTGGAAAGTAACATCAACACAACAGATACAAAACATTAAAAATGCAGATTGTTCGATCAACAAAAGTAATGACATACTGATTTCATACCATATCACTGCTGCCTTTGCATAGCTGAAAACCACAGTAATCTTCAACACATTTACAGATGACAGTAGTAACTTCTTAAAACTCACATGAAAAAACCCTCTCAGCCTATTCTACAAGACTTGACTTTTTGAGAAATGAGACAAAGCAAAAAAAAAGAAAGTTATAGATAATCCATACCTGAAGTTTCAGAAATATCTCCTGAGTGGAAGCATCAGGAAAGATTTAACATCTAAGTGTAAATAAATATAAACCCCAGGATATACTACATCTATCTAAATATGTCCACGTGCTGCAAATCCAACTCTCCTATCTTTGAAAAACAGATGCAATTTTTCAGCATGTCTGTATATCATCTTCGCTATCAAAAATATTGAGGATTCCACACCGTGTCCTGATAACCTGAGGATCAAATTCCTCTGGTAGTCAGTGGCAATCCACAACAACAACAGAACTTAAAACTGGGCCCACTGAATTTGTACCTCGTTAGACCAGTAGTTCCTTTAATCTATTAATTACTCCAATTATCCGGTGTCCCCAGAACTCCTGACGATGATGATGACCGGAGCCCCCTTGCGCTGGGAGCTGCACAAACACACGCCTGCACCCGCAGCTCCGGGAAGCAGAGAAATACAGACCTAGCCAGCAATGCTTCTCCTCTGCCACCCTGACCACTTTGTTTACTTCTTTCGTAATAGCTCTCAGTATAAATTCATTAGAAGAAAAAAAAAAAATAAAGAGTGACACCCTTGACTAAGTCAGCATAAAACGTTTAATGCCCCCTCTATTATTTAATAATGTACAAACCCAGACAGATTCAATATTAAAGTAGGCTTCACTTTAAAATGAGACAAGAGAAACTATTTAGCTAAATATTTCTGCTGAAACTCATTAGTATTTCGATTACTTTAGTTTAAAAAGGTTTTTAAGAACTATTGCCTAAAAAAAACCCAACTCTTTAGTTGGGTTTCATTGGGTTTCAGCAGAAGTTTCATTTCTGTAACTATCATATAAAAAAAAAAAAAAAAACCTGAAAAAAAAAGTTTGACCATTAGTGCCAACTAATAAGAAAAACAGAACCCTTTTCCGGGAAATTAAGCTCTGAGGAGGTTTATCGTTGTCCCGGGGCGAGCCCCGGCCGCCTGCCCACGGAGACAAGATGTGCTGGCCGGCGGCCGGCCGGGACCCCGGGCCAGGCGCGCTGGGGCGGCGGGGCCTCCCCCCGGCCTCCCCACCCGCGGGCCGGAGTTCTTGGGGACACCCAGCCCCGGGCGCCCGGCACCACCACCCACCCTCCGTCCGTCCGGCCCCTCCGCCTCGGGCTGCCTCTCACGAGGGGCAGGCCGTGCGCTGCGCCAGCCCCCGGCAGGAAGGTCGGGGCGGGCTGCGGGGCATGACCCGGGATAACCCGGGGCTTTCCCCCGCCTCCCCCCCCCTCCCCCCGCCGCTTGACCCCGACGGCGGGGACACGGCGGGGACGCGGCGGGGCAGCTCGCCGCCCCTGCCCGCCTCCCGGCGCGGAGCCGGCGTGCGGTGGTGTATCCTATGCGATATCCTATGCGACAGGCGCGGATGTGCCGCTTACATAATCCCCGTCGGCCGCACACGTACCCCGCATTACATAAGGGATCGTGCCCCCGCCGGCCCCCGCGGCAGCCCCGCCGGCGGGCGGGGGGACAGAGGGAGGGAGAAAGGGAGGGACCCGGCGGCGGCCCCGGCCGAGCCCCTCGTTAACCCCCTTCCTGTGGCGTTTACACGTCATGGAACATTCCCGGAACGGGCCAACGTCCCACCCACTTCAGGGAACAGTCACCGCGGCGCAGCGCGCACACGCACTCTCGCACACGCACCCCGGCGCGGTGCCGGGTGTCCCCGCACATACACGCACTTCCCCCGTGTCCGGCACCCCCGCGGGGACGCGCTGCCAGCCGGGGCACGTCCCCGTCCCTCCGCTCCCTCCGGCGCCCTGCCCTCCGCCGCGCCGGGTGGCCCCGGGCGCCCCCCCTGCCTCGGTGCCCCCCCATCCGCTCCCGGGGCGCCGGAGGCCGCGCCGAGTGCCCCGTCGGGTCGGCCCCCCCGCGGGCGCCTCTCCCCGGCGGTGACCATGCCCATTCCCCGCCGCAGGAGGGGATTACGCAAGGCAGCCTTCTCCTCATCTGCATACACTTACAAGCCGGGTATTCCCCACATTTCCTAACGGCGTGTCACCGACAAAGGCCTGTCCCCGCCGTGTCCCCCTCCTGCGCCGGCTCAGCGGGAAGCGCCGCCGGCCGTGGTGCCCCGGGGACGGTGCCGGTGTCTGCCAGCGCCCGGAGCCGCCGCCACAGAGGTGACTTACCGGTCCGGCGGTTTTACAGCCCCGCCGGCTTCCCCCGCCGGCGCCCTCCCGCCGCCTTGCCCTCCATTTACCCCCGCAGCCCCGGGCGGCACTCAGAGCGCCGGCCACGGACCCCCCCGCTCCTGCCTGCCGCGGCCCGACCCCAGCCCCGCGGCGCCCCGCACCCGAGCCCCGCCGCCCCGGCGCGGCTGTCAGCTGGTGCCGGTGACAGGGAATGAGCGGCGGGCAGGGAGGAGGGGGCTGCCCGCAGCAGCCGGTGCTGCTCACCTGGGAAATCACCGAGGAGGAAGGAGGGAAGCCCTCCCGGTGCCCTTGTTGTTGTTGTTGCTGCTGCTGCTGATCCCGCCGGGCGCTCGTGTTGCTCCTTTGCTAAGGGCTCGCCCGGAGTGAGGCGGCTCGCGGTGCTTCTTTATATATAAAGACAGACAGAGATATTCCAGCGGCCAAGGGGCGCCCGCTTCACGCGTTTATCTTAAGGCAGGTCATTCCTCTCCCTCTTTTTGGAAGGCTCATCACCATCTCCCTGACAGTGGCGGAGGGGCTGGTGTTGCACGGGGGAGAGGCGGAGGCCGGGAGCCGCAGCCCGCCCTGGCCGCGGCGGGAGGGAGCGCTCCGCGCTGCAGGCGGCTCCGCCGGGCTATTCCTGGCACCACTTCCCAGAACAGAAGTTACAGGGCGGCGAGCGCGGAGCGAGCGCGGGGAGCGCGCCGCCCGTGACGTCACCGGGTCCCCCCGCGCGGCGGCGGGAGCGCTCCCGGGCGCGGTGCTGGGCGCTGCCCGCCCTGGGAGCTGCGCGGGGCGGGAGCCGCGGGAGCTCCGCGCCGGGGAGGGCGCGCACCGAGGAGGCAGGGCCTCGCAGGGCGAAGCCGCGGCCTCTCCTCGCCGGCGGAGATCGCCGCTCCCCTCCCCCTCCCCGCCGAGGGAACTCCCAGGAGAGCCAGTCCCGACTTGCCGTGCGCAAGCCGCGCGTCCTCCCGGCCTGAGAATTTCCTCCGAGGACGCGGGATCCTCCTGCCCCCTCCCCTCCCTCCGCTTCCTTTCTCTCCCTCCCCCGGCCCCTCCACCCCCTCGCTCTCGCCTGGCCGAGATCGCGTTATCTGTCAAGGAGAACAATACACCGCCGGGGCTCCCCGTGCCTGCCGCCGGCCCCGGCTGCGCAGCCGAGCCCGGGTCTCCCCCGGGCGGGGACCACCCCGACCCTCGCTCACCCTCAGCACGTGGGCCCGGAGGAGGGGCGCGCATCGGGCCGGCCCGGCGGGGTTCGCCGCCGCCCCGGAGGGCAGGGAGCCCGCCGCGCCGCCCCGGGCTGTGCCGCAGCCATACGCATTTATTGCAACACCCGCTCGCCGCCGGCGCCGCGGCCGAGCGGAGCGGAGCGGCGGTCCCGGGAGCGACCCGCGCCGCCGGGAGGGAGGGCAGGCGGGCGGGTAACGGGGCTCGCAGCCCCCGCCGCCGCTCACGGGGCTGCCCGCGGCCAATGGGGGCCCGCAGCGCCCGGGGCGGCGGGAGGGACTCGGCCGGACCGGGCCGGGCCGGTGGCGGGGTCGCCCTCCCGCAGCAGCCCCCGGCCCCGGGGCAGAGAGGCGCTGCAGGGGAAATTCCCTCCCGGCAGGGCCAGGCGGTGCCCGTGCTTCCTTGAGACATCCCTCCGCCCTTCCGCGGTGCTCGGAAACCCAGCACGGGTTTTCTGAACCTTCGCCGAAGCAGGACCCGGCGCTGGTCCCGCACCGACACACGCCCCGGGTCCTGCCGCTCACACTGTCTGTGAGTGAGTTAAGCCTGAGCGCGATTCCGGGGAACAGCGTTCGTATTCCCGAGATTTGCCACGGCTGCTCGGAGAGCGAAGCTCAGCCGGCTGGTTCCCTCTCCCGGCCGCTCCGGCAGTGCGGGGGTCCCTTGCCTGGCCTCGCCTGGTTTGGCTTTGCCGTGGCACCGGCGCCCGCTGGGTTTTTCACAGCAGGACTTCACTTACTTTTCAGAGTAAATTTTCTTTTGGGGAATCCATTCAGCCGCGTTTACAGGTTACTGGAAGTTGATTTGAAGTGATGCCAACTCGCAGCACCATCACAGTGACATCGAAAGTCATACTTGGCATCTGAGATTATTCTTTTGACTGAAATCAAGAAAAAATCTGTCTCGTGGATGAAAATGAAAAAGTTTATACATAAATCCTGAAAACAATGGTTCTTATGGTAGATGCCAGAGTAAATAAAACCATTATTTCATAATTTTAGTAGCTAAGAAGTTTGTTGTTCATGCATCTTTTAGGGACTAATAATTCAGAGCTCAGAGCTGGCAATACAGGGACATAAAAGGGCATAGAATCCATTAATAAAATTCTCATGCTACTGTGGTCTTTGGCCCCTGTTAATTTTGGTTATCTCTGAGTCAGGTTCATAGTGCTTCATTTTGCTCAATCCAGGAGGTGCAGGAGACTCTTGGGATTTCTTGGGGTTTCCCTCAAGTTACATAGGCACAGGATCATATGACCATAATTTCATGATAAATTATTACTTCTTTTACAAATAAGGCTTGCTCCTACAAGCATGTTCAATACTGAGAGGGCTGAACAAAGATGGTTTTGCTCCTTGTTATGTCCGTGAGCATGTCTGTCTTTGTTTTCCTGATTTTGGTGTAAGTGATACTGTCATTCCTGACACTGAGTATTGTTTGACTGGAATTATTCTATCTGAGCAAACATATTGACTTTGGGCTTGTGATCTTTATTTGATGTCATGTTAGAATAAGTCAATGGGAAATGGGAGTGCTTAGGATTTGTTTCAAATTGAGGTTTTCCCATCCTGCTGTTTTCTACAACAGCAGCATTTATCTCTGCCCCCAAATGATGGCTGCCAGTGTCTTCCCCTCTGGGAGGCTGCAGGCTCCTGACCAGCTATTGGCTTCTTTGTGTATGCCCAGCGTTGTCATCCTCTCTCCTCCCTCTTGCAAGACTTCAGAAGTTCATTTTTACTGTCACAGAGACCAGCCCACAGAAGGTACTGCAACAAGGTTCAGTGTTCAGAATAGGAGTTTGTTTACAATCAGTCTCAAAGCAAAGTAAAAAAATGCTTCTCCATAATGCCTTTCAAAATATGGGTCTTTTTCCAATTACATTGGTTACCTCAAGAAACTATACTGTGTGTGCTTTCCCACATTCTCATAGTATTGCACCATCTGAGCCAAAGCTATTTCCTTCACTTTGGCTCTACAAGGCATGTGCTGGAGCTACAACTCTTTGGCACTTTGGTCCCTCCAGGGGAGAGAGTGAAGCTATACCTGTGCTCAGAGAGAGACCCTCACTGTTCTACAGATATGTTTGGCTCAATCCCCAGAGCAGGTTTTGACAAGCTGCACAACTTGCAGCTGCAAGGGTGCTTAGCTTGGAGGAGACCTCCCCAGCCAAAGAGGCACGGAGTCCTCACAGGGTTCCTTCAGCCCTCTCCCTCTTTGTGCACACTTGTAGGGGAGTGGGTGTAACTGAGTACAGACTGACCTTCATCCCCGACCGCTGCCCCTTTCCCCTCCCACAGGGAGCAGGAGGCAGGAGCACTGTCCCACAGGGGACTGCAGCTGGGATGCTGGGGTAGTTTTCCTCCCAGACTCCTGCCACTGACTCCACAGAGAGGCATCAGACATCTGAATCACTTTCTCTCGCCTACTCGTGGCAACAACATAACAATGATGATGTCCTTGCTTCATACCATCCTGTCATTTCCCTCTAGATTTTTTTTCTATGTTTACACCCAGCATTTAATAAAACTATCACTCTAATAAAGAAGATAACTAAGGGAGCTCTCAGATGTAAGATTTACAGCTGTTATTTAAATATAGATTTTGCAGATTCATCAAAAAATAAGTCATTCTTGATGCTTGGAAAGCACCTTGGCCATCACAGCTGCAGCTCACAGCAAACACAACATACAATGATAATATTCAGCAATGATGTTCACAGATTATTAAATGCTATAAATTATTCTGAAAATTTGGTTTGATCTCAGAGCACACAGAATCCATCAGTTTTGTAAACTGTGCTGCTCTCAAAGTAGATAATAGAAAGCATTACATAATTTTTCTGTAATAGTGCCGTTGAATTGAAATGTTAAACAACCATTCATTCCTAAAATAGCTAATGATTTTAAAAGAATTCATCCTTTCTTAAGAAAAAATTACTTCGTCTCCAAACCTGTACCCACAAGCTCATTACTATTCTTCACAAAGTTGCTACAGATAGAACTGCAGCAAAGGACAATTCCTTTATATAAGGCATTGATACCTCTTTACTGATTTCACTGTGAGCAGTGTAAAGCAAAATGGACCAAATGTATCCAATTTTCTGAAAGTCTCGGAGGGTAGGAGTGCAAAACAAAATTAGTGGTGTTATTCTGCTGTTTAGATCCTCTTTCTTAAGGTTTGATTAAATTAGAAAATCTATGGGAATATATGTGAATAGCTTTCCTCATCAATAAAAACTGGGAGTTTTCTACCAGTAATGTTTAAAACACATTGTCCTTATTTATACAGGAGTTTCCTCCCATATTCCTTCTTCAATTTTTCTGACCTGCTGTTTCTCTGCTCATCAGAGAGAGAAGGGCCCTGAGCTGGGTGCTGTGTGATGAACAGCCTGCGAGAGTGAGGGTCCCAACCACCAGTCCCTCCCAAGGACACGTGGAGAGCCTGAGAAGGCACACCCGGTGGCTCTGGGGCCAGCAAGGAGGGTGACAAGGGAGACCCAGATGGATCAGAAGAGTTGGCATGAGTACTAAAAGGGCTGCATTTGTCTCTGACAAATGCAAATACATCACAAAATCCATTTGAAGAGCAGTACTAATTCAGGTAACTGATTTTTTTATTTTAAGAGATACCTACCTTCTACTGACCACCTCAAGCTCTTCTCAGAGATAACTAGAAGCTGTAAGTTTCACATATCATTTAATACCATAAAATGCATTTCCAGTCACAGCATTCCACTTTCTCATTTGTACATATTGCTTTCCTTCTGCTCAAGTGCCATCTTATATGAGAAAAGAGGAAAAGACACTGCCATTTCACCCTCCAACACCTCTTCCTATGTGTTCCTTGAATCCAGGCTGCTGTATCTTGTTTGTCTCCTCTCCTACGTAAACAAGGGTAATCTTTCCTCATAGGGGAGTGTGCCCATGACTCCTCCACAGAACACAAAGGAGTCACAGTGAAGCACTCCTTTATCCACAACAGCTCCAATCTCATACAGTATCAAATGGTGTGAAGGAGCACGAAGCCAAGGTGGTGAGCTTGAACAAGCCTGTGTGTAAATAACTCTGGCAGAGGGCCCAAAGGAAGGGGAATCCTGTTTGCCTGCTAATGAACAAATGGCTGTATTTCCTGAAGGAAAAATATTTTTCTGCTATCTTGAGATTTCCTTTAAAAAAAAAAAAAAAAAAAAGAAGTGATTTTCTCCACATAAAGTATTTCCAGATGCAGAACTAACATGCTGTGTGCATCAACAACTTGATAATAACATGTCATCACTTGACCTTGGAAGAGGGTGAAAAAATGAAAAAGGCAGAATTTTCTGAAATTATGCCCTTTCATGGGAACATTTTTTTAAGCCCATGAATCCTGGGAAAATGTTTTTTAAATAAAATTTGATTACTTTTACTCATTTTAATTTTTTTTCATAGCTAATTGACTAACTGAATAGGAAAATCTACACTGCTGACTCAAAACTCAGGCAAGGGATTATGTGCACTTCTCATGTGAGATAAATAAAGCTTGTAAAGTTCTATAGCCAGGTTCTCTTTGCTTGTCCTTTTTAACATCACAACCCAATTAAGTTTTTGAAAGACTTATAGGCATTTGAAAAAAATATTTTGCCTTGCTGACAAGTGGAACATGTTACCAAGCACAGGTTATTTCTCTTTAAATATAAGGTATTAGCTCCTGCAATTTTGTATACTGGACTCAGTTCTCCCCCTCACCCTGCCCCATTTTTTATAGGAACAACTGAAGTAAGAGCCTGCCAAAAGCATGGCATGATTTAGCAACTTCTGAGTTATATATAACCTGAACTATTAAGTGAGTTAATTTTCTAAAAGCTTACCTATTTTTATTCCCATTAGCCCTGATAGCCTTTCATTTAGCATTCTTCTCAAACAGGCAACTCTTTTGCATTATCTTCCAATTCAAAGAAACCTCCAGTGCTTCATGCATAGAGAATTTCATGTATGGGCTGGAGAGAGCAGAGGGGCAGGCCACTCTTAACAGTGAGTAGTGACAACTTGAAAACAGCGTAGAGATCTCAAAATGGCAGGGGGTACTTTGGATAAGAAAAATGGCATTAACTAAGTTCCAGCTATCTAGAATTTCACCACATTATCCTATCTCCATAACTCCTCTGGCACATGTCATGGGAACCTTCCTAACCACATTGGTTACCTTCCTGGTTTTGCATCCCTGGAATCTTCCCACAGGCAAGCGCCCCAAGCATCCTGCAAATTCTTTCCTTCTCAACTGATTGAGAGGGAAGTGTGCCACCTACTGAAGGACCTCAGCCACTTTCTATATGTCTTGGACTTTCTTAAGTTCTTTCCCATTTCTGAACTTTCCAGGCCTTCACACTACTGATTTGAACTAGAAATTAGTCTTTGGTTTATGAAAGTTTGTAAACTCAGCAACTGGAAGGTCATGAATATGGACATGAGCAAATCCAGGCTGGTTCCATCTAATTCATGTGTAAGCAGCATAATTTGATAAATCATCTGAAAGCAATTACTCCTACACTGCCACTTTTTGCCAGAAATGAAATAAATATCAAGAATTATCTCTACAAATGTAAGAAAATACTAGATTTGTAGATAATTAGTAAAACACACAGATGAGCTGGCAGTACTGACATTCATGGTATTTGCAGTTTAGGTGTTAGTTAGGCATTTTTAACAAATGAGTGAACAGCTTCACTGCCAGGCAGTAGCTGCCTCTAATGGTGGGTACACTTTGTTGAAATAATCATTTAGTTGAACAAGCTCAAAGCAAACTTTACACAGCTGCTGTCGTAACTTGCTGTTTGACACACCTAGAGAGTGTCCTTTGGTTACCTGAGCCTTACACCAGTGAGTTATTCATGCACAGTAATGCATTATTTTGGCTACCAAAAAAGTTGGAACAGATGTCAGTGTTGTTTCAAGTGTTGTAATAGTGGATCATAAATAAATAATTTAAGACCAATTTATTTTATTACTATCTATGAAACTGCTTAACTGAAAAATTTTCAGCGTTGAGGTTCATCAGAGCCTTTCACTTTTGAGTCAGCAATATAAATTCTGTAATATGCATTACAATAGATGATCAAAACTTCTAAAATTGTGATTCACTGAAATTAACAGATAGTATATGCCTTTAAATTTTCTCACACTTCTGTATTGGACTGATTTGTTCCTAAGAAATATTGTTCTCAACAGTTCTCAGTAAGAATGTCATCAAAACTTCTGCTGGAATGTAAGAAATAAAATAATGCAGTTTAGAATAAATATCTTAATGGATTGACAGTTTGAGAATGTGTAAAATAAAATTTGAAGTGTTTCCACCAGTTTTGTTAGTCTTAACCAGCTTGTCATACAGTACATTAAAATCTCTGTAATACTTGAAACTGGACCATACAAAGTTTCACATGTGTAAGACATAAAAGAAAAATAAAACTCTTTGTCAGCAAGAACAAAGCAAGGAGAAATCTAACTCTAGACTCGCCATCATGTCTATACCTACTATCAGTTAAAAAAGTCCTGCGAGTCATTGCAGACAGTCCAGCAAAACTATCAGCCCAGTGACCAATGAAAGCACCGTTATCAGAGTAATTTAGAAACAAAAGGGATTTAAAAATGTTACACCTGTATAGATGCAGGGGGCACAAACCAAATACTCTTCTGCTCAGGCACAATCTGAAAAATAGCACGGTGCAATTTTCCCCATCTTTCTTCTTTCCCATCAAGAAAATGACCAGGTTCAGCAGATTTAACAGGCAAAAAACCCCCACTTACTTAACACAGCACATGGCAGAAGTGTAGACCTGAGGCAGAAGAATGCTGTGGGGTGCCTGACTATGAATATCTTGAAAACAAGATTGGCCTCATTAGCAGGGAGATAGTCCCTTATTGGCTATTAAAAAAAGCTCATATATGTGCAGATGTTTAGGTGTCTGTCCCTAAACCACTCACTGACTGGCAGAAGTGGGTGTATCATGGAAAAACTATAGGAGACAAAAAGAGGAAATTCTTTCCCTAAGTGGTGTAACTGGCCACACTTTGAGGACAACAAATTACGTGGAGTTCTCATCTGGCTGAAATAATGGCAGCTCTTATTTTCCTACTAATTTATGGTGGGTTGTTTCAGGGAGTTTTTTCCAGTCACAACTGGCCTTTCTTTCTGCAAATGTCTGACAACTTTTGGGCTTTTAAAATTATTTTCAGTTTCAAAGACTGTATGGAGAAGCATTCAATGAAAATTTCAGTTCATCCTTGAATTATTTTTCTTCTTCATAATGGAAGAGACATTGCAGAGCATGTTGTATTTTCTGCTTTAAAAGCCAAAATGCATTGAAGATCTCCAACAAATTACTGATTTGTCATAATGTAACCAATTCTAATAGCTAAAATATCAATATAAACTCTATTTCCTGAATACCACAAGTTTGTAAATGGGAAATACCCAGGCAGCAAACTTTGTATTACCTGAGCTTTTGAATTTATAATATTTTTGAGCCATTGGCAGCCCAATTAGGTGTTCAGCATATGTCTTGCATTTCAGAATCCATACACCATTCATCTGGAGTAAAGAGATATGAAGAGGATGTGAGTCATTAATCATATTCAGGAAACAGGTTTCTGAAAATTAATACATGACCAGTTGCCAGTAAGTAACCATCTGCTACATATATGAAAAAAAGTATGTTCTAAAGCTACATATTTTAATGATAGTTCTAAAATGTTCAAATTGTAAATGGTAATGGAAACAATGTTTCTCTAATGGAATGTCCAAGATCACTTAAGACCCACTAAGGGCTGCGCAATGATTCTGATCATTGGAGCTGGGTAAAATTGCATAGTCAGTACAGTACAGACAAGTCTGAAGTCAAGGTGGTGTGTAAAGGCATAATTACTGATAAGTGCAGGAATAAACCTCATGATTTCAGTGATGTTCTCTTGGGTTTGAAGTTGAACAAATGCTTAAGTGTCCTAGACTTCACAGTTCTGTGCCCTCCATCCTTACTCACAGACTGACATTTCTTGCACACCTCTAGGAGAAGATGTACAATTTGGCCCCCATCTCTAGTTGACTACAAATATGCAAGTACATGGTTTTCTTACTTTTTGAAAATTTTTGGATTTTTCAAGCAGGTGGAACACTATTAAATTCAAATAGGTTACATTCATTGGAGGTTGTCTGTGAACAATTTGAGTTGTAATCTCAGTATGTGTCACCACTGCATCACTGCTGGGGGCAGGGGAGGCGGGGGGGGGGGGGGGGAAGAGTGGAATCGTATTCTTGGTCAATAAGGACATTGTCAGAGTGTTTAAGAAGAATATTTACCCAAAAACTAAGAATGGAAACTGCCAGCGCAATTACAATGTTTTGGCAAGGAACTAGCATGAAGCCTGGGAAAAGTATGTTGGTGGATACCAACATGTATAAAAAGAGATTCACTCCTGGGCTTACAGCATGGCCAGCAGTGTTCCTGGCTCAAGGTCTGTGGACTGTAGAAGTTAATAAAACAGCAAATTCAAAGCTCTGTTCTAATCTTCACTTAAACTTTGAAACTGCAGAAAAGTTGGCAGCAGATAACCCTGTGCGCTACGAGCAATAGGCACTCACAGCCATATAATAAATATATAATATACTTCTCTGCTGCAGGTAGGTGTAAAGGTCCATTAAATATTTTAGGTGAAATTCTTTTCTTTCAAAAGATCAAAATTGCATCTTCAGCTTCTGTGCACAAACCAAAATATGACTAAAGATAGTTGATGATTGTAGGCAACAGATATTCTAAAGTGTAATTTAACTCTGATTTTGGTCAAAAGATACAATGTAAAAAATATTCTAGCAGCCAGATAGGACGAGATATATCATGGTGGGGGAAAAAATCTCTGAAACCAACAGAACAGATTGGCCAGTCCTCTTCAGTGCCGGTCATCTATTATCATGCCAGCAGAACTTCAGAGACTGGTAGGTATTAGCCATTTACATTAAGATAACAAGATATTGCCTACATACTCTGTACTGTTCAAAATCCCACAACTGAAGAAGAAGGTTTGTGGAATGCCTGAAAAACTTGTAAGTACTGAGAAAACAGAGTTTCAAGTTTTGCTTCAGTGAAATGCTGTTAGTGAAATCATGAATAAAATCTTCTGGTTAAAGAAACATTTGGGGCCAACAAATCAGGTAGCTAGTGAACTCAATTTGTCTACAGTTTGGGATCTTCACTTACACTGTCTCGGACCTACTAGCTGACTTACAGTGCCGTACTCACAAGCTTTTTTACATCCCTTATCTACCTCTCCAAGGCCACAGGAGACAGGACAGCAATGAGAAATTGTGCAGAGCTAGATTTTTCCTCCATACCCTAGGTTCTGCTAACAGAAAAGGCTGGTATGGAAATCTGAATCCAAACTTATTTAAAGATATTTAGGCTTTTTAATTAGGTTCTCTTTAATTTTCTACCAGACTTGTACAACACAAGACAACAAAGCTATTGCTATAGTAGTCAATGAGCCAGGACCCAAACCTGAGGATTTGTATCTTTATTGCCCTGTATCTTTAATGCCTTCCCAAAATAGTGTGGCACCACACACACGCTCCACCTAAGAGAATGAAAAGATGCCAACCAGCAAGTTGAGGGCTGGCTGGCAACGTGCAGAGGGAAATGAAGTACATATTGGCAGGAAGTGAAAAAATAAAGTTATGCTGGATGGGAAGAGAAATACTGAGAAGGAAATTATCTCAATTCAGGAAGCTCTTAATAATATGTTTAAAAATAAAGCATATGCTTCAGTATCTTCTTATCAATAGCCTGTGTGCCTCAAGTTAGGCACATATTTGAGCATCTTGCTGAGCTGGGGCTCTGCAGTGAAGTTTCATGAGCTGCTTAAAGTGACATCAGTCACTGAGAGATGTGAACCTCCCCTTCCTGATGTCCCTAGCCCTGTTTTTTCCACCACCTCTCCTCTTCTGGCACTAGAACTTGTGGGAGCTGCACTGCCAGCAGCATCAGCAATGCACTTGCAATGGGGGCTGGAGGAAAAGAGCAGGTAGGGAGAGGGCAAGACTGGCTTCTTCTGCACATGCAGGTGAACTGGACACAAGCTGAAGACACTTGTCAAACCATACCCTGTGTGTCTTCAGCCACTCTATTCCTCTTTTAGCAAAACAAACAGAGAACTCAAACTCATCTTGGATGGCCTGCCTGGGCCTTACAACCTTTTTCTGAAGTGGCTAAATAGGCATCATATCTCCATGCAGACATGTTGTAAGATACATATCCTTCTACATGATTTAAAAGAAATTTAAAAGTATTAATTTGCATTTGCAGAACAAACATTTCTAAAAATTGTGTTTGTTTTTTTTTTTTTACTGGAGAAGTGCCTGACAGATGGTTTGAGTGAGGAGTGGCGAGGCACTTAAACCAATTTCCCAATGTTCTGTCAGCTATTTACAGTTTCTGTTGCACACATTCATCGTTCATAATCTTTCAAAAAATTCAACTTTACCTTTCAATGTATAAGGAAAAAAGCGTTCTGATGTCCCATACTGATACCACTGTATGATACTGTTCAAGTAATTGGTCTCCATCATTCAATGTACAGTGCAGATATAGACTAGTTCATTAGTCAGGATGAGACAATATAACAGCTCTAACCATTTAAAACCTATTAATCTGGATAGCACCATTAGCCTAAGCAATAATTTATTATTACCAAATTAAATCCATTATAAGTATTTTGAGTGTCCAATCAGGTTAGTAATAAACTGACTAAAGCTACCTACCCAAATGACTGTACTCCTTGATGGAATGCTTTTGGGATTGCTATGCATTAATCTGACTTTTAGTGGGCTGTACTGTTATTTATAACTCTGATAAACTGACTTTCATAACATGTAGAACAGCTAAACATTTTAGAATAGTTAGAATGGTTTCACAGACTCTGTGATCAATATTTTTTTTCTCTCTTTAGAGGGTAAAAGGCATTTTCTACCATATCATAGTTCCATCAGTTAGATAATCCCTGATCAATATGAAACTTGACTATGTATTTTTTCCTTCAGATTTTACAAGACTTATGTTAAAGGAAAGAGCAATGAAGACATAACTTAAAATACTTGGAAAAAAACCAGAATGCTAAATGGATATTCCAGATGACAAGACTAACGTGCTCTCATTGTTCCCACGGAGCTGGAGCCCTGCTAGCACTGGCTGAGCACAGTACACTGGGTGTAGTAGTCTGTTGGGACAGACTAGGATTGAGAATGCCCCTCTAAAAATACTTTAGCTATTTAGAAGTGACAGAATAAAGTCACAGATTTACTAAGAAGAATTTTAAGAAAAGAGGTAGGGAGTTTTAACTATTTTTAACTATTTAATAGAAACATGTAACTTTTCTTGCTAAGGACATGGGTATGGGGTTTTGTCCATTAATTTTAAATTATTTGTTCAACTATTTTAAAAACCTGCTATTTCTTGTAAATGCTAAATATTTTGTGTATATGTGTATGTAATGCATGGTAAAATGTAGGGGTCAGTTAAAAGGAACTCTAGGCTTCCCCAAAGGCTTTGCCAATGGAGGCTGTCTCTTTATTGCAGTCACTCCTGCTGTAGCATGCGACTGCTTCTAAAACTTTTATTCTTCCCAGTCTCCTGTATAAGTAAGAAAATAGACCTCTTTTATAGATGGCAAGCCGAAGGTAAAAGATTACTTCACTTTGCACTGGTAGGCAAGAAAATCAGCAAGAGCAGACCTCCCTGGTGCTTTCTGTGACCTTTTTTATAGAGGGGATACAATGTCTTTCCTTTTGGTGCGTTTCCACCAAACAGTTTGATGGGGTTGGTATATAGGACAGCAAGCAGAATCATGAACTTGATTCTATTTATCAGAAGTCAGATGTTAAGCAATTGCTGTCATTGTCAGCGATTGCATCCCATATATATTTTGAGATATACAGATAAAAAAAATTATTTCCCAGGGCTCTTCCTCATGCAGTAGAGCTATGCTTTCACAGGGACAAATGTGGGATAAGCTGTTTGAATCCCACTGACAGGAGATTTTTATCACTGCTTTGAACTTTGTTAATGCCATTGGAAATTAATGTGGTAGGATCAGCATCAAGTTTAACTGGTCCCCAGTCTCAGTCCAGTAACTTACTCCATTGGTGGGATTATGGGCAAGGAACCAGAACAAATACCCAGGTTCACAGGATATCAGGAGTCAACTGGGGTAAACTACGTTGCAGCACTGATGGGCTGGCACAGAAAGAAGGGGACTGTGTTGCCTTCGTTTTCTTGTTGCTTCCATTTTTCTGTTATCTGACACATCTTTGTACTCAGCACAAGATTTTTCTTGAGGCTGTTCTGATTTTCCCCTGAAGTAAGAAAATATATGACTGGGTCTCTTCTGACAAACTGACAGGGCAATAACTTATATACACGAATCAGAGTAGTTGACAGTAAAGATACATGGGATGTGTTATTTGAAGGACGTGAATAGTTGTTGTTATTTTTCAGCCTGAAACAACTTTGCTCTCCTGAATGCAAAAACCTGCCAAGAAAAGTAGAGTGAATGTAGCTCAGTGTCATAAAGCTGACAATAAGATACGCCTAGTATTTTAAACTGGTCTCTTACTCCTTTTTCCAAGGTTCAGCCATAATAATCATTCTTCAGAAAGTCAGATTGGTTTGTGGGATTTTCCAATGTAGCATAATTCAGTTGGTTAAAAGTCTTTGAAATTCAAGAAGGAAATAACCTAATGGAATCAGAAGCAAAATCTACTGAATTTTAAATCACAGGGCATCTCTCAGGCTCACCGTTTCTCCCTTTTGCATGGGTAAATAAATTTAATTTGAGGATAAGAGATGTAGCTTTCTCCCACAAAATTAATAGATTACACAGAAATGAAACCTTTTCTGACAGTCCTTCGAAGAAAGTTTTTGTTGGTTAAACTGAATGGGCTTGCACTCTGATCTTTTTTGGCTGTTTTCACTACAGTCAAAGCAGTTTATGCATCTATAAATACAGAGACATGCCTACTTCATTTACTGTTCCTCTTTTAGTCTTCTTTTAAAGTAAAAGCATATTCAGTGAGCAACTGAATTGCATTATTTAAATATACTTTATGATCTATGCAGCAAAGCTAATTATGCTCCCTTGTTTCCTTCAGAGAGGTTTCTGTGAGGCTAAGCAGGAATCCTGTAAGCTGCAGCTCACAGTGTGGTCCTGCACCTACCTCTTCCCTCCTGAAAGGGAGAAAGCCACTGGGACCACTGGCTTTCCCCTCATTTACTGCAGGCAGAATCTTGGCCCCTGTGACTTACTCTGAGGCTCACTTCAAGCCCAGACTCCCATGGAAGAGGAGCTGCTCTGGGGGAAGCCAGGCTTTCAGCCAGGCAGGCAGGAGCAGAGTTGAGGGAAAAGCAATCCAGGCTGGGGCAGACACAGCTGGCTGGACACAGGCATGACCTGATGGTGAGGAAACATCTTTTGCCGAACTTTGCTGCAACCAGACCAGGGACCTTCTTTTGGTCATCTGAACAGACAGAAATTTTGCTTTTGGTGCTGTCAACAGCCTTGATGTGGCATATTTTCCAGTTTATCCAGTCTATATTTTCATGAGAAGAGAAACCTTCTCTGGAAAAGGAGGTTTTTGTTACTGAGGGAGGAGACAGTGTCACCTATCAATTTCCCTGGCCATGTCTGGGGACTCCTCTTAACCAAGGAAGAAAATTATTGTTAATGGGAACCCAAATCTTTGCTCCCTGGCTTAATGCAAGTGATAAGCATGACTAACATGACATGTGGCAGAGAGTAGAATCAGACTTGCTCCCTCACTATCATCACATGAGCACCTTAAAGGCTAAGCTACAGAACAGTCAAATTTTCTACAGATGACACTTTTTCCTTTGCATAAAACAAGCTGTCAGCAGCTAAGGTCACAATAAATTCTCAGCCCTGCTTCAGAGATGAAACCTGAACATTAATCTCCAAAATAAAGTATTTTATTGTTTATGCAAAATATATAGTCATAAAAAAGAATTAGAATCCTTCTCCACCCAAGCATATCCTCTAAGATGTAAGAGAGAAAAAAAAGTGGAAGTTGCAGATTATTGTCTGTTCTGCTACATGGCAGAACTAAAACAAACTTTCTCACATACTTCATGATTTCTTTAACTCAGGGATTATTTGGGGAAAAATGTTACCCTTTCAGTTTCTTGTATCTGTTCCTTCTCTGCTCTCTCTCACCCATCTTTCATTTCAGGTCACATAAAAAAGGTTTTTCACATTTAAGTTGTTTGCATATGCCCTTACAGACTAACAGCTTGATGGCAATTTGCTACCCACTTGCAGCCACAGACCTCTCACTTTGAACACCAGGAACTGAGAGAACCATGCAAAACAGGATAGCAGCACTTGAATATTGTATTACCCATATAAAGATTAAATGCAATGGGCTATCAAAAGTAAGAAGGCTCTTAGGAGCATCAAAGTAAAAACAAAGGCATTATGTAAGGACAAATAAATTATTAATTAGATTGATAGAACCTACAGCGGAAGAATTTTATTTCACTGAACTATAGACATGTATTTGTAACAAATCTAAATGTAAACTGTAGACACATATTTGAAAACAAATCTATATGTAAACTCTTGATCAGTACATAATCTTCCTTATGTACTGATGAATTACAATCACAAATTTCTACCTGTAAGTTTCACTGGCAGTCTGACTTAGTGGCTGTTTCTATAGATTTGTGAGACAACTTAGCCAGC
Organism: Calcarius lapponicus; assembly: GCA_039654755.1. Lineage (NCBI taxonomy): Eukaryota > Metazoa > Chordata > Aves > Passeriformes > Fringillidae > Calcarius > Calcarius lapponicus. Next base: position 60,306,770 of record CM077465.1, read on the forward strand.
AGTTCTGCAATTTCACATTTGAGTTCCTTCAAAATCTTGGCTGAATGCCAGCCTGCCCTGGTGACTTATGGATATCTGTCTATTTGATTTAACTCCATTTGGATCCATGTTTCTGTAGCTGAAGGAGATGGGAGCAGGGACTTGAAGCAAACCGTCTTTGTCTCAGCCACACTGCCAAAGCAGCAGTGATATGTTAAAATGGAAATCTGTGGAAAGAAAACAGGTCTAGTGATTCTATCCAGTCACCCTTATGCAATCTGCATTGTGATAAAAACACTGGGCAGGGTAATGACAACAATCACAAAGGCAGCAGTGAGGCACCTTGTGATTTGCACATCTGTCAGAGCAATGCCAGCCTACTTATGAGATGATAAAATGAGCTAAATTAAGAATGATCAGGGAACCCCATTCACATTATTGAAGCATCATACAGTAAGTGCAAGAGACAGGTGGCGTAAGTGCTAAAACAAGGATGGAGAGAGTGTGCTGCAGGGAATCAATCTACTGCATTAAGGGCTAATGGCACACTCAATATTTATCCATTATTTATCACATAAATGAGTATGTACTGTCTAGACTGCAGAGGTGCTTTCATAACTAGAATGACACTGATTACTGAAAATTAAAAAATGAGAGATGATCTTAATAAGTGAATTGAAAATTAGCAAATGGTAACAAACTCCACATTGTGTATCCTCTCAACAGCGGGTTTTGTTTTGGTTTTATGAAAATTATTTGATCCACTGCCATAATTTTTGAGTTTAAAGAATAATGCAAAATCTGGAAAAAAGGTAGAGGACTCAGGATGCAATCACTTCCTGCCACTATCACATACTTTCATTTGCACGCATACTTTTCATTCTAGATGCTTTTTGTTTTGCTTTAATATTCTTCTCATTTCTTTTCCCTTTAAACTTAGTGGTACATTAGTGAAAACTAAGAATATCTGCTCACACTGAGAAAAGAATTCTGTTACTCACCATGACTGTGTTTCAGTTGTGGCATAGAAACCACACTCTCTGCATTGTTTTCAATGTTTTAATGATACCAGAACACCAGCCTTGAGTAAGTCAGTTACATGAGCTCAGGCTTGATCATGTGTCATTATCAGTGGAAGCTGCATCATTACATTCAGAAGAAGAAGCGTCAAATTTTCACCTGAGACCCATTGAGGGTGTTAAAATTGGACAAAAATTTTAGATGGTTGGTTGAATCGGGAGCGTTTAGAGATTAATTCTAATAAAAGTAGCACAAGGTTTTTAGGCAGGCTAATTTGTTAATGAGGGATAGAAGAATGATATCAAACAAGTGAAAAAGAAGCCCTTAAGTGTTCCCACTATATTAAATATCTTAAAAAGATATTAAGAGAATTTTGTTCCTAGAGACATAGGTAACCACTTAAAATTTATACTAATGCTAAATGTTAGCTATTGGCATTCATCCACATTACACTCCATCCTCACCACAGACCAGGAATTCCCAAGAGACAAATCATTGTATCTTGCAGTTGATAAGGTTTTTAACTAGGTATGCTGGCCCTGAAAGAAACCTGTGTACTTCTTCCATGTGAATCCATCATAGCTGGTCAGTTTTTTCATAAACACCAAACTGTTGTCCTGCAGTGAATCCCTTACGAGGAAAATGGATGTTTTCCATGACAAAGTGAAAGACATAAAATTTCCTCAGCTGCCATCAGACACGTCTGAAATTTTAAAAATCCCTGTCTCCAATCATTTCTGAAAATATCCATGATATAATTTGCTCTGATAAGAAGGATATATGTTATATTAAGATGCCAACAAACAAACAAACAAACAAACAAAACCAAAATAAAAAACCCTCTCAAACCTTGAATTGCCTAGGTTAAGAAAACATAGAGGACAGTTTTGTGATTAATCTAAATCAGCCAAAATTAAATGGAGTCTTACAAAGATTTAGATTGTGTTCTGAATCATAGTGTGCCATCTGGGCTGCTCATAAATTATAAAGCTGCTAGGCCAGTGGTTGCATAAGTTCATGCAAGGCTTGAAGATGCTTGAGAATAGATTATATTCTTTGCAAAATGTTCATAAACAGGATTTCTTCCACCCTCATTCACACGAATATTTTGGTAAAAAATTTGCAGTCCTGTGCATTTTCAATTATCTCTAGCAGTTGTATATCACTACCATAACTAGTCAGATTTACCAGTTAATATACTCCAAAAATGCATCTAAAGGCTTTCAAACGTATCTTAATTATCATATTTACAGTCTCCAGGGTTACTTCCAGCAAAGACATCCTAATTCAAACTCTTCTGGTTCATTCAATTGCACTTTATTACCTAGTAACTATACTGCTAAGACTTTTAGTAATGCTGCTCCACATCTGCTTAAACTGTTGTCTCTTCATGATGCATATGTGAAATTGACACAATTGTGTTCCTTCTGTAAACAGAAAAAAACGCAAAGTGACTTGTGGCTAGTCTGTTCAGTTAGTAAATCTGAGATTCATGGGTGGGAGCTCTGGCAGCCAAACATTTCCCATGGATATTAAGTACTAGGTTTTCTTTGCAAACACCCATTTTTCCAGTGTGTCCTCTGCAGTGGTTACGAACATTGTGCAACACTGCTGTCATCCAGGAAAACAAGGATTATGATTATCTCATTCACTTATAGAGAAATTCCCATGATTTAGCTTGAATAGTTTTAAACTGTTCTAATTTTTATTTTTGTTTTAGTGAGTAGCAATAATCATAACATAAAAAAGATATTTGTAAGAAAGTCTGAAGTAATTTCAGTGTGTTCATTTATTCCCATTTGCATTTGTGGTGATTTACCTAAGAGCTCAAATATGAAATTACTGGTTTCTTTCTGCAGGTTGGTCTCAACCTCCTGCTTCTCCCTTCATTTTCCCCTTTAACACACATTATCTTTCCATCCTCTGCAATTAATCTCAAATGACCATCAGACTATAAAAACATACAAAGCTGAACAAACAGTGGAGAAAGTTATTCATGGTTGTTTCCCTAAACTCAGTTTGCAATTCACTTTTTGTGTCACATCAATATGTGTGTTTCCTTCCCTTTTTCCTTCCATTTTGAGGTTTCTATAGTGGATTTTTTTTCAAGCTCATTTTAAGAGAGGCTTTTAGTTATGGAGATGCAGACACGTGGCAGATTAATAAGTGAGGAAATTACAGGAATAGTTTTCTGTCTACCATTTCCACAGTGGCTTTGTGTGTCTAAGAGCAAGATTTGAAAGAAGGCTGGAAGAGTGTAAATTAGTGAATGGGGAAGGAGTTTAATCCATCAGCATAGCCATGGACTGAACGAAAAAGGCAGGGAAAAAAAGGATGCTCCAGAGGCATGAAGATACCTTACCTAAAGATTTCTTGATCATGTTCTTATTTTCCAGAATATGAAACATTTTTGATACACAGACAAGAAAAACAAAACAAAACAAAACAAAACAAAAAAAGCATCAGTATCCAGGAAAACCATCCTACGGAACCATCTGTGGTGCAGTATCACCACAGTAAGATGGAGACCCCCTGCCACTGTTAGCCCAGTGAAATGTGAGCTTTCAGCAGCAGATTGTATCAATGGGAAGGACACACACTGAAAAATGACAGAGTTTCCACAAGTTGTGTGAAAGACGTTTTGAGGATGAGCACTAGAATAAAAAATTAGATAGAAAAAGAGCTTCCAGCTGGTGACAGAAAGAGCTTGGTTGCTGCTGTATTGTCTGGCAGATAGCAAAAAGCCAGAAGTGTGCCATTCTGCTGAGAGTCATTCCTACCAAGACAGGAGGAATTGGCAACGATCAGCATTTCCTGCAGGGGGGCTAGCAGATGATGGGAGGCACCTCCAGGTTTGCTTGGCAGCCCAAACACAATACAAGCTTCTGCAAAAGCATCAAAGCAAAACTAGTTGAAAAAACTGGCCATGCCAAATCTTCGAGATGGGTATTCAGTCACTCCTGTCCTTGCTAGCCACTGCTGTCTCTCTGCTACTGAATGAAACATGCTCTCTCTGTCCTGGCTGTTGTGTTAGATGTGTATTGCTCTCCCTTGTATGTGTACTGCTCTCCCTTGATCAGCTAAATCTTACTGCAGCTGAACCAGACAATTTTGTCATTCACAATAGAAGATATTTTATGTTTACTCTATTTTCCAGTACTGCCTATGAGTTGGTTGTCACAGAAAAAATAACGTTGTTTGTTTAAGAAAATTTTGTATTTTTTAGTATTTCATGTTTCCTCAGAAGTCCAGGATATAACTGAGTGAAGTACAGTTACATATTTATAATTTCAAAATAAATTAAGAAATAGCTCTTGCTGAGATGAACTTTCAGTCAGGACAAAGACATAAAGTTTTACTAGTCCAAAATTATGAATATGATTTTGGGGTGCAGACATGGTGCAAACAAATACAGCTACAACTTCTGATGGGCAATTTCAGGGTAGACATTTGTTCCAGTTCAATTAACAAAATACACATGTAAAGTCTCCAGCACAACTTAACAATTATATAACTTTATTTATGCAAGCAGTGCTACAAAAGTGGTGTGGAGCACCACTCCCAGTCCTTCTTATCCTACCAAGTCCTTTGCGCAGGTGCTCAGAGGAGGTAGCATGGTGATGAACTTAGGGGATTTAAGCCATCAGAGAAATTATTTTAACAAACAACAATTTAATCAATTGTTAATTGTTAAATCTAAGAATTTAAATTAATAAAGTTAGCAATTTAAATTAGTTGTTAAAATTACAAATTAACAGCTTTTAATCTAGAAAGTTCAGGCAGACTTGGTGAGCCATGCATTAGTCACTAAGTATAAATACAAATATATCTCCATTTACACTAACACATCACATCAGCCTGTTGAGGTTGGAAGGGACCTTTTGAGAACATATTGTTGAATCCCCCTGCTTAGGTGGGGTCAAGTACACCAGTTTGCCCAGGACCATGTCTAGGTGGGTTTTGAATACCACCACAGATGTAGAGAGTCCACAGTCTTTCCACACAACCTGTTCCCATGCGCAACAATCTGAGAGTAAACCGTACTTTCTTATGTTCAGATGAGATTTCATGTGTTTCAATGGTAACTAGTAAAAATTCTTTTGCCAGGATTGTCTTCTACCAAAAGAAGAGAAGGCAGATCCTTAGTGTGCAGATCCACACAGGGTTAATTTTTCTGGCTTTACAATTATTTGTGGAAAATTGGTTTGTCTTCATTTGTACATTTTTAATGAATAAGAAGCTGACTCATATTTCCCCATGGCAAACAGTTCTGCTTTTTTACTGTTCACTGATATTCCTAAACAACAATGCATATCCAACAAAGTTAATTAACACCAAGGTTGTGGGTTCAACCCCTGTATGGGCCATTTACTTAAGAGCTGGACTTGATGATCCTTGTGGGTCCCTTCCAACTCAGAATATTCTGTGAATCTTTTGACTCTAAGATCAGCTCAGTTGGTTAGAGCATGGTGCTAATATCCAGCTCATTCCAAGAACTTGACAATAGCTAGATGCAGTGCAAGGGATAAGCTCTTAAACCATGACAGCAGATAATTTATAACTGTGCACTGCATGTTCCTAAACCCTTTCCCAAAAGCCACATCCTTCTGTGAGACTACAGCTACAGCAGGAGAATATTTGCTCTGGTTTACAGAGGGCCATATGATCTGTGGGCAGGTGGAATACTCCCAGTCAGCAGCACACTTCTGTGCCTCAGGGCCTGCTACCTGCCTTCCCTTTCTGCCCTAACACTGTCTGAGGTACTCAACAGAAAGTGTATGAAACTGAGATACTAAATCCTGACCATGAAACAGCTTTGTTACACACAAATTATCTGACCCAAATGTGGAGAGAAGCTAATCTGTTCACACAGTCCCTGCATCACTTACACATTCAAAATTCCTGACCTGTGCAATAAGGCTTTTTCTTTATAAAAATCATCCCTTTGGGGCACTATAATTTAAGAGGGAGGATGAACATAGCGAGTTTTTTCACTCATTTCATCTTTTATAGCAAGAAAGTTCATGTTTTTTAGGATAAAGCCAAGTTTAACTTGCAGAGAGGATAAGTCAATTTCCATCTGCCCCAAGCTTTGTTTCACTAATCTCCTGGTTGTCTCTGCTCCAGCTTTTTTTCTCTATTGTCAAATACATATAGATAGATATACAGTACAATATGCAGTACAAAATATGCCAAATTAGTAACTTCACTGTAATTCTTAAACCTAAATGTGAAGGTAAATTGGCAATAATCAGTCATTGGAAAATGAAGTAGTTCCATAAATCTAGACACTTGCTCTTTACACCAGGTATGAATGCAGTCTTATAATTTTTGTTATCTTTTTTCCTCCATCCTTCAGTCTTTATTATATAGGAAATACATACTTATTCAGAGTAAATGAAGAAATAAAAAGTTGCCTAAACTTTATTAGTACTTTTAGTAACAGGCCTAGTTACAGCATCTGTCTTTACCAAACATTTTGAGTTTAATCCTCCCCTGATACATGAGGCGATTTCCTACCCAAGTGGTACTTTATTTGATTGAAGAGCTACATATTAAACACATACATATTAACTGAGAACACTTCTAAAAACTCTTCTCTTAGGCACTGAGAAGGTTTTTCAACAATTTCCTGTTGATTTTTAACTTGCATTGTTCCAGTAATTTCACTTATGTTCCTCACAAGAAAGTTTAATTTTTGCATATCTGCTTATGTCACACTCCCATATACTTAGCTTGGCACAGTTTGTACTCTATGCCTCAAATATTAGAAATTGCAGTATCCGGTGCAATATCATGAGCACATTGTGTTGAGGCAGTATTACCAACTTCCTACAAGTATTATTATCATTATTATTATTATTATTATTATTATTATTATTATTATTATTATTATTATTATTATTATTATTATTATTATTATTATCATCATCATCATCATCATCATCATCATCATCATCATCATCGCTTTGGAGGGAAATGTTTGTGGCATAATTCCTTGCAGATGACTAATCTGCATTTAAAGCAATTAAAGAAACGCCCATTGTGGGTCTCAAACTCTCTCACACAGATAATTCACCAGTATCTTTTGATATTCACAAAATAAAATGCTGTTCAGAAATTCAAATGTCATTTGTTTAAAAACATGGAAAACAAACAAAACCCAAAGCCATTAAAAAAAACAAAACAAGCAAAACAAAAAGCAAAACAAAACAAACTCCGCCCTCCCCCCCCCCAAAAAAGAAAATAAAAATCCACCAAATATTCCTTCAACATTCCTATTTGCTAGCCTGCCTAGAAAAGATCAAAACTTGGACTCCAAGATGTTATGTTTTATTCTGTCAAGGTGCCAAGTAGAAAGAACACCATGCTACTCATTTTATATAATTGGATGGGAAACCCATCCCCTCCCCCCCCTTTTTTTTTTTCCACTGAGTTGTCTGACAGATTTTTAGGCATCTTGCTTCCTCCTCTGTAGTAGACAGCCCTTACTAACATCTCCCATCCCAGACACAGCAGTGCTTTGAACTCTTTCTCCTTTCTAATGCCATCTCTCATCTCAACTGAATGACAACTATGACCTGTGTCAAAATCCCACTTTCAAGTAAATTTACAATATGTGGCTTATGAAAATTGAGTCTTTTCACAATTTACATACAAACAAGTATTTCATCATTGGAATCTGAAAAATGACAGGGTAGCCCTGAATATCTGACTTTACATGGTTAAAATCTACCTAACAATGATTAAGCATTTAATCCAAAACTGAAATATAAACATTTTATTAAAGTACAAGAAAGTTTCATTCATACAGAAATGTAAAGGTCAAAACAGTAAACTTCTAAATTTTACTTTGCTGGGAAATATTTAAGACCAAATCCAAAGGAAAATAAAATCCTTTGCAGACCAACAACAGTCACAAAAGACTTTTCTGCTTGTTTCTCAATAAACAGAGTATGAAATCCACAGCAGCACATACAGACTAATGGCAGCCTCCAGTCTAATCTAGTCCTTATTAAAACACTGTACAGAGAGTCAACAGATACTCCTTTAGCAGGGACACAGGCTCAAAGAACCCACCCACAATGTATTTATGCTTCCTTTCAAAGGTAGAAATTAGAAATGCATAATAAAGAAAAGTTTTTTACTAAAGACTAATAAAGAAGAGGTTTTGGCTGAGCCTGGCATGATAGCTAGTCTGTCTTGAGATTTCCTTCACTGAAAGAAAACAAAAAAGAGGAACAAGAGTGTTATAATGTACAACGTTCTGCTTCATTTAGACTTTCACCTTGACTTACAAGGCTTAGTGAAAGCTTTTCTAACGAGGTTACGATTTTCAGATTTTCTGTGAGCCTTGCTGAGATGTCTATTGAAGAGTGGAGAGTAAAACTGAAGAATATTCAAATGGGGCTCAGAAATGCCTGGGTAGTTTTTCAGTTTTAAAAAAGTTTTGAGGGTGCTGCAACTTTGGAGACTGTTTAACCTCCACACAACTAAAATGCAAACTGCTAAAGGTGGCTATCATGTAATATCCAGTGAGTGTTTGTTAGTGCCTTATTATTGCCAGAGAGATGACCTAAGGAGTGAGTTGCTGTATATTGTAGGAGATGGTGCAGGAGAAAACTAGGGGATGGGCTGCCTAAGGCTCAGACAGCCCCAAACTCTGGCTGTCAAGAGGCTGATCACAACGCTGTAGAGTTCTGCACAGAGAAACTTTCCTTTGAGAGCTTTTGCAACTTGACACAGTTTCAGAAAGCAAGCTGGACTCCTTTTGAATAAAACCAAAACAGAAGATGTGCTCCAGGATTTCACTTAATGCACTTCAGCCACTAATGAATATTCACAGGTCCAGAGAAGTGAAACCTCCTGCATGAATACAGAACAGACATCAGGTCCCCACCAGCAACTATGCTGCTTTACAGACTCCCTTCTGTTGGGTCACACTGATAATGTCACTAGTCTGGTCTCCTGCTGTACTCCAGACCACTGCATTACACTCAGGTGACTCTTACACTGCACCTTCGGGCTTCAGGGAGACTGCAAGACTTTCAGCCTGCAAGACTAAAACACATGCCATAAACAAGGGTATGATTGCCCAACATGCTTGCTGGGTCTGTGAACTGATGGATAAGATTATCTTAAGCACCTGGTGTTAAATTCATGCTTCATGCTTCTAGAGGATTCTTTATACATTCATACATATGACATACAACTCCTCTGCATAAGCAGAGACCTTGAACAGTGCTAAATTCATTGAGGATAGCTGCTAGCATGTGTTCTCCTAAAAGCCCTTCATTTTTGCAGAACTTGAGCACAGATGATATCAGATGAAAAGGCTTTGACTTTACTAGTGGAATAGAAGCAGGGAATGCATTACACAATCTCTGATTCTTTTTGCCTTCCAGCAGCTTAACTATGATAAAGCACCTTATTGCTCAAATATTTATTTCATAAGACAGATGTATGGAGATGGTATTTTATAGAAGTGATTTGTCTATCCAAGCCCAGACATCACTGCTCATGGGTTTTTTCCTCTTTAAAATAACTTTCCCAGATAGTGGAGCAATTTAATATTTACTCTGCAATCAAGCACCTTAAGAGCTTTCTTTCTTAAGGTGTAGGAGTCCAAAACATGAGCCCCCCATGATTTCTCCTAGTATCAAGGATCCCTGTGGTGATCAACCCTCTGCTGACAGGACAGAATCACAGAATGTGTCAGGTTAGAAGGGACCACAGTGGATCATCTGGTTCAACCTCCCTGCTCAAGCAGGATCATCCTGGAGCACATGGCACAGAGCATTGTGTCCAGATGGTTCTCAAACATCTCCAGTCAGGGAGACTCCACAACCTCTCTGGGAAACCTGTTCCAGTGCACAGACACTCACAAGTAAAGAAGTTCTTCCTCATATTCAGGTGGAACTTCCTGTGCGTCAGTTTCTGTCTGCTGCCTCTTTTCTTACTGCTAGGCACCACAGAGCAGAGCCTGAATACATCCTCTTGACACCCTCCCTTAAGATACTCCCAGACATTGATGAGGCTCCCTCTCAGTCGTCACTTCTCGAGGCTGAACAGGCCCAGCTCCCTGAACCTTTCCTTGTAAAACATGCTCCAGACCCTCGGTATGATGTCCAGGGCATCATGCCTTACAATGCTGGTACTTCATTTCAACCCAGGGATCAAGGGCCTCCCATCTCCCAGGCTGGAGAGCCCACTCCTAGCAAACATCTGTGTGGGATGAGCGGAAACCTGAAGCTTTCTCAGGAACACATAGGGCAAAACAAACGCATTGCGCGGCGGGGCCGCTGTGCGGACACACGAAGGGTACGGACACACGAAGGGCAGCCCTGGAGCGGCAGGCAGGGCGCTCAGCCAGAGCCGCACCCCCTGCGCGGCCTCTCCCGGGCGTCCCCGGCCGCGCTCCCGCCCATTGGCAGCGCGGGCCGCGGGGGGGGCGCCCGGCGCGGGGCACACACGAGCCGGAGCGCTGCGCCGAGCCGGGCAGTCACAGCCCGTAACTGCTGACTCATTGTAGCGCCCGCTTGAAAACCGGCGGGCAGCCGGGTTCTGCGATTAACTCGTGCTCACACCGGCGTCCCTCCCCTCCCTCGGGAACGGCCCGGCCTCCTCCGGCCCGGCCCGGACGCGGAGCTGAGGCTCGGCAGCGCGCCGAGCCCGCCCGCCCCGCCGCTGCCGCCGCCGCCCGGCCCTGCGGCCCCCCTGCCCCGCGCTGCCGCCGCAGCCGCCGCACCGCGCGGGCCCTGCGCTCCGCCCCGGCCGGGGCCGCGGGGGCGCTCGGAGTCCCGCCCGCACGGCGCGCACACACACACAGGGATACACACACACACACCGGGACACACGGACACTCACACGCGGGGCAGTGGGACACAGACACAGGCACACGGAGACGCACCCCGCGCCGCAAACATGGCGCTGGTGCCCTGCCAGGTGCTGCGCGCCGCCATCCTCCTGTCCTATTGCTCCATCCTGTGCAATTACAAGGCCATTGACATGCCCGCGCATCAGACCTATGGAGGCAGCTGGAAATTTCTGACCTTCATAGACCTGGTAAGTGCCCCCGGCGGCGGCTGTGGCCCTGCCCCCTCCCTCGGGCTGCCCGTGGAGCGGCCGCGGCCCGAGTGCATCGCGGCCCCCGGCGCTCGACGGCTTCGCCATGCGGTGACTTAAAGCGGGGCGGCGACATGTTGGGGCTGCAGGGCCGGCCGTGAGAGGGGCCAGCCGGGCACCGCGGCGCCGGGTGGTTTGAACGGAGACGGGCACGGACAAAGCCGAGCGGCTGCTGCCTGTAAGCGGCCGTGGGGAAGGTGCGCCTGACGGCCTGCCACCCGAACCAGTGCTGCTGATGTGTTTCGCCTTTTCTAATGGCCGACAGTGAACACCAGAACCTGCTGGCCCAGCATTTGGCCCCCGTGTGCTGTCAAAATAAAATATATGTCTTGCTCCTTTTGGCCTTTCTGAGGAATCCATCCGTGACAGGTGCAAGTGTGTCAGTGATGCAAAAAGAGCCAGGCAACTCCAACTTGCCCGATCCAGTTAGTTTTGGTTGCAAATCCATAAACGAGTGTATGAAATAAAAGACATGTCATTTCATCATATTTCTTCATAAGGGTCCAGATCTGTTAGAGTCACCAGCATGCTGGCCTGCTGGAGAACACCAGGTGCTAGCCAGGGCTATTTTTAATCTGAGCTTCCTTAGGCGTGCGGCCCCCACAACAAGTGCTCCCTTAGTGCAGGTGGGAGGAGAGGGGGCGGGAGGAAGAGAGGAGATGGGAGGAGAAACTTCGTTTCTGGTTCAGAAATATGATAGCCAACTTACACCTAGTACCTAGATCAAAATCCTTTTTTTTCTTTGTCTCTACGGTGTAACTAGGTGAGAAATTTTGCGGTTCCAACTCACTGAAAGGTCCCAAAATGCAGGTATTTCAGTGCCTCCCAGTGATAACACCTCTCTCAGAACTTCACTGTACATTCACAAGTACTGCTGCTATTGCCTACACACGTTAATGACTCTATAGGTTGAGTTTGTGGGCTTGGAGACCAAAGATTCAAACACTCATGGCCAAGCAGGTCAAGTGTGCAAATTTCTGTATCAGGATTAAGTTAAGGTTCCCTGAGGTCTGTATTTTATTTGCATAGAAGAAGCATCTGCTATATTTTTCACTTAGCCAGGATAATTTTTTTTTGCAGGTGCAAAAATTTGCTGGAGCTCTGAGGTTCCACAGCAGTAACTAGTACTTTTGCTGCAACTCTAAATTAGTGTCTTAAGGCTTAATGTTTCTCTGGAGGACAAACTAGAATCTATGTTTTTTACTTTCTGGGTTGCTGCACAGTACTGTCTGTAATATTGGTTAATAGAAGTTAAAATAAAAGCCCAGTAAGTTAGAGGGGTAGCTGCTGACTTCAGTGACAGTTGAACTGGAAGTGAACCAGCCAAAGCTAAAAGCTGATAATCTCTTTGAGTCTCCTTCACCTTTTTCTCTTTTCTCCTAGCCCTGATAGTTGCTTGAGGACTAAGTCAAGCAGGGCTGTCACACAGTGAAAATTTAACTGTAAATGATAGTCATCATTTCCCAAAAATTACTGCCTTGTCAATGGCAAGTTCACGTGGACTTTTCCATCAAAGCATGTACATGGTCCAGGCTACTTTGTCAGGGCTCAAAAGGTCATGGTAAATATGCAGTGCTTTCTAAAATAGCTAGAATAGTTATCAACTGCAGCTAGTTATTTCTGTCCTTTAGCTAATAGTTGTCATGTGTTTCCCATAGTCAAGGCCAGTAGTTGAGGAAAGATTTAGCTATTTCTTACAGTGTTCAGTCCTTCAAAATAACACACAATTCAATGACTTGAATGCCTTTCTCAGCAACTAGCCAGCATGCAGAGCTCTCCACTTGCCAATGATGTCTTTATGTCCAAATGGCCCTGCCAGTATCTTATGTGAGCAAATGTATCTTTCTGTTCCCTGGGACAGCTAGGAGATTTGACAAAACAAAACCAGTTAGATTCCTGAGGAGGATACCAGGAGGCATGGTTGGAGGATGTTAGGCACATTTCCAAAATCCTGTATCTTGCCTAAGTCTTGAAAAGCTCTTCCATAAGTTTCAGTTTGCTCAGCCATGTGCACTGTTCCTGTGTCAGTCACATTCAAAGGCTGTCTAGACAAAATATCATCAATGCCAGAGTCTTGGCAGACGTGCGTTCTTGCTACAGATTGTACCTCCACAAACAGAGATTTCATCTTTGACATCACAGAAGCACGTAGAAGTTCTTTCTGCTTCCAAAAACTGCTACCAGTTTTTGAGAAAAGTCAGTTTATTACTTTAATCTGAAAAGTAATTTGGAATTTTTTCCATCTGTCCATTTGCAAAGGGATGTTCGTTCCAGTCTCAGTATCCATAAATCTCTTGGAGTCTTAAGTAGCCAGTTTTGTAGAGGTGCTGTGAGAAATGATTTACAGTTATCAGCAGTTATTATACTTTCGAACTGAATTATGAAAATGTAGTAGTTTGGACTCTAAAACATGGGGCAGTAAAACATAATAAGTGTATGCAGTGGTTTGAACAGTAGACTTTGATCCCTCACACTGTTCACAGAAGTTGAGCATTATGAGGAAGTTTTTAAACACAAATGTAATGTCCATGTCGATCCAAAGTATTTTATGTGTTCATATCTAAGTAGTGTTTTGGATACCAATGTTCATCCCTAATCTCTTCTGTCTTTGAATTAGGAAAGAAAACAAGTGCAACCAATGAATTTTAACTGCTGTCATTCTTATGACTTACTATTTTTTTTGCAGTTGCAAATCTAGTGGCAACACTCCCTAAAACACCTGTGACAGTGGAGTATTTTTCTGGTTTGTGAAGCAGTGCACAGGCAATATGCTTTGACATTACATTCAAGATGCTCCTGACTGTTGCTACTAATGGTAATATCTCCACTTCAGCCTTTCTTCTTCATATATAGAGGTGGTAGATATTTACCCTGCTTTTTGAAAAGATGGTAAAGATACCTGTCTAGTACCTATGTATTCCAAAGCCCACCCAGAAAAGACAGCAGTGTCTCCTTTGTCATGTATAGAGTGGAAAACCAAGGTGTGAAGAGGTAGAGTTGCTGCCAAATCAGTTGGTGGATCCAGCAGATGGAATTATGAAACTGAATATTCGGGCTAGTTCAAAACTACGTGTTGCTTTCATTCAAACTCAAAACACAAACCAAGCCCTGAGGTTAGTTCCTGTGAAAATAGCAAAGAATTGGATTCAGATAGGATATTTCAAGAAATGGGCCTAAAATTTCTTGTATAGCTGCCTTTGTTTAACTCAGATTCACAATTTTGTGCTTTAATAGTAGAATGCTGCAGGACAGCACTGTCCTGTGCTGCATCCCATAAATTGTTGGCCCTCATAGCTGAAATTTAAATTAGGCAGGAAATTATGCCAGCAAATATGATTCTTTGCAACAAGTTTGTCATTTTATATAAATCTCTCAGAAATTTTCCTTACACAGTTCTATAGGTACTTGAAGTAGCTGGATTAAAGATAATAGCACTTGGTCATCCTGCATACATTGCAATCACACACTTGCCTTTTAAATACACATTTGTTGAGGAATCCATTGCACCAACTCATTTAAAAGTTGTTAATGCATTTTATTCTTCAGTTTCTCTTAGATCTCTTAGTTTTGTTGGGAGAGGAGGCAAAATTAAATAGAATTTGTCTTCTGGAATAAAGTGAAGAGCCTGTGGGTGCCAAAAGAAGACCAAATCTACTTTATGTGTTTGGGTGTGTGTAATAATTAGCAGAAAAGTAACTTAGAGTATGTAACTTGTAAGTATGTACCTCCTTAGTAAGGGATGTGCTGGTCTAAATAGCTTCTACTTTTCATTGTGCAGTTTTTCTGAAAACCTTACTCCTCAAAGAAAGTAGAGTAAATCAAGACACAAGTGTACATATATTAACAAATTTATGTTTTTTGGTTTTGTATTTTATAATCTTAAGGTCTCCCTGATAGGCAGCACAGGATAGTTACAGAGACAGAAAGCAAGGCCAGATTTTTGGAAGCAGTCTCAAGTGTTATGTTTTATGATTAACATCATAAAATTAATAGTCCCATTTTGAATATCAGAATGTTAACCTGGGTATTCCTATGACTTGATTCAGCATAGCCAAAGCTAGAGAGGAACAGATTTTTCTCATATATAAATCTGCCTGATGTTATACATTTATTATTCTCTTGAAAGAAATAACAGGATGTCTGTGTGAACTTTTTATACGTTGCCTGGCAGATTGAGTTCTACAAAAAATAGGTATGTGCTCTGTTCCCAGCACAGATTTTTTGCCAGTAAATGCTGGTTTTTTTTTTTTTTTTTTCCAGAAAACACCTTTAGATTTAGTTTGATTAAATTCAAATAAGTGATGAGAACTTATATCCTTGTCTCTGAAAACTTTCAGAGGACCTTGTTATCAACAGGACTAGAAATACGAGTTGTTAGACTTATAATCTATTTAATTAGTGTATTAGTTATTAAGTTGTATGAGATACAGTTACTGGACAACAAAAAATGATATCAGTTTAGCAAAATGCAGCTAAAAATTTTTGGTGATTTTTGCCTGATTTGGATTTAGTGGAGCTGATAGGAAATAAAAGGACCAGAAAATACTAGAGGCCAGTAGTTTCAGAATGAAGGAATAATAAACAGTACCATTGGTGTATTATTTGAAATTGAGTGAGTTTCATTGCTAACTGTATG
Organism: Calcarius lapponicus; assembly: GCA_039654755.1. Classification (NCBI taxonomy): domain Eukaryota; kingdom Metazoa; phylum Chordata; class Aves; order Passeriformes; family Fringillidae; genus Calcarius; species Calcarius lapponicus. The sequence goes on from CM077465.1 coordinate 60,322,530, forward strand.
GATTACACTTGCCACAAGCAGAGGACAAAGTGAAAACACATTCCACACTCTATGGAATATAACTATGACTCTTTTACAGGATTTCCCTTAGTAAAATAAATTTCACCTTATGATTTCCTTTTTCATCATCTGTAAAGTTAGCCTGTTATGCAAGTGTTTTATGGCTTTTGAGTGAAAAGATTACAGAAGTGTAAAATATTACTATGCATTATTCCCAGTAGTCATTAACCATCATATCTAAATACCTCTTTGGTGTTACAGATAATACAGTCAATGGAGAATTTATCAGTTTACATAAAAAAGGATTGTTTTTTAAGGAATAGCAAGATGAGGTTTCTTAATGATACTTAAAGTATTTGAGAGAAAAGGTAACAATATAGGTAGAAGAGCCTTTTAAGTATTTCAGAGCTTTTTTTTCACTCTTGGGCTGTAAACATGTCTGGGGAAGAGTAATGTATAGTGCTTTTGATGCAGTAATAAAAATGTAATAGTGTCACCCTTCTTTATTCATAGATCCATGTTTTCCATTTGCTCTTGGTAGTGCTATTACAAATTGAGTGGAATTTGAACACTACATTGAAGTGTTCCGTTTTCACATTGCATTTGTCTGCCTTTATTTTACAGTTGTACTTAAGTATGATGTACATTTAATTCGGGAATTCTCAGGGAAGTTATGGCTATCTTGAACTGTTTGTGTTGGCAATAGGATTGGCAGCGTAAAGCAGGAGAATGGAAGAGAGGAAAAATTGGGATCCCTTTCCATGATGATAAATTTAACTAACGTCATTAATATTATTTTAGAACTTGGAGCAGGTAAGTGATATGCAGCAGTGCTGTGTTTTACACCAGTGTACAGTCTGTAGAGTTTTGCCAGAAGAGTTTCAAATGATAACAACTTCAAGAAGTTGGTTTAGTAGTCTTTCAGTTGCCCTTTGAAAAACATCCTATTTACTTAAGTTGTATAACAGTTGAACTGTTTTCTTTAAAATTTTATTACAGTGATGAGGATAATTCAGATAATCTTATATGCCTTCATATGGCAAAATTGTTTTAAACAATTAGTTTAAGCAAGGACAACACATCTAGTGTTCTACGTTAGTGTTCTTTGCTGAAGTCATTTGGGTTCTGAGCTGTCCTAATCCATTGTGAATATAAGTATTTAAAAATTATTTAATCAATGTATTTTTGACCTTATATTTGTGTTATGTTAATGCAGCCATGTAAGTTTATACAAGATTCTGGAACATTGACCTTCTTAATTTGTCATAAAGATCTATATAACCTATCAAATAATATTCTTAACTAATATAGAGAATTGCAAACTTAGTGTTCTAATTTAAATATATTTGTAATAAAAATCAAATAACACTTGATTCTTTGCAGTTACATGAACCTTAGGATGTACAAGGATTTGTAGGGTAGATTGCCATGTGGGTAGTCCTTAGGCTGAAAAAGAATATATGGTAATATGCCACTGTACAACAAATCTAAAGTTGACCTATAAGTAAAGAAAAAGCCTTTATGAATTAAAAACCTTCACATTCCACAGATATAAGTTTGAAGATTTGAATAAGGTAAAACGATAGAATGAAATAAAGAAAAAATAGGCAATTCTGCAGTCTGTTGAACACAATATATGAGGTTCATTGTGAAGGATTATTCTGAGTGTGTATTTACCTGAGCAAGCCAATAAAAAAAATCTTAGATTCCTTATATTAGATGAAGTATTTTCTATGCTGCAACCTTCCATATCTAATGATAGGTTTTGTGAGGACTCCATATCCTAATGCAATATGTAGAAAACATTTTTCTAATTGTGCTACATTAATATAGTCTGTGATGTTAGGAGGAGCTCATTGTGAGTGGAGAATTTCTTGTCACTTGGAGTTCTAATTGCTAATGCAATTCCAGACAGTAAATGTAAAAAAGATCAACACCAGTGACAGGTTAGTATGCTTTCTCTAGAATTCAAGAGTGAAATAAATATTGGTGTACAAGAAAGTTCACATTGGATATTTCTGTATTTGAAATAAAAGTGATGCTATTGCTTGCAAAACACTCATGCAAGACATCAAAGTCCTTTCAGTGTAGGTTTTTGGGATTTTTAAAACTATTTGAATTTGAGGCCTAGTCTTCTCATCTTGATGTTTCACTATATGTATGTATATATGGATAAATATGGCATATAAGGTAGAAGCAAAATTGACAACTGGCTTATTTTGTAGACCAACTCTTTGAATGAGTGAATATGAAAAGCTTTCATCCTTCCAGTGAAAGCTTTTTCAAATTTTGCCTTATTTGCCAGCATTTATTTGTATAATTACATTTTCCCTGTACTGTATTTTCCAAGGCTCTGAATTTGTTATTAGTCTTCAAAGCTTTGCAGGCTTTGTTCCATTACTATGTATAATGCAAGATTTTTTTCAACTCAGCATAGTTAAATATGCTACCACTGAAAAAGCTGTGTTTAACTTTAGTGAATGGAAAAGTTAACCCAACTCTGAAGAAAAAAAAATCTGTTGGAAGTAAAGCTTCCAGACTTTTCAGACAGGAAGAAACTGTAAGTCAAAATTTATAAGTATGTGTTGGTAAGACTTAAAAACAAGCCCCTCTCCCAGTGAGAACTGTGATTAAGTTTTGGGGTTTTTTTAAAATACTGCAAAATTGCTTTTATGCTGAAAATTTTGGGGATTCTGTTGGTTGAAAACAGGCTGAGCTTATGTGAAATGCTAGGGGAAAATAAGAACCTGATTTTCATTTGTATGAAGGCTTCTTCTGGCAATGTAGCTAAATCTCAGTTTTCCCTTGAGAGTTTCAAAGTACCATTTGAATGCCTCTAGTTGTATTCCTGAACATCCTGTCTTGCCACTGCCCATACAAGCCTCCAGTTCACAGTAGGTTTTCCAAACAAATATGCCAAAAAGGTGAAGTTGTATAATAATTTCCACTTTAATCTGTTTGTAGCTGACATGCTTCAGGTATTTTTGCTGCAGTTGTCTGTCAGGTTAGTTGTTTTAAAGTGCATGAGGACTCTGCAGTGTAGCTTAAAACAAAACTAGTACTGCTGCATTTTTCCTAGCTGAATATTTGGTGTCCTGGTAGAATAGAATGTGCAGGAGAGCAGGATGTAAAATCCCTCACTAATTTCTTCCTTACTTGTAAAGCAATGCACAAGGGGTAGTGGGTTTTTGCAATTAATTGGTCCAACTGAAGCAATTTAAGAGGCTGAATTTTAACTCTATGAATGCTGCTAGACTCTTCAGACTGTTTGAGCTGCTTGTGCAGGGAGGGACCTAGCTGAGAAATTAAATCTTAATCTATTTGAGATTGATTGGCTCATTTTTTGTTTCAAGCAGTGCTGTCTGTATTTGTATATTTTTTAAACCTAGGGGTTTGTGTACCTGAGGGTAAATTTACTTTTTTCTTCCCTATATTTGTGTATATTTTATAATGTGTCTTGAAGCCTTCTGGTCCTGACAACACTTAAGTAATAAATTGTTATTTATTATTATTGCTAATATTATTAGAATTCAGCACGAGTCAGAGTTCCACATGCAAAGTACAGGTGGCATATGTTCCTAAATGTACTTGATCAGATGCAGAAGGAAGAAAACGAAACTGCTGACTTGAACTGCTGCTATATGAATTGGTGAAATGCAAGAATACAAAAGGGATGTTTTCCCTGCGAGGTGCTTAACAAGCACATGCCTGTGAAAGGGATGGAAGCCTTTCAGACAGCTGATGTTGGGGCAAGTGGCTGATCCTGAGGCACAGCAGTGGGGCCCTTGCCCATAGGGAAGACACAAGTTGTTTATGGCCAGGGCTTGCGCAGGCTCAGCCGTGTAAAGAAAGGAAGTAGGGAAGTGAGGGGGAAAAGGAATCGGACATGACAGCACTTTGTACCTGAGGCGCGTAGGTGACAGAATGCACCATGCCGGCCAGTCCTGTAGGTATTTGACTGCCGGCTATGAGGACAAAGTGAGGGAAAACAAAGGGTGGAGATGCAGGGTGGCTGGTATTTCTTGACAAAACCAGCATGTGTTAGCTCCCTCAGACTTCCCTCCTTTCCTTTTCCTCTCTGTCATTTCTTCCTCCCACACACCCACACAGTCTCCCCACACAGCCCCGCTGGCTGGGGGCACTGGTGCCACAGCACCACTTCTCTGCGCATACGTGTTTGGTTTAGCAAGCTGTGCTCAGCGCAGGGGCTTGCAAAGCTTGTCCCTAGCCTGAAGCCATATGCGCTGACAGATGCAGAGGTCCCCATTTGCTGTTCACTTAGGCTTACAAACAAATGGAGACTCCATGCTGTGAAAACTTTCTTAACCTGGGTTTACTTGTTCTATGTTCCAAGGACTGTGCAGTAGACACAATTGTCTGCATTCCAGTAGGTCCCAGGAAGTGAGTCCCAAGAATGTGTGAGTCACAGTGGAAACCTCTGCTGTGTGGAACTGCGTGGCACTGTACTTTTAAACTGGACATTCAGGAGGCTGGAAGGGATTTGGTGTGTTCGGGTGTGGATACACATCTTCATGTACGTTTGATATAATAGTTATTTACCTATGCTGCACATAATTTGAAAATATCAAACTGTCATAAGAGCTACTCTGTTCCATAGCCTGTCCATATGCTGTGCACATTTCAGGTAAATTGGTCTGCTACTACTGAAGTCAGTTTAGGTGGCCAATTAATGAACAATGGGTCAAAGATTACAGCGGTTCAAGATGCTGTTTAAGTTTTTCAGTGTCGACTGTAGAGGACAGGAGAGAGCAGACAGCTTTTGGGTTAGCTGTCTCATGACCTACCGTGGCTAGAAAGGGATATTCCTGCATTTATTAAGGAACTAATGATCTTTCTAATTCTAATATATTATTATAGAAGATTGGCATTCAAATCTCCTTGACTCATTGCCAGTATAATTTCAGAAGCTAGACGCCTCTGGTTTTCCGTAGATTGTATTCTCTGCTTTTAAGTTATATGTCATTTCAGGCTAAGTTTTATTTTCTTTTGTCATGGTTTGAGGCAGAAGCTACTTACAATTATTACCAAATATTACCAAAATACTTCAAAGCTGTTTTGCTATTAATTACAGGGCTGAGTTCAAATGATGACATGTATTTTATGACAATGCATTTTAGAGAAGCGTGGAGGGACCTCTTGTTACTTTGAGGATTTGGACCAGTGGGATCTGAATTTCTTGATTTTAAAATTCAACATGCAACATAAAAACAAAATTTGAATGTTCTTGAAGGTGTGCAAGGGATGACTCTTTTCATCCACTGCTGGCTTTGTCAGTGAAAGTACTGTCCCTTTGCCCTGATCCATTTGTTCCCCTTATCACCCAGTCAGGCTTCTCAGTTACAAGTTGCTGTCAGCTATCAGTATATTTTCTGCCTTTTTTTTTCTTACAGGAATCCCTCTATCCGATTTCTCTTCCCCTGTTCTAGTATCTTCTAACCCAGCAGTCCCCTTGATCTTTCAGCTCTGCATTGCAGTTCCAATTACACTCCCAGTCTCCTTCCAGAAGCTTGTGTTTTCCTGTCAAGTGCTGCTTTTCTTACCCCACATACTCCTTACACTCCTTCCCCACCATTCACACATACTGTCTTTCCTCCCAGTGCATTCATTCTCATATATTCTGTGTTCTCACCCTGTCTTCCCAAATACCAGACCCACTCAGTGTCATTCATTCTCTTGTGTTTTTAAAGAACCTTGTATAGACCCAAACCAATAAAAAATAAGCCATCTTCCATTAGAAAAACTTGATCTTGCTGTCGTGTGGCCTTAAATAAACCAGTTTGGAAATTATGCTGTTACATAAGACTCTTAGCTTTGCTTTCTGTTTTTGAACAAGTTTTTAAGCATCCTGGTTACAGGAAAAAAAAGCTTGTAAGTGTTAAGCATAATGGATCATGATCCTAATGTTTATTATGGTGTTAAAATCTTGTCATTTCTTGGTAGTCTGCCATTCAAATTTTTTATGATAAAATTTCCAATTCAAAAGCAGGTCCTTGATAAAAACTGACATTTAACATGAAAAATCAAATTATGTACAGAATCAGCAATCAGTATTTATTCCAACATTTTCCATCTTTGTTTTTTGTAATGTACTTGTTTTAAATGGGATGCCAAAATTATTTAAATTGTATTTTATATTTTCTTATAAGAAAACTTGTCTTTTAACAATCATCGTGAGGTTTGAAATCTACTACTTTCAGTGAAATAAACAAAAATGTTTTTGAACATTGCTTAGCTGCTCAGCTTTTCAGCTGTTAATAGAAGCAGCTTCTGGGGTTTTTTTTTTTTTTCATGTGAACATATACAAGTACTTATACCTTGTTTGTAAGTGCAAATTTTGGCTGTATGCAGACACACCTGGTGCAATTTAGGAGTAAGGAAAGAGGGAAATATACATTTCACAGTGGTAACTTTCTCCTCAAACCCACATGAAAACATACTCATTTTTGTCTGGGGTTACCAGATAGAGTGAGCCTACCATGCTCCACTCCCCCATTTCCAACCATAAGCAAAGCTGAACAAATGCCCAGTGGACACATACAAAGACATGTAAAATCAGGTTGCCTGTAATCCAGGTCAATACGAATAACATTCTGATTGAACTAGGTGCTTTAGAGTCAATATCTTTTAAGATATGTCAGCCAGGATGTCAAGTGATGTTTGGAACAAGGAATGCTCAACATATGACCCCCCCTAGAGTCTGTGTCCTGCCTGCTTAGCCTTCCTGTGCTGAACACAGGGCTGGGCTGCTGTCAGGGTGCTGTGTTCTGATGGGAGCTCTTTGGTCTTGATATTGCTTCTGTCCGAGTTCAGCCCTAGCACAGGCCCTACCTGTGTGGCGCATCCCTGGAACCACTGTTCACAACTGCCTTGTGATACAGTGTCCCAGGAGATCACTGCATCTTGCAAAGGTCCAGATCTACAGGGGTGTTTTGACATTACTTCCAACAGCTAATGGAAAGGTAACAAAGATCTTGATCTGCAGGGTGCTTTGGTGTTAATTTTTACAGCTGATGGGAAGGTATTCTCTCTGTATTATTCACAAGGGTTCTGCATAGTTTGCACTGGAGTTGAGGTCAGACTCCCAGTTCTGGGAGATACAAAGCATCCACATATGCATGTGACTTAGAAATATGTGATTTTTCAGCACATTGTAAGATAAGACATAAAATATTGAAGGAAGCTTTTTTCTGTTTTTTTGTTGTTTTTTTTTGTTTTTTTTTTAATGCCACTTCTGGTGTGAATGTAAATTTAGAAATTACGAATTTGTTCCAGAAGGGAAGAAAAAAATCCATCTCACAATTTCTTGTGAGGAAAAAGATTTAGAAAAAGTATTTCAAAATCATGGTTTCAGAGCAGTTGAACTGATCAAGTGAAAACAAGACACTTGATTGTCTTCATTAAAATACTCGGACAAAACAAGGTTAGAAAGGAATCAGCCAGTGCAGAGAGAAACTGTTATTCAGAAATATTTTGTCAGTGGTATTAATTGAAAATGTCTTAAATTTCCTTCTAGCAAGGGACAGATCGATGTCACAAGAGGACTATAACACTGAAAGTTGTGACTTAATAATAAATATTACCTTATTTTGTAGGAATTGTACCTATGCTGTGTGGAATAGTCAATGCCAGCTTAAATTTGAGTCAGAAGAGTGTGAAAATCCAAGCCCAGAAAATAACTGCTTAACCTTTTCTTTTTATTTATTTATTATTTTTAACTATGTACAACCTGATTACAAGAATTAGTAAATATTTTGAAGACAAAACCAAAAAATAACAATATGGTACAAGTTCTCTTCTGGCCAGTCTTTCCCTTGCAGACCTTGTATTTTGCCTGTCTTGTTTCTTGTGCTAAGTGAATGTGACCAAACAGTATTTGCCAGACAAAGAACTGTAGTGATGGAGGCAAACATGTTTTATGAGATACTTATTTGCATGGTGTGCCTGTATCTCAGTGGTGTATTTTCAGACAAGGTCTCTTTGGCTAGGCTGTGGTATAGACGGTCTTGAGCACTCATTCTGAATCACTCCAGTGTCTTTGTGCTCGTCTCAAGTGTATATATCTTGTGTGAGAGAAGACATGTCCTTGATACTCAGAATTCCATAGAGTAAACTGACCTTTTTAAAGAACTCTTTCTAAGCCAGGTAGATGGAGGTTCAGCATTCTGAATCAGACCTGGAACAGACCCATCTTTTATTAATATAGTGTCTTCTGATTTACTACAGGAAGACACTGAAATGATTAAGTGTACCAGCAGTCTGCATAAAGTGCCTGGGTGACCTCTGAAGCACTATGATAAATATCAAAGAAAAAATTTTAAACCTGTATGATCAGCTTAAGGAAAATTAAGGCCATATCTCAATTTGTTGGAAATGCTGGTAAAGTAGGAAGACAGGCAGTGCCTGCAGAGTGGCAGAAGATCTAGGTCACATCTTTTTCCATATGACCTAAAATGAATGAATATGCTGGGTTGAAAGTATCTTTCCACTGGAGTTTGCTTTGCAGTTTTTCTCCTTGGTGGTCTTCCCAAAAGAAAGCACAGGTAAATAGTATAAACAGCTAATTGACCATTCTAAATGATCAATCTTGTCTATTCTCTTTAGGGATGTTTACATGTGTACCATCTCCTTTGTTCTCCTTATTCCAAGAAAGAAGCAGTACACGCATAGAGACCTTCCAAAAAAATTAACATCTTCTGATAGCAAGCGTCTTACTAGAATTCCTTTGTAGTGCCATTGTACCTTTTTTTACAAGTTCTCAAAGCATTTAAGAAATACTTGCTAACTAAGCCTCACATCTCTCTGCGGAGAAGTGTGATTTGAACCAAATGCAAACACAGCAGACAAGATGCTGAAATTGGTTGGACACATAGTCATTAAAATCCTTTAGGAATTACCTTAGTTGTGTAATCTGTATGTATAACATTGTTAATTTCAGGTGGTTCAGGAGGTGATGTGGGGCAAAGGCTGCCCACAGTTTACCCCTGTTCAGCCTTTGGGGTTTTTTACTGGGTGGGGCTGGAGGCTATTCAGCTTGCTCTGCCCGGGCTGTTAAGCATCACCTCCAGTCTGCCCCATCTCACCTGGTGACTCGCTGCTGCTGCTATTCACTAAGATACGGGAAATGTGTGGATATTGTCATTGGGTGTGAATAAACCCAGGTGCTTCCCCCTTGGTGTGGATCAGGAGCAACCTAACTCCACTTTGGCCCCACCTTCTGCTGTCCAAGAGCCACAGCCTGGGGTAGCTTTGGCTCTTCTTGGTGTTGCAAGAGGCACTGTCTTCAGCCTGTGCCCACCCAGCCCCTGCAGAGCAAGAGACAGGAGAGGCAGGGTGCATGTTTACATGCTGGATGTAGGCGAGTGCATTTGATGGTACAGGAAGGGTGATCTGAGTACAGGCTGCTGATGAGGGAGGAAGGAAGAGACACAGCTATTTAAATGGTAGAATGTAGGCTGCTGCTGGGGAGGCAGAGTGGGTGATTGCTGCTGCAGCACTTCAAGAGGCATAGCTCCAGCAGGGCAAGTTGACCTTAAGAGAAAAAAGATGAGGGCTGTAGACTGGAGATCTGCCTGTGTGCATGCTGAGTTCAGGACATCCTCAGTCTGCAACAGCTGTTGGAATCATGGACATATTTCTGGACAGAAGGAGGTGTACCTGCACTGTGCACCATATGTGGCATAAATGAAGATCTCTGGGAAATGTTTAACCTGCTGGGTGTATACTGTGAAGTTAATCCCTGTGCGAACAGTAGGTGTTTATGCAGAAGAACCAGGCATTCAGCAGCCTGGACAAGTACCATGAGTCCTCACATGCTGCCTGAAGACAGTTTCTAGCTGGAAAGAGGGAAAAATGAATGTAGGGTAGCTCTAACCTACACAACGAACATGTAGGTTAGCATGGAGGCTTCCACCCACATGACCTACTTGTGGAACAGCTTCTTTTTTGAAATAAACAGCGCAGTATCATCCATGCTGGTTTGAGTAGGACGTGTATTTCTGTTGGCTGGAAGAAAGGAAGGTACAGTTGTCAAGCCCAGATGGAGGCTTTGAAATATGCATGATAGTGGCAGCTGTGTGTGGGAAGAATGAGTTGAAGTGTGTTGAGGAGGAGGAGGCTTGTTTACTGTGCTACTGTCTTCTTGTAGCTGTGGAGTTGAATGAGGAGAGAAATGCGGAATGTGTTTCATGTCTGTGGATTATGACTTCACTGTGCTGGACAATTTTTCTCTCCTGATATTCATTACTTGTTTGAAAATTCATAAAGGATCAGTGATTTGCAGTGAAAGAGATTGCAAAGACATATCATCCACATTTCCTGGATCCCCGTGGATCAAGTCCCTGATTTCAGGCCCTTCTGCCTGAAGGATCCATCTTGAAATGGATCTGGGCTGAGGCAGCTGTGTGCATGCTTTGGGGAGGGATGCATTGCCCTGTCAGCCTTTCCGATCTTGAATTTCACATGTGCCTTTATTTATTAGTGTATTTTGTAGTCCATGGTTATGTAAATGGTTAAGCCTCTCTGTGACTGGCATTGGGGTGTCGGGGCCGTGTTTTGTTGCTGCTGTAGTCACTGGTTGGCAGTGATGCTCAGGGGTGGCTGCAGGTGAGTCCTGGCTGAAGGCAGTGGTGTGCAGCTCACCCTCTTCCTCATGGGGAAACATGAGCGGCTGGGGACAGATTGCTGAGGCCTTCCAGCCAAGCCTTGCCTACACACAGCCTGCTGCTTGGTTCCTGGGTGCCTGCCCTTCTCTCCCTGCTTGGAAAGGCAACCTGTGGTGCTGAGCTGGGGCAGCCTGTGAGGAGATCCAGCTTTCATGTATGTGGAGTGCACCCTCTCCTTTCGGGACAAAAGGCAATGCCAACCCTAGCCAAAAGGTTTAGCGATTCATAAGAGAGACTATATGAATTTAGGATTATAAAAGAGAGGAGGTTGTGCCATACACAACAAAAAGCATTGCATTTATGTAGTGAAATGGATAGGGTCAAGTTAATTCACAACCTCCTTTGGGTTTTATGTTTTCTTTAGATTTTTGTTTACAGCTTTCAGTTATCTCATTAATTAACACTTTTCTGTGGGGAGAATAAGGGTTCATGTTTTTTTCTCTTTCTCACAAGAATATTTTCTAAGCATGTTTTATTATGTATACGTTTTTTGCGTTCCCATCCCAGAGCTTGAAATCAGTATTCTCTGAATAATTCCCAAGTATCTCTTTGACCTATGTGGCCCAAAAAGCTCTTTGAAAAGCAAACGATCTAAAAAGAGTCTGAAGATCTACAGTTAGAAGAATATCAAGTAGGCATGAATCCTAATTACTTCTAGAATCAGAGAGTCAGTTTTAGTGTCAGATGTTTTACTTTGTGCTAGTGCTTGGTTTGTCCTGTGCTGTCCTAAGAGCCTTTGCTCTTACACTCAGATAAGGTGTATCTGGCTCTGCAGAATGCCAGTTAATGTAGTGAATGGTTTCCAGATACACCCGATCTTGAGAGTGGCTGCCATTTTAATCTGTAATCATATGACAGTAACTTCCAAATTTTTATCAGTTGAAAGTCTACATCCCAAGTCATTAATCTGATTTGAGCTTTAAGCTTACAGCTATCAGACTTCTATTATAAACATTCTTCCTTCCCTCTTCATTTTCTTGTTGGTCTCTGAATAAACTGTGCTTCAGATCTTTGCCATTCATGAGGTATGTCCAAGTATTTTATAAAGAACCATAGCCACAAAAGGAAGCAACATTGGTATTTATCCTTGCTATGACTTTTCAACAGCTTTAGTTTTCTCACCTGAACTGTGACACAGACAACAGTGTAAAGAGCCAAAGTTAGAGGTCATCAAATGTTTCATATGGTCAGATCTCAGGAAATTTTTTAGGTCTCTAAAATCCGGTTTTCTTGAAGTCATGAAAGGCACTGAATTGATCAAAGTGTAGAACCATCAAAAAGTGAAATTTACAAGTGTTTGTGTTGGACAAACACAACGTCTTCACAACACTTCAAACAGAAGATGCTGCTGCAAATGGAGTGTGAAAAAATTATCTGCTTAATTAGTAGTAAACAATCATGGCAGCAAAAGGATTTTAGGTGTTTATATTCTCTTAATCATAGTCCTGATCTGCTTCTAACAATTCTACTTCGAAAATTAGGCTTGTTTTATTATTTTTCTACTCTTTTCCAAATGAGGATGTAACTTTTTTACTGCTAGAATTTCTTTGCATTCTTCATCCAGTTTTAAGGCCTCTAGTTTGCACCTTGTGTTGCCATGTACACCTTAGCAATACAAGTACACATCATTATCATGCTTGCATCTTGTCTTCACTTTGTATGTAGACATAGAGGAAATGGAAAGTTCAAGACATAGCCTTTATCCAGAGTCAGTCTAATTTTCTTGCTTCCATGAAGCAGACACCATTTAGAAATACCTATTTAATTTGGTAAGCAGGAAAACTGAAGCACTCATTTAAATTCCTGAACTCCTTGTCAAGGTCTGTAACTGAAAATATTTTTTTCCATGATAGAATTATCATCTGTGCATTGCTTTATCAGCAAGAGACAGATGTAAGTGACGTTTATTTAGAAGTGTGCATGTCTATATTTAAGTATGAGCATTCAAAAGTTGTCTGTAGGAGAGGGAGATAATCAAATCGTGAAGAATTTCTGCCAACTGACTTCTATCAAGGTCAAAAGGATTATTTAATGAGTCTTGGTCAATCAAGAGTTTTGACTGTCTTCTTCTAGAATGTCCTGAGCTATATGTCATCACAGGGAGTAAATTCTCTGGGCTTCACTTAATCTATAAAATTGACAATAAAAGTAGCTATTGTTACTTCCCTGGATTATGGGTTCAGGTAAAATATTATTTTCCACTGCTTTGTACCTTGGGCTATGAATTCTAGTAGGTTTCTTTATCAGTTTAAAGTCCTACCTGTAAATGTTAAATGGTTGTAGAGACTCTTCTGAAATACTAGCTGTAATTCTTCTTCACATTTTTTTCAAATAAATCAGTAATACAGTATTTTTTTACTACATTGACGAATATTTGTTGTCTTAATATGTAGGATATTTTATCAAGTGTTCTGAACATCAAGGAAGAAATTAATAAAAGAAAAACAAACCAGCAACTTAATTTTGCCTGGCAGTATGTAGAGGAATCGGTTATGGCCCTTCACTGTGGCTTATCTGAAAGTCCTTCATGTAGACTTTTTCTATGCTTTCGTTCTCCAAATACTTAGAAAAATTAGCTTTTTTGAGAAACTTTGCTGCAGTTAAAATTCAGTAACCACCAGCAGTAGTAGAGTATTCATGATTTAACCCTGGCCAGCAACAGAGCACCATATGCAGCCTTGTTTATCCCCCTGTGGTGGGATGGGGCTGAAAATCAGCAGAGTAAAAGGGAGAGAAAATCCGTGGGTTGAGATAAAGGCAGTTCAATAGGAAAAGAAAAGCCATGCACACAAGCAAAGGAAAACGAGTTTGTTTGCCATTTTGCCTGGGCAGGCAGATGTTCAGCCATCTTCAGGAAAGCAGGGCTCTGTCACACGTCACAGTTACTCTGGAAGACAGATGCCATCACTCCAAACAACCCCCTCTTCCTTCTTTTTCCTGCCACTTTATGTAAGGAACATGATACCATATGCTATGGAATATCCCTTTGGTCTCTTGGGATCAGCTATCCCAGCTGTGTCTCCTCCCAGCTTCTTGTTCACCCCCAGCTTCCTCACTGGTGGGGCAGTGTGAAAGGCAGAAAAAGCCTGGACTTGGTGCAAGCACTGCTCAGCAATAATGTAAACATCTATTTTCAATACTTTTCAGCACTAATCTAAAACAAAGTCGCATATTAGTTACTCTGAAGGAAATTTACTTATCCCATCATATACAGCACAAATAGAAAGCTCAGAGAACAGGGCCAGATAAAGGAGAAGCCCCCCCCCCCCCCCCCCCCCAAACAGGACCTGTAATGAGAATGGCTGAATCTTGTTTGTGGAGTATATGTAGGCTATATAGAACTGAACTTCTTGTAGGGGGAAAGGTAGCAACAGTTGTCCTACTGCAGTCTCTTTGTTCTTGTTCTCTCTTTTTGCTGAATTTATCTCTGCAGGCTGAAATAAATGTAATTATGGTGCCTTAAACAGGTATTAAGGTTCAGGGTTCTAGCTCCAGTTTTCAGGATCAATGGTGAGGAATGGCAGACTCCTTTTGAGGAGAGTACATGTCCAAGGTATTAAACTGGAAGACTCCAATGTCCCAAGACAAACTGAAGCTTTCGGTTCCAGCAACGGAGAAAATACCTTTGGTTACATCTGTATCTTGCCTCCTCTATTTTAACTGACAAAGGAGTCAACTAAGTGAAAAGATAATTTCATCCTAGTTTGTTACTGTCTTGTCTATATTGCACACGGATATGAGCAACCACCTATGGGAATTCAAATCCTTAAATTATTCTCCCAGTTGATAAGCTCTCTCATAACATACCATTAGCTGTTGGAAAGACTACCTGCAAAACTTTAATAAGCTTTTTCAAGAAATTACATTAGTGCTACATTTCATATGCAGCTTGCCTAGTGATAACTGAAGTGATAACTTTTTTATCAACATTGTGCATCTTGGTTAAAAGCTGAATTGGTGTTAGTTTGCTGGTGACACCAGCAAGGTGGGTCCAGGATCCATAATGAAGACCTCACCAATGAATGGATAGCATCCCTTTAATGCAAACCAGAAATTTAACATGGTATTAGTAAGAATTCTTTGTATGATTAGAAAACAATGGACTGTAAAATCACATAGAAAAGACTAAGCTATTTGTTTCAATGTCTTTCGGTTTCATAGAGATAGAAACAGATTTTGAACAGTCACTATAAACTTAAAAGGCAGTTCTGGTATGTGTGCATGTAAAAACTTCCTGACCTGTTTAGACAGAAAATGGCAATGAAAGAATCAGTAAGGTACATGCCTAAACATGCACAGATAACTCTTCTTTATTCTAATGGATGAGTTGAACCTGTCAAGGGCAGATGTTGCAATTGCAGAATGATTTCCAGATTTACATGGGTGACAACTTGGATAGGGTTCGAATTTTTTTGATTGTTTCTATATAAGCATATAAAATAGCAACCAGGTGCTACTGAGTACCTCTTAGTTAATGATAGTCTAGTATGCAACTTTACACTCAAATCTTTAGTTGGTCTGTGTCCTCTGACTTTTTTTTGCCCTCTGAGTAACATGTGTGAAGTCTTACCAGTGTCAGTTCACCAGAATCCTCATGTGAAGCTTAAACCTGTAATGACCATAGGAAAATTCCTTCAGTAGTAGATTGTGAGAATAGTTCAGAAGTGTTTAAAATTCTGTGATCAGCTGGAGTCATTCAAGAGATATGTGAATTTCACAAACAGTGAAGAGATTTCACAATCCTTGATGCAGCTAAACACTTTCCTTACATGAAGCCCCAGACATAATGTAATCATAGGATCACTCAGGTTGGAAGGGAAGCTATGAGGTCATCTAGTCCAACCCCTTAGATTATGTTCAACACTGACCCAGGTTTCCTAGGACTTCATCCACCCGAGTTCTGACTTGTACATTGGAAATCTCCATTCTTCTACAGTTACACGTTCATCTCTTTGTGTTGTACAGAACTGCTCAATCGCATTGTCTGCTAAGGATCTCACTGGTGATGATCCTGTTTGCTGGATGTGTGATAGTGTAACATGCTCATAATCCATCACATATCCTAGTACAGCATATTTTCAGGTACTTTTATAAGCATGTACTTCACATCCAGATTTTTCAATAGTTCTTGTTAAATCTAGATGGAGACTGTGCTATTGAAGTTTTTAACAGGAACCACACCGCAGAACTATTTAAAGGTAATGGTTAAGGACCAGAGTAAGAGTTTCCTTCAGTATTAATTGCTTTTTTGACAACACCACTCTCCTCTGCAGATACAGAGAAAGTATTTCTTGTTATTCATTAGGTTAGTTCAGTAACTATTTCATTCACACAAAATGAAGAGAAATCAATTCAGTGAGAAACCAGCTGGGAGTTAAAAAGTAGGAAAACTGGTTTTCCTCCTACTCACCTGCGAATAACAATGAGGTGTGGGAGTATAATATCTACTACCTCTAAAATCTTGTAGAGCATAGTGAAAAGAAACACTAAATCTGTTTTTACTTACTACAGAAAATATAGTATGTAATTTAAATGCATAATGTGTTATTTTAAGTTTTTCTTTGCATTTGCAACACATCTGAAGTTAAGATCATTTATTTAGTTCAGAACTGTTCAGAATTCTGCTTGGAGATTTTTAGCATATTCCAGCCTATCACCAGTCATGATACTTATCTAACAGAAATAAAATAAATGCACCATTTTAGTTACGGTTTTCTAGTACAACAAAAAATAAGGAGTATAGCAAAAACCAAGATTTCTTTTTTTTTTTAGGGAAAGTGATTGTCATTGTGTTACTTGGTTTTGACCCTTACAAGTCTGGTTACCTTCCTGAACTCTGGAGTCCTTTTTTCTGCCTGTGGTTGACTAGGCGGTTGTGTTCAGTGTCACGTTTTTGTAATGCTCACATGGTATCAATGCCTTAGGCCTTATTTCTCTGCAGTTTTCTTCACCAGAAGCCTTATCCAAAAATGGCAAGTAGTGCAAAATCTAGCAGTCTGCTTACTAAGTATATCTTACCACAAGGAAATTGCTTTTTTTCTTGTTTTGTCCAACTACAGTAGTGTTTCCTGTATTTTTTTCAAGCTGAATTTAAAGCGCTGGTTTGAGTTACAAAACAGTAAATTACTGTGGATTTGTCTGCTTTCCTCTTGGTTGCTCCTCCTGTGCTGTTATGCAACAGTGCAGTTAACAGATGTACTATTTTGCCTTCTTATGAAATAGCCACTGATAGGGAACATCTCTGTTGTAAATCTTACTACTTCTCTTTTTGATTTAAATAAATACGATGACCTATGAAAAAATTATATATAAAAAATCTCTTTTATTAGTTCATTAAAAAGATTGCCATTAATAAGAGTAAAGAAATTAAAATAGGGGAAGCAGACTTAATTGTTCTTGAGGTTTTACTAAATATAGTTAGCAATTTATTGGTCTCTGCTTCATGATTTTCTGTTGGTTTTTAAAAAATCGTAGATCAATAGAAATATTACAATATATGGATGTTTACACTCAGTTTACACTGCTGAGTAATATTCATTGATACCATTTAGGCTGGTTTATGACAGTTCCATGTAAAGCATCCTTTCCATATGACATTTAGAATAATTTTAATAAGAGCTGCATAAAAACTAAACAGATAATCTCTTTGATCAGTTTCAAGTTTCTTCAAAAGATGGTAACAGTCTGATAACACCAAAGATAAAGTCCTATCTGAAACTGGCTATCTCTGTATTTAGCAGCAAAATAATTTTTAACTGACTGAGGGCTATTAAGGTAAAGCAAACCTAGAACTGAAGTACATGAGAACCTTTCAGGTTCCTTCTCTGATTTCTTGGGTTGTTTAGAGAGGCAAAAGTCTCCATCTTCAGTCTGAAAACCTGGGAAGTGATAATGACAAAAACCAGAATAAGGGTAGGAAAATTTCTGTAGAGAAGCAATCATAATGCCATAGCAATACTGTGATATGCAGATTGATTAATTTTTTTCAGCTAAATACATTTAAAATATGGACATCATGATATGATAGTTATCCTTTTACCATAAAAAGTCAATAAATGAATAAAATATAACTATTTCTTCTGTAGATATTTTGTGCTTACTTTTCAAATTGACTATGGATTAATGTGCTGACCTTGGCATTAATACAGGTGTTGTAATTATAGACAGGTAATTCCTGAAGTAGTAGTTTTATATTAATTACAATACTACTTTATTTCAATACTATATAATGTTTTGCTTTTAAATGAAGTACATGTTTTGACTATGTTCATAGCTGGATAAACCCTGCTTGAGAAGAAAGCCCTTTGCAGGGAAGCACAATGTGCTTTTACTTCACTACATGTATGCAAGTTGATGATTGAATGTCAAGCATTTTATAAATCAAACCAGTATTTAAATTGTATTTTCCTCTGAAAGATAATACAATTTCATGTAAAGGCAAGCTGTGGTATTCTAACTTGGAGTCAATGTGCATTTTCTGATTTATTTTTTTGTTTCAGTGTTTTCCACTCAAAAAAAGATGTTTGCCTACCTGTATTCAATTTGCCATACTTGTAGGTGCTATTACCTTTGTTTTTTAGTTATCTATTTTGCATATTTTGGAAGCAGATACAAGCAATACCTGCAGTGAGTCAAACAAAATTTCATGGTTCTCATAAGAGCTATCACCATGTTGTAACTGCTACTACACCAAGGACTCAGTTCCTTGAAATGTAATGCTAATTTTGATCGCACTGTGGCTGCACATGCGTTCCCGAAACACATGAGGAAAACAATTTATCAGAGCACTAATTCCAGCAGAGTAAGTTAACACACATCTGTGTGGATACTGTGGGAGATTACTGCTGAGTGGTATCTCATACTGAAGGTCATCAGTTAGATTTTCTGGTAAAGTATTACTCTTCCTGAGTTGGCATCAGAACTAGTAATCAATAATTGCAGGTAACCAACAGAAGGAGTAAAAAAAAAAAAATTGTATGATCCATGTAGTCATTTCACAGTTGTCTGCTTTTAAAAACCTTTTTGAAGTAGATAGAAGACATTGCCGGAGCTGTAATGGAGTGGACTTTTGCAGTCAATAGGCTAGGCACCCAGCCAGTTTGCAGTTCAGTGAGACACAGTACATTATCTGTTTTGACAGTCTTCATGGCTAAATAGTCTGGCTCTTGTAATACCTAACTGTGTTTATAAATAGAAATAAAGAAGTAAAATTGCTGATCTTGACAGCAAACTTTGGATATGGCCAGAGTTCACACATGCTTCTTCCCTTCAGTGGAGTGGGAAGAACAAAGTAAACTGAGTTAACTCAAGAACTTGAAAAACATCTCCAGCGTGTGTTTTCCTTGAGGTTTCAGTAATGCATGAAAAAATGTGATATTTATGAGCTCTGCAGTGAGACTTCTAAAATATATTGGGTTTTGCCCCAAGAAAACGATTACTGACAAGATGGTAGACAGCATTCACAAAGAGCTGTACTTAGAGTAGTGTCTGTCCAGTTTGCATGTTGTGTGGAGAAGGATGGGACAGGAGGAAGTAGTCCTTGTTTCTGATTCCTATTTCTTGCTCCAGATAAAGTGTTTTAGCAGATAGTTTTTATAGTGAAATACAGGCACAGGGCTGAAACCTCAGTATAATTCCAAAGATATCTGTGGGCTCCCTCCTACACTAGCACAACTTAACAGGAAAGGTGGGCATAATACTCTTTGACATTGTCAGTAATATGTATCTTCTTGAGGACAGGAATTATTCTTTAAGCTCAATAGAGGTTGAAATGGGTGTAGAAGGTGCATCTGTTAGCAAGTAATATACTCTGATACTGCATAAAAGTTGATACGAAGAATTTGTCTTTTCTTTCCACTGTATGTTACAGCAAGTAGTCCCAAAAGTTAAAAGCTGGACTCGTGAAGCTCTTCTTGGGTGTCAAGCTGTGAGTGCTCACCTCACACAAGAAATTGACTGAGGTAACTTAAATTCTGCATGTATGTGCCTTGCAGAAGAGGTTGGGATTCCAGACATACTTCTTTATCTTACTATATCCAGTTCATTTTTGCTTTATTCTCATCTCACTTTATGGTCTGCTCCTTGGAACTTAGTGCTTTCCACTTTAGCCAGGTATCTAAAACCCCTGTGCAGTGTTGCACCTGAACCTCCTGGTGGGTACAGGCATAATCCAAACCAAGCTTTGCTGAGTGTAAACAGAACAGCCCTTTGTGGTGCTCAAAGTCCAGGTGGACTCAGCTCAGCTCTGCATTGAGTAGTTGACCTTGATTTCGTGACATGGGGGTGGAAGGATCCAATGCTCTGGTCAGGCTGTTTCATACACAATTTGTAACTCATCTCTGAGCCAGGATTCTTGGCTGATTCACAGCTAGAGGTTGAATGTGACCCAGACTCTCTGTTAGTCAGAAGTGAATGTCTCAAGATGGCCATGCTGATAGGGGCTGCTCAGCAGAGACTCCTGTGGGAAGTTTATTGTTGAGTTGTTACAGGTGGCCTGGACTGGAGAGGTTCTTGTTCCGTTGCAGGGGTGTCTGGGCCTGGTGCTGCAATGGGCTACTGCCTGATTATAAACAAATGGGCATGGCCTAAAAGCCTCCAACGTTTATAAATGTTATCTGGGAAACCGGCTGGTTTTTTGTATTGTGAAGAACAGGGCAGAATACTGTAAAGTACCAAGTGTTTTGGGAAAAGAGTATGTATTCTGCAAGTCGGAATTAGAGATACGTTACATAAAATCAGACAGTAACACCAGATATATTTACTTGGACCAATGTTCTTACACTCTAGGATAACGTTTTAAATCTGTGTGGCGTTTCACTGTGGCCAGTTTATGTGGTGGTAGACTCATTTTCTTAAGAAACTGTTCTGGTTCATGTTACACACACATTGATTTACATGCTAGCTAACAATCTTGTCTTGCTGTTGTCACTGTTGTGACAGTAAGGCCAGTTTCTCACCAGGTGATGATAGGAGTCTGCATCACAAGTATCCTTGTAGCAGCATTTTCGGCTCGTTTGGATGAGAACCCCCCAACCTCTGGTTTGCTCCAGCTGGCCTGCAGTCCCTTGTCAACACTGCAGTGTATGCATGATGAGTTTCTAGTTACAATCATCTCATCTGTGTGCAAAAAGTTGTCTGGTTCAATGATACACATATCTCAATAGATAAATAGTGTCCATTGGAGTTCACCGTTTGCATCATATGAGCAAAGCAGGACTCGCCTGGGTTGTTCCCAGGGCTGCTAGGAGCTCCCTGCCTCCCCAGCCTCTGACACGCAGTTGATTATCTTTTTAACATGTACTGGGACTGCCTGTGGAGTTCTTTTATCGATGCCTCCGACCTCTGGTGGAGCTGGGACTGCCCGGGGCGGGTTCCAGTAGCTATCAATCAATTATCTCATCTGTACAGAAACTAGCTGGGGAGTTCCCGGGACTGCCCAGGGAGTTCCTCTGGTGACTCAGCACGTCCAGCATGTGCAGGGGCACAGCCCTTGTCCCCAGCTGCATTACAATTACAGCTGCTGTGCTGATTTGGAGTGCACAGTGCATGTACCCACATGGAGCATGGAGGCAGGAGTGTTGGGAGGACCAAGAGGTTTTGCAGTGGCCAGTTGATGCTTGGGCATTTCCTGGTGTGTCCTGCTAGGCTGACTAGTAGGCTGTGTTCTTTGGTAGACTCAGATGCCTTTTTTGTTCTCATGCCAGGCTGCCATGTTTACAAGTTACTACAAAGTACTTTTCCTGCCATGGAAAATCAAAAACACCTTGTTCACTGTTACCAGAACTACGCTTCTGTAAAGGTTTCTTTACTGGAGTGATCTGCTACTTTCTTTCCTGCTATAACAGGTGTTATTTGAGCCTTCTGTTCCTTTGAGGAGAAAGGGCAGCCTAATGTTGAACTTGTAGTGCTTACTGACTGAAAAATACATTCATTGCTGATGGAGAATATCTAAATCTCATGGGTTTGGAACCTGGTTTGATATCAGGTACTTGTCATAAATTGGCTTCCCCTAATATGTAAGGGGATGTAAATTTAAACTTCTTTATAGTTAATCTCATTTTTCTTTTGCAAATGAAATGAAAAATAATGAGTAAGCCAGAAGTACAATAAACAGATATGTCTGAAAGGTTAGTTTGGAAACTCAAGAAACAATTAAAGTTGGTTACAGTAAGAAAGAGTGGGACAGGTTTGAGCTCTGTCTGTTCATGAGCAAATAAGGCAAGATATGGTTCCATGCTGTTTTCTTTTTCAGACCACTCTCTCCAAAGACAGTCTCCAGGTAGCAGATGAGGTTGTTGTGCTTCTGCTCTTTGATCTGTCCTACGGGATGCTGAGAAGCCAAGTGTACACCACGTTGACATTGCAGCACATCAAACTTACTCATACAGAGCAAAACAAGGGGAAAAATTAAAAATACATATTTACCACTAGTGTTGTTCAAAATCAATATTTGCTGTGTGCAATATGATGTAAGAGCAGTGAAGTTGGGAGTGGTATAATGTACAAGAAGATCTCCAAAGGTATTAGAGACCTTGGTTACTCTAGTTTGTTGGCAGAAATAGATCAGCTAGTCAGAATTACAGTATCTAACTATTAAAGACACAGTACACTAAAGAAGGTCTTTGAAAACTCTGATCACTGTGAGCTACGTAAGAGGAGAAATATTTGGATTTACCCTATTAGTACATACATACAGAAGTATGGCTGTATTTGGAAGGAATGAAATGTGTGTGCATTGGAAACGGCTGTTTCTATAAGAGTGAGTGTAGGTGCTTGGAAAATAACCTTGATACAAGTCTGGAGAAATGCCTAGGGGTCAGGACACCTGAGTTCACCCCTGCCGTGCCTTCCTGCCTTGGCCAACTCATTTCCCCCTGCCTTGCTTTCACCAACAACAATCAGGAAACAAATCCTTCATTTCCTCTGAGATTGATTCATGAGAAAGACAATGAAAGCAGGGAAGCGTTATCATCTGTGGCTGGAATGCCACACACCTAGTGAACACTTAACCCCCACTTGTATTTTTAATTTAAATGCAGTTAGTTTATATCAGGGGTTTTCCCATGGTTTCTTTAGAGATGTAAGATAACGAGATTTTTTTTTCCCAAAATGCAACTCTTTAGAACAGTGTCTTGCTTGAAGTGCTGTGTTAAGAATAGTTTTGTTTATGAGGACTGTGTAGCATGTTAGATCACCTTTCATTGAACCACGTGCTTTATAATTATGTACAAAGTTATGTCCTGTCTTTTCTTCAAGTGGAGCTTGAATAGCAGCATCCTTTGCTGTGGTCTAAATTGCAGAAAATCCTTATCTTAGTAATATCTTTATTTATGAATCTACTTTACCTGTCATAAGTTATACTTTGGCTGCTGCAGCAGTGTGCAGAGGAAGAAGAGTTTAAGCAGAAGCTGAAGATGAGCCTGATCAGAGATTTGAGCTGTTTTCCACAACAAGAGTTTGCAACAAAAAATTATTCGGGTATTGTTGGATGAGTGAGGAAGTGGGATAAAAAGGCCTCAGTGTCTCCTTCCCTGGAGAGAAGGAGAATTGCCCAACTTAGATGCATATCATGTAAAAGCCTGTCTTTCTGGACTGGTGTGTGGAGTCATTCATTACTATTTTCACAGTGCTCAGGAAACAGACCTTTAAAACCTTTAATTTCCTAAGCTACAGTAGGACAGCACTGAGGTTGCTGTGTCTCAGAAGACTGTAGTGACTTTCTCATTTGCATTTCCAGCTCTGTCTCCATGTTGCTGAGATACATTTGTAATGGCCTAATCTAAATTCAGGAGTTTAGAAGGCAGCTATTACCTTATTCATTAAAAAGGGAAGAAATTAAAAGCATAATTGGTTACTCTTTGATCAGTCAAAGTTGCTTCCCTGTAGTGGTGTTCAAACTGTATTTCTAAATATGAAAAATTTGGTTCAAGGCAGAAGTTTCTAGGGTTTTGAGCGAACCATTTTTTTAAATAAAGTTTTGCACTTAATAAAATGCAGTTTCTTTTTGGAGGTAGCTAATTTACAAACTGCTTGGGGCTTTCCAACCATGGGAAACCCTATCCTAAAGCTCATTTTAGCACAGACAGCTGTAGAACAAGTCTTACCTTCTTAGCTAGCTGTCCCAAACATTGTCTAGAGGGCTGCTTTTCCTGCCTTAACTGCAAGGGCACTGCTGCAGAGAGTGTACCAATCATGCTAAAATGTGTAAAATGATCATTTATGCCAAAATAATGACATAACCTTCTCGGTGTATAATCCTAATAAGATTAAGCTTTACCAAAGAAAAACATAAAATATATAACTTAATAAAATCATAATCTATTCTGAATAAACTGTATTATACATATTTGCTGAATGGATTATATAAATTTAATGAAATTACTCTGTCTTATAAGCAGGATACAATAAGTAGGAATGGCAGCTTTTCTATAGACAATGTCAGAGAGCAAGGAAGATGGGGGATTATTAGAAAATGAGTTTAGTCAAAACAATTAAAAAGATAAAGATAAAAATAGAATAATAATTTTTTAAGTACTACAACAATGAGCTTCATGCTTCTTTGAGTGTATTAGCCAAGATCAAAGTAAGATACATGAACATCTAAGAAAAAGACTGACATGGTGTTGGAGAGGAATGACACAACTGCTATAGTTGCAAAAGATTTGAGAAAATGTAGTACTTTCTCAGAATCTGTTCAAATTTTTATTCATATTTCTTTAGTACATTGTCCATTCCATCTCTTCATGGGATACGTGGCCGTGGATTGCAGGCTGTTAGCACTTCTGAGCCAGATGGCATACACTCTGTCATGCTGAGATCATGTTAGAAATGTCATCTATGCAACTCAGCTGAGATAGAGTAGCACTTTAAAATTAATTCCTCAGTTGTCCACATGGATTTTTTTTTTTTTTTTTTGCTGGTGGTATTGCACCCATATAAAAAGAATAAAGATGCTTCTGTTGCTGTCAAAGAATATAACATTTCCAAATTTTTTTGCTAGTGTACTGAATTTCGGTTTAATTTGCTGTAGTAAGGATTCTTTGTCCTTACAGAAGTACTTAAAGTATTATAAAAACTGCTTTAAAAACTCTGTTAGCACAAATATATTATTTCACCCAGAACTGTGCTGCATAATTTTGGAAATCTTTACAAGACAGTCAAGAATCATGCTAAAACTGAATGGTCTGAGTTAACCTTTCCAGTAAGAGTAAAAGAATAAGGGATTTTCCTGAGTTAAGAGGGAAGATGAAAAGAGAAAGGAAGAGCCTGTTGAGTTGCTTTTGTGTCTGTCCAGATTAAAGCACATCTTGTATTCCAACAGACATAATTTTAAAAAGCATCTCTTGTCTTGGAAACACAAGATCTTGTTATCTTACACAGCTTGGTCCCATTCCACACCTTCATAATAGGTTCTTAAGCACTAGGAATTGAACTGTGTAGTACCTATAAAAACTAGACCCAAGAGTCAAACACTTTTTTCTTTCATGCATATTCATTTATTAGTAGATTTTTTTCTTTTGTATATCTATATAATCTCAGTGGTGTAAAACCCCATCTTTGGTTATATTTGGACAATGCCAGTGGGCTTCAAAGAGACCACAGGAGGTTATGTAGAATATAAAGGATTATATTTAAAGGAGTCCCTGAACTTACATAACGCAGTAAGGGATTAGGCATGTTTTATAAACTGATTCATATCTTATGACTAAACCATGAAAATGAAGTTAAATTTCCTACTAAGGACTAGTCTTCATATGCAACATGCTGGGTAAAAGAGCCGTCCCCCCACTGAAGGCTGCAAAGGGAGACATGAGTCATTAGCTTGGATGAGGACAGTGCTGGACATTTATAAAGGCCATCCCTTTATCCAGTTACCGAGCTTCTGATAGAAGTGTCATGTTTTACTAGTGTAGTTTTTAGTTCTAATTTGTGCAAGTAAAAGAGAAAGAATGGATAGGAGAAATACTTCAAGGTTCCTAACCAGTAAACAACTCAAAGTAAAATAGATGGCATTTCCGTTAACTGCTCCTTTGGCTTACTCTGTTTTCGTTGCCTTGTCTGTTACTTTTCTTCTGTATATGATGTACTTGTTTTCTGAGGCTTGATGTATTTGTTTTCTATGATGTATGTAACAAATATGATGTATTTGTTTTCTACTGGCTTTTGATGGGCCAGGGGTTCATCCTTTTCTGTGTTGAAGTGACCTATGATGTTGAAACCTGCTTAAGAAACAAAGCAACCTAAAACAACCCTGGCACTTGCAGCTGGCATGGAAAAAGATGCAATATAAGCTTGCCTGTTTGCCTCAGCTTACTGTCAGTGAATCTTTTGGGGTGATGCTTCTTTTTTACTTCTGACCTTTGGAATACGAGTATTTTCCCCTATTCCTTGCACAGAAATAATGATTCTGAGTAGCACACAGTGCTTTTTCATGGTTCTTGCACCCTCATTAATTGTAGGTTTAGTGTTTAGATGTATTATACTGCATTTTAGTATTTAAAAGGCTCTTGGTTCTTGCATTTTTTTCTTATTTCTCTTTTTCACTTGTCTGTAGACACAAAGACCTGCCTTTTTCTTTTCTAAAGTCTGTAGCATCTCTGATACAAAGATTACATGTTGTAATGTTGCCCAGCTTCTGCTTGCTATCATAAATGACAAAGATACAGCAAGAAGAGAAGTGAGAAGAATAAAGCAGTGTGCCTGTGGTAGTGGTGGAATGGCAGTGGGCAAGAACAATCAGTAGTTCCGTACAATCAAGAACAGTAACATTTATTAAGCAGCTACAACTCATGACTTCATTTGAAGCATTTTCTATTAAAAATACCTTGTTATTCTCCATCTCTCATCCTGGACTTCCTCTGTATGTTGCAAGTACAGATAACCGAGCTGTTGTTAAGGATGCAGGCTGTCCACAGGTGCCTGCAAACAGCCCAATACTCAACACCACTTGAAACAGTCATCTTAATTGCTGAAGCATAGTACATTTGTTACAGCAAGTGGTGGTGTCTAGGGGCTGGAGAAATTAAAGCTAAGGTGACAGTGAGCAGTATTAGATACACCAAGTTTATAAATAATTTTCCGTTGTTTGAAGAGGAAAATCTTTATATGACAGATTGTAAAATCTGAAAGACAAGAAAAACTTCAACTTTCAGGAATTTGATTTTGCATGCTGGTAGAGCTGAACTTCCATCTTCTTGTGGAAATAAAACATGTATCTCAAGCCTGAGTGGTTTGATGGGTCAGGTTATGTCTGTCCCCCCACCTGTGAGCTTGGTGGCCTGTCCCCAAGGGGGTGCCTGATGCCCTGAGGCTGGGACTGACCCTGTGCCACTGGCTGCCCTGCCCCTGGCTGGGAATGGGATCTGCCCTGACTTCCCCCCTGCCACTCCCTGCCCCCATGGATCAGTAAGGCTTCCCTGCCACCCTTCTGTGAATTAGTCATCTTATCATGTGGGTTATGTTTGGTTACTTAGTGCTTTTTTGTTATTTCTTGTGGATATTGTGAGCGTTGCTCCCATGTTTTATTCTGGCAGTGCTGTCTATTTGCCAGCCTAGACTGAAGCCTTATTTCATGGAAGTCCAATGAAGTAAGTGGTGTTAATCTCGAAAATGATAAGTGTTTTTAAGGACAGTGATTTTTCATAATCACAGGTAGATAGAGGAATAATTACCCTTGAATGGTATTAGTGCTTGCAGAGACTTTTCCAGTTCTGCCCTGAGCTCTAAGGAGTGCTTCTGATTATGAGAGTGAACTTGAAAGAGAATGAAATTCCAGATTCAGTGAATTTAATGAGGGATTTTCTGCCTTGTTAAGACTAGTAACAGAATTTTCATAATCTCAAGAGAACTTGTCCACACCATGGAGCTTCATGGCATGGGGGAGAAGGGAGTCTCCATGCCCTGGAAATAGATTTATGAGGAAATAGGTTTTCTGTTTGACTCTTAAGAAATCAAATTAGGGGTAGTATGAGGACGTCACTAGCTACAGTTCTTGTGAAAAAACTGTCCTACTGAAGCAAGTTTTTATTTTCTTTTAGTAGATAGACACATACAATTAGTTTATTCCATGTAGTTCAACACATCTCACTGTTTGAGAAGGTTTCTGTGCTGCTTAGTTTCATCTTATGTTTATAGCTGTTTTTCTCCTGCAGCAACTTATCAACTGTTTTCTCTGCCCTGAGTTTTGTTTGCTGACATCCTTTACATGGCCATTGTTATTACTTGTCATTACATTATCACAGTTTAAAGGTGCTGTAGTATCAACTCTAGTGGCAGTGGCCCCTTCAGGCTTCTAGGAGAAAAAGGATCAGCAGTATTTTATACCAGTTCAGTTATTTTCTTGAGATTGCATACTCTGCTCATAAGTTTCTGATTCTGTCTATACTATCTATCTATACTGTTACATGGTATAGGGAAGCTCTGTCTGTTTTCTGTCAAATTTGTCGTTTTCTAAATCACTGTTTTCCTTCAAGCTCTAGTTAGAGGCAAAACTGGAAAGTATTTCCTCTGAAATGCTGCTCTTGCTTACATTTCCAAGGGGGGAAAAAAAAGTCAGCTGTTTAAACCAGCTTGAGGATGTTTCATATATAGATTCACCACCTGCAAATTTTCAAAACAATAAAAATAAATTTTCATTATAATTTTTTCTTTTGAAATCTGAGGTAACACCAGGGCACCTTGAGGAACGTTGTTTGGAGGGAGTTTCTGTTTCTTTGCTATGCTTTTTTCGTATCTGTTAGACAGCATTCATACTGAGGGGCATGGGCTTAAAAACTTTGTTTCATACCAAAAAACACCAGTAGCTGCATGCTGTGCTTTTCCCATGCCAGACCCACAAACGATGTAAATCATTACTGATTCTGTTTAATTAATGTTGCTGAGACTCATGCAGCTCTGGAGGTCCTAACTCAAATCCCAGGTGTTGATAGGTGTCAGAAGAGTTTTCTTGTGCATTCTAGAAAGGAAAGGAAGTAGAATGAATGGAGTGAATGTATGTACATTATTTGTATGACTAAGCTGTAACTGTTCCTCCTTGAACATTGTACAAGTTTTTCATTTGCTCTGAATGTTCTCAATGAAGATGTAATTTTCTCTTTCCTATATGGATTTTTATTTGTTAATGTTTTTGTAGAGTAGTCTGTTTCATACCTACCCTCTGAAATCTTTGGGTATTTCCCTTCAGAGGTTGTCACTCCTAATTGGGATTTCATTCCCAATGATATCATTACATTTTCTCTGGAAGCTCTGTGTTTATAAGAGGATAATAGGGAGGGAAGTTGCTCTGTTTGTGATTGATTAGTGGATGTACAATCTCAATTCCCTTGGAAAGTGGGTGTGTGATTGTTTGAGTCTGTGTTTCTTTGGAGAGGGACCATTTCAGGGAATATGTTAGAGCTGCAAACAATCCATTAGTCACTCTTCCAAGCCCTGCCAGCACAGTACTGTTCCCTGCAGTACATTATTGAGTGTTTTGTCCAATATTGGTTTGAGTGACTCAAGCCATGAGGCTTCCACCACTTCCTCTGAGAAACTGTTTCATGGTCTGATGGAGCTAACTGTTAGGAAATATTTCCTGATATTCAGCCTAAACTTTTTAACACCCAGATTGATCTCATTACTGTTAGCTATACTTTTTTCCCATCTCCGTCTTGTTTGGCATTCACACTCTTGAGTGAATAGTAGATGGTATCATATCTCCTCATAAGTCAAGCAAATGCATAATTAGTTCTTCTATTTCAGCTCTCCAAATAGGCCATCTGTTTGGTGGAAAACCGGGCTCAGTATGGGAAGATTTTTTTTCTACTAAGCGCTTGTTTCAAGCAAATAATATGAAAAAGTGCATTAGGAGTTCTTAGTAGCTCCAAGAAACCCCAACTTACATTTAAAAGGATTTTCAAAAATTATGTGGAAGATTGTAACTTTTCCAAGCAGTCATTTGAAATAGTAATACCTTTTCCTAGCCCAATATACAGCTGTAGCACTAGTAGTCTGTCACATCTCACAGCTTCAGGGAATGTTTTGTAATGTTGCTTCATCTATTTATCAAGCAAATTCTATGTAGCTACAGCCTGGAGAGGAGAAAGCAACGGCAACAGAATTGCAAGCAGATCCATGGGCCATTTGAGTGTTTGTCAGTCACAGCTTTACAGCCCGAATTTACAAGTGTTTGTGTCACATAAAGATTGTTGAGGAAGGAAGTGTACTTTAATCCATCCAGTCATTACATATCTCTGGATTTCTTCCTGGTAGCCAACATCTGTTTGGTATTTCTCTCCATCCATCCTTCCTACCTGCCTGTCTTGCCTTGTTGTAGTATAAATGCTGCAAAGATCGATCCAGATAATAAATTGTATTTTGCAGCATCTGGGTATATGCTGTTATTTCTTATGGGTAGTCTTCTGCTTGGTCAGAGACTCCTAGTCTGTGGAACACTTAGTTTAGAACACTTAGTCTCACTTTCAGTAAGACTTCTAAACTAGGACTCCATGCTTGCTTTAAAATACATGAAGTATGAATTCTAAGCATATATGTGTTTATGTTTTTTGACTAATCACTGTCTAATTTGGGAACCAAGCCCATGTTTTGTTAATATTTTACCTGAGATTACCTGATGTGTGTGGGTTTGTGACCCGGGCTTCCAGTTTGGGGAGTAAACAAGCTGCATGCACTTCCTCTGAACTGTACTAGAAAGGATGTGTAAGTCCTCAGGCAAGAGCATTCCTGAGCTAACTTATTACAGTTTTACTAAGCTAATTAAGAGAGAAAAACTCAGTGATCACATTAAGATTGAGTCAAGTTTGAACCAAATCAGTGAGTTCAGGTGATTAAACTAAAGATTTAGTATCACAGATAATCTTATATTGCACACAAATACGTAAATGCAAAAAAGGAAGTTAGGTAAATGACAGTCTGCCATCAGGAAAAGAAAGTGAATAACTCCTGCAGCTTTCTTGTTCTATCATTCACTACCTGAGATGAAGTAGACATAGATTTGCTGACACCTGGGCCATGTGCTGTGTCTGTCGGGAAGTCTCAGGTACTTCCTTTGCCTTTACGTGGCGTGTCTGGGACAGGCAGAATCTCCAAGAAAGACCTCCTATCACAAGGGAAGGAAGCACTCCTTTCTGTTTCTTTCCCTTCTTCTCACAGGGAGCATTCCTCACTTGCCTGCCTCAGAGGCAGTTGCTTTGGGGATGAGCTGTATGGAGCGACACAGGAAGGGGTGGCTGCAGTTCAGTCCCCAGCAGGTGGCACATACCTGAGGTGAGGGTGGAAAGCCACCTTTGGAATACTCCTTCCACTCTCATGAATTCCCCATATAGATGCACTTTGAAGCACACATGACTTTAATGTGATTAAACTCTACCCATATTTAAGGGACCGATGTATTCCCACTCCCCATGTCAATTCTGTGGCAATATTCCTCATGCATGCCTGTGTCTGACCTGCTGTCTGCTGAAGGGCTGGTCTTCTCTGTTCAAGAGAAGAAGAAATGGGAGAAGGAACACAGAAAGATTAAGATGTGTTCAAGAGTGTGTTTCCCTTCCGTGCAGGTTATCCAGGCTGTCTTTTTTGGGATTTGCGTCTTGACTGACCTGTCCAGTCTTCTCACTAGAGGGAATGACAGTCAAGAGCAAGAGAGGCAACTGAAAAAACTCATTTCCCTCCGTGACTGGATGATGGCTGTTCTAGCTTTCCCCGTGGGAGTGGTAAGTACGGTGTTAATCTGTGCATGTCTTTGCAAACTTGGTGAACAGTGTTACTTACTGAATGTTTTCTTCCTGAAAGGTTTTCCCATCACTATACGAAAGACTACGCAGAAAGGGGAAAATGGGAGAGACGACTTTACTACTCTCTTTTTTTCACAGGTGTAAGGGAACAGAATATACAGTGTGTTGCTGAAATAATTTTTGGTTCATTATAAAAAAGCCATGTTACAATAGGAGCTTGATTCTACAAGTAATTTTATATGTGTATTGTACCAGCAGCATCTTGAGATTCAATTTGGACTTTTTCTGCTCCACATGTCATCATCAGGAGAAGAGAAAGTGCTGACTGTGGCATACTTTACACCATAATGACCTGAGGGAATCTGGGCTGCAAGACATTTTGACATGGGCAAGAAGAGAAGCAAAAGTCCAGGTTGCTCCTTGTTAATTCCACAGGAGATTCAGAGCTGGCAGAATAATTAAGGTAGAAAAAAAGGGGTTTTGTTAGTAATGTTAAAAAGGACGCAGAAGGTATGTGAAAATGTGGGATTGACATGTCTTTTTTTAAAAGAAAAATTTTCTTTGGATCAGATCTTGCTCCACTGGGACATTGCACATCACTTTCAATGGCAAGAGGTGCTCAGTGTCTTTACATAGCTAATAAAGCTGCTAAAAATCCAAAATTTTATGAGTTTTTACGTGGAAGTGTCATCTATGTCGGTCTAGTTCCAAGCTTAGGCTGCAGTGCAAAAATGTGTGAACATTTTGTTAAAGTTATTGCTTTTATTGTAATTCAGGATCAATCTTTAATTTTCTTTTTCTTATTTCATTGTACAGTAGTTGAAAATAAATTCACTAGAAGCAGATTTTTTTTCATGGACCATTAGAAAGCTGTATGAGGTCTTTAAAGCTGTACTTTCACAACAGCTGATCACTTTCTGACAGTTAACAGCAGCTAACATATCAATCTATCACTTATAATTTCATATATTCAGCGATGCTTCATTAGAATTTCATTTCACCATTTATGTGGAATTTCACAATACATGGAGAATGCTTTTGCAAAGTTACAAAAGGCAAAACATATGTGAAACACTGCAGGTACTTCTTTAATAAAACCCCAGCTGGTAGCCTTCCCTTTTTATACTTGCTGGGCTGCCTTTTGGGAGCTGCCACAATTCATGTTGGGGTACCAGACTGTGGTTTTCCAGCAATAGTGGAGGATTCTGGATCAGGTAATATGGCTAGTAGAAAATCTGTGCATAGACAAGTTTGCAAATATGCATTTTATGGGTGCAGAGATTTATGTTGCATTTGTGTTTTTAAGGGAGATGGGGAGTTAGAAGTAGCTGTGATTATGAGTAGCAACAGATGCTTTTCTTACTGTGTTGATACTAGAAGTGAAAAAGGAGAACAACTTCCCACTATTTGTCTGTGTTTAAATATTTTAAGTGCCTTTTTCACTCTAGAAGTGTACTCCTTCACACGCATCAAAGCACACCCTCCTTGGGTCTCTCACACCTCTCAGGATTCAGGGATTCTTTCCTGCCACTGTTTTAGCTCCATACTGTTGTCTGTGTTCTCCTCCACTCGTGCAATGCTCCTGACCTTGAAAGTTCTCAAGATCTTGGAGAATTTCAGCTTCACTTTGTCTTGGCAATTCTGAAGATTTCTTTTCAGACGATGTTTCTCAGTCACAAAGACTCCCAGTTAGCCACTGCCTGCACTACAGGTGTTATTGCAACATTGACAAATTAGCAATTCCCGAGAGATGTGTCACATACTTGGAGATAGCTGTTTTCCCAAGGGTTTCGTATAAGAACAACTTGTGTTTTAAACAAACAGTAAGGAATGGCCGTGCTCATTGTACAGAAGTGCTCCATTTCCAAGTGTGACCTTTGTGTGGTGAGGGGGAACAATTGTTTGCCACTTTACCTCTTACTAAGAAATCCTAAAAAGGTTGTTCTTGTTGTCATTTCTTCTCCTGGCTACTGAGAGACAAACAGCAGCACCTCCGAACTTTACACTGGTCCCAGCTCCTTCCTGAAACCTGATCCTCACCAGCAGCAGAGATCTCACCGCACTGCAGCTGTCACTTGCCGAAGCCTGGCCAATGCCTGAGAGACTGCCAGGCACTGCAGGCTCTGCTTTGGTGGGATTACAGATAGGAAGAGTGCAGGGCCCAAAAGTAGCAAACATCTAAGGCCGATGTTGTCATCTGAAGAGCTATTTATGTAGAAGAAAATAGTGAAGTTTTGCTATAATGGAGGTTCTCATTAGAAGGAAGTTATTAAACACCGGAGTGTCTGCAGAAAAAAAGTTAAAAGTTCCCTTGTTTCTCATATTCTTTTAACAGCTTCCTCACTCCAGAAAAAAAAAAAAGAAAAAAGAAAAAGGAAACAGTTGTAAATGCAAACTTTCTTTCCTTGAGACTCGCCCACCTAGCTCTCCACGGAGCTTCTCAGTGATTTCCAGTAGTGACACAGGGGAACCTTCACACATAAAAACTGGGCAGATGTGAATAAAATCTTTGTTGGGTTTCTAATGTAACAGTAGTGGTGATGCTTAAGTACTTGTCAGTTACCTTAACATCTAAATTATTTTTATTGCTCGGTGTTTTACACAGGGCATGTTTAGGCAATAATGCAAATACTAGGGGAGCATTTTAAAGCCTAATAACTGCAGCTTTTCAAGAGCAATTCACCACATTTTTTTTCTGTATTTCCTGCTTACTGGAGCCCTTGAGATGACTTGTTCTGAAAAACAGATGAGAAAAGGGGTATCCACTCCCAAGTTAAACAGTGATGTGAGAAAAAAAAAATGTAACCAAGTTCTTAATTTTTAAGACTTCCTGAGAAACTAAACATGCAAACCATCTGGGAAGTCTGACCACCAGCTTCTTCCCACCTTCCAAAGGAGGGAAAGAACAGCCCAAGGGTAAATAATCTCCTTTTGTGGCTTCACAACAAATCAAATCTCACAAACAAATCAAAACCTGAAAAATCTGCGCAGCAAATCACATCTCTCCAGTGTTATGATATGTATTGTGTTCTTCAGGGACTCTTACAAAATTGAATTGCCAACCTATTCACAGGAGAGTTAAGAAATAAACATGAACCTCTTCTAAGGACATAATGGCTACGATTTACTTATTGTTGCTTTTTTTAACATGACTCTTCAGAGACTCAAATCAGAAATCAACAGATTAATTTTCTGTGTAGTAAAGCCTTACACCACGAAAAGTCTGTGGGCAACGCTTCCTAGCCCTTTTTTAGTTCATTGTAGGCCTGCAATACTATTCGAATGCCTAAGAGACTAGGGAGCATCCACTGAAGAAAATTGCTTGCATAGGCATTTTAGAAGTTCATTACCAATTTTCATCTATAATTACTTGGACATGCCATCCCTTTATCTGTGTAAAAGAGGATATATATTGAGAGTAATTTACACTGCTAGAGTGATGTGAGACATGCTTAAAAGTCAGACATTACACCAGTGGTTTAGCTTATCCCTACTTTTTTTCTGTTTGTTTGACATAAATAATTAAGTTGCCATGTTTCTGTGGTTAATTAGTGTTTTGGTTTTATCAATATGTTTCTTGTAATTTATACTGAATAAAAGGAAGAAGAGATAAATCAGGCGTTTCTGGTTGTTTAAGACTGTTTATTAAAAGTAGGAAGAATAAAAATTGATCTTATTACATATCAAAATTGCTGCCTAGAAAATCACAAACTCTACCACAGACATTTTATATCATGTAGCATCAACAGCTGTGTTTGAATCTGAGTCTAAACTGACCAGAATTACCTAATTTTTTTCTGTTATACATTTATGGGTTTAAAAATCTGTGATACAAAGGAGAGAAAATCAGGCATCCTTTATTATTTCATGTTTCTCTGTATAGTAGAGTCAAAGGAAAGCTGATCAGCCTTCAGTAGATCATCAATTATGCTGATCTGTGATCTTATGCCAAGAAAAGATGTGTAGGCATTTGCTGCAGTTTCCTAGTTACCTCTTTACTTGACCAGAGTATAGCATAATTTCATTTCCATGACTGACTCAACCATGCAAAAATCTCTCTTCTAGATTTTACCCTCATCTGTTGTGACAAGATGACTGGTGAAGGGATAATTAGCAAGTAGTGGTACAATTGCCCCCTGAAGTCTGTTCTCTGAGGGGGGTTTTCCCTGGGTTTTTTCCCTCACTCCTTGTGATTCCTGTCACAAGGAGTGTATTGTGCTAACTCTCGATCCCACCTAGAGACAGTACCATGCCAAGTTGTACCTACTGTGGTCTGCCTTTAACACCACTTTTCTTCTAGATGAAATACCTCTAACTGTTAAAGAAGTTCACAAACAGCATGTTTATACTCACAGTTAACCACAAGTGTCTTGGGAGATAGGCAGAAAGCTTACCTTTAATTGTACTTATAACAAATTGTGTCAGGGTCACAAGGGTTGAGGTTTTTTCCTTTGTCATTAGCCATCCAGGAAATGACTGAACTGTGCAGCCGAGCCAAAACCAAAAACGCATAGTGTAGGAAAATAAAGTTCCACTGGGTTCATTCTTCGTTTGCATAACATTTCTTGGTTGGACTCATGTAAAAGTGCAAATTGTACAATTCTTTTTGTTGGCTTTAATTTCTTAGTTTCCCTTTGCTTCCATTTGTAGTGTTTTGACAAAGCCACTTGATTTCTCTTTTGAATAACTATCAATTTCCCAGCTTGTCCTTTAAAACTTTTCCCTTGACAGGGCCACATGCTGTGCTCGTGTCCTCTGAAGCTTCAGAGACAGAGGACAAACACTCAAGGAATACCTCCATAAGTAGGAAGACAGCAGTTTGTCTTCAGCCTTATTTTTTTTCTGCTGCTGTGTATTTGTTCAGCAGTCTTTCAGATGCCTGTAATAAGTGAGCTATTCCATATTTCCAGGTTCCAAGGTCTTCTGGCAAATCTGAGGTTTCCTTTGGTCTGTAATGACTGGACCCTAGATAGATAATCATTACAGACAGATAGAATCATTACAGATTCTAGATAGGATAAGCCACAAATGAGGGACTTTTCTGTTCTATACATTGCTTAATTTTATGTTTAACCCAGTACTATTTTTGTAAATCTGTCAATCTTAGGAGACTCCTGTGCAAAGAAATGTAAAAAACAATTGCTGGTGTCTGTTTTCTTCCTTGAATTCAAAACCTTGAGTGTGTCTACAGAGAAAATGGAAGGGTAATATTTGTGCCATTTTGCCTTAGGAACAAAGGAAAATAAAGTATTGGGCTCTCTGAAATTTTTGTTTCATATGAACAGTCTGTTCAGCCTGTCATGTGAGTATAGTACAACGTCTGTCTCCATAGGAGTGATGAATTATGCCACAAGGAAGGCAACATGAGCACAAGAGCTGGAGTTCTGTTTGAGGCTTACATAGGTGTGACAGACCGGAGAAAATGAGCACTGTCTCAGAACAACTAAAGGAAGGGAGGAAGAGGGGCAGGGCAGGCCCTGCATAGGTGGGATGATACTACACCCCCTGAAGCCTCTAATCTAGATCCAGACTGGCTGTTAGCCACAGGTATAAAGACTGCTGGTATGACAGAAAGAAAAATGGGGAGAAATTCTGAAAAGTGCAAGATCCAAAATGGTATCAGTTGGATGGGTCGCAGCCCATCAGAAGGGGGATCATCCAGCCCACATCTTAAATGACCAAGTAGATTCTGTCATTCAGTTGGCTGTCCTAGCAGAGGAAAAGGAAGCAGAATAAGAAGAGAAATGGAGATATTTCTTGGAATGGCTGCATGTGAAGCATGGCCACTCTGGGATGAAAGACCTGTTTAGAGAGGTGGTAAGCAGAGAATGGCCTGTCACCCGAAGGGCTTGTGAAACAGTCATTTCTGTCTGCAGCCAGTGCTGTACCCAGACTGGAGAAACACCCCCTGCACATATTCTCCCTGCACCTAAGGATGGGAAAGGAGTTGTGGGAAATTTGGCAGGTAGACTGCATTGGTCCTTTTAACTAATCAGGAGCAAAATAATATGTGCTGATAGATGTTCAAATAGTGTCAAGTTAGGTGCAGGCTAAAGTAGTGGCATGGTCTACAGGGGAAAGTACTGTGAAAGAATTAAAATTATGATTCAGTTTCCTTCCTAAACCGAAATCAGTGCAATCAGATAATGGCAGTCACTTCACAGCAGGAATAGTCCAAGATCAGGTGAAAACTGAAGGGGTACTGTGAGTCTT
Source organism: Calcarius lapponicus (assembly GCA_039654755.1). Lineage (NCBI taxonomy): Eukaryota > Metazoa > Chordata > Aves > Passeriformes > Fringillidae > Calcarius > Calcarius lapponicus. The sequence continues at coordinate 60,360,154 of CM077465.1, forward strand.
CCATACCCCCTACACCACATCCACAAGCCAGTGGGAAAGTAGAAAGGACAAATGGTTTCCTAAAATGGTTTTTGAGACCTTAGGATCCAAAGGTGCCTGATCAACTGTGGGACACTGTGACCAAAGTAAGTGACCCATGGAGAGTGAGTGGATGTCCATGACTTACAGCATTTTGTCCCACGACACCTACTACACCTTCCAGAAACAAAAGGACTCATGATCCCCAGAACCCCATACATTTTCCTGGTCAGCCAGTACTGGTAGGCCTCCCAGCTATCAGGGAAGTCCTGCTGGTCTTAAAGACTCCCCTGAACATGCATGCATGGGTAGCCAGAGATGCCCATGGCAGAGAACACAAAATTAACAGCAGATGGATAATTCCTTCTTTTTAAAACTGGTCCAGGTAGGACTGAGTTTTTCTTTTGTCTCTCCTTCTACAAGCATTCCATGCAAAGATGTGGCTGTGAGAAGATGAAGCAGCAACAGGACTGTAGATTTGCACAGTTCTTTGCTGCAGTGACTGTTTGTACATGCTTTTATCTTAATATGTTTTGTGGTTTTTATATTCGTATCTGTTTTGCCTCAGTAGTTTTGCAGTATGTGTATAAATATCACAAGCATTGTTTTGGGCTGTTTGTGTCTTCTCTCTGGTTGCCACAGCAGGTGGAAAAGATTCCTTCCTGAATTTAGCTTGGAAGCTTAGACAGGATTTCATATGATTATGAAATCAGATTTGTATACCCTTCCTACCTCCTCAGAACAAGGTATAAAATTACTTTGAACTGAGAAAGAAGTGTACTTTGATGCCAGAGAAACCACATGTGGTAGTGGAAAGTGATGTATGAAGCGTGATCATACAGAGAAGAGGGTTGACATAGACTGAGGCGGCAGCTGGAAAATTTTCTCCAGCTGTAAGCAAAGAAGTCCTAAGTGGTCAAGATGTCAGAAGAAAGGATTTTGGTTTTGGAAACCAGTGAAGGGTTTAGTAAGTTAGGAAGGTATTTGATTTGAACCCAGGACCCTGTCTAGAAAAATATGCCAAATAGATAGAAATGGCTCAAGTGTTTGTTATACCTTTAACCCCCCTGAGGCAACCATACTAAGAACTTTCACTTGATGTAACTTTCCCGTGGTGCACCGTGATATTCCCCCTTATCCTGGCATTTGGATCTCTATAATTGTAATAAGATAATTGACTGTAATATGGACTTTGGGGACCCCCCCGAAACCACATTGGTGGTAGTAGAGGAAATGTGTTCGGGTTGCAGTGATACCTGGACTTGTAAGATTATCAGCTCCAAAATGTAAGGCAGCCTAACTGTTGAAAATTTGCCTTATCCTTAAGTTTTCTATTTTTTGGTGAGGTGTGCAATCACGTTGCAATAGAGAATGTTAAATTGGACTCATTAGGCCATTTTGGAGCTCAACTTAGAATTCCAGCAAGTGTCAAAAATTATTTTATTAAATTGTCTAATCCTTGATAAATTGTTACTAAATGGGGAAGAAATATGTGAAATGCTGAACCTCACCTATAGGAAAATGTTGTTTTAAGCAGCACAAGCAAAAGTAAAGAAAATTGCCCACCAGTCTGCTGAACTTTTCCAATCACTGCAGCCAAAAGACTGGTTTCATGAACTCTTTCCCCCAGATCCTGATTTGCATCTTTCTTGCCCTCTCTGGAACTGACAGAGTGAGGGATGAAGGCTTGCATAGGGTGGAATCCCTATACTGACTGGACTTCTATTTTTGATTATTGAAGTAGCAATTGTCCACTGTATGATTTCTTGTAAACTTTCCTCTTTTTCCTCTCCTTTTTTTTCTCCCTCTCTCTGCTAAGTTAGAATCCCACTACTGCCACCATGGAAGAAGAAGATCCTGTTTCCCATTGTTCTGGTCTCAGTCACTGTTTTGAGCCTCGGGGTCGTGCACTTAAAACAACCAAAGGGACAGGGGCAGGGTGTGTCCTGCATAGGTGGAATGGTGCACTGTTCCACCCCCAATGCCCTGAAGCCTCTCGTCCAGCCCCAGAATGGCTATTAGCCACTGGGACAGCAAAAGCCCACCAAAGGGGGAATGCCCTGAGAGACCAGGGCAGATAAAAGCAGTTGCATAGGCACATGTGGTCACAGCGCACTGTTAGGATTTCACAGTAGCTGAAATCACACTGGAATTCAAGCTATGATTTTTCATATTTCTCTCTTCCTCCCTCCTTTCTTCTTTTCAAAATCTGGGTAACGTAAGAGTTGGATGGTTTGGAGTTCACTAAGCCAATGCCTTGTGAAATGCTTGATTTTGAATGAATGTTACTTTAAAATTTGCCAAGTACCCTTATTTTCTAAAGTTTGCGAATGGAAGTTTGTTGTTTAACCTCCTGAGAATGTTGTCTCATTTCTCCTTTGTGCTTTCTTGTGTATTAAAAAAGCATAAGAAACTCATCCTGCAGGTCCAGGACTTTACAAGAGGCAGTGTAAAGAAGCAGCTCAGTTATGTCATGGTCTGGCACTACATGATCATGTGAGATCTTAGCAAAGCCCAGCCCAAATAAAGTCTGCCAGTGGCAAAATGTAAGCATAGTAGAGGGGACTTAAAAGTACCAGACCAACAATTGCTCATTACTCAAAGTAAAAAAATTCAGAAGCAGCCAAAGTAACTATGTAGCAAGCCCTCATTATAATTCCTTTTATCGAGATAGTTATTTTTTATAGTTCATTTTATCCAAATGAACTAATTGTAAAGAAGAGTAAGGTTAACCATTCAGACACTGGAAGGGATCTTCCCCAGGGTGTTGTGTAAAGTCTCATACCAGGGCATCCTCTGGGACAGGTTAGTTCTGTGACACGTTTGGTTTTGCGCACTTCCTTTACCTTATGTCTGCCTTGTGATAGTGCTTTGCTAAGCAGCATTTGCCGTCTGTAGCTCCAGATGGTTGCAACCAGCTAGGCTGATCCTGTTCCATCCATTGGCTGACTTTGGGTAAGGGACAGATGGCACGTCCCCTCTTTTCTTGTCTTTACCTCCTTGACAAAGTCTATTGTTTTATTCTGTTCCACACAAAAATCACAGGTCAAAACATGCTAGGTCTGTTCTATTCAGTGTAATAAAGTTCAACCTGATCCTGGTGGATTTTTCTTGTTTTGAGATTTCCTTGGGAAAAAAAAAAAAACATTATCAATCTTGGTCTTCATATGCCTGAGAAGATGTTTTTATGCCCCAGTTGATCTTAGCAGGTTCTCAGAGACCCACTGTGATAATACATAACTTCTAGGAAGCCTATAGAGAAGAGGATACTTTGCTTCCATTTTTCCTGCTGTTCAGCTATTCATATCTTGGCACTTATGTGTCAGCAGGTGCGTAAAGAGCTGGGCTGTGCCGATGCCAAGACTGACCCAGAAGAGAGATTTCTTGTGGGGTGCTTTACACTTCCAACACTTTTTGGGCTGTCCATCATAACCTATTTTTTTTTCCTGGCCTCTGTGCACTAGTCAAATAGTCCAAGCTTATTCTAAACAGGCACTGATAGCTGTCGTAACAGATGGACAACTGTGCTGGAAACCAAGAAACTATGTACTGTATGCACACTGAGGGAACAGTGTACTGGTTCAGGTCATTCACATAACTGGCTGGCCGAGGTCTGCGTGACTGTGGTTAGAACAAGGTGCCATTGATTAACTGCAAACCTCAGTTTTAACTTTCCAAAGTCAGAAGCTAATGAAATAACTTATGCCTACACTATTATACATGCTAGTAATTTGCAGGATGTGCCATGCTCACCCCATATTTCTTTCACTGATCCTATAAATGATCTGTAAGATCATGAACCACATCAGTTTGGACGTAACTGAATGCTTCCCTTCTATCTCAGTGAAAGTTCTATCTTTTGGGTCTCAATCTTTGAACTTGGATTTAGCATTACTGTTTAGAGAGCCCCTGTAAATGGTCATTGAAAAGTTCCTGGCCCAGGTATTGGGCTTTACTGCTATGAGCAATAAGCCTTTTTTATTACTAGAAAACTATGACTCAAATTCAAGGTAAGAAAGCAGTGGTGTTTTAATTAGAAAAATACTTACTTGCCACAGCTAAGGTAAGCTAAAACTATTATTTCTGTACATTTTTGTGCATTTGTATTGTCTTTGCCTTTCAGACATCAGGATAACTTGAAAGAATATGTGAACACTTTGGCAAAAATTTAGCCTACTGTAAGCTTTATCTGATCCATTTGTCCTGTCCTAAGTCTACAGGAAATAATGGTCATTTTCTGGGCCCCAGTAAATAGTCTCTGAGAAGAACCAAGCCAAATTTCATATTGACAAGTGAGCAGGATACTAGATCCCAATCCACAGAGAATTGTGTGTGAATTGTGTGCAGAGTCATCAAAGGTTCTTTGGGTTTTTTTTTTAAAGCAGACTTGATGGCTGTCACAGAAAAGTGCAAATATGAATTTACAGGCTTTGTTCAGGAGTGAATGTTTCATATTGATATGTTGTATGAATTCCAAGTGATATTTTAGCTGATTTTCCATTTGTTTTCTATCCTGTTAGTGGAGAAACATAATTTATGTGCCACATCTGCTACTAAAGTCTAATATTCACTTGTAATTTGGCCACAGGCATGTAAGTCAAAAAATGAGATTTTTTTTTCCTGGCTAAAAGTTGAGGAAAGAAAAAAAGAAGAAAAGTTAAAACCTTAGTGAATGCAAAGAGTAATCCAGATTCAAACTATTGATTATAACAGTATTTGATCAGAGAACAATAATGCCCATGTCTATCTCGAAATCCTTTGCTAAGTGACCCATTTTGCTATCTAAAGAATGCAAGTATTTTTCAGAAGCATGTATTTAAAAATGTCTTGTGTTTTTTTTTCTCCTTAGTTTGTTGTGACGATGTTTTGGAGCATCTATATCTATGACAGGGAACTGGTTTACCCAAAGCTGCTTGATAATTTTATACCAGCATGGCTAAATCACGGAATGGTAAGTAAAGTAATGTAAACACTTCCTTGCATAAACAGAAGTGTAAGACACTGATTTCTCTGTGCATGGTTCTGCATACTCTTGGTGCTAATCCCCTCAGAATTGATTAAGGAATGTGATTTGCAAAGAAGAGTAACATCTTTCCTTCCTTGTCTCCTGGAGTCATATTTGAATCCTTATTAGGTTGAAACTGGAGATGTGAACTTACATGTCCTATATCCCAGGCTTGTGGGGGTCAACTCTTTCCTGTCTAAGGTAACTTTCCCAGAGAAATGTCACCATGGCCATGAGGAAGAGACTGTTCCATAAAACAGAGGCTCTGATTTTGACAAATCTTGCTCTAAAATGACAGAAACACTTAATTGAATGTTTCTTTACCAGTCTACCTAAGAATAATCCATGATGAAAACCTTTTAGTTAAAATGCTTTTTCAAAAAATCTCTTTTTTTTTGGACTTGGGTGTTTTAAGAAAAATAACTCAAGCGCACCAACTTATGTAGCAGAACCTGTATCTGAATATTTTTAGTAAAGTGGAATTATATGTATCAATGCAAAGCTTTAAAATTGATGCATTGGTATTCATAAAGGTAGTTTCTTGAGAAGAAAACTGGCCTTTTAATCCCTCTCTGCTATGTGAAGTCAGACATCCTTTCTCTCAACTATATATTTAAATGCCAAGGGAAAGTTAAGGCGACAATTTGCCATCAGGTACTTTCCACTGTTGATGCAGCATTTGGAGCTGAAAAGTGTCATGTTTGCTTCTCTAGTTGCATCTGTGCAAAATGTTTCATTATTGCTTTGTTTTCCTCATCAAGATGTGGCAAACCGTTTGGCACTGCTGTTCATCACTAGACGACAGCAGAGTTCTTCCTTCCATGTGTGTGAAGTTTATCACCACAGCAGATCAAGATTTGCCCACCATTGCGGTGCTTGATAAATGGGTCCATTGTGGAGTGGGGCAGATGATACTGCTGTTTATTTGTTCCCCAGATTCTGTGTCAAAGGAGCAGTATGAGAGTTGTTACTGACAATAGGAGCATCAGCTTCTGCTAGATACTGTACTGTTTTAGGATGTTTTGAAAGGAACAGCATGATATTATATGTGTCTAGAGCTGAGGAAAGAGTCTGATGACTCCTGCTATATTTGTTCAGGCCGTCCTCCCTTGAGCTTTGAGGTTACGAAATGAAAACTTGCAAACACTGCTAAATCATGCTCATCTTGATTTTTTTTCCTCACAACAAATCAGTCCCAGCTCTGATGACATTTCTTTCAGGTGACAATCCATATACTGGAAGTGTCTAACCCATAACATTTTTCATGAATGTACATTGTGAAGCAGTTGGCAGCAAAAGGCCATAGGTATTCAGGAAGTCTTCTCTGTGTGCTAACTAAAAGGCATCTAAAGCTCATGTTGCTTTGTAGAAATGTATACTTAGTGAAGTATGTGAAGAGGTCTTTTGTTTGAGGTTTTTGGACATCGTAGAGTTTGCTGAAATGTATTGTGTCCAACTATTTTAGACTTTTTTTTCAACTTGAAATATTGTAGAAGGCATTTTTGAAAGACTTTTGTAAAGGAATTGGTTTCTGTGTCAGTCTCTATTTTTCTAAGTGTTCTTCAGTTAGATCACAAGGGAAGTTTATGCCTGTGGGGCTTTTCACCACATTTAGTACATTCTTTCTGATGCTTTTATCCATCATTTTATCCTCACCAGCTTTCATGCTAATTAATTCTGATCCATTGCTCATCATAGTATGAAAGGGTTATTAAACTACCTTGAGAATGCTTGCACCTTACTTAGTAGTAGTTAAAATTTTGACATGGCAGATTTTAGAGAATATGATAGAGGACCACTTGGTGAAAGGGTAGGACCTCTGTGAATAATTTCAAAAAGTCAGGATCCCTGGCTATTGCTTTATACTGAAATAAACATTTTTTCCCATGTATTCCTGCACATTTTGACAGCAGCTGTGCATATGGAATGATAACTATTCTGAAAGCAAGGGTGGCCATGCTGGAGCCGAACCTTGCACAACAAAACTCACACAAGAGACTCTCATCTGTCAGTGAGAGGTGGGTTGTTTAGCTTCTCTCACGTTGCTTAATCCCACTTTTGTGTAATCTTCCCACAAGGTATCTGGTACAGCTCCTAAGGATATGAGGTCGAACGTTACTTAACCTGTGAACACTCTATCCAGAATTTTTTCACAACAATTTCCCCAAAATATTTCTTTAGCACCAAAAAAAAAATTTAAAAAAAAATTGCACAATTAAAAAGCCTTCTACTGTATTATTCTACTGTATTATGATCAGCTGTAACAACTTGCTCAAGTGTCAACATCAACCTGCAAAATCCATACATAGAAAAAGAGTGAAAAGTAATGGAATCTGGGTGTAATAACACAGCAATCATATTTCCATTAGCAATGTGAGTATGTATTAAAATATTTGAGAGTATTCATATTTTAGAAGCATTTTTACATTACTATCTTGAAGGCTCTGTGAAGAAGTTGTTTGAAAAGCTCATCCAATTCAGTGCCTTAGCCCAGGAAGACGTGATTTGGGCTGAAGAGCCTGCTGCTTTTTAAGCTAATTCGTTTATTAAGTAATTAGTTCTCCTTCTCCTTTTTCTTTTGCTCCTTTCCCATCCCTTTTTTGCAGTTACAACACCGTCTATATCTAAACCCCTATTTTCTTGAACACACTGTAATGTCTTGATAATACTCAGAGATACTGGTCCTTCATAGCAACACTTTTTCAACATTTAAAAAAAATCAGAATTATAGAAAAACTTCCTTTGTAGAAATGGGAAACATGAGGGAAATGAACCTTGGAAATATGCAGTCCCATTACCAATTAAATTTTAATATTTTTATAAATTTCCATAGAAGAAGAGGAGAGGCTCATTGCTATGCAGAACTACTCAGCATAAAATTGCATATAGGTTCAAGAAACATATTTTTATTATATATATATATAGAATATATACACACCCTCACACACGCATCCTGTATTAGTTACAAATATAATTCCTGTATTTGGGAAAATCTGTGTATAAAGTGGTGCCTTATGGTACCAGATAGTACCTCATCTGTGCAGATTCATACACTTGTGAAAGGTATCACTAACAGAGTTGTACTGTGCCATAAAACTGATGTATTGCATCATCTCAGTCAGTTCATTAATCCATAACCAATGGTATCATTATGACTTGATAAATGACCATGGAAATCAATAGCAGGGTTGCTGCTGATTTGACAAACACAAGGATTTAATTTCTGTTTATTATCTGAAGGAGCACATTTGAGTAGCTGAAGCTAAGCTTCTGTCCACAGATATAACTACCTGTCTAAAGAGAGTTGTTGGAAAGTAGAGCTGGGTCTCAGCTTCGGTCTGTTTCGGAACCGTCAAGTGCACTTACTGGATTTATTAGTTATGCAGATTAATTCATCTTTGTGTGCTACAATTTCAGTTGCCAAATTGCTGAACTCTTTCATCAAAGATGTCTTGTTTTCTGGAGACCGTCCTGCAGTTTGGAACCATATCAGCTCATAATTCCAAATGCATATTTTCCATGGGAAATACTCTTTTCCACTTTCTGATGGCTGGCTATCTGATCTTTAGCAGTATGAGGAATTTTAATTGAAGACTAACCTTTAGTGTGTAAAACGGATGTGTCATAGTAGTAGGATTTTTATCAGCTCATTCCTTGCAACTTTTTGTGCAGGGGCTGGCCAGGTTGGTGCATGGATAATTTTTTCAGAAATTATATTCTCTTCAATATTAGCACAGGCTGTAAAACTAGATGTTGCCCATATTCTAACCAATGCCCACATAAACAGATATGTAGACTGAATTAATTTACGCTTGAGCATTGCTGATTTTGAGCCAGGTTACATGGCAGGACTGTCTGCAGTATCTGTCCAAGTTAGCATACCATTTCAGCAAGAGTCCTTCTTTGGTTTTTGCAGACAGTGTCTCAAATTTGTTTTAAAAATGTGAATCATCTTTTGTTTGTGGGAAGGAAAGCAAAATACAGAGATAGAAATTACTTACTGAGGAGTTGAAATGCTCTGGAGGTCGGAAACAAAGTAATGTCTTCATATGAAGACCCTAGAGGAGAGGTCAGGAAGGGGGGAAGAGAAATATGCTCTGCATCTGTGGAGTTGGAAAAATGATTATTGTCTGAGTTCTGTGCCACTGCAGTCTATATAAGCTCTTCCAGTTTTGTACTCTGTTATTTTTTAAGCTTCTTTCGGGAAATGGGAAACAAAGGCATTTCTAGAAAGACTTACCCTCTGGTCTAGTATTCAAGAGAATGCACAAAAACTAGGACAAATAGCAGCTGGAGGAAGGAGAGAAGAAGGAAGAGGAAGGAGCCAATCCAAGAGATATATCTCTATCTCTTTCACAAGTTACCTCTCTTTTCTTATCGCTGACTACTCAGCTGAAAAGTTGAGCCCACCAGAGAGTGGTACAAAGTCACACCAACAATCTCTCCAATTGTTTGTCATAGTAGCCTTGTCCAAGGCCTGGTGGCCATGGCTTGTGTGTCTTTTTGTTTTAATGGTGGAAAGGACATAATCCTGTTGGAATGAGTCTGGAGGAGAGCCACAAAGGTGATTAGAGCGATGTAGCACCTCTTCTATGAGGAAAGGATAAGAGAATTGACATTGTTCAGCCTGGAGAAGTGATGGCTCCAGGGTGACTTTATTCCAATCTTTCAGTTCTTCAAGACAGCTGGAGGGACTTTTTACGAGGATTTATAGTGACAGGACAAGGATATGTAGTGACAGGACAATGGCTTTAAACTGAAAGAGGGCAGGTTAGTTATTTAGACATTAGGAAGAAATTCTTTCCTGTGAGGGTTGTGAAGTGCTGGAACAGGTTGTCCAGAGAAGCTGTGAATATCTTGTCCTTTGAAGTGTTCAAGGCCCTGTTGGATGGGACTCTGAGCAATCTATCTAATGGAAAGGGTCCCTCCCTATGGCAGGGTGGTTGGAACTAGATGATCTTTAAGGTCTCTTCCAATCCAAATCATTCTGTGATTTTATGAAAGTTGTTTCTCTGGTGTAAACCTTTTTCCTTGATGATTTTACAAGAACAATAGAAAAGGCATGCAAAAATCAAAATCCCTTGTGACCTGAACATAAAGATTGGAATGTCCAGAAGTGGTGAGTTATTTGACAAACCCATCTCTAGTCGCTGGTCAGGTGATACACAGTGGTCACACTGATGTATGAACAAGGAGATACTCTGTTTTTCATCAGGGTGTTTCTCTCCATGTAGACCTAAAAATCCTTTTTCAGCAATTGTTAATTTGAAACAGTGCATTCCTGGGGATGCTTTCCTAACACAGCACATCCCATGGATGGGCTCTGCTTGTGAAATGTAGTGCACCTTCGTAATGCTCCATGCTTCTGCCTAGAAGATATTTACATTTTTTGGGATTTATTTTCTAAATCCAATAAATGTGTTTCAAGGATAGTACAACTCAAGTGCTCTTCTTAATTTATTTACAATATTTTCATATGTTAGGTGTGAATAAAATTTTCAGTGCTCCAGGAAGGCGTACCCACTTTCTACATAAGTTGCAAGGTTTTCTGATAAAAATCAGGGAAAATTTTTAATTTAATTTCCAACAGACTAACCACTCCTAGATGGCAATTACTTAAACATCTGATTGAGAGAATAGCAATTGAAGCTGGTTGCCTGGGGATTCAGGATATTTGCAAAACCCATGAAAATTGTGTTGTTGAATTTGTACACTTTTTGCATGTTTATGCTGCAGCTACATGGCTCTGTCTGTTATCTCTCCTCATTATCTGCCAGTTCCACCACTGGAGCGTAACTGCAGTGGTGTCAATTATCTCCCTGCTCTGGGGAGAAAAGCAGCACTAGCTTAAAAGATTTTCTTTTATTTTCTCTTACTTATGTGAAGAGCTTGGAAATTGGTGGTATGTCAAAACCTGTAATAGTATAGCACCTGAAAATTGAGAGAGGCTGCTAGGGTGAAGAAGTCCTTCTTGTCTAAATGGCATCCTCTGGGGGCATTAGGAAATCCCCTTTACCTAGCACAGTAACAGCACAGCGCTTCATAGCAGTGAAGTGGGAAGCTGGCCTTAACCATGTTACATATCTGCCAGAGAACACTCATCGGGGTAAGGTGAAGACAGGTTTTTAACTGGACACAGATGCTGAATTTTTCCAATTGTTTGCTATTTCCACTAATCTGGAGAAAACCCACACAGAGGCTCTGATATAAGCATCCCTAAACCTTAGTAACAAGGAACCTTTGTAAAAACATCTTTGAGTACTTAATAACAGCAAAACCTGCAAGCCCTGTTCTGGGTGTGAACATTGAAAATGAAAGGCCTGAGAGCTGAAATCCCCAGATGAAATCTCTTTCAAGAAGTTTAACCACGTTCTGTTGACAAGGTCACGTAACTCAGTCTGCTAGCAGAGAGCATAAGAGCATCTAGTGTCAACACCAAGTCGCGGAGTTACAACCAAAGGAAGCGAGAAGGGGAGAGAGCCAATGAGAGAGGACAAAAAGGGAGGTTAGAGAAAGATGGTTGAATGAGAGGAAAAGACAGGCAGGAGGAAAGAGATGAATTAAATAATCAGCTGATGCTGTTCCAACTCCTACCTAGGGGAAAAAAAAGCAAAGAAAAATAACAGATGCGGCAAGGGAATAAAAAAGGAGCCACAGAATAATGTAGACAAGCTGGAAGAGACTCAAAATGGTAAAGAGGACTTCGGGGAGGAGGAGGAGGAAGAGAGGAGCAAGGAAATAAACAGTAAGAAAGATGAAATGAAGAGCATGTTTTCTTCCATCTCTTCACTGGGTAGACTTCCCTGAGATGTATTAGTTTGAGGAATTGAGAGCAAGGAAATGGCTTATGGGCACTGCTCTAAGGAGGAGAATTGTTTCTGTTGCCATTGGATGTAGGTTTACAGGTCAGGTAAAGTAATATTTGCACAGTGACATGACAGGAGCTTCAAAACCTTGGAAAAAGTTTAAGATTAAAACCATCTGCAGCCACGCAAGAGTATGAAGCCTGTGTTCATATAAAACTTCCTGTGTGACATCTGTAGAATGACATTGATGTCTTTGCATCTGTCTATATTTTTATCTGGCAAGGCTGTACATAATCTTGATAATGTTTGACTCTCAAAACTAGAGTGTTTTGTTTAGTAAAGACCCTTTTTTTTCCATATCAGCTATGAAGTGTGAAATGCATTGCATATTAAAACAGATGCAGTTTGCTGAGGGTTGCAGGTGAGCTGGAAGGTCACGTATTTGAAATCCCTGTATCCAGAGATATTTATTGCTTCAGGAAAACTAATACAAGGAAATATTTTGACATTGTAAGGAGGCGTTCTGTCTGTATTTCAAACTGCCCTGCTTTAACAGCCAAAGCTAGCTGTAACTCTGGAAGTAGTAATTATACTGATAGTAATAATACTGATAATGAAAGCTTAAAGCCGGATTTTCAGCTGAAGTTGCTCATACAAATGTTTATTAGAGTGATTACAATGGGCACAAAGCAAATAACCAAAGAAAAGCCCCCAAAGGACGCATGAAGGGATTCAGCCTTTCTCTGAGTATGAAGTACTGAGCTATGTTTCCTAGAAGCAGAGTTGGGCCCTGGACTGCTAGGTTTGTTGTTACACCATCAGTGATGTGGGATGGACAGGCAATTGGTTCAGTCACATAGTTCTGACAATATTAAGAATGCTGGTTTTGTTTTAACATTCACTTTTTGTGCAGCTTATATTGCTTGCCATAGACACTGCTGGAGCTGTGCGCAGCTTTTCTGTAATGCCTAAGATGGTATATTTTTGGGTGCTACTGCACCATTTATCAGATATATAGTTACAGGTTATAAATGTAAATAAATGTTCAACTTTAAAATCAGTGCAAAATGCATTAATAAGTAGTATGCTTTTTCAATAAAAATATATGTGCTTTTTTCTGTCTGCTAAATCAAACACTTGTTTTATCTTTTAACAGAATAGGTTTCTGATTTCTTCCCTGAGTTTTTTTCCAGAGAGCATAGGCAGATAGTAGAGTCAAACATTACGGGATAGATTGTTGTTATGAGTAATAATGAGTATATCCAAAGTCTGTTATCAAGAAAAGAGAACATTTCACTGGAAAAAATTAATGTATTGGAGGAGGATGGGTTATATTGATGAAGGTTTAATAAGTCAGCTGCAAGCTACAAGTTATGTACTCTAATAAACACTCCATACATGAGCATCCTGGAGGCTATCACAATGAAGAGCTTTGTCTCCTTAGCAGGTCTCACAAACATGAGGAAGGGTGCAAATATCTCTTTGAAGGTATAATAGTTTAATAGGTGTTTAGTGTATACCTTTATGTATTTAAGGGACTATGTTTTGCCCTATGATTATAGTAAAATGCAGTGTTATGTACCCTTGGACACACTGGTTACCATTAGTATCCAGATAAGAATTAGACTTTGCATACAGTAAAAGTGGGACTGTACTATATTGTACCCACTTTACTAAACTGTGCTATTAGTGTTTACACATGTGGCAAATATGACTTAATCAGACCACAAATATTTTGCAGCATTCCATGGTATCTCATTTATTTGTTTAATGTGCCACTATAGCAACTGAATTCCATCCTTTTAGATTCTTTTTTTCACAGATGTATGATCTACTTGATTGAAGCTTGGCAGACAGCTTTTTCTTCAATTGAAGGCATATGTACTAGCTCAGTGACCAGATTTTTACCTATTTATCATTGCTGGAAAGTGGGTTATTTCACATGGACACAATACCAGAAGAATCAGCAGACCTGGGGAAGGGAATCTGAGCCCAAAAGCTTATATGCTTTTTCCAGCCCTTGAAGTTGATGGAATAAAAAATACTGCTTCTCCCTGTATCCAGAGATCATTATTGCTTCAGGAAAACTAATACAAGGAAATATTTTGACATTGTTTTTCTAAAAAATTACCACTTTTTAGAAGTAGCTTTTTTCTTTGTTAAATGCTATCTTCTACGTGTCTTTGTATTTGGAAACAGACAGCATTTCTGCAGAAGTAATTTCATATTCAGATGATTAATATGTTGAAATAGTGCCACAGCAGTAATGTTTTATACATGCTGATAGGCAGAAATCAAGAATTTGGGGACAACCTTGGGATCTCTGCTTGTGGAAGACTAAGCTTTAGCAAAACCTGTTATGTTCAATCCTCATATTTTAAAATTTCCCACATAGATAAAAAGAAGTAAAAACAATGTACATTTTTAGTAACTGGAGGTAGCACAGAGAATGTTTTTGACAGATGTGTAAACCATTGCCATTAGTCATGCAGTTCGACAACTATCCTTTCTACCTTTGGATCTTTACATAACACACTGAACTTCCATCCTGGTGCCCTACTCAGGAAAAACCATAACCTTTCAGAGGTGTCTTGTTTCTGTCAGAGACCACAAGTCTGACTAAGGTGACCCTTTCCTTCCCTTTGACACCAGAGTTATCTGAGCAGGAAACAACTCTTACCATGGAGAAATAGCAGATGGTGTGAAGTATCTCAAAATGCCAAAAGGCGGACGAGTGGTGGACCAAAAGGCGGACCAAACATGATTTGCTCTTTCATCTCCATTGCATTATTAACTGATACCCTTCAACTCTTCACAGCTTGCTTTCTCTTCAAAACAAGGAATGCTGCATGTTTGAAGTGCTGCTTTTAAACCCCATTTTTATATTTTTTTTTTTATTCCTAGATCTGTTTTACTAAACAGTCTGAGGGAAAATATGTAGTGTTTGATCAAAAGCATTTTTTATGTCTTCATAAGCTAGTGCCTGTGTTTTGTGGGGCTTTGTGGTGGTAGCTGGAAAAATACTGTTGTCTGTCAGAGGGTTTATGGTACTGTGCCTCTGATTCTGGCTGTGAAGTGTCCCAGGCAGGGCTGGGCTGCTGTGCCAGACCAGGCTGCCTGTGCCTGCCCTCTGCTCCTCACCGTGCTGGGGCTTGCTAAGAGCTCGGAGGGATTCCCCATTCACGTGTCTCAGCATCCCATTCATTCAGCTGCAGTGAAGAGAGGAATTGCCTGCTGCAGATTCCTCTGAGGCTCATGGATGCAAATGCAACTAAGAGTGTTTGTCCATTCTGCTGCGCAGCACAAGTGGCCTCTACTACAAATAATAAATTACCCATGGTTATGTACAAATTTAGGGCTCCAGGTGTATAATAAAAATTCTAGGCTGATGTAAGGCATGCTATAGAAAGCCAAATATACTTTAAAAAGGAAATTCTTTATTAAAATGGCTGTAACAGTCAAATCACATCTTTCAGTTTATTTCCAACAGGAAGAAATTTTATGTGCTTCTTGGGGCTTTTAGCTTTTTATTCTGTTACTTTCAGCTTTACCAGCTTTCTATAAAGCCAGTATACAGGGTTCCAACTTGCTGAGTCACTGCAATGCACATTTTTGTGGCTTCTTTTGCAAATGCAATATGTAATGTTGATTTTTTTTTTTACTGAACTATTTATGAGAAAGAGGAAATATGCACATCAGTCTACTGAACTTCATATTTTAAGGCAGTTTTTAAAATAAAGGAATGGGAAATTATATAATTTTCTATTAAGGAAACATCCATTAAAAGTGTCTTTTTAGTAACACACAGATTTACTGATGTCTCCACTAACAAACAAATTTTTGTTGGCTGCAAGTTGTTTAAAAATTCATACAGCTGCAGATTATGTTAGGAGATGAATATACATATTCTTAGATCAGAGACTAAGGTGGATGGTATTTTGGTCTCTGCTCCTGAAGCAGAGGAATGAAAGATGGAAAAGAAGAAGGGAATTTAAAGGAGAAAGGAAATCAAGTGTCAGAAGCTAAGAGAAAAAGTGATAGCCTTATAGGTTGTTAAGGAGAAGAAGACAGAAAATAAAGTAGAGGAAACCAAATGCTGAAATAAAGAGGTGCTAATAGTAGTCAGCTGGAGAGAGCCATAGAATGTGGAGGTGATAATTGTGTGTACTGTATTTCACTGAGAAAAAGCTTGAGATAGAAGTTTAAAGTACCCAGTGTATATTGAAAATGGCATGCATAGTTTATTTTAGACCAACATGCAGAAATTTAGCTTCATTTGGTTTCTTGTGACCACTGTTTTTACAGAACAGTTCTCTTTTTCCAGCATTTTTGTGCATGCAGACACCAAAAGAATGCTCTGCTTTGCACACTTGGTGCCTCTACTGCCGCCAGAGTTTGTGAGTCTTTAGATCTCCCAGTTGTTTGTCTGAACACTGTAGTACTGAGCCTCCCGTAGTTTTAGTCTCCATGACATCAGTTTGGTAGGATTATTATATAAAGTAAATCATTAGTAATGTATTTATCATGCATGTATGTAGATAGTGTGTATATATAGTGTATGTATAGTGTTTGTGTGTATATATGCGTATATATGTCGTATATATGTGCACACACACCATACATAGAGAGAAATACTTAATATATATTGCCATTCAGCTATTAATAATTATATTGGTAGATAATACAATTTTAAAGAATATCTATAATTCTATCTAAGCTGATCTCTTTTGATACAAACAAAAGATGTTTAGTTAAATTTCTTAAATTTCTCTCAGCCTAAGTGAATGGACAGGTAAAGACCGGCAAAAGAAAGTTAGTATTTTCCCTGTGTTACAGAGAAGAAACGAAAACATGGAATTTGTGGTTTGCCTGAAGCTACAGGCAGTTTATTAACAATTGAACTGCAAAGTGAATCTGCGTTTGCTTCATTAGTCAGTACTTTTGTTAAGAAATTATTCACTCTCTACAAACCAGGCTAAGACGACAGATTCATAGTCTGTGAATGAGCATTCACTTGGGCTTCAAACTTAGGCTCTACTGGAAGGAAGAAGTGACTCAATTTTTGAATAGGGAGATGTTGCTCTAAGTCCTGCTTCGCTTAGTTACAATAGGCGTTTTATTATTTTCATTTTGTTTGTATCACTGGAAGTACAGGTTCACCTCACCAACTGCTTTTGTGTTTATGTTTTCTTTAAGTATAGTAACTATTGACAACTTATTCCAAATAATTTGATTTTGGGCGTACCTTTTCTCTGTAAGGAGGAAAATCCCTTAGGTTTCCATTCCTTCTCAGATGATGATTGATTTGAGAAGAGAGACACTGATATGTAAACAGAAGGATGATTTAAGAAGGATGAACTTGGAAACTGAAAATATGTCAAGGGAGAAGAGCTCCCTCTCATATGCCATTGCCCTGTCATTTTGGAAATGTTTTTTTCTTTTATTATCCAGGAATGCTGTTAGGACCAAAGTGGGTGACAGGGGCCAGAGAGGATGAGTGGGTGTTGCCACTAACCAAGATCAAGGAAAGCTGAGAAGTTGCAAATTTTTTAAAGATCTTTCAAAAGTATGAAACTCATTTATGGAGCCAAAGCTATTTCAGAAGTTATGTCAATAGTTGTGATTGTGGGTAAGAGGAAATAAAAATAGCCAAAAGACAGAAAATAGCTTGTGCAAAAGTGGGTCACTGACAGTGAAGTGTAAGAAGTGGCCATGAGAAACTCCTTGTATTTTGATCATTTTGACTGGTGTGATAAGGTGTGTGTTTACTAGACAAAGTTACACCACAGTGAGTAGCAGCACGATGTAGAGGCCTGGATCGACTTTGGGAAGTACCTTTCTTCAGAATTCAGTGTTTACCAGTTCTGTCTCCAATCTGAACTCTACAGCTTAGCTGGCAGTAATACAAATATTCACAGCTGTATAAAAAATGTTATTTAGTTCACAACAGTAGCCATGGTTACCTGCATACTTTCATTGCCTTATTCATGTGCAGTTCTTTTTTTTCTGGAAATACCATTACCATGTAATATAATACTGTACAGCCTCTTGGTAAGTTTTCAGTGTCAGGAAGAAAATTCTGTGGTGAACCTGAAAGTGTATTTTGTCGAGTTGACTTGTTCATGGAAGGTCCCACCTATACATTGCTAGGCAGAACAGGGCAAGTCTGAACATTCTGTGACTGCAGTTTCAAAATATAAATAGTAATATGTAAAATTCCTTGGCATTGAAAATTCTCTAATAATGTTTTAACTGCACAACATTTTAAAAGAACTAGCCCCTGCTTGGTCCCTTCACAGGTGACACAGACCTGCCAGTTCCTGTCAGTACGTGTTAGAATAGCATGACTATCCTCGTTTACTCTTGCAAGAAATGTGAACCCCAGCAACCTCAGAAGGGTAGAAAAGTGCTGTGATTTTCATCTAATCTCTTACTTTTGTGAGTATAACAGTGCACTCCATGCAGATGAAATATACTTGAGAACCTAGCATTTCTGTTACATTCATGGAAACTAGTCTCGCGTGTATTACTGCAGCAGAATTCCCAACCGTATTCTAACCTTTGCTAGGAAAAGAAAATAGTACTTAATTTTCCAGATATCTCAGATCACTTTGCAAACAAACGCATTAAACTTTACAAGAGTATTAAAGACAGTTTATTTAGGCTTATTCTTTTCTTAATTGAGAGGTGCGACATTAATTAGGGAGGATTAAAATTGCCTATCGGTTTAAATTAACAGCAGCAAAAGGAGTAAAGGATATTTGCTTCGTTGATCTGGCAAATTCATCTAAAGAATTTCTGTATAAGGTTCCTTACCACTATTGCGTCTTTTATAGAAAACACTTACTAGACTAAATGTAAAAGTTGTATTTCAAGGTCATATTCCTTGGCATTTTCATGTAAACAGTGAAACGCAGGATTTTACTAAGTGTTGCATAGAGATTGAACTGAATTTCTAAAATGAAATTTAAAAATTGCTCATGTAACCATATGAAGCCTTGTTAAAAGCCTGATAAGAGTTTTAAAATACTATCCAGGCCTGGTTTTAATGCATCTCCTACAGGAAGAAGGAAGATGGCATTAAGATGAAAATTTCTATACTGAAGCCAGCTGTTACCAGTCTGGCTTCTGTTCCTGCCGTAGCACTGCCAGCTTGGAGCTATTTATAGGCATTAGCCTATATCTATCCACACACGTGGATCTACTACTCTCTTTAGCAGAAGTTCTGCTCCTGAAGAAGTTGGTCTGAGGTTTCAAGCTTTATTTTTCCTTTCAGAGACCAGTTTCTTCAGTTATCCTTATTACCAATTAGTGGGAATTTGGCAGGCATTCACTCCCTGCCAGAGCTCTTGGATCAACTTTCCTTCACTGGCCTACGAGGCAGAAGGCTCAATTGTGGTGCCTTCAAATTCCTCAAAGCTAGTTTCTTACAGTACTGGACTCTCTGCATCATCTTATGATTTCAATACCTCTTCCTCCTGAAGTGAGAATGACAAGACTTCAAAAATGCTATTTGGTTCCCTTATCCTTAAAGATACAACTTGTCTCAGTTACAAAAACAAAATTGCCTCTTTGTCAGATATCACACCAGAATTCAATCTTCTTCTGATTGCAGTGAAGCATTCTGGTCCTGTACATGATTTACAGTACAAATAAAACCTGTTCTCTTTCATTTTCCTGATGATGAATTCTGGGCAATAAATGCTTTCCCCAGGAGTCAGTCCTTGCTTGGAGCAAAGGCATTGTTTAAGTTTGTTGCACCACAGCACAGCTGCAGCCTTGTGTGGTCTGCCGCATTCTCTTAACACTTCATGCCTTCGTTCACCCATCCATAAATTAGATACAAGGCAGCCAAGCACAGCCTTTCTGCATCCTCCACTACACCACCTTTATCCATGACATGAATCCCAAAGTGATACATGCTCCCTGGCAGAGTCTGAGTGAGAGCATGCTCCACTGCCATAGCAGCAGCAAGCCTCAGGCAGTGGCCTTGGGGTGTGTTACGTCTTCTGCCACCTCATGCAACACATTTATGTAGCACTGAGGACAGCAAAAAGCTCTGAGAGGTGGTACATTTGCAGTGATGGGCGCAAAACTAAGTTAAACTGAGAAAGTAAAATAACTGAACAAGTATTTGATGCAAACCATTATCTTCTTCATTCTCACATCTCAGTTCTAATGATTGTTTCTCTGCCACACAGCTGAGGCACATTGGTGACCTAATGCAAGAGGGTTTTTCCTGTTTAAAAGGAGTGGAAAGCATTTTGCAGCTATTCAGCTGGTTCTCCCTGTTGGTGGTGATTTTTAAATAAATATAATATTTTGATTTCTTTAGTTACTTGTGGTAGTTTACTTTCGGAGAACATTTAACTTAGCCTTCTGGCTTTTACCAAAGTGGCTCAAATGTTAAACAATTACATTTGTGCAGAAATGTGCTTGCACTATATAAGTGTTTGATACCAAATTCATAACTTTCTGCAAAGGTAGTAAATTTTATATCCAACACATAGGTAGTTTTTCCTCCATGTTAGCAACTTAAAACCATTTTTACAGCTCTAGTCGGCACTCCCCCCACTTTATTTATCTCTTCTTTTATGTAGCTGCATAACGTATATGTATATGTATCTTTTACCCTCTTGCAGTGTTTTGCCCTTCAAGGATTTGAAGCAATGTGCTCAGTGTCTGCTAATATAATTCTTTCCATGGCAGAAAATTATGACTTTGCAGAAAGAGAGTTTGCTAGAAGCTGAGGGGAAGTCACAGCCTCTCAGCATCAAGTTTGAGTTTTAGCTGGGACTTCCGCCCCCCATATGTACTTAAGCATTCCTAAACAGAGGAGATGTCATGCTTAAATTATTTTCAGCTTCTGACCTCTTCAGTTCTGAACTTCCAACCACTAAAATGTGAGGTTTCCCTAGTACAGATTTCAAAGGACAGGTTGAGGTGAAATGTCAATGTGAAAAGGAAGGGAAACATAGTTCCCCATGGGTTCCTTCCAACTCAGGATATTCTATGATTCTATCTAGTATTATCTGGGTATCCAATGTCCAGTTAATATAAATAAATCAGTTTTACTAGAATTTGTTGGAGTGTTTTTACTGCTAAAACTTGGACCCCATGGGATACGGTTAACAATCTCCAGATGTGAAATGGAAAGGACCATCACCAGCACAGAAAAACTTTTCCTCAGTGATGAGGGCTACTGCAGCTGGAATTGATGGAGATGCAAAGGGAAGCTAGCTGCTCAGACTGTGAGAATCAACAATTTTCTTCCACCTGCTGTCTTCATGGCAGGGTGTTTACCAAACCTGCTGTGCTAATAGAGGTGTCAAGGAGCTGGTGAGCTACCCAGGGAGAGCCAGGCTGAGCTCTCTAGCACGCTCCTGGAGGCAGGGATCAGTGTTTGCCTGTTGTTAGTGCTTGGGGAAATGCCTCCTGGGGTGGCATTTAGATGAGCTCTGTGTTGAGTGAAGTCTCGTGGGACTGAAATGAGTGCAGAATCTTCTTTTCTTTCTGTTGCAAGTCTGTCCACAGGGAAGCCTTGGATGACATTTGACACTGTCTCACTTTTCACGTCTTTATCAAACTGTGGCCACATAGAGGCTCTGTAAGGAAACTGGATGCTGGGACAAGGAGTGGGTTGGAATCTGTCTGCTCACAAGATACTCTGTGACTAAGTACATTTCTTTCATCATAACCTTTTCCACCTTGCTGATTGAGAAACTGGGTAATGATGATACACAGATAGTTTTTCAGAAAATTTTATGGACCTATTGACTTGTAAGGAACATCTTTGTGGTTAAATGAGATGTCCTGCTTTTAAAAGGCTGTTTATCTCAGCTGGTCTCTACACAAGTTCAGGGAAAATGAATGGGCAGAAAAGTATGTCCACCACCAAACAGCCTAAGGTGCAGTACAGAAAGTTGTATTTAGAACATAATATTATAGACACGTTGTTAGGGAGTATTCCTGTTGCACAATGTTCTGAAAACATCTCTGTTTGCCTCGAGGGAATGCCCGTCTGCCCTTGTTATGATCCATGGGAAAAACTACCCTTGTGGTAAACGCAGATGGAGTGTTTCCAATGTCTAATACCCATCCTGTTTTTGTTCCTAGTGCAGCAACTGAAGTGATGTGTTTGTGGAAATCATACTGGTACACAATAGAGAGAGGAGAGTTTTCAACTTTTAACGTTCTATGGTTACAGAAAAACTCAACTTTAAGGACACTATTATAATGCCAAAGTTTTCTGGTTTAATAATTCTGCAATTATTAAGTGTTTTTGAAATGTTTACCATGTTTTATAGTTGATATCCAGTAGCTGTGATACTGTTTAAATCCTATCCTCAGTGCCTCTTTCCAATTACTCTGCCCCTCCAGATGGGCATTATTCTTTCAAGGAACCATCCTCCCACAAAACCAGTGACTCAGGATGCTTTCAGGAGCTATCCTGTGGAATGCATCATATGTGCTTGTACTGCTCATGCACCAGTCCTCCTTGAGCATTTCTTTACCTCCATGAAATATAGAGATTAATCCTGAGCATCCTACACTGGTATAATTATTTTGGGGCTCTTCACCAGGTGTCAGTGGTTTTGAGGTGTAAGCTTGCAAATATTAAGATCTGAATGGTTAGGATTAAAAACAGCAGAAGCCCAGAAATATGCAAGTTTGTGAATTTTATCTAGATAGGTTAATCCTTACAGTCTCAGTTTGATGCTCTTCTTCACACCATGAAGGACTGGAAAAGCTTTTTTATAAAGAAAACCTGAGATTATCAACTAATCATGTAAATTGAGTATCTGATACCCTAAAGAGGAGGGCAGAGTAAACATCTGACTTTCACTTTTGGTTTGCCCTTTTACTTCAATACTTCTTCACAGCATTCAATCCTGTGGCATAAGCCCTTTAGGACAACATTTTTCCCTCAGGACCATGTTCTGTCTTCTTCTCTCAAGCTGTCTTTTACTTGTCAGTGTAGAACTCTGTGCTGAGAAATCAGGATTTTTCAGTGTGTTGCTCACTTTATTTTCTATAAAGACAAACGACGTGGTGGCAATGATATTATCATCATTATCACTTTATTTGCCATCTTTGCATGTCCAGTGCATATTCTTGGCACCTTGTTCATTTTTCGACTCTTTAGATGTCGAGCATAGAAAACAGTGTGACTATATAATTTGTTTTGCATTTGGAGTTGCTTTCATTCATTTTACACTGAGAAAAAGAGACAGGTCACCAAGCAGATGCTGAGAGTTTGATGGAAGGGAATGCAGAAGAAGAGAATCCATGACACAATTTGCCTCTGAGAACCACATGCAGCAGGAGGACCTAATGCCCACCTGCCCTGCAGCAGAGTAGTCACTGGGGTTTGCTGTGGCCTGGCCTGTCCCCATGTGGTACAGCTCTTGGACATGAAGGCACTGCATCCAGGTTAGCCTTCTTCTTGGCCAGGCTCTTTTGGTGGCTGAGATGGCTGTACTGCTGCTGGCTCCAGAGTGAACACCATGGGTGCTATCTCAGAAATCCTTGCACCACGATCCAGGGCATGGCACAGACATGCCTCCTGTCTTCTGATCTATAAAAATGCACCAGGTTGGCTGGCTTGTCAACTTGCAAACTTAGGGGTAGGTGTGTCTGGATGGTATTTTGAAGACAGATGCAGCTTGATTCTGTGTTGTGAGCTTGCTGATACCCAGTCAGGAGCAAGTTATAAGGTTGGTTGTGCATTATGCTAACCACAGCTACACACTCCTAGTTCATTGCTGGCAAGGATTCATCCAGACTCAGAGAGTGAGTCCTCACCTACCAACAAAATACATACAGACAAACTCAGACAGCTACGGCATGTAAGTTCTGGAAAGAATATTAGGTGTTTTTGTCTGACCTCCTGCTTAACACAAGCCATAACATTTCACTTGCACCTGTAGTGAGCCCAGTAATTTTCATTTGGCTGAGGTTTGTCTTCCAGAAAGGCATTTGGTCATGATCTGAAAAGATAGCAATCTTCTATTTTCCTTAGCAGCTTGCTCCTGTCATTATTCACTGTCACTGCTAATTGTTTTTCAAATTTCTAACTTCTCCAGCTTCAGCTTGTTATGCTTTCCACTGCTCTGTTAAAAGAGTCTTTTATTCCTCATCTTGTATCATGGTTTTCCATACAAGGAGAGATCTTCTATCTCCTTTTGGAGAAGGTGATCAGGTTAAGACCCTTGAAAGTGTCATCTCAGGAGATGATCTACAATCTCCCAGGCATCCCTGTTCCCATACCCTCTTTTAATGGATGGCACCTGAGCTATCTTTGTGTTGCGATCTACATTAATCCATGGGTCTGGTGTCCCCTCGCAGGTCATTTTTAACATCCCTAGCAAAGCAGCATGCATGCAAAGTAAGATGGTCACGACCTACTTTCAATGAAGCAGTGTTGTTTATTTTAGGAGCAATGCTTGACAGAGAAAATGAGTTATATATGGTAAACTGTTTACATGTAGTTGACCTAAGTACCAGCTGTAATGCTTCAGCTGCTTCTGGTGCTGTTACAGACAGATGTGAGTTTGTCACTTGTTGATGCCACTTTATGTCTGCATGCAGTTCCTTTGCCTTAAACTAATTTTAAAGCTCTCCCAGTCCATTATTCTTGTTGCATGCTAAAAACATCTCCCACATGAGTGGAATTGCTTGCAGCAAACTCTGCACTTTAGTTTACCTGCCAGCTTGCATTAATTATTCCTCTTTTTTTTTTCTTAAGCAGCCTGAAATAAGCCAACCTCTGTTTCTCTCTTACTTGGATAGAATGATAGAGCTTACCAAAAATATATTTTACCTACTCATAAAAGCAACACGGGTAGGGCTTTCCAAGGTCTCACATCTGACAAACCCAAACACACCATTTCTATAGACACCCAGCAGTCTGCACAGCCATTTTCCACACATTTATGGATTGTATTTACTCTTTATATTATTAATGGAGGCAAAAAATTGTAATGGTAGTCTTTTTCTGTTTTTTTTTTCCTTTGGTTGGTTGGTTTTTGTTGTTGTTGTATGATGCGGTTTTCTCCATTATTTTGTACATTTTAAATCCTTGTCTGGAGGATGGAAGTCACAAAATAATTTCCTCTGAGTTAGTGTAAACCTGAAGTGCATCTTCATATGGGTACTTCATGGTTGCACTCCAAACTGGTTGGGTTGAGAGAAGGAAAAACTGTAGTGAGAGCCAGAAGCTAAGCCCACAGCCCAGAACTGTTGTGTCAGGTGCTTGACAACTAAATTCTTCCAAGGCTACGTTGTTCTGGAGAACTGCTGGAGAAGGCAGAATGCCACCAGTGCAGCCATACTGAAGTAGCCTGATGGATCTTTTAGATTGTTTATATGCATGGAAAACTTTTTAAAATAACAAAATTTCAGCTATACCCAAACAACATTTCCCGTCAAAAATTTGTTTTGAAAGACATTTTCTAACCCCAACATGCAATTTCGTGACTATTTTAAGTGTGATGCTTTTTTCAGCCTTAGCTGTGGGGATACCTGAATTACCTTGAGGTTTGATTTTGGGATCATATTATAGAATTAATTGGCAGAATGTTAGTCTTTTTTTAATTTACATAAACAGGTTTTTACAGCATCTTACAGTTTCAAGGTAATTTATGGAGGCAACATGGAAGTACAGAAGGGATGATGTTAAATAAGCTAGTCACAATAACTTGTTTGCCAGATGTGTTGTGGAATTTTGGGTGGAGTTTGTTAAATCCCAAATGGGGGAAAAGAAGGTTGGAGAGTCACTTCAGAAATATTGCCTGAATTTAAGCTGCACTGGGAAGTTAATTTAGCTGCTTTTAAGCTCTTCAGGAGCTAGTGTCAGAAAATCCAGCTATAAAGATGTGTTGGCAAATGGGTAAGTCTTGCACACGGGTCTGTAGTTCAGCCATATCACAGTGGGCACAGCAATGCACATGTTTGAAAATAATGGTTTCCATCACTTGCAGAGAAAAGTTCTGGGGTCTGTGCACAGATGGAAGCAAAAGAGCTGTCAGCAGGGCCCTCCCAGCCTGGAGGCAGGCAGTCTGCAAGGTATTGCTGTGGCAGCCTAGCAGGTGAGAGTGTCACCTGTCCTGGGTGATGCTCTGGGAACTTGCGTATGTGTTGCATCTCGCACTGTTTGCAATATCTGATTCTCATCCCTCTTGAGGATGTGCCCAGAGCTGGGGTGCAGCTATGCCATCATATTTTGATGGAGGGGTGGGTAGCAGGATGTGTTCATTAACCTAATTAATTTCTTCATTGTCTCTACATTAACCTTTGAATCCATTACCACTCTTGTTTGTTTTTCCTACATGTTACAGACCAATTTTCCCCACAGGCTTTGCCTATCAAGTTATTTTGCAAACAAACAGCGTCTCTCTGAAGAGACATTTCTCCCCAGAGTTCTAGCGGCAAAGTCTAAACAAGCAAGTAAAACCACTTTTAGTAGGTTTAACAAAATAAAAAGGCCCGCTCACTGGGCTAAAACTGTGTCAGGTGTGGCTGTATTTAAATTAATGGCTGCCTCCTTGACTTTGACATTCCAGGTAAAACCAGGAGGTTTTTTCCCTGCTTACAGGGGAGATGAGCATGATCTTTAGTTTCTTTCACATTTTCCTAAGTTACTAGAAAGGAAGCTGCATCTATCTTGAACTCTTTCCAAATATGCCTTTCTGTGGATGTCTGCAAATCCCAGCAGATACTGGGATTACATTTTCCGGGATTCCTTCTAGATGAGATCAAGTGAAGATGTCACCTGTGCAAGTCCTGGTCCTTGCTCTAGGGCACCTCAGGTGCAAGCTGGACTCTTCCCAAACCATGGGCTTCCACCTGAGACTGCTTCTCCTCACCGTTGTCCCATGGCTCTGCTTTGTTTAAAACAGCCCATAAAAAGGGATTTTCTGACCTCTGGTATCTCCCTATTCTGTCTCAAAACATAACTGTGCACTTGTACAGCCTCCAAACTGAGACAAGGAGTTCTCACAGACTCTCTGCTTCCCTTTTGAAGGAGGAATAGAAATGTCAGAGGTTTCGCTCTTTTCTTTTTCAGCGGCCTCTTTAGAGCAATGTAGACATAGAGGCTAGAGCTGGGATATGCTGTTTTCATACCTCTTCTAGTTTGCTCTTAACCAGAAATTTACTGGTTATTTAAAATCCCACCAGAACACCAAAGTTGTTATGTTGTTTGCCTACCTCTCCTTGTGTTGTTTTTGAGTTGCAGTATGAACAGCAGCGTAACAGATGTGTGTTCCTTCTGTGCATTCATGGGTTTTTTCTTTATTTGAAAGTTCCTGATCTGACCTTGTAAAATCTAGGGCCCTTCAGAAAAGAGAAATTAGAGCCTTTAGTTTCCAAAATCCTTCACACACAGACATCTGGGTACACACACCCATACTGATTACATTTTGTTTATGAAGAATTTGATTTTTTTGCAAAATATTTCTTAATGCATTTTAAAGAGAAAATTAAATATAGCATATGGTGTCATACAAACTATTAAATGTCTTCTTTGGTAGAACTTGGTGATTACTGTAAGTATTACTGGTAAATATAAAATCTGTTTAAATTTGAGAACGTGGGCATCTGGCAGAGAAGAACATTGGCTATTTGGGCCTCAGCTTCCATACAGTGTGAGTCAAATGAAACTTGGCACTAGTTGTACTGTTGAGTCTTAAAATATTTTTATAAGCCTCCTTTCTGTCAGTGAGATCAGATCAGCCAGTGAGATGATAGTCTGATCAGCATGGACTAGTGGTGTTGTAGTAGTCTGTGGAAGATAATTTTGGAAACAATATTAAATTATACTTTGAAAGGAGTAAAGTCATTAAAAATTCATCAGTTTCCCTCCATAGATTTTTAAAATTCAATATAATTCTTAAGATTAAGGGCAGAAAATAGCTATAGAAGTAATCTTTCTTTTAAGTCCATAGCATTGTTAATTTAATTTTTCTCAGCTTTTCCAAACGCAATCTTCTAACAAAATCAAGAGCATATCTAGATGAAGGATGTAGCCAAAGCTTGAATCACAACACTCCAGCCCTACCAGATTACTGGGAGAAGTAGAGTTGACTAGGTCTTTGGGTGGAAGACGGCAATATAAAAGACACCTATAAATTAAAAATTAAGAAATACATAATTCACAGGTGTAGGAGCTGTGGGCAAATTTTTACATTGAGCTTCTGAAGGGTTTAACTTGTCCCAGAGAACAGAGAAACAGTGGAGGTGTTAGGTTTTCTAAGGTTGTCTTGCATCTTTCCTTACCCCTTTGACATCAATACAAGTTAGGCCATTACTTTCAATGCAGTGAGGTATTGTTTGCTTCTTAAGAAACACATTCACAGACTTTACATATAACTACATTTCCTAAGCAAAATTTTTAAATGTTTTTCTGGAGTTGAACTGAATTGTTGTTTGATATTTACCTGCCTTTCCTCATCATATGTCATCTTATGTGCTGTCAAGATGCAGTGTGAATTTCTTCACAGCAGTAAACAAGATTGCAGAAACTTGTTCACATTTTCTGGGCTTAAAAAATTAAGTACTGCAGCCTGAATTACCAGATACACCAAAAGTGGTGAATTGCTTCTAACCAAGTGTCTTGAACATGGCACGTTCCAAGAAAACGACAAGTTTTCGGAAATGTGGCAGAACTGAAGGGACAGGCAGTGCATGTTCATGGCTGAAAGTGGATGCAGGTAGTGAGCATACACCCTGTGCATTCCTCTGGGTCAGGTGCCAAACAGAGCAGGTCAGAGGACGGGTCTGTGTACTTATACTCTCCTGCTGGCATATACCTTATTTCCCGATCCTGTTACCTGCTGTCTCCTTGCTTAATCACTAACTCTATCCCCTCATTCACTTGGCCTCAGTGAAGTTTTATAGTTGTTAAACACATGGAATACCTTATGGAGAGAGGCTGCTGCGGAGAGCAATAACTTTTTTTGTTGCTATTGTAACAATGACTTTTATTTGGACTGTACTTACTCTTTAAGAATAATTGCTGGCTTTATCTGAAAATAAATATGTATAAGTGAGCTATAATTTTTTAAGTATTTAAGTACATTCTTAGAACTTTGTTCCCTGATCCATCAGAAGATGTTGAAGCTTATAAGGAGTCTGGAGCATCTCGCTTATGAAGTAGGTTGAGGGAACTGGGTCTGTTTATCTTGGAGAAGAGATAATTGAGAGGGGATCTTATCAATGCACACAAGTATCTTAAGGGTGGATGTCAAGATGATGGGACCAGCCAGTGCTGTCCAGGAACAAAACAAGGGGGAGCAGACACCAACTGAAATACAGGAAATTCCATCTGATTGTGAGGAAATGCTCCTTCACTTTGGGGGTTACAGAATTTCTTTGAAGGTAACAGAGCACTTGGACACATTGCCCAGAGAAGTTGTGAAGTCTTTCTCTGGAGATGTTCAAAACCAGCCTGGACATGATCCTCTGCAGCCTGCTGTACATGAACCTGCTTTAGCAGAGGTGTTTCACTGCATGATCTCCAGAGGTCCATCCCAATCCCAACTATTCTGTGATTCTGTGACTTAATTGGGTTAGCATTTTCAGAAATGTGTACCTTCGCCTTTTTTCATTGTTCTGTCCCTGAACCCAGTGGGATTTGTCCTCAGCTGAAGTATCACGAGGCCTAAGTGGATCTTCCAGTCTCTGGTAACTTTCTGGTCTCTGGTTGGTCTGTAGTGGAGTTGTAAAACTGAGCCAGAAAAGGACACAAGGGTAAAAAAAAAAAGGCAATGTCTGCTCAGAATCTTATTATTTCCCTTTTTATCTATAGTTTTGACTGCTTTTGAAAGGTGATCAAAAAGCTATTCTTATAACAGAAACCAGCACATGCTGTGAGGCACACAACTGTTTTTCTCTAGTCTTACCCTAGAAGTCTTGTATTCCTCCTTCCTGACCAGCGCTGACAAAACTCTGCATGGTGCATCTCCATACCTAACCAGTTTCTCTGAAGCTTGGCTGGTTGCACTTTAGCCATGCTGCAGAGCTCCAGTCACAGGCAGGCACCGATGCACAAGATGCATCAGGAAAGCAGGACACAACCAAATGTCGGGACTCATCCCTGTACAAGCCACCAATTGTTGGCATCGGTGCTTGGCACCAATCTGACTGTCACCACCAGTTTATCATCTTACTATAAAACTTCCATACTGTCTCTCTGTGAGTTCCCACAGGCAGCTTCTCACAGCACTGACTCCTTCCTGTCCCTTGCATGACCGCCTGCCACCTCCTCCTCACAGCACAGCCAACAAACCCCAACTCTCCTCTCAACCAGCTAACCCACTCTTTTATAGCACCCATCCTTATTGGACACAGCTGTGGCCTATTAAAGGCAAGGCTGTTCCTACTCTTTAGTAATTAGTACAGCTGCACCTCCTCAGGGGTGAGATTGCCTTCACCAGTGTCTCTATTCTCCTACAATCCAACCTCCCACAACCAAACACCGGGTTGTGGCTTCCTCTGCTGGTTGTGTCACTTCTGCTTCACTTCTGATAAATTAGAAAAAAACTGATATGTTAGCAGTTGTCTGGAGGAAAAGAAAAGGAAAAAGAGTGAGGGAGAAGAGCATAGGGATGACACAGGCAAGGGGAGCAAGGAAGAGAGAACTGTGACGTGGCAGGGAAAAGACAGCCAAGGCTGGGTATGGCAGGGAAGAGCTGTGCAGAGGACATGCCCAGCCCACCGGATGGGGATGAGGGCAGTGGTGATATAGAGGAACCACTGGCCTAAGAGCATGGCAGGAAGGCCCTAAAATCAAATGGGAGGATGCCACATAAAGGACTTCTGGGCTTAACTGATACAGACAACATAGGAGGGGAAACCAGGGTTTATGTTTGTTTGTTGTGATATCCCTGAAGCTGAATAGTAGCTTATGAATGTGCCAAAGAAACAAAACTGGAGTAGTTCTCAATGCAAATAGTAAATATAGTCAAGAGTTACTCTTTTAAAAATTGAACTTGGTAGATGTTATCAATTTATGCCTCAATTTATTGCCTCATGATTCGATGAGACATTTTGGATGCTACTGCTAATAGCAAAGTGTAGCTGAAACAAAAATTAAATCCTTCTGGCCTTCTACTAGCTTTTTGGTATGGCTTTTCCTGAAGGACTGGTGTTCTTTGCTGTGAGCATGCCAGAAGTAGCAGAGGTCAATCAGGGACTAGAACCATTAGCTGGGCTTGATTGCAAATGCTGTCCAAAAAAAGTTCCTGCTTAAATAAGTGGTATTCTTTTCTCTATAAAAAGCCTACTAATATCTCCCATATAAAGTCTTTACCTCAAAAAAAGCACCAAAAATGGAGAAGCAGAGGAAGCAGGGAAAGGAAAGAGGAAAGAGACGGGGAAGGGAAGGGAACTGCTTGCCATTTATATTAGTGTTGTGTAGCTGGGGTAGTGACAGAAATTTCCTCAGATAAACATTCAGATATACAACATCATTTTTTTCAGATTCTGTCTTCTCGCTCTATCTCTGCATTCCTTGTGACCCTCTTCATCCTTTGCATTCTTTTCACCAATTTAGGGGTTTTGTACATTGCCTTGCAGACAGAAAAATATTTTTCTGGCACCAATCATAATAGTATAAGAGACACGGAATCTCTGGCATACTAACCTCAAGATACATATTATTTTAATCCAAAATTGTATGAAGAAGGACTGTTCTATTGGAAAGGAAGATGCTTTTTTATTTTACTTCTTAGTTGGTCCAAACAACAGCACCTGTCTGTAGGGTTTTCCCCCTCCTCCCTCCACAGATTATTACTGTAGGCATTTTATGTTAGACATAACACTAGAATTACAAACAAGTGGTTACCATGACATTGTTATAGATGTGTGCTGAGCCCTATGGTTGTGTTCATGTAGCTTCTCTTTATTTAGTAATTTATAAGCTGGATGTTTGCTTACTTAAATAGTGGAATTCAGTTTTGGTGATCATCACTTCTACTAATTGCCTGGCTTCAGCAGAGATCAAATAATTATGTTCCTGAAGCAAGTCTTTGTTTAGTCTTCATTTATGCCTCCTTCTTTATAGCTCCACTGTGAAGGCAGGATGGAGAGCAGCCTCTTTTAAGTGTTTTCCTGCTCACCTGCCAGTGGAATGGATGCGTCTTTGACATGGACAGTTTGGTGTCACAGTTTGGTTCTTCCTTGGAGAACATGCTGCACTGAAAGGAAACTTCCCCCTTCATTACCCAGCCCTTTCTCCTGGCACTAATGATTTTTAAATTTTTTTTTTTTTTTTTTACTGTGGGGAAAAACATTTTCACAGCTCTGAAAAGGGTTCATTCAGCCTTTCCGTAATAGTTCAAGTGGTTGGTTTTCTTCTGGCTTCTGAAATACATTACAAATCACAATCTGGAAAAAGTTCTAATATGGTTCCAAGTCTTGCTGCTGAATTTGGATACGTTGCTGGGACTTACTTTGTAGCTCATCCTTAACAACTGACAAAATATTTACTCGGCACAGTGCAGAGAAGGCGAACTTTCTCCAAAATATTATACAGAGTTGGAGTCAGAACACAGACAATGAGGCAAAAAATTGGACCTGCCCACCAAGCCATTAGTTGAATAATTTTCCAGAATGTCATGAGAAAGAGCTTCATGAAATTACTTGCTGCATAGCTGCTTCTTGTGATATGGGAGTGGAGAGGGCAGCCAGGTCCCCAGTAGTGAGGACAGCATATTGTAGATACTGAGGTCTTAAGTGTATATTTGCATAGGCAGTTCCAGCAAGGAATGTTCTTTACTGTTTATTAAACATGTAGTTCATAAAAAGGTGGTTTCCCTAAACTGATCTTCTGCATTCAAACTGAACAGAAGAATCTTTAACCCAAGCTGGATCAGTGTTGTTTCTGTTTTGGTATTTTTAGAGTGTTACTTTTCCCCTGGGGAAGGGATTATTAAACTATTAGAACCAGACTGGAGTTTTTATCGTGTGGCGCGCTGTTCATCTCCTAGCGTAGAAAATGTGGAGTTTCTTTCATGGGTTTCACCCCACTTTTTTGAGAAACCATGGAGGGAGAAAAATTGCAGTAAATTAACTTAAGTACAAAAAAGCCCATAGTAACAAAACTCTAATAATAGGTTTCTGATTTTATGTTGTCTTCATGTGATCCTTTGCCAAAGAGCCTCCTTAGTTATATTCCATTGTCTTTTTGACAGTGGTACATGGTTGTTTTAGTCCAAATAATACAGGATATGTCCCAGAATAAGATCAGATCTCACTGTGTGCTTAAATGCAGTACACTGTGGTCAATGTTTCTGGCAGATTCTTTATTCTCAGTGTATTTCCCCCCCAATAAAATATATCAGACATGATGAGGCATAATAATTCACCCCTTCTGAAACTAAGGAGAAATGTTTCCATGAAACAAGATATTTTTGACAGTCTTAAACTACAATAAACTTCTCTTACAACCACATTTATATCCATTGATGTCATGTTACAGTTTTTCCCATCTTGTTAAAATAATAAATATGCTGTCCTAACTCTCTAAGAAACAGCATGGCACAGCTACTATAGCTGTAGAGATTTGGAGGGAGGGGATAAGAGTGGGGAATTTTCTTTATTTTATTTTATTTATGAAATAGTTTATACATTTGTCTTTAAAAGTAGCAATCACATGGATTGGTATTTTGGCTGACTGATCTGCAAAATTATCTGTTATCATCTTTTTTGAGCCCTAAGAAACAAATTCTTTGTGGGGTCCTCAGCATCCATCAAAGGTGTTTGTAAGACTAGGAATAACCGACTGCTTCCACAGGCAGTGGAAAAGCAAAGAACACTTCCATACACTTGTTTAAAAAAGCAGTGAAAAGTACTGACTTTTCATTCACCCTGAGGCTTGAAAAACAGACATGGATGTCCTGCAGCTGACTTTCTCTTGGAACTCAAAACATTAAAATCCATTGTTTAGTGGTTTTCAGTCACTTGCTTTTTTTGAGATGTTGTGTAACCTAAAGAAAATAGGGCTTTTTGGGGTTGTTTAAAAGTTCTATTTATGGTACAGAAAACATGACAGTCCAAGTTAATTACTATTTCAGTTGCTGACAAACTGGAAGCATGAACAAAAAAGGAAGATAAAGTAACCCTTAGAAAGATTTTGTCAGTTACTCCTCCAGGGATAGAACTGAATTGTTATTATTTTTATATAAAACAAATGGGAAAAACTCTGTGCTGTATTTGAATATACTATTTCATAGGTAAATAAGAGCAACATACCCACAAATCAACCAACATTTCCACAAAAACCCAGTTGAGATGAAATAATTAAATAACTATCCAAATTGCTATTATCCCAGAAACCAAACTGTCCATACTCAGGAAGTATGGAATCAGTTAATTCTTAAACAACTGAACCATTCATGTTACATCAACCACATTATTACTACTTTTGTTTTGGCATAGTGTTTTATCAAGGGTTGAGATTTTCAGAAAATTGCATTAAAAGGTTTGCCCACACCTTTTTTAAAAATACAGGTTTTTAAGGAAAAACACAGGGAATTTTTATGGGGGGAGGGAGGTGGAGCACATTTAGTCATTTACTCCCTCAGTTTTTATCCAGGTTTCAAAAATATTTTCTGATGTGATAGAGAAATGCTGGCCAATTATAGAAATAAGTTATTTTATTCCCAGTGCGTGAAAACAAAACCACACCGAGAAACCAAACAAAACACAACAAGAACAAAAACCTTTGTCTAACTCTCAGTTTCTCCTGATAATTGATTAAATTAATTGATAAAATTGTCACGTTTGAAGTTGTTCCTCAAATCAACTGCTTTAGAGGATTTTGAAAATGTGTAAGAATATGAAAAAAAGAAGTACGTAGAGTTCTACAGAGAGATCATCATACTGCAGTTCTGTATCTTCTGAAAAAGAAAATAGAACTTAACATACCTATACAGTAAATTTAAGGCATTGCCTTTATAATGTCCTATACCTAGTGCTTGTTAAGGATTTGATTGCCTCCCTGAGCCTCGAGCAATTCACCAAGCTGCAAGAAACTCTTGATGCTGTGGCAGTGTTGGTTTAGGTTGCCCAGTGTTGCTTCCTTTCTATACCAAAGTGGATGTGGTTATACGTCTAAAAGTATTTTTGTCACTGTAGCCTATTTTGGTCAAGGAATTTTCTGCCAACATAAACCGCCTATGCAGAGTTGGGGTTACTTGGAGTGTCTGTGTAGATACATCTCATAATCTGCATTATATTTTGGGAGACTGACACCAGTGACTTTAGTTAGGACCAGGTAGTGCAAAAGGTGAAGGGTTTGCATGTTTGTAGGCCAGCACGTGCTCTGGGTTTATGCTGACAAGAGCATGGGTGTGAAGAACTGGGATGCTACTGTCACCTTTAAATTCAGTACAGCAGTTTTGCTCTCCCCTTCAGTATAGGTTCTTGGCCCTGACATGGACAGCCTTGGAACATGTCTCTCCTCCTGTTGAGAGAAGGGCAGGCGCCGCAATGTTTCAATTCCGTACTTCTGTTTTCTGCTCCAGCATAGGTCTTGCCCTCCTTCCTACTTTTTAATGAGTGTAATGGTACAGTTGTTGTATTTATCAGTGAAAAGCTGTTATCTGAAATAAACTGCCACCCATACTCCAAGACAGAAATTGTTACCTAATACTCATTTCTAGTGCTTGATGTGCTTAAAGATCATCTTGTCCTGCTTAAGGAGTGAACGCTGTACTTTGACTATGGAAGTCAGACTGTTTCTCATATACATACTTTAATTGATAATATATCTGACAATGGTATTATTGTTTGGCAGTTGCTGTAGGAATCTAATAAATTCTGCTTAAAGGCTCAGACATAGGTATAATTGTCTGTAATGAAAGCATGTATCTATTGATTAACAAGTACAGCTCTTTAACTGAGTTTTGTACCTCAGATGTTAATAACTTACTGCTAGATGTTTTCATATTTTTTTATTTTGATTTTACTAAGACACAATATGAATGTATCTATTGCAATTAGAAATTTTGGAATCTCTACTTGAAAAGCAGTATGGAACATAATCTTATCCAAAAAGCAACAGTAAACAGTGAAAGCACATGAAGTCAGAAATAACTGCTATTTGGCCTGAGAAACTGGCATGTTGTGCTTTACTTCAGTTATGTCCATCCCTCAGTTGCATTTTTCAGAATTTTTAAAAGGGGTGGAAATCTGGGGCAATTTTCTCTATTTATATTTATTCTGTCACAGTATGTGTCACCAGGTCTGTGCATATAGGTAAAGCTTGTTTGGTGGGATAATATTCCTGCAAGATAATATTCCTGTGGGATAAGATTCCTACATTCTCTTTTTACTGTAGCTTTAACTGGCTGCTTGTGTCCTTCCAGTAAAAAAGTCATCAGAAATCATCTTAAGCTAGGTTTTTTCTGACTTTTCTTCCCTCCTCCATCTGGAAACTATACGTGAACATCCTTTAACTATCATGTTAGTTTACGGGAGCTAAATTTGACATGACATGTCATCCTTAACTTGGTATCATCATATGTTGTTCTGGTTAGCATCAAGCTCCTTTAAATGTAGTAGTCTTTGTCTGTCCTAATCTTTTAATTATGAGTTATTTTATACATATTAATAGGCAGTAATTTTGTGGTACAGACGAGGCTGTCTTCAGCTGACTTTTTTAAAAATTTCTATATAAAATTTCAGGGAAAAGAATCCTATCTTACCCAGATACCTTTAACCTTTGCAAACAGTATTATGCTTTCAACTTACTTTGGAAGCTGTCTTATTTTTGTTCTGTATGGCTTATCCAACATGTCTGCTTCTTGGTTTTACCAAAGAAAATCCCGTAAATCCCTCCCTGACCATGGCCTATCTTGTAGCATTGCCTTAAGTACTCTTTGGCAGTTGGTTATGTTCATGTCAGCCCCTAAGTCCCTATGCTTCCTTCATAATTAGGTTTTGTTTTGGGTGCAGAGAATAGGTTGGCGCAGGTAGTACAACTTCAAACAAACAACCCTACCTCTGTACAGATCAGTTAGATCTTTAGCAGTAATCCTTATATAGCTGTGAGGTTTGCTTCCGAACTTCAGAAGACTTCTTTCCCACCTCCTTCTTGGTTTGGTTTGGTTTGATTTGACCTTGAAACATAACTAAGACCAATCATAGGCAGCTAAGTATCATAAAATGGAGCAACAAGCCCTGAAGTTAACACAGTTGTGAAAAAAATGATAGATAGGGTGTGGAAGGTTCCTCATCCAGTCCTGATAATAGTAAGCATGCTGCAAAAATCTCTTCAGAGGATAAGGGTGGAAATGTGTTGGACAAGCTGGTGAAAAATCCCACTGACCCAGGTGGCTGGCTGCAAGGCTGCCTCTGTTGGCTAATACCCATTTGAAAGCCCTGGTTCCTCTTCAGATGTGCAGAACATAGACACTGTATGATGTTCTGAACTGAGGTACTGAGCACAAGGGGTGGGTAAAGTCATTTTCATCCTGCTCAAGAAACTCAGAGACAGGTGGCATCATCAGCATCGTATATAAATCTTCTTCCACAACAGGAAATTGGCAAAGAGAGAGACAAAGGTGACTGCTGTGAAGTAGGCTTTCTAGGTAGGTTGACTCCGTGATGTTTGTTTAACTTCTGCTGCCTGTGAGTTAGAATATAGATATGATAATAAATACCCCTTTTCAAAGTTAGCAACCTATGGTATGAATGCTTGTCTTAAAAACTTC
This sequence comes from Calcarius lapponicus, assembly GCA_039654755.1. Taxonomy (NCBI): domain Eukaryota; kingdom Metazoa; phylum Chordata; class Aves; order Passeriformes; family Fringillidae; genus Calcarius; species Calcarius lapponicus. Next base: position 60,397,701 of record CM077465.1, read on the forward strand.
ACAATGATACATGGAAGACAGGGAACCAACCCTTCCTGCTCATACTTTGTTTTGCAGAAAGTTTCCCTCAAATGTATATGCAACAGTTCCTTGGAGGGGGGAGAAGAAATATTCAGATGGTGTACTGAGCTAAGGTCATATAAGAAAAACCTTTTTTTACTGTGAAGGTTACTGAACACTAGATCAGGTCGCCCACTGATAATCAAATTCAACTGGATGCTGCCCTGTGCAATTTGTTCTGGTAAAACCTTGTCTGAACAGGAAGCTTGGACTAGGGGATCTCAGAGGTCCCTTCACACCTCTGCTTTGGAAAAGTCTATCCTATTCTTAGCAATTTAGGAAATGCATCTTTCAGACATAGAACAAAGCAGCAGCTATCATCAGTCCTGATTCAGGTGGGCTTTGCTTGACTGCATATGGCCTAAAATGCTGCCATTTGGCTTTTGCTATTTTCCAGTATGAGAAGTAGATCATTGCAAGCCATCATTGCAAGCCCAGGAAACAAGAAGCCGAAGCATTTCCTGACCTGTTTATTAGAGCAGAGGTTCTGCAGCATAGCAAGATAGTTGCAAAGGTACCTCTGACAGAGATGTCAGGATAAGTCCATAACAAGCACATGGGAAAATTCCTGATAACTTGTGAGTAGGAAGTGCAAAAGATTTAGCAGATGCAATAGCAGCATGTTTTGCTGGGCCTGTGTGCCCTTGGAAAACCGTAAAATACTTCTCCCTTGATTCTGCATCTCTTGTAGGCAGCTGATGAAATGTCACTATTCTTCAAGCACAACATGCAGAACCATCACTGTAGTGGCTGCTTTGGGGAGATTTACAGCCTTTGGAGCCTCAGCAACACAGATAGGGAAAGGTTATCTTCATGTCTACTCTTCTGTGTCTGCTGACAGGGAATTGCTTCTCACTGGCTACGTAGGAGAGATTTATAGCCTTTCCTCTTCAAGAGTGTACGATGTAATGTCTACCCCACATTGCCAATGTTCAGCAGGTGTTTGGAGTTGCATTTTGAGTGGCTGATCACATTTCAGCAGGAGGAGATGTGACATTGCTTTTAGAAGTTGCAAGTATTTAATTTCATAGGTTTTCCCCTGCTTTAGCTGGAGGGTGAGAAGAAAGCATTTGAAACAGCTCACAGCTAAATAATTTGCTGAGGTTGATAGTGTGTGTCTAATTGCTGTGGATTACAGTTTAATTTTGTGATGCACTTGAAAAAGGTATCTGTCTTTCTTTGAGTATTATACTTTTTAGAAACCTTCTCAATTATTGGAAGGGATTTGGTCATGGGTTTTGGACAAAAGACAAGGAAAATAATGGAGGCCAAAGACAAGTGTGATTTTTCCACAAGTATTTTTTCATAAGTGTGTTTAAAGGACAATGCCAGAAAGGGATGAGGAGAAAAGCATGAACTGAAGTGATGTAGGAATTAGAAGGGAATCCTGTCTTTGTGTGAAGGATTTACTCAGTGAAATCCTGGTTACTGAAAAAACACCAACCCTTTCAAACCTTCGACCTGCAAAGGTAGGTAGAGACTTCGTTAGCATTTCAGTAAAAGAGTCAGACATGTAGACTGTATTAAAATAATCCAAATTTTTTTGTATTTTTACTTTTTCTGCACCAGCCTGCTCTTTCTACTGAAAAGAACAGTACTCTTAGGTTAAGGATGCTGTTTCGGTGCAATCATTAGCTCTGGGAAACAAGAGCTGCAGGGGGACATGATGAATAACCATATGGCTAGACTGTAGCCTAAAAAAATAAAACCTGGAAAGCCCCTGGCCCCAAGTTAAAAATTGCTAAATTCTAGTCCAGTACAGGTAAAAGCACAATACCTAAATGCAAATGAAAAAAAAAAGGGCAGGTAGAAATAGGTAGTGGGTTGATGAAGCTGTGACAAGGGCTTATAAAGAAACAAAAGAGGTGGCATGGGTCATTGTAACAACAATAGATAAATATGGCTAGAGCAAGAAGGCATTGCTTTTTGTTCCAAATGTCTGGGACATTTGGAGTCCCAGACAGAGTGAGAGTCTGGATCTTGATGAGAATGTGAACAGGATTGATTAACAGAGAAAAGCCTTTCTTGAAATGAAAAATACCTGCTTCCCTAAAATTGCTGCACCAACAAGTGTGCCAAGGACATGGTATAGTGCTGAGTAGGGGCAACAGGACCTGCTTTCTGCACATGCCCCTGTGTGCTCAGGGAGCAAAAAGAACCTCCAGTTCCTTGCAGGGGTGAGTGAGAAGGTGTAATACAATTTGGGGGATGATGTTTACCCCAAAGCATAAGTCTCACCTTGAGCTACAGATAAGCTACTCTTGGCTGCAGATACAGAGCCTGGATTCCCATTTTTCATGATCACCTTAAGAGCAACTTAGGCCAACTTGAGTTCAGGCATGAAGAGGAGGAGACTGTGTTGTGCTCTGTCTCAAATCTATCCTCTCAGGAGGCAGGTGTGTTGATGTCTTGTTCGACAAAAACAGCTTGGGGAAATAAGATTTCTGACAGCCCATGGAAGCTGTTACAAACCTCGACTGAATCAAGCCAGGTAATGAAGCTAATAGGGAGGCATCAGAAAGATTAATCACTGTTATTTAAATTGTGTGACAGCTGAAGTCCTCCACCCTTTGTGCTTGGCACTGTACAAAGCACATACTAGAGGATGATCCTTGCCCTGAATTCTTGCTGTCTAATGAGAGTATGGACTGCTACAACTTGCAGAAGCAGGAGCAGGGCTGAATTTTACTAGCTGAGATCAGTAATGTTGGTTCACTTCTGAAATACTTTACCATGTCCACAGAAGGTTATCGTAATTGCCTCCATGGCCAAGCTGTTGCATGTGGTCTTTTGACAAGCATGGCACAAGAGCTTTTATTCACACTTTAGCTTATTTGAGCCAAAATTCTTGGCGTGATCTTCTTGTCCTCTTGTATGTTCCCACAGAATCTGATTATTCTGCCTGTTTGGGTGACTTAATTTCTCTTTATTTTTCACTCTTAAAGACTGGTTAAAATTTTAGTACTTAAGTGAAGTATATGGGATTTATGGTGATTGTGACCTGGTACTTTATAAAGACAGTGATGTTATAAATAATGAATGACGAGATTGCAGATTAATACCACTGAGATGACCACAGTGCAACCAAATGTTCTTCTTACCATACATATGGAGCCACAAATCTGTATTTGGATTTTCATAAATGCTCTTCCTAAAAAAAATTCTAATAAAAACAAAGCATCCCAAACATGGCTTGCTGGTATTTGTAAGCTAGTTTTTTCCTTACTTGTTTTCAATTATACTGAAAAAGGCTCAAATGATCAGTGATCTCTTACAGCTTTTAAAACCAGAAATTAATTAGCTGTCTGGTTTGGGGACAGCTGATTCACATTCATATATTTTCTGATTCAGATTCAGGATGTTTCTTCTTCCTTGCTACTCTGATCATGCACACCTCCAAAGCTGCTAATAGTATTTAATGTAACTGTTTTGTGTAGGGTGTCATGTCAACATTTTCTATTCTGCATTTCTTATAAGGACAGGTTCCTTGTGTATCTCCATTTTTCCATTCTGCTGTCAGCTCTTGCAGTGTCATTTCCTTCTGTTCTTGTTTCTTCCTTCCTACACACCTCCCTTCTCCCAGGTTCACAGCATGATTACAGCCTAGAGCCTGACCCAGAGCTCAGTGGAGCAGTTTGCAGCCACGGGGAGTTGCAGTGACCGTGATTGAGACTGACAGAGAGAATAAAGCTTTCCACTTTTGTGAAGCATCTTCATGGCTACAGTGAGAAGCTCTGTGACATACAGCAGTAGCCCTAGAGGAGGCTAAAGACATAGACACAACATCAAGAATGCTTCCTGCAGCATATTCAGATGCCAGACGGGACTTTTTCCTAGCCAGTCCAGGAAATTTAATGGGCAGTCCTGACCTTGCTCACCATTCCTTTTCTGTTTCCACAATTCAGATTTAAATAGGCAGGTAGCACAACTTGTAACAACTTGTAAACAACAGAATTCCTCTTGCAATTCATTTTTTCCTTCCCGCCACAAGCTCCCCCGTGCCTGTGCCAACACCTGTGTGTGCTGCTCTGTGTCCCCTCTGCACACAGCCACAGCCTCTGCCTTGCATTAGCAGCCTTGCTGGAGCCCGGCATACGCTGTACCTGACACATGTCGTTTGTATTAGCGTTCCCTTTTTGATCAGGCTGTGTGAGAACCCAGCAAACAGGAAGGTAGCCACCCTCTTATGTTGATAGTTCTGTGGTGGCAAGCGTTCTCACCCTGTTGTCCCAGCTCTTCTCTGCCAGTTGCACCATATTTAGGGCGGATTTGAAGCTCAGCCAAGCTGACAGTCAAAGTTCCCCTCGATAAAGCCTCCAACAGCAGGAGGCTCCCGATGGTGTTGTCATTCTCATGCCTACTGCTCAGGTTTTTATTTTTTGCCCTAACACATGGGATATGCTAAACATGAGATGAAGGAATGGGTGGTTCTTAGATATCCATCATGAAATATGATACATATCTGAGTGATTTTGATTTTCCTTTACCAATTGTAGCAGCTGAAGCACTGGTCCCTACAGTGAAGTTGTATCATGATTTCTAGTCCAGTTTTCTTTTTGAAACTGCTTGTGAATTCCTGAAACTTTTCTATCTGAAGTACTCCAGCCTTTGTCTCTCTTTTACTTTAATCAAAGTCTTTTCTTTCACTTTTTCTGAAAAATTATTGAAGACTCCCTCAAAATCAAATCAGACAAGTTACAAAGTTTGTTATCTGTGCACACAAAGTGGCTTCATTCTGGAAACTGAAACACAGCGTGGAAGCGGTCTTTGGTCAGACATCATGTATTTCGTTGCCACTGGCTTTGGCTTCATTAGTCTCCCTGGCAAATGGTGAATGTGTGGACTTGTTAATTGTTTAAGTTAAGATAAAATAAGGAGTTTACTCTTCTTTTGCAGACAGATTAGTGTTGTCACTTTCAGGTAAAGTTTCCACAATTGTTAAGAGGATCAATAAGGCTTGTGTAAGTTAAAGTTAACTTTCTGAATCTTCAGTGGCTGTGTTTCAATAAGTCTGTGAGCTCCATATGCTGTGGCTGTAGTCAGTATTAATTCAGGCATTGAGATGGGTGTGGGAATTCGCCCTCAGCCCTCCAGCTGGCACTGAAGTTGTTGTTCACGTAGCTGCATGTCGGTCTTGAGCTGCTTGGAGCTGTGTGTGGAGAGGGGCAGGGGCCAGACCAGCTGAAGGTGGCTTGCAGCAGCTTGAGTCTCCCACAAGGGCATCCTGATACTGCTAATCCTGTCCTAGAGGGGGACAAAGCAGGAGCTGCCAGGCTGCGTGCAGAGCAGCTTTACACTGGCAGTCCTTTGCATGGAAGGATTTCCTGCAGCCTGTGCATTACTGCTGGAGTGGAAGGACACAGAGGCAGCCTGGTAGCTCCAAGGATCTGGATTCCAGACTTCAGTGGCTGTGTGGGAGGTCTGAGGGTCAAAGGCCCAGACCCAGGCATGCCTATATGTTCTTCCTCTTGCCTGTATCGGACTTCCATCTCCTTCCCACTTCCGCAAAACCTCCTGGATGTTTTGGGAAAAACTGCGCGTTGCTTGCCTGGCTGTCCGCTGCAAGGGTATGGGAGATGAGGTCATGTGGGAAAATGGCTCCAGTGGAGCCAAGAGGAATGTGGAATTTGGGCAGCAGCCAAATTCAGATTACTTTTACATGGCCATCTGCACCTGTGTTTGTGGGGGTGGGGATTTCTGATTCTGTTGAACTGACTCAGCAGTTGTACACACAAGGGCTGGCAAGGTTTCTCCCCTCTCCTCTCATCTGCTCAGTGTCCCTGCCAACACCCCATCATTCCCATCCAGGTGCAAGTAATCTCTATCGAGAAATCAGAAGAACTCATCCCAGGAACTGACGTGAGACTGATAGTGGAGGAACAACTGCTGAGGTGCTACGTCCAGAAAATACTGGCTCGTTGTGTAAATAATGAGCCTGTCCATAAAGCACCATGCCCTGGAACTGTGGTCTGGAGGGAACAGCACACATGGTTTTCTGTAAGCCCTGTCCTGCTTTCAACACAGGCCCATAAAAGGAGGTGTTGGTGGTAGTGAGGGGATCTGCTGTCTCCACAATGCTTGAGTGGACTTGAGTCTGTACTGGGACTGTCTCTGAAGGATTTCCTTTGGTCTCAGTTGTGGCTTGGGCCTGTAATGCACAAAGGAACAGAAATTACTGGGTTTTACATGTACCACCAGAAGTCTGCTTGTACTTCTGAAGACAAAGAGGCTAGATACATGTTCCAAGTAGCCTTAAAACAAAGAAGAAATGTAATGCGTAGATGGATGTAGAAGAAAATTATAAAATATAAAAAAATACTGAGTGATAGAGATGAATGTAGGTGGCAATATTGCCCTTTGGCTTGCAAGAAGGGAAGATTTTCCATATCTTTGAAATAGGCATCATTAGCATCTATACCATTCTCTGCTTTATAATCAGCCAAGGAGGTAAATCAGGGTTAGGCAGAAATTCAGAGAGCTATAACCAGCTCCCTAATGGCCCTGCTGTCCTTTGTGTGGACACCAGCCTGACACAGAAGGCAGAGGCATGTATTGTTCACACTCTAACTCCCTTCATTACGTGGGAATATGCTAATAAGCATATTTTTCTGACCCCCAAGTTGCCAACCTCATGTTATCTGCCATGGGAATTCCACGCTCTCCAGTGAGATAGTTGTGTTACCCAGAGATGAACTGCCAGAGAGAAAATACCCAAGTAAACAAACATATGCTTAGTGACCTAATTAAGCAGAATGTTTATATTCCATTCAAGTATGAGACCATTTCAGTTTATTTCCTGTTCTGCATTCTAATTTTGCTTTCAGAAGTATAAACAACTGGCTGTAGAGTTTTTGTCTCTCAACAACTGACCCTGTCAGACATTGAAAATACAGCAAAGATATGAGGTGTCAAGGAGTATCAGCAAAACTTTCACTTCAGAGAGGAGTGGAAATTATAATTATTCCACTGATCTCAACTTAGTTCATTACATTTTTCCACATCATCTAGTAACTGAGTTAAGCAGCCTATACACTTCGGAAAAGAGAAGTGTTTTTAATGGAGTTCACCAGCCAATTAATTGCAATGCATAATAAAATAGTCACAATATAATGTTTTATCATAATTTGTTGGGCGATACCAGAACAATAAGGCATAATGTTAATAGCAGAGCAAAACTGTTTCTAGAGAAAAATTGTTTAGAGAAAAATTGTTTGAGGGCAGTTCCTGCCAGGATGCAGGGTTGTCCTGCCAAACTCAATATGGTCTCAGATAAAGGCTGTCTACATCTGTGCCAAAGGATGTGCAGAAGTGTGGGCATAAATACATGTGCAGTAGCTCTGTGCACCACTTTTCTCAGGTTTGTATGTCCATGAACTTAAGTTGTTCCAAAAGTAAAATTGAAAAGTGAAAAGAGAAGAGCAGTGTGAAATTGATTGGGAAAGTCAGAATTTGCTGTTTAGGAGGATAAAGATGGAGAAGTTTGATGCAGTGTATAATTAGTGCAATCTGACAAGGAAGAGGCATTTACAGGATGTGTTGTGTCAGTTCTTTTTCTAGACAACATGTTGGTTATGCGCAGAAGCAGTGTAGTAAAATGGCGTTTATTTATACATAAATACTTAGGGAAGGATGCAGCTTTCATAAAAGAACATGCATTTGGTGTAATACTGCTTTTGCAGGCACGCCACTAAAAACTGCCTGCTGTTTGAACTACCCTTCAGCGGGAGTAGTCCTTCAGGAATTGCACAGGCCAAAGGGCTTCAATGAATACTGTCCTGTTAAGACTGAAGCCCGTTAAATCAGCACTAGAAATTTCCATCAGTTATAAAGTTCAGCAGTGAGTCAGTGATGTTACCCACTTCAGGGCAGAGAGGATATGTATGTACCTGTACACAAATTCATATACATGAAACAAAGATTGTTTTGTCTATTGAATTTGCTATAAATCACTTAAATGGGAGAGTAGGAAAGTGTGTTCTGTGCTGTAAATAACAGAGTATACTGGCAATCATCATAAAAAAGTACCATTTCACTGAGATAAATCACATCAGTGAGTTCATCAGTTAACCAGTTAAACATGCATGAAGCCCCATGAGTGCTTTATAGTAATTTTGAAATATGGTTGCATACTTACTTACATTAATAGAAATATAATGGCTTTTTAAACAATATACAGGAACCCAGAATTTGTATAGATGTGTTTGTGTTTGTATACATATTTATACATTTACAGTTTAATGAATAATCCAGGACTGAAATCGTGTTCAGTGCTTACTTCCAGTCTTTTAATATAAGTGGGATCATCTAAGCCAAATATGAGGAAGACTCTTCCTCTCAGACCCTGCTGCTTGCGCAAAAAAAAAGCTTCAGGGTTGAGGGGAAGTCATTCTTCAGGCTTCTCCCAGCCTAGTTCTTTCCTCTTTTGATGTCCTCAGATGCTCCCAAGGACTTTGGGGGCTTTTTGAGCTCAGCTCAGAGCCGCCTGCCAGTCCCATTGGGTGCCATTTCCTCTTCAAAGAGCTATTCCTGCAGCTGCTCCCTTCTGCGCAGGGAGCGGAAGCCTTTGAAATTGCTGCAGCTTCGCTGCACAGTCTGTTGGAACAGCTCGCATCAAAAAGGAGAGGAGGAGAAGTGCTTGTATCTGTTTAAATTAATTATAGAGGCTCCAGCAGAAATGTGAAGGCAAACAGAGAGAGGAGACCTGATTTGTGGGGTACTTCTTAGAAAATCAATTGCTAATCTCTGCATCGACTTTCTGCTCCTGGCAGAGAATGAAGCAGCCGTGCCAAAAATTCTTTTTACAGGAAACGTTCTCCAATGGGACAGACAGACAATGTGTGATCAGCTCAAAAGCTGCAGTGCTGTGCTGCTAGGGAGCACCACAGGGAGGTTAAATCTTATGCTGCTTTGATAACGGAAAGGTTCAAACCTGTAAGCAACATGAAGAAGTCACTTCAAAAATTATACCAAAATATCACATCTTTATTCTCAGGGTGGGCAGTCTCTGAAGTCCCCTGATCTGCCCATGGGACCTGTTTGGCACTGCAGCAACCCAGGAACTAGGCCCCACAGAAGTCCATTCTCTCTGTCTTCCATCTTCTGGGAGGTGCTGCACAGAGAGGTGGTTATGTTCAGCAGTGATTGCAGATGAACTGTGGGGAAGAGGATATTACATCAGGTGAGCATGTGATGAGTTTCTTACCCCGTGTTAGAGATCAGGAATTGGTCTGGAACATGCTGGAAAATGGAAGGATTGAAACATGTTGGGTTTTTTTTTTCTTGGCCTCCAAGTCAGCTTTGTTGCTTCCATGTGTGATGGACGGGAAGAGGAATCATTTCCTGTGTGAGGCACTAACACTGCTCAGACTGACAGACTGATAAACAGTTTTGACCAGGAGAACTGGAGAAGACCCTGAAGATAGCAGAATAATTGCTGCCTTTCCAGCAGCCCTGTAAGGCTGAGACTCATGGCAAGTACATGCTGTTCTGTCCATCAAATGAGAGATTGTGCAGCATCCACCTCCAGAGGAGTTTGAACTACAGTGTCCTTGACTGTGTGGTGCCAGTATCCTTCATATGAAGTCATCAGAAGCAAAGAGCTTGGGTTCAAATGTTAGGCTAAAGAGTGGATTCACTCTAAACTGTAAGATTTATCTGAGGTTTTGCCTGAAAGGAACTGGCTTACAGGAAGACGCCTGATCTGCATATCTGATATGGGGAAATAGGCAATATTTTGCTCTATTTTTTTATTCCTCTGGCTTAATCTTTGTGTGTATGTAAAATATACTTTGGAAATTAGCTTAGCAGTAGCAGTGTTGGTGTTTTTTAACATCTGCATTCAGTAATACAGGCAGACTTTGAAAGTAGATGGTTTGGGTTTCATTGCTTCACACATTCCTCAGCTGTGGTTTAAGTCTGTTGTTGCTTTGGCTTAGGGGTCTGGGGACATTGTGCCAACAGCAGAAACTGATCTCAAGTGTTGGATGTGTGACAGATACTGTGGCATGAACTTCTTAGGTGGCATCTCCTCATTCTTCAGTGGCCCTTTGAAAGGATGAAACAATCTTTTAGCCAGAAGGTCTCTAGCTCCTTTGTCCCAGCTTTCGGGCTTGAATTGCTGGTGGTTTTAGAATCATGATAGAGTTAGATATGAGCAAATGCTGGAATAATGATGTCTTGATACTTGAGGATTCAGGTATACCCCTAAGGTATATTGCACCACTTTAGGAAGAGGAACTCTGGATTTTAATAAGCAGCTGATATTTAGGAGGACAAAACAGGGTTCTGAGCTTCTCTCATTAGAAAGAAGCAGAGGTCAAGATACCAGGCTTAGGTGCTTCTGGAGTTACTGTCCATGGATAAATGCTCTTAAAGAAGGAAAGACATTTTCCAGCTCTGCCTTGCAGAATTCTTCCATGCTTTTGCTCAACTGGGAGGAACAAGCTAGTTTTGGGGCAATAATGGAAATGGCTTTTTTCATAATGTACCAGTCTTAATTGCATATTCTGCAGTGTTTTTCTCTGCCTGGTACATTTGGCTGCACTAAATCAGAGTGAATTTATAATCTTTTACTTCTGGAGGAGGTGGCAGGAAGGCAGATGACTACAGTACCTCTTATAGAATATTATTATAAAAGAAGTGTGAATTACCTCCTAGCCTCTCATGCTGTTGAAAAATTGATTTGAATGACATTTTCAAGGTGTTGTTTCTAAGACATTCAGTAATTGTCATTCATCCATGAATGGTTAGTGAGATGAATAACAAAAAGTTGTTTTGGATTCATAGGAGGAAGTGTTAAAAAATAACATTTAGAAAGAAACCCTAGTTATGCTAAATTCTCCTCTATATCTAAACAGCACCAAGGTTATCTAAGTGGATTTAGGTAATCCAGTAATTGTGAAAAACATTATTGGAGACATAGAAGTGGAAAGATCATTTCCATTTGTGTGTGGACTCTTCAGAGTTATCTGACATGGGCAGATGCATAGAATATTATGGCAATGTGGCTTTGAGGAAAATAAAGCAAGCCTCCTTGCTGGTCATTGTTTAGGCAGATAAAATAGAGCAGCATTGCTGTTGACTTCATTCATATTTTCAGCAAGCAAATGTCAGAATTCAAACATGGCAAAGAGAGAGGAGGGAAATTAGTGAATCTTTGAGGACTTCATCTTTGAGTGGAAACCTGCAAAATAATTGACCTGCAAGGAGACATACACTTATTGTGTAGTTGAATGTAGGCTTTAGGAAAGCTTGCAATAGATTTCTTTCTGAGAATATTACAAAGAGGTGGTGTGCCTCAAGAAACCAGAATACTTCATCAGGATTTAAAGAAGATCCTTGTAGTTCTTATAGACAGATGCTAATGGGTGAAAACAATGTGTTATTTTGAAGGTGCATGACACTTTAAAATTGCTGGTATCTTAGGCTGAAAGTGGGAGGAATTATAGAAATACAAAACATCTCCCAAGCAGCACTGGCACAGCATCAGCACTGTCTGTTTAACATTAACCCCCCCATTAGGGGTCTGGAGTGGGCAAGTTCCTGGAAGGGGACGGAACCAGGCCAGTTGAGCCAAATTAACCAAAGGGATATTCCATACCATATGATGTCAGCTCAGATATAAAAGCCGAGGGAGGGAGGAGGAATGTGGAGCATTTGTTATTTTACAATGTTCACCTTCCCCTGTGAAGTGCAACCCCTGTGTGTGCTGAAGCCCTCCATCCCGAGAAGGGGCTGAACATCACTTGCCAATAGGAAGTAGAGATTAAACTTTTTTTCTCCTTTACTAATGCACATGCAAACTTTTGCTTTAGTAAAATGCTTTATCTCAACCTACTGATTGTTTTCCATCTTGTTTTCTCTCCCCTGTCCCACTAGGAAGGGGAATAATAGAGCGGCTTGGTGGGCACCTGATGTCCCACCAAGGTCAACTATAGATACATGCATCCTCCAAAAACATCATTAGTAGTGCTGAGCTTCCATCCAAAACTTCTATCTGCACGAAAGCAATCAGTAAAGCAAATATTTTTTGATTAATTACAAGAAAGAAACTTAGGCTAAAGGAATAGGTTTCTAAGGAAATGCTAAGAGCACTTAATAAAAAAGTCTTCTACCTATCTACTTCTGTAATATCTGTTTATAGAGTGTGCTTTGACTCACATGTTCTCCATCTGCTCTGTCCCGCTTGTCTGTGCTTTTGCCATGCATACATCTGCTTGAGATGCGAGGTAAGTTGCCCATCTCTACTGAGAAGTAACCAGAGAGTATAAATATTTTTTGCAATATTAATAGCAAGAACTTGTGCTTATGAAGTGCATTGCATTGTCTCTAGTGACTTCTGCACCTTGCCTACACTTCTTTTGTTCCCTGAGCTCTAGATGTCCAGTTTTTTGGACATCTAGAGATTTTTTTGGCTTGGTTTTTGCAACTGCTTTTTTCTTTTCCTGTCCCTGAAAGATTTTTGCAGCGTTAAAAATACCAATTATGTGGGTCATTTCTCCCATTCTACATTTTAAACCAGAACATCCTTAAACAGTAATACTTTTTCTCCAACCTCCATAGGCTATCTTCCTTGGAGGACTTCATAGCTGCACTGTCTCCATTAAGCCTGCCTGTTGCTGTGGCTGTGAATAAAGCAACACCTTGTCTTGTGAGTGATACCAGAATAGAGCGTAAAGAAGAAAGATAGGGCAGGGAATTTCTTTCCTATCAAAAGCCAGACAGGTCTTCCATTGATAAAGACTTTGTTAACACCCATATTCACACTGTTCAGCAGAGGTGGAGAGAGAGTGGAGAAGCTGAGCAGTGTCCAGGCAATGTGAAGCTAGAAGCAGAAAGGGGAAAAAGGGATTTTATAGAGAAAGAGGTGAAAGGTGGGAGGAGAAAGAACATTTCAGCTTGTGGTGGCTCATCCGAATGAAGCTGGCTGGAGGTTTCCCTGCTCTCAGGCACCAAAGCACCAAAACAGTAGTTGAAGTGATTTAGGAGTCCTTAGAGGGCAGAAAGCATGGTATCAAATAATGAAGACTTTTGCCATATTACAATTAATCTAATTTTTGTTTTCTCACTTTCAGTTTGAAGGACTATTAAATACATCTGGAATTGATAAATGAATGAATAGACTGCCATTTACAAATCCTCACCCAAAATGAAAGAATGTGGCTTCCTGTTAAATGGGAGATTATTACTGTCCCAACATAGGCAACAGCATTAGCAATGAGTCCAACAAAATTAAGGAGCTTTCTGAATGCTTTGACAAATAGAGTGCTAATGGCCTTGATGAAAAATTACTTTTAGCAAGATCTTCCAAATATTTCCTCCAATTTCAACTATATTTCAGTCCCACTACATGCATCTGTTCTTCTTAAAGGAATTCTAGCAGGCGTTGGGACATTTTTCAACATCATTGGTCAATTACATTACCACCAGGCTGGTCACATACTAAATTCAATCGAAGTTATGGTTCTCAAAGACAGAAAGCCTACTGCTTTGTGGACACTGGGGCTGAAAAATCATGCCAAGGGCGTCACAGCATGGCGCCATCATTTTTCGCCTCCCCACTTTTCTAATCTGGGCCACCATTGTGCTGGAGACCTCAGAAGCAGCCCCAAGATTCCATTACAGTTAGTGTTAAGGTTCAGAGAGGCAGGAATCGTAAAGTTCCAGGGACGCCGTGACTGCAGAAGTCGTGCAAAGGGATCACTGCAGAGCACCAACATTTCTGCCTTCACACCCTTCTAATCTGGGTCACCCACGGTGATACCAACCTCAGCCTAAGCACCAAGGTTCCATTATTGTTAGGATTAGGCTTAGAGTTCAGAAAGCCAGTTCAGCTCAGGGGACATAGGGGCTGGAAAACTCATGCCAAAGGAATTATTGCAGGGCACCAGCATTGCTGCCTTTAGCCTTCACGCCTTTCTAATCAGGAACACCCACAATGTGGAGTGAGGGGAAACCAGATGAAGAGTAGCTGAGGTCACTTGGTTTGTTCAGCCTGGGGAAGCGGAGACTGGGGGGTGGCCTCATATTTCTCTACAGCTCCCTGGTGAGGGGAGGAGGAGGAGCAGGCCCTGATCTCTGTGATGACCAGTGACAGGACCCAAGAGAATGGCGTGAAGTTGTGTTAGGGCAGGTTTAGGCTGGATATTAGGAAAAGGTTCTTCATGGAGAGGGTGGTTGGGCACTGGAACAGGCTCCCCAGGGAAGTGTTCACAGCACCAAGCCTGACAGAGTTAAGGAGTGTTTGAACAAGGCTCTTAGGAACATTGTGTGACTCTTGGGGTGTCCTGTGCAGGGTTAGGAGTTGGACTTCAGTTATCTTTGTGAGTCCTTTCCAATTCAGGATATTCTATGTTTCTATACTTCTTAATGTAAAAAGGTGTTTCTGACTGACTCAAATAAATACTTCAATTTTTTTTTTTATTTTGGAGTGAAAAGTAGAGTTGTTTTTACTTTAAAATTTTAAAAAAGGACTAAATCCACATTGTTTGCATTTCACAGAAATAAAATATTTTTGTGTTAACCCTTGCACCACCGAAAGAGCTGTACGTTGATTTTCTGCAATTCTCAACACTTAGAAAAGGGTTTATTGGCCAAAAGGGCTGTTGACCTCTCCCAGATGAAGAGTGAGAAAGCCTCTCCACTTTTTGGCCAAAACAGTCCATCATCTCTTAAGTACCCTGGCGGAAGTACAGTAGACATGTCCTTCAGTCCTTCTTCCTGGGATAGGAGCTTCCAGCAGTGTCTCAGCTTCCAGCAGAGACGAAGGATCACTAGGGGTTTCCTGAAGGATCAAGGCACAGGTGTCAGTGCCGCCAGTTACACACTGTATGTAAATAATTTATAGTTACAAAAACTCGGTTCTGTTTCTAAAACACACTGTTTCTATTAGCTTCTTTAGACTCGTGGTTATTCCTAAAGGTGTTGTTGACTTTTCCTGGGAAGGGGAGATGGGAAACAGTACAGAAACTCCTTCACAAATATTATGATGATGTTTGTGGCTCCCTAGTCAGGGAGCTGCATCCTTTCTGCATTCTGAGGTGTACCTAACTGAATTCTTGCCATGAATCTTTGAATCTCAACCATATGAGTCACTAAGATGCATGCTGCTAAGCCTGGGCTCAGGTTCATAGAATCTAAGTTGCCCTGAAGCTGAAGTCCACTGGTTTTAAGCCCCTAGTTGCTCTCTGCTTTCACTAGAAGAGAGGGGTCAGAACAAGAATAAATTTAACAGGCAACAGCCCAAGTATTCCTCTGGCCTTTTTATGTTCCCTCTAGCTTGTTTACATTGACATTTAGAGAGGCAGATGAGCTCACATTCAATTAAAAGTTTTGAAATAATCAGCTTTGATAGGGTGCCTAAACTATTGGATTTGATCCACATGATTTTCTTCTGTTGCCATGAATGTAAGAGGTCAGTACATTGATGCCCCTACGTAGCTGTGCTCTTCCCACCAATATTGTTCTGACTCTGACCTTCTGACAAGGGAGTGTTATTGTGGGCTGAGCCCAGTGGAAGGCATCACCAGCAGCTGCATTCCAGTTCAAAATCCCTCACTGTTGGCCTTTTGCTTTGGTTTGGTCAAGATGTTTTTTCTTTCTCTGTGTGCATGTCTTAGCTGATAAAATGCTTTTATTTCTCTTCCTCACTGTCTCACAGAAACATTGTAAGGGTTAATTGGAATTTTTATAAAGCATGCTGACAGTCAGAAGTTTTTTTAATTAATAAGACTGTTACAGAGAACAGCTGATTCTATAAGGTTGTTAAGTGTCTCTTATTCCCCTTTTTGTCCCAATTTGCTAAAAAGTTTGGAGTTTTGGTTTATTTCACTCCTTTGTTTTGCAGTGAAGTAGCAAAGTGGTAATTGATATTCCTGAGATGACAAAGCAGTCTCATGCTCTGGAGAACATGTAAGAGATGGCTGTTTAAAGTTTAAGATTTATCTAAGGGCTGTAAGGTAATATTAAGTCTTTTTTTAGTGACTCCTCTGCCCATGGACATTGCAGCAGAGCAGCAAGCTTTTCCTATTGTTGTGATTTTGTTTAATAGTGAAGGCCATTAAGAAGTTGGTTATAGGGCTGAAGAATCCTGCCCAACAAGGCAGTCCAATAGGTCAAGTAATTAAAATACAAATATTACTCTACTGCCAGGTCCCTTCTGCAGAAGTGCCAGGACAGAGTTTAGTAACCTGTTAAGAACACACTGCAGCAGCAGCAGCTGCAAAGGAGAAACAAGAGTGTGTGTACATGATGTACCCTCTCTGTGCCCAGCACTGCTGCCAGTCACACAGGCCGGCTTCGATCACTTCGGTGTTCTTGCTGAAAATAACACTGGCACAAGACCCTGCCTAGAAACTTGCAGAAGTGAATTACACACGTGGGTACCCCTGAGCAGCAGTGCTTAACTACTTGCTAGCAGTGGCTCCAAGGCCTTAACTCAAATACAGTCTTATTTGGGGGGGGGAAGTACAACAAACCAACAGTATTAGGTAAGTCTCCTCTTCTTTTGGCCTGCCTTTGCAATGCTCTTAGGTCAGTCCTCCTCAGTTCTGGGAGAGTAGCTGCCATCCTTCTGGTCTCCACCATGGGCTCCTCATACCTTGTTGGCTTGGCTTGGCACTGACCCAAATCTGAGCCAGTCAGTCTTCAGCCAGCACAGCTGAGGTGGCTGCAGCCCCAGTTCTGGAGAGAGAGGCTCTAACCAGCCTTTGTCAGCTAGCCTGCTCTTTGGAAGAGGTCTTCCTTCTCTCACCCAGCTTCCTGTGTACAGCCTAGCCCATCATGCTGGTTCCCACACCTGCACTGCTGCCTGATGCACTTGAGATAGTTCTCAGGTCATTCTCTTAGCAATGGGGTTATCTTTAGTGCTCCTTCCCAGTGGAGAATATCAGTGCTATGGAGTTCAAGTGCTCCTAATTGAGTGTGTATTTTCCTATTCCCAACAGACACCATTCCCCTGTATAAGGTCAGTTGATTAGTCTCAGGCAACTTGGGATCACAGTTATTCTTCAGTTACACATTTGTTGTGATCTTCCCTGTTTAAAAGGGAATGCTGCAATTCTTGCACTTGGAGACTGCAACAGAACAATGTTATAGCTAACATTATGAAATGTATAGTACAGCATATAGTTACCACCATCTAGTGACTGGTTAGTCCATTCCCACCTCAAAGGCATTTCTATAATCTTCTGCTTCAAACACACATTCACACACCACTAGTGTGACCATTAACAATGAGGCAAACATGTAGAACTGGGGATTTTTGACATCTGTCTGCTCCCCAGTTAAAAAATTGTGAGTTACATTTCGATTTCTAAGAAAATATCAAGAGTCTTCAAGAGAGAAAATACTCATGAAACACTTCTGAAGGGCAGAGGGCAGAGTACTGCAGGTCAGGTTGGTTCATCTCTCCTTCCTTTTCTGATACAGCAACTTCTTCCAGACCCAGTATTGTCCAGGGAGTGGAGATGGACAAGAGACACTGAGGGGCTGACAAGACTGGCTATAAAGGCCAGTGACCATAACAGCCAAGCCCTGAGGGTTATAGAATCAAAGGCTTGCTGAGGTGGGAAGGCACCCATGGAGATTGTTTTGTCCAAACCCCCTGCTCAAGCACAGTCAGCTGGAGCCAGTGGCCTTGCATATTGTCCAGTCAGGTTTTGAATACCACCAAGGATGGAGACTCCACAACCTCTCTGAGCAACCACTTTTGTGTTTGATCACCTTCAGAGTAAAAAAATGTGTTTCTTATGTTTAAAGAAGAATTTTCATGAACCATTTGCATGTGTGGGTGACCTCTGTCCCAGTGCTAGCATCCATCCCACAGCACAGAAGAGTTCAGACTAGCTGGAGCATACATGACAGAACTTCACAGAAGACTGATAGCACAGCTTTAGGAGCAGGTGCTGCAAAGGAAGTTCTGTCTGGAATCCCTGTGGCAATGGGAGAATACAGATAAAATTTCTAGTACCAGAAAATGCATTATGATACTACAATTATCACCAAAGTAATGAATTTTTTAGGCCACATTTATCAGCATCATGGGAAGGAAACCAAGGGTTACTTCACTTTAACTACCTTGGGAAGATGGAGCAGAAGTTGTTGAGGACTTTACTCCATGATAGGAGCTGTGATACCAAGCAGAGTAAGAAGCCATTAATCCCATTGCAACCCTGCTGTGCACACATTCTCTCCCATGCTGTGGTTCTGCTCCTCTGCTTGCTAGGAAAAATCCTACTATGTGGTAAGAAGAATTTTTTTTTTTTTCCAGTTCTCCTTCCTTTTTCACATTTAAAATAGAAAAGCCATGCAGGTCACTGACAGCTCAGTGAGATCAGCCTGGCTTGGGACAGAGCTGTAAGTGAGGGAAGCAGAGACAGGCATACCAACGTTAAACTGAAGAGAGAAAATCAGGCCAGAGTCTGCAAGAGAACCCAGAGAAGCCCATAGGTTTAATACTATGGGTATCACAGCTCTACTGCTACCTGATCATCTTGGAGCCCCTTGATACTGTATATGTTCAGTATCACTGTTCTCTCATATGTTTGTATATTGCCCATCACTGTAATCCTCAAAAAGGTATTTGTCTGCAAGAAAAGCCATTTCCCACTGAAAGGTTTTGTTGTTTTTTCTTATCAAGCTCTGTGTTAAAGCAAGATTACTTATGTTTACAGAGTTCAGAGTCTAAAAAAGTAACAAATGTGAAAGATAAACTCTTTACAGCAGTGTTAACATCAGTTTTATTTGCATCTTCTATTTTATAGTATTCAATAAATATGTGCAGAATACATTTGCAGATTACAATATCAATGTCCACATTTTCTGAGAAAAAACAGAAACATAGAAATGTGTTCTGCGTAAGGAATGAGGTTGGATTTTGCTGTAAAAGAAAACATCACTTGTAATTTACTGATATTTGACACTATAACAGTATAACCTGTAGTTACATGCTGTATATTGTTTTCAGCTCTCATCTGTTGGCAGGGATGGTTCACAGAAGATATGAATGCCTTAGTGCAGGGTGAAAGGCACAGCACCTGTCAGTCTCTGAATACATTCCTCTTCTCCTGCCCTTCTCCCCAAACTTGTAGCTTTTCATGCTTGTCCAAACTGCACTTCAGCAATGCACTGTGTTTGGATTTTAGAAAGAAGTGACGTTATCAGGATTCATACATATTTAAGAGCAAGGACAAACACTTTCTTGCATACTATACTGGTTAGCACTGAGATCTTTCTTAGTCCAAGCATTTATACACATGATTTAATGCGATTCTGTTTGTAAAAAGCATGCCACCCTCTTGAGACCCTTGTATTTATCTGCTTTCAATTACATTTGAAGTATTCTGAAAGTCTCCTATACTAATCCCATCCAAGTTGGAAGCCACATAGCTCATGCATGAGACTGTCAAACATGAGTAGTTGCAGATGTCAGTGCACCAGTGGCAGGAATCCAGGAAGATAGATCAAGGCTTAGTCACTGAAAAATACACGCCAGCACATCTCAGATACATAGCATTGTAACACCTCATGAGGAAAACGTGTCGTGACAGGAGATCAATAACCTCTTGGAGGCGATCTGGTTTTGAAATATTCTTGATTAATTATGCCAGGGTGTGTTTGGCAACTTAGCCTGATCCAGCCTTAACCTAATGCTTTTTGCATGAAGCACTATTGTTACTAGTCTCATAAGTCAAATCTGATGGTTCAAGTTGGGTTTTAAAGGGTCAGGCTATAGATTTTGTAATGTCTTTGTGCCAGACATCGCTGTCTTTACTATGGTGTGTAGGCTTTTACTATTGATCAAAATAACAGGTGTTTTAAGATGAACAATAGCATTTACAACTAATTGCATTGAAGCAAAATGACTCTCCTAAATAAAGTGTGTCACACAGTGGGTAAAACAAGTAGGGAATGTCAGTGTGTTTTCGTGGCAGGTGTTCTTTCAGGATGTTCCCCGGGATTCTTTGCTCATGTGCCTTCTTTGCAGAGGAGAAGCAACTCTGGGAGACCCACAAGCAGGGCTGCCAGCATCTCTGTCCTTCCCCTGACTTCCTGCACAAACTTGTTCTCGCCCTCAATAAGTTTTTCAGCCATACTTGTTACTCCATCTGCCTTTCAACCAGTGCAGGAACCCAGCCCATGCTTCTTGGCTTCCCTACACCCCCACCACATACCCCCTCTTCCCTGCACCTCAACACACACTAGTGCCTTAGTCACTCCTGCTCTTAGTAATCTGTGATGCCACTAAGCCCAGCCTTGGCCTTCTGCATCCTGAGCACAAAGTGCAAGACCAGCAGCTGCCTTGGTGCCTGGCCACGGCTCGTCACCGTCTGTTGGGTGGCTTGGCAGTAGCTGTTCGTGGGTAGCTGCTGTCACACAGCTTCACCCTGCACTGCTGCACAGGCATGCACCTCTGCCTTGTAGGGGAGTATGTGCTGTTTAGAAGACTCAAGGCAATGCACGTCCAGTAAAACTGGACAGACAGACATACATAACATAACAGACGCACAGAGTATTGGCTGCAGCAGTAAGACTATTCTCACCTTAGTCTGCTACTGCTTTCTGTAATACAACAAAAAAGCTTAGGAGGTTACGTCCTCTAGAGCTATTTGGTAAAGGAGTTTGCATGTACAATGTAAAGAAATAATGAAATAATTTATCTCTGTGAGATAAATTGTTTGAACCATATTGCAGATAGTTGCAATCACCATGTGATAGACCAAAGTTTGACCTTTGGCTACCTCACCTACACAACACTCAATAAATCCAGTCCCTCAGGAACCACTTCTAAGATTTTAGATTTCTGAATAGCATCAAAGAGTCACCACTTGAAAAAGAAACTGAGAAATAATGGGGTTTTTTTATTTTCCCAAATGTGAAATTTCTTTCCCCAAATATACTGGCCCAAAGCCCAGGACAAGCAATATTTGGTCCTGGACCAATGACAGATTCAGAGTCCAATGTTTTCAGGTTGGAAAAAGGATACTTTGGCTATCATGAAGCCAAAAATATCCCTCTGTGAAAGCCTTAGTACTAGTCCTGGGAGATTGCCAGATGTTAGAATTTAATATAGAATATTTTATGTACTGATAAACTTTTCAAGTTTGTTAAAGAGATTTAGAAAACATATTATACAAATTATTTTCTCCCTTCTGAGGCCTTCGAGTATGGAAAGAGTTCACTTTTCAGAGAGAGGAATACTATTTTCCATATGAGTAATCTCATTTAAACCATTGGTAAAATGCATCTTTTAAAAAAAGCTCTCTTTAGTGATTTTTTTGCTAGGATTACATGAGGCTCAATGACTTTACAAGCACTTTTTCAGCATGACCTGCAAAAACAGTCAAATATTCATTCATGCAAATTAAATCTTGCTAACCCCTGTAAAAGTCTTGCTCTGTGTGTGTGTGTGTGTGTGTGTGTGTGTTTAATTTTAAGGATAATTTTAAGAGACAACAATATATTTCTTTGCCTAGATAAATCTTTTTGCAAATAGTAGCTTAAGAAATTCTAGGGCAGGTGATTCAACTGGCAAACTGAGAAAAATATGTAGAAAAATTACTTTGCATAACACCGTGATTAATGAGTGCTCCTTGCACAGGATATATCTGTATGTATATTCCAAGTTGTTAGTAGCATGTTTTCTCTAAGGATTTCATGGCAAAAATAAGGACTTGAGGTTGAATCTAAATTAGAGTCTGGAGGGTTTGCTCAGCTGTGGCTGAGTGCACAGAACCAGGACTTTGTTGATTGTCTTGTATTTTAAAAGTCTGCTAAGGGTCAAGCAATGCCTGCTGGCAAGAGCAGACTGGGAAGTTTGGGCATGGCACAGAATGAGCAAGAAAGCCTGGCTAAGGGATTCCAGCAAAAGGAGAGAGTTGATTTATGTGACATTGCACTTGGCGTGTGTTTAATGATATCTGCATACATGAAAAGCATTAAAAGTAGTTACATTGAATTAAAAAAGTTAAAGAAAATGAAACACATAGCAATGCTGTTCCGTTTGGCAACATGGCACTGGTTTTACACAGTTTTTTACTGTATGTACTGTGTCTAGTCCCTACCCTCATCTTGTTTCAAGTCCAAGTGACCAAGATTTTGTGTGTCATGTTAAAGTATTAAGGATGGGAGCTGCAAGAAAGCAGCTTGGAGCAGCAGGAGCTGAGATGAAAGAGAGACAGACAGCTCAGAGGGAGGCAGTTGAAGAAACCTCCAAAAGCAGAGGCGAACCAGGACAGGGGGTCAATCAGGGTAACAACTGATAGATACTGAAAGGGCCAAGATGTCTCAGAGCTGTAAACTTGAAGGATTAGATTGGCTTTCATACCAAATTTTTTGTTATTTCTCTATACATGTTTGCTCATCTTAGGCTAACACCCAGGAATGGAACTGAGGAATGTGATGTGGTTCTTCGTTCCTCCATAGCTACCCTACGTGACCTTGAGTGAGGCATGCCATCTCTATCTTGCCCTTCTTCAAAATAAGGATAGGATATCCTGCTCCTACAGATCAGGGCTGGGTGAGGGTATGTTTAGTAACGCTTTTGAGGTGCTGAAGTGCTTCAGTGATTTGCACTGTGGAAATTCTATAGATAAACACCTATATATAACCTCCCTGACACTAGTACAGTCATAGGGTGAGATCAGATTGATGCTGCTATTTCAATATATAGTATATACTGCATGTGTCTGAAGAAACAAGAACAAAACTGTCAATGTCAGGTATGTGTGGATAAAGTGATAGAAATCCTCTTAAGTCAGGAATGCCATGTCCACTGTGGTTTTCTACAGAAAAAAAGGAAAAGAAGGGGTAACATTAAAGAGGAAGTGTTAATTTTCTTTTCAAAGAACTCCGCACTCTCATATTGATTGAAAATAGTTATCTTTGGCTCTTGTGTGTTTTGTGGCATTATAAGGTATTGGTCTTCGTTTAGAGCATATAATACTTCTTCCTCCCTCCAACCTACCATAACAATTAGTGAGCCGTCTGTGGCTGCCTTGGAGTGCATCCTGTGCATCAGCATGTCTCATTTAATAGTCATAATTTCTCATTTGTAAGAGGAAAAGTGCTACCAGCACTTTCAGTCTCATAAGGGCTCAGACTCACTCAAGGATTCCAATTTATTATGCACCCAGCTCTGATATCCTACTGCTCTCTTTATGGATTAGGCTGCCTTGGTAGAAGGTATCATCCTTCAGACAACACATAAATACTCTCTTGCCAGCTGTTCCTTTCTCAGAAGTTTCTCAAGGAGTAAATCATAATCATGCCTCTATTTTACTAGTTCCTGATCTGGTTTTTCCATGGTACTCTGCTAGGAGCATGCGGAAAGATGAGCTTTATTGCTACTGTTACTCTCCAAATGGCACTGACTGCAACTGTAGGGATTTTTAGGCCTATTAGTATTGGTTTCCAGGATGAACACACTAGTAGTGATTTTAAATTTAGAGGAATAAGTGTAGGTCAGTTTGCTGCTGGTTTCTGTTTTCTTTATCTCAAGGTGCTGCACAAACCCCTGAGAGGGAAGAAAGAGAGGCAGACAGACTGTTCCACTCCTTCTGACCTGGAGCAGCTGTTTAACATCATAATCTTGTTGTGAGTTCACAAAAAAAAGGGGAAGGATAACATCCTGCTGATGGAAACTATATTTTATAGGCAAATTTTAAAAGAAAGCAGAGGCAGACAGAAAACACAGCAGTTTGCACAGAAGGGTGCAAAGAAAGGGAGCACTGCCAAATTTACACCAGTCTAAGTCTCAGGCAGAGGCAGTGTGCTGCGGGGTAGTTTCCCTAGCAGATGTTGAAGCAGCTGTCCTTGCCAGGGCAGAGGCTTTGGGTGGCAGATGTAGCCCTCCAGGTCCTGGGCTGTACAAGTCCTGCAGCTTCCTTGTTGCAGGACACACCAGCACTCCCAGGAAGCTCCCAGTCCATCAGTTAAAATGTTGGTCAACATCAAAACTGCAAGGCCTCCTTTCTTGTCACTGGGCTTTGCTGACTCTTAAGAACATGGGCTGAATGTCATGATGGAGGCCTCAGAGGTGCACAGTATTTTGCCGTGCTAAAATGTCCTATACCTTGTAGTTTTAAGTGTGATTAAACTGAGTAATGAATCACAGTCTGTTGGTAGAAGTGAATCACAACTTTTGCGACCCTCAGTTTAACCATTCCTGCAGAACTTCTGTGAGCTACCTGGGCATCTGAGATGCCTCTGTAGACTGAGGTCCTTGACATAAAAGTAGTTCTGGACAGTCAGTGCAGATCAGGAGGATGATTTGGGAAGATGTTTATGGTGATGATACAATACATAAAGTATCAATTTAGCCTTTATCAATTGATCTTTACAATACATATAGGTCAATTTAGCACCTTTTGAAAAGTTTTAAGATTCCATTTAAAACACAGTTAAAGAAGGGAGAAAAGACCAAGTAAGGTACTGTTGAAACCAGTGTTAAAAAAAGCAGCACTTACTGGTTGAAAGATAAAATATATAATCAGGCTTTCAAGAATGAGCACTTAATTGCCTAAAGACTGTTAAAGAACTCATTGTTAATGTACCTGATTTGCATAAAATATTTTTTTCCAAGTGACTGTTGCAGAACACACCTACAACAGGGAAGCACAGTCCTCCATCAAAGCTCAGCTTCCCAAGCCAGCACTTTAGCTGTGGAGCATATTTGTAATGTGATTTCCTGGTCTCAAATGTCATTAGGTACATATATACCATGTGGGGGATGGTACATATTTTCATAATATCTTTTAAAGAGTTGTTAATGAGCAGAGTTTCTCTCAGGACACCGTGACAGTGGCTGTAGGAATTAATCCACCTGCAAGATCCCAGGATGGCTTGCTTTAGAGTGTGTGCTAATTCAGCTTCACTCAGAGGTTGCTTCTTTGGAGTTAGTCTCCAGAGTGTCTTGTGGGTCAGATTCCCCATATGATAACCTTCCTGCACATTTCATCCAGGCTCTGTGCATTGTGCTGGTTTCTCTGTTTTCTAGCAGCTGGAGATTTGGCAAGCTGCATTTCTTCATTGTTGGTGATGGGTCCTTGGGAAGCAATGCCATGTGGTAGACACAGAATAAGAGAAAGTTGCAGCTTTCCACTCTGCTGACACCAGCGCTTCCTAGCAAAAAGATTTATCAACGCTGGCTTTTCAGCAGGAGGGGCAGGCAGTGAGGGGTCTGAGCAGGGCAATGCTGTGGCTGGGTAAAGGGGGACTTATGGTCAGCTCTTCAGCCCACAAAGTAGTCTTGGCAGATGAGAGATTATTTACCCTTCAGAGAGGGGTAAATAATGGGTCTGAGGGCCGCTGTCTTGGCACTCCAGAGGAAAAAAGGATTTGTGGCTGTGAGGACACCTTGCAGATAGCACCACAGTCACAACTTGAGAAGCTGACAGGATGAATTTTCTTGCAAGTAGATGCAGTTACTGAGCCCTGAAAAAGCTCAGTCTAGGAGCTCCTGCTAATGCTACAGGGTTTGATTATCTCCCCCACTGCTGCCTGGGCTGAGCTGGGGGCTGCGGATTGCCCTGAGCCTGCAGCTACCACAGAGAACATGTGGTAAAAAGGGTTGCCTTCCTGGGACAGTGGGAATGGTGCTCCCTGGTGTGGCCACAACAGTGCTCAGCACAAGTCTCTTGTGTCAGCACAGTCATACAGGCAAAACCATCTCACAGGGGCAGCTGGTCTCAGTTGGAGAAGAATAGGTTGTCCCGGTAAAAATACCATTTTGCTTGTAACTACGTAGTCCATATTAAAAATCCTTATCAATATGACATTAATTAGTATTGCTAGCATAGTTTACTACTATTGTAATATTATACTAGTCATTATGCTCTAATTATATATTTGTTCTTTTCTTAAAAACTTTTAATGGTGCAAAATGCCAACTACTGGAAAGCTGTTAGAGCAGCTAATCATCCTTACTGTTTAAACCTCCTCGTTGTTTGAACTTCCTCATTCCTCAGTCTTCTGAAGTGAGAAAGCCCCAAGAGATACTTTGGCAAACAAGGTGAGAAATGTGATTTTGTCCCCCAGTGTGCCAGTTGGTAAAAGGGATCAGTCCCAGAGGTACCAGTCAGGTATGTTTGATCGGCACAGCATGATCTTTAGGCAGGTCAGGGAAATATCAATGCTATTTTCTCTCTAAGCCTCAGATTCCCACTGGCCTGTTTATTCAGAATTCAGGTGGCAAAAACATTAGAGGATATGAAATCTTAGGCTCCCTGCAGAATACCCAGCCCTGATGGATCCCAGTGCAAGCACATTTGACCCCTGACCATCTTCACTATGCTTCAGTCTAGAGTTTTTATTGACACTGCTGGATAGAAAGTATCCCAGACTACAGAATTTCATGTTTTTTAAATCAAGGTTTTTGGAGGAGCTGAAATATAGAGAAAGGAAATTTTATCTTGGTTGTGGTTTGGTAAAGGATCTGAAGCAGCTTTTTAGAGTGGCACTTTCACAAAAGCATTTTAAACCAAAGTTCATACTCCAAATTTGTATAACTGCAGTGTTTGCATGTAGCATTGACATTCGCTCTAACAGACTGAGATTAAAGTTACATATCTCTGATTTTGTCCTTAGACTTCTAATTCCACTGTACTTTTAATGGGATTTGTACACAAACTTTTTAGTGGCACAGCTCATTATCTGCTTTTCCTTCCACCCTTACCTTTAGAAAAGAGCAGAAGTGAGAATTTAGGAAAATAATAACCTATTTTATTATATAACCACAAGAATTGGGAGGAGGGAGAGGAGAAGAGTATTTGAGATCAAGGCTTGATTGCTGAAATTATTTTAACTACTTTTTAATTGGCAAGCTGTTGAGTTGTTATCATCAATGAAGAACTCATCAACAAGCAGTATCGAAAGCAGTAAACATTTACATGGAGCAACTGAGCTCACAAGCTCTGTAACAATCATCCAGAGAGCGTAGAGTTAAAACTAAGTGACTGGATTACAAGAATACATTGTACAAGGAGTATCAAGGGTGGAGTTTGGTATTAATAGTTGTTTTTTTCTTCTGTTTTTTTCTCTGAATAAGTTATGGGGGCAGGGCAGGAGACATCTGCACAGCCTCCAGCTACTCTGCTTTGGGGGCTCTGCAGAGTGAGACACTGATCTCTCTTTTCCTGGAGACCTTTTCCATACAGATATGAGATGTGCAGGTGAATCTCCAGGGCTTGCTTTCTGTCAGTCCCTGATCATGGATTCTGAAGGTCCTCTGCAGCTCATAGGCCTCTAATCTAATGGTGGGCACCTTTATAGCAGACCACACTGCTATAAAACATCTCTGCATTCCCTTGATGCTGATTTATACTGTTTAAAGGGATTGGGGTGGAACAAGTTGTTAGAAGATGAAGAAATTGAAAGCTCCCCTAACTGCTGTATTATCTACCTGGCATTCTCCAAATGCTAGTCATTAATTACCAATGCCTTGAAAATCAGAGCAGATATCCAATTCAATTACGTTACATCTCTCAGCAGGAGCATTTCCATTATCTTACCATTTTCGATTCAAAACATTCTTCTTTGCAGTTTTTAAAGGCTTAGACCCCACTGTGTTTCTTCTCAGTTGAACCTTAATCCACACAAAGATATTTCTACTCCATGCCTCTCCTATCTGCACACAGGTGAACATCAATGTGGGTTTACATTGTAATATTGCAAACTTAGAAATCCGACCTCCTGCATCCCCCAGAGCTACATGATGGCAGAATGTGGCCAGTGTATGCCATAACTTTCCTTTCCAGTTGGTGATCAAGTTCTTGGCTGGGGGAAGGACTGAACTTGCATTAGGACTTAGGCTGCCCTTGCAATCCTTACACCTCCAGGCCTTCTTGTGGAGAGGGCAGAAGAGTTCAGTCGGTCTTACCAAACCTAGAGCTAACCTCTCAACTGAAGTAATTCCCTTTAGATGCCAGCAAAAACTTGGCCCCATGGAGGCAAGGCAGGGTATGTGTCTGGAGTCACCACTAATGCTGGTCTTAAGTGAGCTGTATATTCAGAAATTATGGGGTTTATTTCCTGGCGCATTTGTTCTTTGCTTATGTATATTTTCATGCTTGCCAGCACTCTGAAATGTAGACATTGAGTGTTGGGGGCAGGCTGGATGCAGTTTTTCATGCTGCTGACATTAATTGGATGAACAGGCCTTCTCAGAAGGGGCAGTATAGGAAATGTGCATGGGAAAATAACAAAATAAGGAGTTTCACAGCTAAATAAAGACAAGTGGCTGAAAATGGTTTTTACGGCTTTGGCTTTCATATGATTCATTTAGGAATCTAAAACTATTTTGTGCAACTGAAAAATTGAAAAATTAAGATTCACAACACCTTTCTGAATGTAATTGCTTCTGTCTTGCATATGGAGGAACAGAGGTATTGATGCTATCATTTGAAAATATGTCCCCTGTTTTCAAGTCCCCAGATTGTGATACATTTAAACCTAATTCTCAGAAGCATTAAATACCTCCATTTATATTCATTCACTTGGCATTGTTTGTACTTAGTCTCTGAAAACCAGATGTATTGCTTTCCAACTAGAATGGTCACAGTAACTGAAGTGACGTGGCAGAGATCACAGAGCAACCGCAGGGCCAGATTGAGACTGGGACCTGGGTCCCTTCGTGAAATATTTCCTTTTTACTCACTGAGTATCTGCCTTGGATTCCTGAAAAGCACATTTTGGTTACTCAGTTTTCCTCTGCTCTCTAAAACAATTGGACATTACAGAGAAGATACTGATTGGGTTATTGATCAATTTTATAGCTACTTTACCTTGTTTTTTTAGCCATCAAGAATTGTCTTCAGGTATCTGCCATTAAGTTTCTTATTGTAGAATTGAAATGAAAATATAGAGAACCATTTGTATCACCTGCCTTTCCCAATTGTTTTGTTTTTTTTCCAGCACACAACAGTTTTGCCCTTTGTATTAATCGAGATGAGAACAACACATCATCAGTATCCCAGCAGGAGCTGTGGACTGGCTGCAGTGTGCACCTTCGCTGTTGGCTATATTTTATGGTAAGGGCTGTACATGCTGTGTTTTCACATTGTATTGGGGGTTTTGTACTGCTAAATTTGGGCACATATTTCATTATGGATATAATCGCTAACAGATTCACGCTGCATGCCTCGTTTGGTCCAAGACCTGGGCTTTGTCTGGTTTCCCCAGATGCTTATATTTTTAGAAAGTATATGCCAAACCTCACACAACAGGAATTTGTTGAACAATCCCATGTAAGCAGTGGTCTTTCCAAGGGTACATTTTTCAACCTTTTTTCAAGTTAAATGTTTTTCTTGGACCTTAGTTTTATTGCTTGGGGTTTTTGTTCTATCAAATTAAATTGAGACTAGGCAAATGATTTCCTGCATCAGTATTTGAGCATCAAGAGAAAAGATAGGATACTATCTTTTTACTTTACTGATTCATAAATTCTTTCTGTAAAATTGATTACAGAATAAGTCAGTAATCCAAACACTCTAAAGTTTGTTTTAAGAAATGCAAATGTTGGGGAGAAATTAAACTAAAACAGAAATAATCTTTCTTATACAACATTAAATTAAATCTTTGGGCAGTTTCTAATCAAGCACCTGACTTGCATGGCAGAGTTAATATACTTTGGTCACCCTAGTATTTATTTTTCACTAAACCCTTGTTTTATATATATTTCTCCTTTGATGCCATCTATTCCTTATCCTTTCTGCATTTCATGACCCCCAGTTCATACTCTTTGTTTTTACTTCACAACATCTTTCTCTCAGCTAAGAAGGTATTTTCCAAAATTTCCACCAACCAAGAGAGATGAAACTAATGTGAGAGTAACATGGTCTCAAGGCAGTGCTATCACACTGCTTCAACTACGCAAGTTGTCCCTTTGATCCAGTGAAAGAGAGGTCATTATTCATACATATCTACACACACTCAGTGATCACACAATGCTATTAATCCAGCTGAAGTGGGATGTTGTGTCCCAGGACAACAGCCACATTCTGCCATTTGCTTTTATAAACATACATACCCTTCTTAAAAAAGAATAATATTTGTAATTGTAAGATAAGGGCAGCCTCATGCAAAAAGGCATATGATTATTCCCTTAGGAAAAAGTATTTATGTTCTTAACCCATATGCAGTAATGTTTAACTGTGATAGTTCTTGACCTTCCTCTAATGGTGCCTGGAGACAGATTGGCAGGTACCTATGGCTTGACCTCCTTTGGCAACTCCTAAAATCATTTAAGTAGACACATGCAATAGTATTTAATAAGAATTTAAAATTGAAACAATCCAGTTTTACAAGAGAAACAAAACCAGATGTGTCTTAAAATCTTTTAAGGATCTGTTACAGTATCAGTGTGATGCTCATGTCGTTCGATCCTACCTACTACAGTGCATCTGTATCCTGCAGCTACAAGGTTAAAGAAAATTGTAGGACAGGTAAAACAGGAGAAGCAGATTCTGCATTAATAATTACCCAGGCACAGACTATAGTTATATCCCTTTGCTTTTGTTGTTTTTTGGTTTTGCCTACCCATATATTGTTTCCAAAGCAAATAGGGCTACTCTCAAGTGATTCACCTTCTTCCAAGTTGTGATTTCTCTTTAAATGAGATGAGAAAATCCTAAAAGTTCATCCTGCTAAATTATGCACATACAACCCATTTCTCCTTCTACTGTTATGGAAGGAGGCCTTTGCAGGTTAGTGGAGGCAGATAAAAGCTACACTGTGCCATCACTTGAAAGTTCTGCATGTCTTCAGCCTGCAGGTGCTATTGAAGACTCTATCCAAGATGTGCTTGGGGCTGCAAGCCAAATCTTGATCCCATTACATCAATATGATATGTTGTATTCACAGGTTGGAAAAATCTACCAGAAAGTATGAAAAGTGAGAAGTTTGTCATCCCTCTCTTCAGGGTGTGGCTTCCTTTCACAGCTGAAGTCTACTGTCTTCCTGTTGCCAAGTGACCACATTACAGTAGAGACCTTAATCACTCAGAGGGCTTGGAATTGATGAATTCAAATTTGTTGTCCTTGTTGTCAGCACCCTCAAGGTTAGCACAGTGTATTAAAATGAGACTATACCTGCACATGACCTAGTTCCATACAGTCTGGTGGAACTTCCTTCCTTTGTACCTAGGGTTGACCATGGGTCCCATTCTGAGTCTTAGTTTGTGGTTTATTTATTTTTAACTAGAATTTGGGGATCTGCCACTTGAGAATTTTTTCTTTTGCCTATTCCATTTTTCCCTCAGCAGAAGTGTTTTCACTGCAACTCTCAGAACAAAGTGAAGACAGTTGCTAATCAGATGTTCTCTATGTTTTGTTCTTGAATTTTGAATTCTCTTCACATCTCAGCTGAAACTTTCTTACCATCCTACATGTTTTATGTATTGTGTTGCACTTTTTACAGGAAAGAAATATACAAGAGGATGTTGTTTAGGTTTGATTCTGTGAATGCTTTTCTCAACTCCAAGTAGTGGAAAGCTTGTTTTATTTTGTGTGTGACTGAATCTGTCACGTATGAAAGAGGTGGTAGAATAGCAAGTGCTTTTTAATGTATAATTGGTAAATAAGAAAACTGGCAAACAGTTCTGAATAGCATCACTGAAATTGGAAGAACATAGCTAAATAACTTCTTGATATCTCCTGAGCACAATTCAGAGACTTGTTTCTGAGAAACATCCTTTCTTGAAGAGTAAAAGCTTTTTCTGTTTTTCTTTTTTGCATTCTCTCCCTTCAGTCAAAGAGTTTTTGAGTGGGCACACTCAGCTCATGCGCTCTCTGCAAGAGGGAGCTCACAAGAAGCTGTGCCCAGGCAGAACATCCACAGACTTGCATTGCATGTTGCAGACCATACATGGACTTTCAGGACTGAGGCCATGGGATAAGATGGGAAAAGCCTATTGGCTTTATTTAGCATGGCTTGAAAAGGTCACAGTTTGTATTGAATTGTTAAATCTAGACAGTGCTAAGAAAACCAGAGCATTTGCCAGTACTACCAGAAAATTCTGCCAATGAGTGTATGGAGTTAGTTGTCAAGGAACAGAAAAGAGCCAGAAATGTGTTGCTCCTTGTAACAAGAATGACATCATGGTAACTAATATCAGAGCCTAATATGTCCCTAAAATAAACTGAGACAAATAGGTTTATTTTAAATGGTTTTCCTTTTCCCTCTATTTTTGAGCACTTCAGGATGCCAAAAAAACAGACCCTAAGAATCTGACTCCACTACTGTAGTCGTGCAGGGCTGCATGTTTGGGAGCAAAATACTTGATCTGCTCTCTTAAAGCTATCTCAAATCCACTAGGAGCTGCCTCCACATGTGCCAAGCTTGGACTTGATTCATTCTTTCATTCTTTTATAAATCTATTTAAAGAGCTTTTAAACTTTGATTTGAAAATAAAGTTTCTCTTGAAATGACTTTAGGAGAGTTCCTTAGATTCGCTGAGAGAGCATTTAGATAGGGTAACTTGATAAATTCTTCTTGAACAAATTTAAGAAAGGAATGTATACTGAGGATTTGGAATGAATTTGAGATTGATTCTATCAGGCTTGCTGTAGGATTTCCACTAGCGATTCTCCATAGAAGGAGAGGAAGATCAGAAAGAGCAGATGTTGGCACAGACTGCTAGGACAAACCTTGACATTCACAAGAGAGGGGTGGTGGGTTAGAGTGTGAAGCTTGGTGAGAATTGACAGTCATGTTGATAAAGAAGGACAGGATTGAGAAACCAGAAGGATTTTTGAGGTTGGTGGTGCCAGTGGAGCAGGAGAGACACAACATGGCTTTGCTAAGCTAAGCTGTGCTGAGGGTTTGTATGTAGGAAGAGTATCATGCATGCTTTTGGAAGTGAGCACTGGGGATAAAAGTTCTATAAAGATCAGAGGAGTCCATGGTTAGAGAAAAAAAAAAAAGTAAAACGTCCTGGGGGCAAGTAAAAGAAATGAACTAAAATCATGGGTTAAAAGAGAAGGGAATAAGGAAATACACAGCTAACAGGTCAGCAGCTTCAAAGCTGAAATTGTGAAACTAAGTGGGGAATGCTGCTAGAGGGAGAGAGAAACAGACTTTGAAACCAGAGTGGAAGGCTGATGTAGAAGTGGATGATAGATGAGACAACACAGAGGAGAAGAGAGTTGGAGCTGGAGCTGCCCCAAAGAGGAAAGAGTAGGAAGAAACAGAAGCAGCAGAAGTAGGCCAGGGGAAGATTAGCGTCCCTTGAACCTGACCCACAAGGTGGATGGGAGGGCAGAATTGCTTTCAGCAAGAGAAGGCTGTATGGATCCCCAGCCTGTTAGGTCTCACATAGCCATTTTGGACTGTTACTTTCTGGCTTGCCTCCACCTCCACATCCTTAAATGTTTCAGTCAAAGCAACAGCACAATCACAGATGACATGCATGGGTAATATGTTCTCACTTCCTTGTGCAGTTCCTTCAAATATAGCTCAAGAAGGCATAGCAACCATTACTATATTTAAAATGAAAAATTATTTATCAAAATAGATGACTTCCAGAGATGACAGCGCTTTGCAGTGAATCTGCTAGATTTCTGTCATTGTAGCTACCTGTACATAAACACAAATTCCTGCTAAGCTTTGTTCCTCCCAGAGGATGCCAGCACCATGTCATGCTGAGTACATTCTGGATGTGACATTATTTGTAGCTGCAGCGTCTCAGGTCTTGTTGCATAAGCCACTCCTCATCAGTAGCATGGTCCTGTGACCCACGTATTGTTCTCCACTCAGATGAATGGAGAAGAATCCAGCATTAAGAAAATGGAACAAGAGGGGATGATTGATGTTATTTCCTAAATGACGACTGTTTATTGAACTTACTTTTTAGTCTTTAAAATTCCTAAACTATGTACATTCCTGATGTAGGCGTATTAGGTCTGTCTGGCTGTTAATACAAGAAGCCCAGCATTTTAATATAGCTGAGATCTTATGAAATCTGATTCCATGCAGAAAAAACTCTCCTGTGTTTTTGGGGGGAGTTTTGAAGATGTGTCTCACATCAGTCAGTATTAGAAACCAAAAGTAGAACCAGTTTAGTGTGGGTCATTGTGCTCCTGTCCCTGAAAGCACAAGATTGGACCTGCACTACTACCACAAATTATTTGTTTGTTTGTTTTGAATGTCTCAGCTGCTGTAAGTCCATCACCTTGTTTGGAAGCCATTCCCCATTTTAATAGCTCTGGGTAAAGTTATCACTCTTGGTGGAAAAGGAGCAGAGTGATGCTGGAAAAGGTGATGATGAAATAAAGGTGTAGAAAATGTCCATGTTCTGTTTGGTAAAGAGTAGCCACTGGGAACTCATCTACGATTTGTCTGGAACCAAGGATTCAACCTTCTTTTGTGCCAGCCACTGGAAATATGAAGAGTACTGAAGATCTGAGAGAGGATTTGCTGCTGCAAATAACCAGAAAGGAACTGCTGTTCATAGATGAGAGTTGTCATGTACCCACGCTCCAGGTAGAGCTAATGTCAGATGCTTCAGGAGAGCTTAGCAGACCATTGTGAAACAACCAGCCTTCAAGAGGGAGCTTTCTTCCAAAACTTATGTCAAAATGTAGGTGCTTAGATCCTTTGGTCTTGATGGTTTATATTCCTTGTACTCTTTCAACTTAGGCATAATTGTGTGCATTCTTATTGCTTGTACTATCTCCTGATTTCAGAAACTTGCTAGAAATGCATGGTAGGGCCTAGAGAAGATGAGTGGACTAAATAGGCTTCCAGACTTTCATACTTGAAAACTTTTTTGAATATCTCTATTTCAGTGATCTATCACTGAAAGGTAGGGTAGAGAATTCCAGAGATTAATTAGGTATCGTTCAGAAAGATATTTCCATTATCAGATTTGAATTTCTTGTCTCTGGGTTGCATTGAGGTGATTCTTCTGTCACGAGGCAAAAAAAAAATAATAATGCATTTTATGTCATGCATTATTATTCTGTGTCCTTTCATTTGCTGCTCTTGAGAAGTTACATAGCCCCTCATCTAGCAGCCCCTTTTTCCAGAACTCATAGTGCTGGTTGTTGATGATGACAGATTATGATGAAGGACTCAAGCTGGGCAGGAAATGGGTGGAGCCTCTGAAAGTCCAGACCACAAAGTACTGCTGAGCTATGATAACTGAGAGCAGCCACCATGAAGCAGCAACCATCTTCTGCAACATCTCCCATTACAAAATTAGTGAGGTGTCATGGTTATTATCTGCTGTGATACTCACTTGTTGAGCTTGATTCTGCCAGGCCTAAGGTCTTACACGTCCAGTTGTTAAAGCTGTATCATTTAAACTGACAGAGTACACGTAAACCACAAGGTTCCAACAAATTTTTGTGCTTAGTTTTCCTCATTAACAAAAGATCTATATCCAAAGAATAAATGTAAATGTATGTTCCCTGCATAGTTTTCATTTTCTCCTGATTACTTTGATAAGAGAGATATACAACATCTACTATATAGTAGAAGTGAAAACTAGCTACAAAGTCACATTTTTTGACAGATTTGTTAAAAACAAGCAATACTGTGCATTTTCAAATAGCTTTTTCTGATTTCTACACCAACTGGTTGAAAATTTTTAAAAACAACCACTTTTTTTTTAACAGACATTTTAATTTAAATACAATGTGTGAATATTTCCATTCCTTCTCTTTTTACTATTTCTAACAAATGGCTAGATGAACTCCATGACCTGTAACACATTCATCTTTGAAAATATACAGTTATGTCTACATACAGCTGCTACTGTTCCAAATCACAGGGAGGTTCAGATTAATTTTATCTTCTCAGAAGTAGCCAGTCCAGTTTTACTCCTCTTTTTCTCATTTTCCTTTTTCTCCTCAGTTTATTTCTATCTAAAGGGCACATTTTTTACACCTGTTCAATAACAAAGTCATCAATTTGATCTAGTTTTTGCACTCCTAAGTAAATCTTAATGCATGCTTCCCTGTGCTTAACTAATAATGAGGTTGGATAGGAGTAAAGGCTACTGGAGTGGCAGCACTGAAGGCATTTATTAACGTTGGCAATCAGCACTCTGGTGTGGAAGCTTTATGCAAATGGTTGATCAGCCCTTTATAGTGCAGCCTCAAGAATGCCTGTATTCCAGCAGGAGCAAACCCACTAAGGAAGGCCACCAGGTGAGGTTTCCATGGCAGCAGTTGTCCCTTTGCTGCTCCCGTTTGTAGTACAGACAATGCTGGAGCAGTCAGTATGTCACTGCTTAGTGAGAGAAGGCTAATATTACTCCACCCCAGCATAGCCAGCAGCATGCTGTGGCTCATTTTTAGAAGGATCAGGTGGGTTTGTGACTGTTGTCTCCAGAGTGGTGCTTGGTCCCTCTCGTGCTCAAAGGAGTTCTGACAGTGTGGCCACTCCGGGGACAGGCAAACAACAGCTACACTGAAGGTACGAACAGCATCACCATGCAGGGAGTGGGCTCATGTGCTGGGCAGCAGGGAGCAGAGTATGTGAGCTGTCTGCAAAGCCTGAGCTAACCAGATATTGCTGACATGCAGGAGCTCATCACTGACTCATGGGTTGGATTTAAAAAATGCTTCCTCTTTCTAGCATAAATGTGATCTAGTAAAAGCCACTTCTACTTGGTTCATGAAGCTGGCTATGTAGATGCTGTTTAGAAGGTCTCTTGAAAAGTCCCTCTGTAAAGGTACTTTATAATCCTGGGAAGTTTCGTCGCACCAGAGAAAATAGTGGAGAAAGAGACTGGCTCTTTTTCAGTCTTTTTCCTTGGAGCTTGTTTTTCACAGAATGATCATTAGATAAAAAAGTAAATGAAAACTGAAAAAAGTAAATTAAACTGAAAATTGTTAGGCGATAATAGACATTCCCTGCTAAGTGGACCTGGTAGTAGGGGACATCCCACTACCTTCTACCCAACTGTCTTATCTTTTTCTTTCATCAAAAGGAACATGGTGTCCCCTGTTACCATGGGTTACGCAGCAACCCTTCATTTTTTCATAGATAATTTTATCTTGTCAGGTTAATTCTGTCACAGAAAAATACTGGGAAAATAACTGTAAAGTACAGAGATAATTTCCCATATGTGAACTGATTTGGAGAAAGGGGGTTTAATTGCATTTAGATCATGCAGATTAATTTACTGACACATGTAGTTTCCCAAGTGAAGCGTCCAACTGTTAAGGGTTGGTCTGTAATAAAAGCTTTTCCAAGGAGGAGAGAAGCTATGACAACCATGCACATTTCCAGGGTGATTGTTAAACAGGGATTCTGTACTCCCTGTGTGAGAGAATTTTATGGTAACAGTTTTCTGTGGACTTCTCTATCTCTGCCCTTTAGGAGCCTTTGACTGTTCATCTAGTGATCAAAAATCTTTCTTAAGCAAATAGAAACATCAGCAAGTGAATCAAATCATGGAAATCCCCGTGTATAACAGTCTGTGCAGCCGCTCTAGCTGTGCTTCACTGTGAGCTTTTCACTCAAATTTTCACGTCAGAAAGGAAAAGATTTACATTCTTGAAGAGAGCCCAGTAAAGCCCCAGCTTGCCTTCACTGAGACTTTACCCAGTTAGCCTCTGAGATATTTGCTCAGTTGTTTGCCAGTATTTGCTTTTCTTAACTTCCACCTACTGGAATGTATGGGCTCTCTCTGCTCCCTCTGACTTCACCACTCACTGCATCAGATCTCAACACAAAAGCGATCCCATCAAAGGATACAGGTGTCCACTGCAGCCACAGCAAAACCACACACCTGGAGTGCTTCTTCAGGCTGCACTGCAGTAAAGCTGATAGTCTGTCTCTTGAGTTAGTGTACCAGCAATGTCCTCTGTAGGTGAATGCTAAAAATCTCTGTGTCACCAGCAAACCACCATCAGTCCTTTTCCTTTACTGTATATTGGCTGTGGGGCTAGGTACTACTTTTAAGGTGTGGTTTTGTTTGGTCTTTTTAAAAAAATATCTTACCTGGAGAAAAATTACGAGATTCCAGATTATAGCAGGTAGCTCAAAGAAAAGGAGGACCAGTCTAAAACACAGTTGCTGAAGAAATTATTCTCTCAAAGAGAATCTAAACCATATGCTTCTGGCAAACCCAAAAACTGATTACCATGTGTAGCGAGGAAAAGCAAAAGAAAAACGCAAATGTGTATGAAGTGAAAGCAGGATAACTGCAGAAAGCAGAGAGAGATGGTAGGAGAGCCTGTAGAACCCTGAATGCTTTTAGGATAAAGAACCTGCTTGGAACAGAGGCTGCTGCAGTTTCCATCTTTGGCACAAAACAGGGGTTTCCTCAGAAATATAAGTGAGCAAGGAAATACCTGCCTACATCAGAAATGAAAACGGGCCAACTGCTTATAATAAATTGAAAGCAAAGCAGTAAGAATGTGGGAAATCAGTCATAGTTTCATCATTTGTGATGTCTGTTCTGGATGGATGTCCTCCACATGCTCCAGTTCACCTGCAACTTGCAGGCCTTTCAACTAATTGCTTTGTGGGTTACAGTAGCTAAGCCTACAGACCAAGCTACTTTCATAAAACAGGGCTGTAAGAGTCAGTGCTTGTTATTTTTGTTTTGTTTCAGGGTGTGCTGGATTCACCACGTTACAGGAGTGTGGGTGTACCCACTTCTTGAGCACCTCAGCCCAGGTGTCAAAATAATCTTTTTTGCCGCCGTTACCGTAATAATTAACATATTCTACTTGGTGGGAGAAGTCCTGAACAACTACATCTGGGATACGCAAAAATGTGAGTATTGTTTTAGGAATATTATCTCGTGAAATACACCATCAGGACTTGAGTATGTTTCTCTGAAGTGTAGAATGCTTTAAGCTGACTAAAACAAAGGAAAATGACAGAAGTTTCACTGAAACATCTTGCTTGCCTGCCCTTAAAAACAGACGGATGAACAGAATGTCTGTTGGAGAGCCTGATGAGCTATGAATATGTATTCTCTTTTATAACTTACAGTACTAATTTAAGAGCTCTTGGCAATTACCTGAGATGTTTACAGCCCACTTATTAGCTGATGAACCCATTAAATGCAGCTAGAATAAAGTATCATTCTGTGAGAATGCCATTAATGGTAGGCTTAGACTGAGAAATGAAAATATAGTCTTTTAGTATTTGCAGGTATAAGGTATTTTCTTACCATATAAATTTACTCAGGGAAAATGAACAGGTTCTTGTCAGTGAAATAACAGGAATGAAAGATCACTTTAGTGCAGGGTAAACTTAACTGTGCAGACTCTACATCATCTATCCTGCCTAGGCCACCCAATTGCTGAGAGGAAAAGGGAATATAAGAAACACAAGATTAAAAGTAGGTTCCTTTTATCTATGAAATGTTTTTCATTTATCAAATTGAATTAAATAAGCAAATAAGATTCATAATAGCTGCTGTGGCAAATCACAACTGGAGGGAAATAAATTCACATGGTAGTTAATGGCACACACAACTCTCTTTAACAAGTCCTTCTTTACCAGGCAGAATCCAATGCTAGAAGCTCAAAGCAGTTTTACTTTCTGTTTGCCCATATTAGCATCCAGGTGTAAAATGCCTTTTTGTTTTTGCTCTAGGACCATCAATCACTGGTCATAGTGCTCAAGACAGGTATTCAGTCCTTAGTTTTATGTCAAATTCACATTTATTTAACGTCTTTAAGTTAACTCAGGAAAGATGTTTCCAAAAAAGGCAGCTGCAAGGAATAATTTCACTTGACCTAAGTCCTGTATGAAGAATAATAGTGTGGTAAAGAATCACATATTCTTAGCAAGTCCATGAATAAGTAGATGGTGGAAAATCTCCTGCACTATTCCAAAGTATACATAACAAAATCCCTGCTCCTTGCAGCCTGCCGCCCTAGAGGAGCTAACTCAGTTTCGTCATTCTCCCAACATCTTTCAAGGTTTACCCTGGCATTATTGTCCTCTCCATCATTTCCTTCATGTAGATAAGGAATATTGATTCCAAGTCCTTTGTGGCTCAAGAACTTGCAAAACAGAAAATGCCGTGAGTCACGTGCTGGTTTGCTGAGCTTGAAACACTTTGCACAAACTTAACCCAAAGTGTGTGGCAGGAACACCACAAACAGCAGAGATGTAAAATTATGCCAGTCTGTCACCATGCAAGACCTGAGAAAATACTATTTGAAAACTGTACACTTAAAAGGGGCTTTTGAGCAGTAAGCCTGCAAATCAAAACAGTCTGCCATGAGAAGATTTCTGGGGTGAGAAGGGGTTGTTTTGGGCTTGGAGTTTTTTTATTTGCCTCTGGAGATGCATTAAATAGAACCTCACTACTGACAAAATGATTTGCAGTTAGTTTTTCCAAGTTAAACCACAAACATGGTAGGGAAGGAAAAATTTGCCCTTTGTACAAGTCAGCGTCTGTCCACAATTTTGAGGATATCTGCATTCCTGCCAAACTATTTGATGCATCTGCAGTAGAGTGCTTCAGAAGAAAGGAAAGAGGTGCTTTCAAAAAGGCAAATAAAATAGCTCTTAAAATTATTGGAAATGTTCCTTCTAGGAGAAAGCAGAAGACATAAGATTGGCTCTGGAGCAACATTGTAAACTGTCTGTAATCTTTTGGTCCCAGTCTCTTGTTTTGGTTGTTAAACCTTTGACTGTGGCTCTCCCATTACACCGGTGTGCCAGCAACACCCAGGGCCATTGTACTCGGGCTGCCGGCAACATGCAGACCCATTTGTCTTGGTGTTGTTTTTCAGCAGGGCAGCTCTGCAGTTGTGCTTTCTAACTGCAGATGAATCTTATTGTTTCCCATATTGGAATTCATTAACTTTGCTTTTAAAGTGATTTAGGGTGTACTTACCGCCTGTGCATATATTGCACTAGCAGGTGATCTTGTGACTGGATTTTCCTCTCAGCATTCTCAAGCATTGCTTCTTTTTTGCCTTTGGTTATCATAAGTCTTTCTTTTCCAGCATGTGGCAGGCCTAAAACCTCCAAAAGAAATATTTGTATTTGAGATGTCTGGCAGAGAGGGCTTAGTCAGAAGAACAATACTTTTGTCAGATACCAGTAGTAATTCATTGTCCAGGAACAGGCATATGAAATAGCTGAATGTTTCCATTGCCAGAAAAAACACAGTCTGCTGCCCAGCCCAGCATAGAAAAGAGATGAATCCTGCAGTTAGAATAATTTCTTTAAGGAGCTGTACACTCAACTCAGCCCTCCTGATATTTCTGAAAGAAATGGCCACTACAAGAAGAGAAAGGCACCCTCCCAGTAGTAATTATTTATTCATTCTTGTACTTTTGAAAAAGGGAGATGTACCTGCAAATACTTAAAAATCCAATGTTGAAATGGAGAGGGGCTTCCAATTATTGAATTCTGAAACACAGTTATTGAAATTTTCTTTCAAACAAAGTTGTTTGCTTAGATTCAGCTATAGTAACATCTATTTTAGTTTGCTAGTAGGTAAGCAGAGCAGGTGAGGGAACTAAGTGTTCCCAGACCCCTGCAGCCATCAAAGGCTGGGTGTGCAGCAGGGGATCAGCCTGATCTGAAAACGGGAGTGAGGGAGGGAGGATCGTGCCGTTCATTACTGCACAACCACTGCCATCAGGTGTGCAGCTGCTCTTTTCCTTCACAGCAGGTGAGGTAATAACACATGCGAGCAAGTTCAGGAGAAAAAACATGGAAAAAGGGAAAAGAAAGATGAATGCATCAGAAGAACCTCTCTAAGCAAACCCTTCATTGGGTTGTTTTTATTGAGAGGTTTTTAGAAGCTGCTCTCCATATGTTTTCAGGTATTGAAGAAGGAAGAGAAAAGCCGAAGTCGGAGTGAACCATAAGAGACAACACAGAGGATTGTTTACAGCTGCATGGAAGATTTCTCATCCCAACAGAGTTTCGCTTGGAGAGGAATCTTTCAGAAAGGAAGAAGTTTCATGGGCCCACTTCTCAGTGCAAGGATATTTTTGGATTTTCTATGGGGGAAAATGATTTTAGCAAAGAATAATATTAATGTTTCAAACTTCAATTTCTCCATGCTTGCATGTGACATACCATATAAGATGTATATTTATCTCCAAGGCATTCTCAACATGCATTTCTTGAATCAAATAAGTAGTTTAACCATTAAGTCATTAGATCTTTTTACTTCTGCCAAGAAAAACAATGTGTCCATTTTCTGTACTGTTTGAGGAAAGTTTAACCAGATAGGTATACTACAAGGAAACAAAGCAATCCCATATATTTCAAATTACAGCGTAGAAGTTAATTGCATGAAT
Source organism: Calcarius lapponicus (assembly GCA_039654755.1). NCBI lineage: Eukaryota > Metazoa > Chordata > Aves > Passeriformes > Fringillidae > Calcarius > Calcarius lapponicus. The sequence continues at coordinate 60,439,994 of CM077465.1, forward strand.
GTATCTACAGAAGAGTTCAGTCTGACTGAAATATTAATGTAACACTATGTAAGAGCTGCCTTAAATTTGTTATGTTAATAATTTTACCAGTTCAGTGAAATCTTACTTGCAGTGTTAAAATCTTAAGACCTAAATAAAGATTAAATTATCCTTGCATTTCTGTTTTTTCATGCTGATTCTGGACATTTTTGATGGATTGATGGCATTTGAATGATACATATTCAGGTTTTCAGTGTCAACGGTAGATTATAGAATTTCTACATGAGGATTTTTCTTCTTATTTTCATAGTAAAATAACAAATCCTACATTTTCAAGTTGTAAGTTCTCAATAGGGGGGCTGGGCTGTTTGTGTTGTAAAAGGGAGAGCATTTAAGTCTTACTTCAGGAAGGCACATAAGCAAATGTTTGAAGTTAAGCATATGCCTGTTTGTATAAGGAATTCAGTTGCAAAATACTAGTGATTATTTAACATGATTCTGTTTAATTATTAAACAATCAAGAAGTAACTCTAGTAGGCAGGAAAAAAATGTTAACAACTAAAATAAAGTGAATAATTTTTGGCAAGAGAATATTTATTAAAAAGTAGCTTTACACTCCGAGTATTGGTATTCATATCACATATTTTTTCATTAGTGTATTTAGTCATTTATTTTAACACATGTAGAACACTTTGAGTATGTATAGTGTTAATGTATTGTTTTTAGTAACGGGATTTCTGCACAGTTTTAATACTGTTCAACAATGTTTCTGCTCTGGAATAATTCTGGGGAAAACTGATCTCGTGCAACTCATTACATGCCTCCACAGTACTTTTTAAACATATTTATGTACACGCTATCATATGAAACAGCACAAGTTCAACAGTGTGCTTTTTGGTTTGTTTTCTTCAAAAATAAGACTCAGTAATGATATTGGCTTTGTCTGTCCATCTGCTAGATTATTTTTAACTTGCTGATCGAGAGTTGCAGAGATTTCAAAGCTAAGCAAATTACTAGAAATTTCATGGAAATGAGTGGCCAGATAAAGAAGGAGCTCTTCTAATGATCCTACAGAGGGAGAGGACAGGACACACAAAACCAGTAGAATTTGGAAGCAAATGGCCATAGCCATAAGGCCTTGCATTAAGGATATTATGTTCAGCTGTTCCTGAATTCCCCATTAGATGTGCATGATGTTACTTGCAACAGGCTTTCAAAACTCAGGAAGGAAAGAAGGCATGGATTCAGTCATGTTCAGTGAGCTAGAAACTATTCAAAGTCACTGCTTCTGAAAGCTGTGGTAGCACATGAAAGTAGTGGTGGACAATGAATGTTCTGGGGGATCTGGCTGTACTTTCCAACAGCAGCAACTGTGGCTTAGGGCAGGAAGCCTGAAGCACAAATCCTGTTGACTTTTTGTCGTATGTAGAATTTGCATAGCCTATATTCTGCTGTTAAGTCTAGGACTTCTTTTTTTGAATTTTATTTCACGGGTATTGTTTCCTTCACAGAATTCCAGAATTCATTCTGATGGGAAGAATGTGTTAAATAAAAATAAGAAGTGCCAAAATGCCACACAGCTGTACCCATTCTGCTAGAGCACACTGCTCATGCCTGCTGTATATATGGCACCACTGAGTACCGAATGTCTGAGATCTCAAAAACTGATATTGATGGAAAGATTCCTCCTTCTTGGCAAGTTTTGTACCTGCTCAAGATAGGTTTTTCTTCTAATACCATGTCATTATATGCAATATAGAAAATGTAGTAAGAATATAAAGAGAACAGAACTGTCAGGGATCAAGATTGCATAGATGAATCCATAGGTAGGTGTACAAGTGAAAGAAGGCTCCCTTTCAGAGGTATAGCATAGGCATGCTTAAAGTTGTCATCTCTCATATCTGTGAATTTGTGAATATTCAGCACCTGAAGAAAATAGACACCAAGCTTAGATCTCAGTTAAGCCCCTGAGGTTGGCAGTGTTAGCCAAAGGCAATATATGTGACACAAAATGCGGTGGGTTCCATTTGGTTTAAGAAAATTTATAGTATTCCAAGAAGGTTTGAACTCCATTTGTCTTCTCACATCTCAAAAAGTTCTCCACCTCCTGTGAGCTTTGAATCATCGTACTTAAAGTCAAAAACATTTTAGAGCATTAAATCCAGCCTCTGATGTATGAACCATGATATAAATAACTTGGGGGCCTGTGTACCCAGAGAGCACTCTTCTAGACTGTGTTCATTCCCTTTAGGATTACACAATCCATCATTCTTAAGAAAGATGATGGATGAATGATGACTAAAATAAAAGTCACTTGTAAACTTGCCAAATTTCAACCATCTTGGCTGAAATTGTCCCTGAAAGGTATTTCTCTTGGGGGAACTATTTTTTTGGTGGAAAGCTTTTTGTCAGAACAAGTAATTTATCTCCAAGTGAAAGTCTGTGAACAAAAAAAGTCTAGAAAACTTTTCTCTAATTTTGCCATGGAACTCGGTCTGAGGACATTTATATTTGCAGCTTTTCTGAATTTATGGGGAATATCTAGTTGTCTTTGTCCAAATTTTAGGAAAAATAATAAGCCTGCATTTCCTGGTAGTGCACAGGTAATTCTCCAGAGTGTTTATCATCTTTGGGAATAATTAAAGTTGTGGCTGAAAAGGATTTTCCCTGCCATCCCTGGATTGTTGATCCTCTCCATGCCTTAACTACCCAAGACACAGACCAGAATGGGGAGGCCACTTTGCCTCCCATCTATTGGCAGTACTTCCCCAGAGCTGATGCAAATAAAGCTGCATCGAAGTGTGAGGGAAGCCAAGCTTTGATGGCAACCTGGGCAATGAGAATGGGTTCTAGATGGATGAGCTAAGTGAAAAAAACTCTAGCTTTTCCCTTGAGGACTGCAATAAAATGAAATTAGTAGTGTTTGTTATGTTATAGCTGTAATGATAAACCACATACAAAACTCTGTGAAGGGATCATTAGTTTTGTTGTCGGAGAAGAGCGCAGTGTGCAGTAAATAAGGAAGGCTGCCACACCTTGAACCATGAGGAAAAAACAAAATACAGTTTCATCATTCAGTGAGCACCATCCATCAAGTGTTACGAATGAGGCACAGGAAAAAATGTTGTGTGATCATCTAATTAAAGGCAATATCATTATTCATACTCACAAGGGGCCAAATTAAGGTTGAACAGACAGCCTAAATGCTGACATTACCTCACTCCTCAATACCCAACTTTTCAAACTTAGTAATCTCTTTTTTTAGTAACAGAACACAAAATAGGGGATTAGAAAAAAAGGCTGGTTAGAAAGTCTAGGCACCATGTTGTCATGAATTTCATTGTGACTAAGTCCCCTATTTGGCTTTAGAAAGATCATCCTGACTTTCTGCCTGCATGTAGCTGCCCCAAAAACACATATTCATAGTTCCTGTACCACTCTGCTACAAAGGCTTTGCCATAATTTGCAAACTTGTGCCACAATCTCAACATTAAATTATTTCAATCTGTGATTTGGTTTGTGTGGGATAAAACTGTAATTTGATGTCTTTGTATAGCAACAATTCCCTTATTTTAAAGGAAAATGACAAATATTTTCCCTAATTTTCCCGAGTCTTTACTTCTCTGCCCATGGGAGTAATATTAGCAAAATCACCACCATTGCATGTCAAAGCCACTTGGCCACTGAGTAGACTGACAAATGGCTCACCATTCTGCAGGCTCCAGGGGGCAGTTTCTAGTGGCAGTGTATAACTCAGGCACTTCTCAGTTCATTTTTCCTATTGAATTTGCTTTTCAAAGACTACTTCAAATCCTAACAATAATTTATTCTTTGCCTTTTATTTTCTACAAGGATTGGTCAGTCTGCTCTGATTTGCACTTCAGTAGCCTTTGAAGACTTAGATACCATTAGAGTGAACACTGAAAAGATTCATCATCTAAAACATGAGCTGATGTGTAGTCCTGAAGAGACCATGAGCCTGAGACTAGCCCCACTAAGGCAGGTTGGATGTTTCTGCCCTGGGAGTAAAGGAGCAAGCAATAGAACAGGTGTAGGTGAGGTCACCTCTGAATGCAGACTTAGAGAAGTGCTACTAATCCTATCTTTTAATGCCCTCTGTTGTCATGTGAGTAGGGTCAAATGTTGGTGACAGGTGTCTTCTGTTTGCAGCAGCACAAGAAAGCTCTTGATCAAAGCCTGGTGCATCCTAGTAGAGGAGGTAATCTCCACTAGGGTACCCCAGTGCTCTCCTCCTGTGGTTCAGAGCTTCACCTGCTGCTGTGGCCAGCTGCTTAAACTGGGGTCACAGGTGTTGCTGGGAAGGAGAGAAACCTGGGAGTTTGACTACTGCCAGAGTCACAGGCAAGAAAATAACAGCTGGAAGTTTGGCTGGTCAGCTCTCTACAGTAGCAATGATCTCTCTCCTCTTTTTAAAGTGAGAACAAAGGGAGAATGAAATTAAACTGGAAAGTAAAAGGATGTAGCTGTTGAGGTCTGTTTAGAAAAGTTCTTGGGCCCATCCTGACCTCACAGCACGTGCACTGGTGCTTTTGATTGCAGGGGCTTTGCTGAATGAGGGGGCAAGTGGACTGGCAGGTGGGGCATTTTGTGTAGTGCTTCTAATGATGCAATGACAGGGGTTTGGGCTTAGAGTGAAAATATGCATTTTGAGCATAGCTACTTCCTCTTGCTTGTATTATTTAAGTAACTAGATAGAACAGAACTGCCCAATTTGCAGACCACAAACATGAAATATATTTAGCATATATTCTCCAAAATGAGCAATTTTATTTTTATCAAAATGCACTCTGTTTTGTTCAAGTAACAGATGGAAATCAATGGGTTTTAATGTAACCCAGAAGAGCAAGTTGTAGTCTTATTCCCTTAAGTACCCCTTTGTTGTTCAGACCACAGCTGTAAAGGGATTTGAACCTCATCACAATAAATGCCAGTACAGAAATTTGAAAGGTAGGCCGCAGACTTTGTGGCCCACTGGAGAAGGTATTTGCTGTTCCTTAGAGTTGTGTAAAGTGAGACAGAAATGAAATAGCATCTTTTTCGTGTTATTAATGTCATAACTAGCCATGGTGTTCCAATTCTGCATTTTATATATAGCTTGTGTATTAAAAAATAAACATCTACCATTAGGCTGGTGAAGTATCTCTGCAGTGTGCTTTCTGAATGTAGAGATTGCTATAGTGCAGCCAGTTCTAGGACTGAATTTCTCTTTGCTTTCTATTATGCAGATAGGCCCCTCTGTATGTGTATCGTGTAGATAGAAGTTCAACACACACATGGACACATATATATACACATATGTGTACACGCAGGATCTTCTGCAGAAACAAATTATGACAGTTGGATGTTAAATGGAAGTTACTTACTTTACATGGGAAGAAATCAGGCACTGTGGAAGGCATCGATTTTGACAGGGGCAGTAATGCCACCATAACTCCAAACTGACAGCCCCTTGTCCTCCTATTTTTCTCCTGGGAATAAGGCTGGTCAGCTGCTGGCCATCCTGCCCAAAGCAACAGGAACAGTCTGTGGCTGCAGGACTCTGCAGTCCCTGCATTTCTGCAGGCAGAACAGTGCCTGGCTAGCTGTCTATATATAATTTTCTTAGCTTATTTACTATGTACAATACAATAAGTTGTTCTAATATAATAATGGTTCTCAGTTTGGCTCTGAAGTTTACACCTGATAGATGAAATGGGATAAAAGAGAGGGATGCCACCCCTCTTCTGTGACTGGTATTAAATTGAAAAACCATCCTCTAGAGGATGGAGTGGCTTAACAGGAGTGCTATTAGTCATAAAGTAGGAAGAGGCAGTTAGTCACACAATACTTAGTGAGGCAGCAAAATTACAGTAATGGAGGACCTCAACTACCTGTGCATATTCTGGCCAAGAGTTACCATGGAACAAGTTATAAAGAGGGAATTTCTTGAATCCTCATATCTTGGAATGGAGTACACCAAGGCAGGAAGGGCTTTCAAACATGGGTGAAGCTCAGGAGATGGCTCATTGGAGATAAAATCCTAGCTGAGCCACTAAGCAATACTGACCACAACATAATTACATTCACCCTGCCTGGGTGTCATGAGGTCCTGGCTCCTTTGGTACCATGTAAGGTACCAAGCTTTGTACAGTAACCCTAAACACTGGTGAAGAGAGGTGGAGAGAACAGGAATGTGGGCGGGGGAAAGATGGAAGAAGCTGTTACCATCCAGAGATTACCTGCCTCCAGCAAACAGTTGTACAAAGGAGCCCCTTGGCACGAACGATGGGAGTTTTTGCCATCCAATGGGAATGTTTTGTAGTGAATGCTTATTAGGCAGCTCTGGGGAGTTGTGTTAGAAGGCAGCCAAGAGAGGATAAAACAAGCTGGTTAGAAAAATTACCTCGTTTAGGTGTAGCCCACAGCTAGGTGCATAGAGTCCAGAGAGAGCACTCAGTCAAAATGAGTTTTGGTCTCTTTCTGCCAAGGCCTTAGAGTTATGCAGGATTTTGAGCCCATTCCTTGGAGAAGGGGTTTACTGAGGCCAACCTGTCTGCAGAAATGGTGCAACAGGCATCCTGCCAAGGACGGCACAGTGTGTAAAATCCCAGGTCTGAGGGGAAAGTATGCAGGCACGTGACAGTATATTGTGGTACTTTTAATGTCAGAACCACTGGTGGGATAGCTGTAGTTAGAGACACACATAAATACATTGTTATCATTATATTCCAACTCTTTCTGGCATTGCAGAGGTTTTGAAAGGAGCCACAATACTGACTAGGCAGTACGCTTACAAAGAGGTCCACTGGATGGACTATCATACAATCGAACCAAGAGCACTTGTAAAGTCAAGCACCTGGCTGTCACTGCAGTCAGGGTTACAGACATGGGTGTCACTGTGCAGTGTTGCAGCCTCCCGTTTGTAATGGCCCACAGCTCAGCCCTGTGTGATGTGTAGTGCTCTTCCTACAGTGGGAAGTCCAAACAGCCAAAGCCATCACAGGGGTTAGCCAGACCCTGCCTGCAAACAAGTATTCTGCTCTGCTTGTGAACTCAGCTCCCACACAGGGTGGCATATATAATGGCATGTGCCATTGGAGTGGTTGATGTGTGTGTCTGGAGATTTCAGGCTAACTCAAAGCAAAAAATAAAAAAAAAAAAAAACCCAAAAGAAAAGAGATGTAAAGCTTTGCTTAATAGAGCATTAATTATGCAGGTACTGAAAGATTTCGAGTCCCTTTCAGCCCTCAGAATTTAGATTCTGCTGGATATACTTAATTTTTTAAAGCCCTCTACATTTTGCAGTTTACACATTTGCATAGCGTAGGACTACTGTCAGGAACATATATCTACAGATCTGGGGCAGGAGCTGTTCTCATCATTACAGTGGGATGGAAAAGAGAAAACAGTTCAAAGGAGGAGTATGGGGGAAGGGAAGCATTTCCATATATTTTTTAAGGAATCATAAAGACACACAGGCAAGTGTGTCAATCATGAGACACAGTTCTCTCTTTAATATTGTCAGGAACACAAAAGTTCACAGAGCACATGTGTGAGAGGGTGCTGCGCTGCCTTGACTACATGATCTGCATGATACATGTCAGAAGATGGGAATGTTGCTATGGCAATTCTTCTCTCTCCTGAATACTAAGTTGTCGAAGAAGCCAGTTCACAGTCAGGCAGGCTCACTTATGAACTTGCCTGCTTGGAGATGCTAAATACTATTTATAGCTTCTCTTGCAAGGAGACAACATTGTTTTCTGCCCTGGCCTCTTAAGGCCCTGTGCCCCAGCCCTCCAATATTCGTGATGTTTATGTGATTTGGAAGCTGCTGAGGGCAGAGATTTAACTGAATTTTGTGCTGGAGGGTGTTGGGGTTTTCCCTTGGCTTATACAATGTCCTTCAATTTTCATCTTGCTAAGAAAGCAACAGACAGATGGGTCTTTCTGCATTTCCAAAAGTCATCTTGATGTTTTTATAAAGTTCTGTATTGAGTAATTCATTTCTCTTTACTTTCAGTCTGCAGAGGAGTAGCCTGTTCTCTCTAATGCTTCCCCCTGGCAGGACAGCAAGAGAGGGACTGGCAGCCTGTTGTGCCCCCTACCAATTTTTTCACTGGGTGACCCTTAGAGCCCATCCTGTCCTTGCTTCTGCCATGGAGCCATTCCCACTGTGCTGTGTGGGTGCTGCCATGAGAGAGGGATGCCTGCACCAACAACTCCCCTTGCTGCACCTGTGATTTCCCTTAGAAATAATGCTCTGTTCTCCTTCCTTCCCTAAAAACCTGTATTCTACAGCACTGCTTCCTGGAAGCAAAGCAGCTTTGTTGTAGAGGTGGCAAACTTCAGTAGTTGCAGGGATTCCTGTATTACAGCGTCTCCCAATGTCCATGTTGTATCATGTTTTCTGGTAGCAGTCTCTGTTTTCAGCTATTTTCCTTTAACCTAAGTTTCATTTTGTAATTGGAATATTCCTCACTAGGAAATTCTACATGTCTGATTCAGGCTAAATTTTCTAAGATGGCTCAGCCACTTCAAAACTGAAGATAAGCAAAACCAGACTGTATTATCAATATAAAAAAAAAAATTCCTTCAAATTAGTTGATCATACTGGGTTGTTGGGGTTTTTTGGTTTGGTTGGGGGTTTTTTGTTGTTGTTGTTTGTTTCAGTTTTTATTTTTTGGTGGGGTTTTTGGGGGTTTTGTTTGTTTGTTTGTTTGGGGTTTGGTTTGTTTTTTTTTTTAATCAGGATGAATACTGCTGTAGGAAACTCTGCCGGTAGGCAGAATGTAAAATCCTGATCTGATGTGCTGTAAATTAATCAGGACAACATAGGAAGAAAAAAACAGTTGCTCTGCTTACCTGTGTGATGCTGGGTATTTTGCTTAATTTTACCACCTCGCAGTTTGCCAGTAACTTCTTTTATAGTTTGAAGTGTTTATTTAGCACCTCCCATGGGCTCTAAAAGTACTAAAACAAATGAGTTCTGCAAGAGCAAATGATCAAGGCAAAGGTGCCATTGAAAATGATGACAATTTGTTTACCAAAATACTCCAATAGCCACCTCAAACAGAGAATGTACCCAGCGTCTGGATTTGTCAGTGATCAGTTAAAGAATAGCAAAGCCAACAGAAAATACAATCATCTGTCACAGAGAGAAATGTGACCAAAAGAACAATAAAAATCATTTTAATATCCAATTCCAATAAGACAACAAAACTCTCAGACAAGTCACAGGAAGAGACATTTGCAAATACAGGGCATCTTTGGAAAATGCAGGAGCAGATGCTCTCCAGAGACATGTGTCTTCTTGATATAGCATTCATTTGCACCTGTAAGAACAAGAAATAAGTGGAAGAATTTCAAAATCAAGCCTTGACTCTGTAACACATATGCAGGCATAATTTAGATCACCCAAAAATGTCAATGATTTAATGATTTATTTTATGTCTTGTTTCTGCTGTGCTCATCAAGAGAGCGTTACTTAGTCCAGCTGGTCTGGGGATTTTGATACCCATGTGACTCAGAGGCAGGGATTCAAACCACATTGGCCAGTACAGAGATGTCAAAAACTTTCCACAGTGCAAGGGACACAGAAATGAAAAGTATTTGCTGGTTTAGAGGGATTAACACAGAGAGGTCGATTAGCAGCTTGCAGCTGCCCAGACCTAGGATTCTTAAACTATGCTCTCTCTTCTTTCTTTTCCATCTGAGCCCATTTGTTTCCAGAGATTTAAGGGATGAACTTGAGAAGCCACTCCTGCTGCAGGTACTTTCCGTGTTTCTGAGCGAGGCCAAGAAAAACAGCAGACCAAGATAATTTTCCTACAGAGTTCCACACCAGCTAGAGAAGGATGATGAAGTGCAGATTTGCTGACAGCACAGCTCTCTCTGTTGAAGAGGACCGGCATGTGCTGCTTTCTTACAGGCAGGATTGCCCCCAGGTCAGAACATTGTGCTGCTGCAGCTTGCCCAGAGCAGCTGTAGATGTCATGTCTGAAAGACTGAAAAGCTTAAAATTCCCTGCTCAAAGAGCAGCTTTTACCTCGTGCTGCCAGAAGCTGTCCATGACCACAAAGCCTCATCTGGGATGTGACCATGAGAGCTTCCTGAAGCAGCCGTGCTGCTTGCAGGCTGCCTGCCTCTAGTGACCACAGTGTGATCCCTCTGCTTTCCCCACCGAAGCTGAGAATCACTTCCCATCCCTGGAACAGCTCCTCTGCATTCACAGCCATGAAAAACCACAGGAGCTGGAGTAAACCAAGATTTATTCAGAAAGAGGGTCTGAATCCAATTAGAGCAAAATAAACAGTCAACATGACACATTTCCTTCTCACCTCTGCAGAAGCTTATCTAGCTGATCCCTTTGTGTTGTAACAGGAAAATCCCTGATACCTTACAGCTCCACAGCCAGTGCTGGAGGACGCGGCACAGGCAGCAAACACCAGCTGGGCCTCCAGCCCACCCAGCTCTGCCTTCGGTGCCGCGAGCCAGCAGCTGCCTCTGGTGCCTCCTCAAACTTTCTGCTACAGAGCCTACAGGCAAGCGCTGATTTGGGGCCACATCTCATTTGCTTTTCCCAAATAAGCATTCTGTTTTGCTGCTGTGATGCAAATTTCCTAAATAAGATATTCTGGGAAAGAGATCTTCCTGTGCGCTTTTGAGAGGAGACAGCCCTCTCTTTCGGGAGGCATGGCATTCTCACAGACTGCACTGACATCCTGTGGCACGACATCCCCGGCTGGAAAGAGCGTCAAGGGACAGCTTTGCCCCTCCATGTCCCCTCTCTGCAAGTCACTCTTGCCTCGTCCAAACCCTTTGGGAGGGGAACGGGCGCCTGCCCCCTTGCTGGGTCCAGCACCAGCTCCTGCCCACCGTGCCCGGCAGGCACAGCTCCTGATGTCACCTCAGCTGCCACTCATCCAGCCACCACCGCCTGGGAGTGAGGCCCCCCCACCCCATTTCGGCATCTGAATCTCTGCCCACACATCGGGGCTGTGCGAGCATGAGCTGTAATGACACAGCACTGGGTGGGGTGTTGCTGGAAGGGTGAGAGCTGTTCTAAGGGAAAAAATGATGAAAATCATTCACCTCTCCCCCCTCCAGTGCCCCCCCCCCCCCCGCACCCCCAGTCTCCTCTGCCCACAGGGCACTGAGCCCTGCCATGGGGTGGCCAAGGTCTGCAGCAAGCTGCATCCCTCAGCCCAGGCTAAGGCACTGTGCAAAATAGCACCCAGCCACTCAGGAGGCGAGTTTAATTTTACTTCCCCTTGGAGAATAGCGTTAATCCGGAACTTTTTAGGCACCACTCGATCAGCTGAATTACAGCTATTAGCTTTGGACTCTAGGCATTTTTATGAGATATTAGTTCCAGGGCTTGTGGTTTGGCATAGAAAGCATATTATTCACACACAAAACAACTGCATTAAAATAACATTAGGAATCTGGCTTAAACTGACAAAACCTAGGAAACTCAGAATTAAGGCTGAAAGTATGTCCTTAACTCACCCACTGCGTGCCCGTGTGGCCGCCTGGGCGGTGTGTTGGCCCTGCCGCCTCCCATCGCTGTTCCAGGGAGGAAACAGGCTGCACCTCGACTGAGGTCCCACCACCCCTAGGAGCAGCAATCCCACCTTGTGCCTTGGAGCCCTCATACAGTCAGACAAGTTTTAGGACTTCCGTGTAATGCAAGTTTTTTTCTGCTCATCTCTACCTAGAGCCAGGTTTCCTCCCCTGTCACCAGCACCAGTGTGGTCAGAGCAAAAGCTGCACACAGCTGTGGAGGCTGGATGGAGGCAACACCAGCCCCGGGAGAAGCAGATGGGCCTTTCTGCAAGCTGCTGGGGAAAAACCCTTGGCTCAGGAAATGCCTTCTAATGTTCACTTTGTGGATCACCTCACTGTGAGGGAGCTGAGGCTAAGAAGTCGTGTGAAGACACAGGTTGCTGTCACTGGAGCTGGGGAGGGATGGGGGGAAACTTATGCAGGATTTGTCCCAAATGGCTCCCCTTTTGCAGGGCTTTTGGTCATGGGAAGTGACACTACACACACAGAAATTTGTGTCACAGCATCCAGTGGCTGAAAAACAAAGGAGCATCCCTAAAAGGGTCACGCAGCAGGTCAAAATGGAGCGGTGCTGTGTGTACTCCTGGTCTGAACATCTGCTGTGCTTCAGTTTTTCTCCCAGAGCCCTGTCCTTGATCATGGGACACAAATTTCCAAATGCTCTCCTGGGCCCTGGCTCTCCAGAAGGTGCCTCTGAGCTGTGGAAAAGGCGATCTCAACTGCAGCGTGCTCGCTGCAAGAGCAAACAAACAAAGCAGCAGCCTCAGCGGAATCACAGCTCACATCATCCAAGAAATTAATTACCACAGGCCTCTAGGAAGGACTGATCTGCTCACTCCTGGAGCATAGCTCATTTTTGAGATGTTTTTCCTCCGTGGCCAAATATTTGCCTCCACATGGCAGCAAAATCAGCTCCCCTAAAGCCCTGTTTGAAATAAGCTTCACTTCTGCCCTACCTATTCCTTTTATTTAGGAGCTCTGCTGTTCTGTAGGAAACAATCCAAGATGCTCATGCATGAGGGATCTCTCAAGAATAAACTACATTAAAAAGAAAAAATCCAGAAGGCAGCAGCTAAAGAAAAAATATTGTGTTGAAGTTGCGAGGTTGTCACATTGCTCTGTAAAAGGGGGTGCACCTTAACCATATTGGGTGTGATTTTTTTCCTCTCAGTGAGGTGAGAAATACATTTACTATTCCCATCTTGGAAGCAAAATAAATAGAATAATTATTTCCTTTCCCAGCAAAGGAAAATGAAGCTTTTAAAAGCTGAGCTTTTTACTTGCGTGCCTTAAACCAACATATTCCCTCGCTGGCTGGCATTTGCAACAGACCACAAACACATCGCTACACGTGGCACCAAATTTGTGTTTCAGGTCAGAATTGAGATGTTCTGGTGATAAATGAGAGATGCTTGTTCAATGGACATCTTGTCCCAGAAACACTGTAGCTAAATTTACCATAGAGCACTACCAGTTTAATTCTTCCTTAGCAGGTCTTTTAATGAAAAAAAAAAAAAAGGAAAAAAGTTTTGATTGTTCTGGAACCATTCTCTAAACATAATTTGGGACCTCAGTATGAGGCCATCTTGGTCTTCTTTAAAAGCTGGTGGGTGTCTCCATGTATCTCAGAGTACAGAGAGCACCATGGATGTTCACCATTTATGAAAGATGAGTCTGAAATGAGCAGGTGTTGCACAACATAGAGATTGTGTCACCCTTGTCCTTTGGATCTCATGAGACAGACACTCAGAGCTGGGCCAGTGTGCACATATGCAGAGCATTTCCAGAAAAGGATGGAATATAGGCCAGGATGGATTTTCAGGTGTCACAGGGAAGGGTCTCTTATCTTGCCCATGCACATCTGCAATCCTCACAAAAAAATTTTACCAGAAAATAAAAAGAAGTTGAAACTGCAGGTGTGTGTATTTTATTAAATCCACTGTGGCCCTTGCAGAAAATGGTTGAAATGGGAGGTGATTGTTTCCATATTAAGAAAGCCTTAAGAATGACTGACAAGATCCACTTTTGCAGTTTTATTTTGGACAATCAAATCACTGAGGACAACAGTGAATAGTGCATATTTAAAAAATGTATTTTTAAAGTTGGGCTTTGACTGAACAGTCTCTACTTCATGAGAAACTGAAGCCTTCCCTTCCCAGCAAGCTGCAACTTAAAAGCAGCAAGTGAAAGAGGAAAAAAACAAAGGTATAATGAAGAAACAAAACTAAAAAAAAAAAAAAGTGGTCTTGCCAAATGGGCACCAGCACCCTACTTTTCAGGCTTGGGAGCAAACTAGATGCTCATATATGAGGACACAGATCAGTAGGAATGGGCAAGGAAGAAGAGACAGTGTGGTAACCCTGTATGTTAGGGAGTGTTTTGATTTTCTGAAGCTTATTGATGGTGGCAATAAGGTTGAGTGTTTATGGATAAGAATCTGTGTAAAGGCCAACACAGCACTGGGTTTTTGAAAGGCAGACTTTGACCTGTCTAGGAGACTGGTTGGCAGAGTCCCATGGCAGTCAGTCCTCAAGGGTAAAGGGGTCCAGGAAGGCTGGACATTCTTCAAGAAGGAAATCCTAAAGGCATGAGGGTAGGCTGAAAGATGAGCCAGTGGGGAAGAAGACCAGCTTGGCTGAATAGAGAGCTTTGAGTGGAATTTGGGGATGAAAAGAGCATTTATGACCTTTAGAAGAAGAGGCAGGCAACTCAGGAGGACTGCAAAAATGTTGTGAGGTTATGCAGGGAGAAAATTAGAAGGACCCAAAACCCAAATAGAACTTAATCTGGCTACTGCAGTAAAAGACAGTAAAAAATGTTTCTATAAATATATCATCAACAACAGGAGGGCTAAGGAGAATCTGCATCTCTTATTAGGGAAGTGACAAAGGGTGAGGAGAAGACTGAAGTGCTTAATGTCTTTCTCTTAGTCTTTAATACAACCAGTGGTTGTTGGGGCACCAAGTGTCCTGAGCTGGAAGACAGGGGTGGGGAACAGAATGAAGCCCCCATGATCTAAGGGATGTTGGTCAGTGACCTGCAACACAATTTAGGGACACACAAATTTATAGGGCTGGATGGGATGCCCCCAAGGGTCCTGAGGGAGCTGGCAGAAGTGCTCACCAACCCATTTTCCATCATTCACCAGCAGTCCTGGCTAACTGAGGAGGTGCCAGTTACCAAATGCGAAACCCATCTGCAAGAATGGAAAGGATAAGGATCCAGAGAGCAACAGGCCTGTAAGTCTTGGTCCTAGAGAAGGTTATAGAGCAGATCATCATGGGTGCCATCACAGGGCACATACAGGACAACTGGGAAATCAGGCCCAGCCAGGGTGGGTTTGTGAAAGATGGGTCCTACTTGACCAATCTGATTTAAGATTACAATAAGGTGACCCTACTTAGTGAATGAAGGTGAAGCTATGAATATAGTCTACCTGGACTTTAGTAAATCCTTAGGCACCATTCCCTACAGCATTCTCCTGGAGAAGCTGGCTGCTCATGCCTTGGTCTGATGCACTGTTCATTGGGTAAAAAGCTGGCTGGATGGCAGGGCCCAGGGAGTGGTGGTGAATGGTGCTGCATCCAGCTGGAGATCTGTCCCTTTGGTGTTCTCCAGGGATCAGTGCTGGGGCCAGTTTAGCATGTGCACTGATGGTCTGAATGAGGGGATTGAGACACCAAGCTGGGTGAGAGTGTTGATCTGCTGGAGGGCAGGAAGGCTCTGCAGAGGGATCTGGACAGGCTGGACCAGTGGGCTGACGCCAGCGGTACGAGATTCAATAAGGCCAAGTGCTGGGTCCTGCCCTTGGGTCACAACAACCCCAGGCAGGGCTACAGGCTGGGGAAGAGTGGCTGGGAAGTGGCCTGGCAGGAAAGGACCTGGGGATGCTGGTCAGCAGCTGAACATGAGCCAGCTGTGCCCAGGTAGCCAAGAAGGCCGATGGCATCCTGGCCTGGATCAGCAATGGTGTGGCCAGCAGGAGCAGGGCAGGGATTGTCCCCCTGTACTCAGCACTGGTGAGGCTGCACCTCAAATCCTGGATCAGTGCTGGGCCCAACACTGCAGGGAGGACTCTGAGGGGCTGGAGCGTGTCCAGGAAAGGGCAACGGAGCTTGGGAAGGGTCTGGAGCACAAGTCCTGTGAGGAGCAGCTGAGGGAGCTGGGAGTGTTTAGTCTGGAGAAAAGGAGGCTCAGGGATGACCTTATCACTCTTTACAGCTATGTAGAGGAGGTTGCAGCCAGGTAGGGGTCAGCCTCTTTTCCCAGGTAACAAGAGACAGGATGAGAGGAAATGGCCTCAAATCGCACTAGGAGAGGTTTAGATTAGATATTAGGAGAAAAATTTCTTCACTAAAAGGTTTGTTAAGCATTGGAACAGGCTGTCCAGGGAAGTGATTGAGTCCCCTCTCTGGAGGTATTTAAAAGAGACATGTAGATGTGGTGCTTGGGGGTGTGGCTTAGTGGTGGACTTGGCAGTGAACAGCTGAACTTGATAATTTCAGACATCCCTTCTGATAAACAAGTCTCTAATTCTAACCCTTTCCTCCAACCTGGCTACCACCCACATCTCAACTTCATCAGTCCCCTCCCTTTTCATCTGCTCTTGCTGCCAGGTGGTCTGGCATTCCCTTATCACAGCCTCAAAGGGCTCTGCAGTGTGGGGGATTGGAAAGACAAACCAAATTCTTCTCCTGAGAGAGGCAGGTAGGTGCCCAGGTGCCTGTCCTCATTACAGATTGTGCTTTGGGAGCTGGATCCAGCTGGCAGAAGTTTCTCATTAAGATGGCAAGGCTGAAAATGTGAACCTGGAGGGAAACTATGTAGTTGTGGAGCGGAGGTGGCCTTAAGGTTAGGGTTAAAGAGGAGGTGATAAGACTATTCTATTTTTATTTTAGCTTAGTATTGTGGGATTCTGTTAGTTATGGAAGTGGCAGCATGTTTTGGGTGTGTTCAGGCTTATTTGGATTTCCCACCCTTGTCTCCTCTGCTCTAAAAATGTTGCGATCTTGCAAGTGTTAAATTTTGACTAGTTCTAGCATAGGCTTGGGACAGGAAAAAGCTTGTTTTAGGACTGCTAAAGTCTGGATCTTGTACAGTGAGTGGGAGTTATGCTCCAGCTATTTTGCTGGTACGTATTTGAGGAAAAGCAGGAAGAGTAGGCAGAGCTCAGGCTCTGCTTATTTTTGTGCTAGCAAACAGCATAGCTCTGGCAGAGGAAAAAGGATTTAAAGTGTTGATCTGACATGGTAAAGCCATGGGCAGCTGCTGACAGCATCTTCAGTCATATGAGGTGGTCGAGGGCATGTGCTGCTACTGCCCTTTTTTACTGGAAAGAGTAAATACCAACAGAATACAAACAGGAGAAAGAAATCAGATGCAGGGCAATTGTGGAAGCTTTAAGAGAGTCCCAGGTCTTTGAGGTTTGTCAGCCCTGCAGACTCTCTGTCTCTTTTAGCCAGTCCCCTACATGACAGTCCACCTGGGTGGCTTCCAAGGAGCTTTTGCAAAATGCCCTTCACGTGGCAGCTCTGAGCTCCACAGTGCTGTGCCAGGCATGCAGCCCTTGCTGGCTGGAAGTGTTGGGCAGCTGGGCCATGGTGTGTACAGCCACACACCTTCCCAGCAGTGGGTGAGGCGTGTTTGCACGTCCAAGAAAGTTTTACTTGGAGCACAGCTCCACTGTGATTGTTTCAGTGGCTTTTCTCCCCCTGATTTTGTGTACAGAAGGAGAGGTGTTCTGAGTAACTGCCAAAATTTGCCAAACTCTGCTCCCCGCGTTTCAAGGGATCAGTGGGTCTAACAGCTGCACTTTTTTAGTGATAAATGGTGATAAACACTAGCTGAGGTAGCTATCCTCTGTTAAGAAAACATCCCTGTGTCTGTTGTCTCCTGTTGTCTCTTATTCTGCTCTCTGCACTGATGGCATCTGCCACATCCAGTGCTGTCTGGGTGCCAGCTGACCACAGGACCCAGCCCTCCGATTGCTTTTTGGTGATGAATGGCTACAGCTGCTGCTGGCTGCATGTGGCAGCTCAGTAGCATTGCCTGGTTACATCCGGGGAATCTGCACTGCAGCTGCTGCTTGCTAAAAAATGTACCTGAGGAGAGCTCAAAAAAAAAAAAGGGGGGGGGGGAGGACCAAAAAACACATGAAATAATATTGGGGAAATCCACAGAAGTCTTTCAGTCCTTAGTTCTGTAGCCTAGTTCAGCTGAGGGCATAGGAAAGCTGGGCAAACACAAATGGACTGCCAAACTTCAAAATTAGCCCATCTAATCTGTCCCTATTTCCTTCCATTGCAAGGAGGTTCAAAATCTCCATGAAGAAAAATTACAATCATTGAGTCACTGCAATAGCAGTGATCTGGCTGCCTGCCCCTGCCAGCCTGCTACACAACTTGTGTGCTAATGTTTGGATTTTAGTGGTGGGAAACTAATGTCAGGCTGTACTCCCTTCATGCACCATTGGGCTGTGCTTATGGTCGCTCTTGGCAGCACCAAATGATTAAACAGATAAAACCATCAGTCTTGTTATTTCCAAACATTAACCTAAGTGCTAATAAAGCACAACCCGTGTCTTCCTTATGGACTCTGCAGAGCTGAGTCACACTAAAAACAGATCTGAATGCTGGGAAAAGCCTCATACTTCTTTCCTGTGCCGAGAGGCAATACCTCTCTAGCAGCAGAGTTTGCCTGGGAGAGCTTTGCTGGGAGAAGGGTGACAGAGCTGGGCTGCCAAGGAAAGCAAGGAAGCTGTGACCCCCACCCTTCAATGTGATGACAGGGTGTGCTGGGATGGATGGATGGATGGATGGATGGATGGATGGATGGATGGATGGATGGATGGATGGATGGATGGATGGATGGATGGATGGATGGCCATGTCCCTGCCCCTTCTCCCCCCCTCCAATGCTCAACAATGATCTCCTCTCAGCCCCCAGGCTGGGTGGGGAATGTTTCTCAGGCCCCAAGGCAGAGGAAATAAAGTGATTCTCCCTCTCAGTGGACTTTGCCCTCGGTGGCTGAAGATATTTTTCCCAAAACATCCCCAGAGAAACCAGAGGGCTTTGTAAATTCATTATGTCACTGAGGAATCTGTTTAATCAGCGGCCTTTCCCTGGAGGCACTTTACACTTAATGAGAGACATGATGGAAGGAATCAAAACTGGTTTACAAGAGTTTAGCCTCAAAGCCCTCAGATGATGTGTTACTGACTGTGCTGTAATTCAGAGGAGCAAATGAAGGCACTGAGTATCTCTCACCCTGTCTGAGAGGGATGGTGGCAGAGGCAATGCACAAAAGCCTTGAGCTCTGCATTGCATCATTCCTCTCCTAGGTGTCATCACAATGAATAGCCAAAGCCTCCCTGTTGCCAGGAGCCCGATCTATGCTCCTGGTACTACTTGGCAAGCATGCTTATTCCCCAGTTCACTGTGCCAGTTACATGATAAGGCATATCCTAATTTAGCTTATTTATATATGAAGATACTAATTAAAAATGCAGCCAAATGAGAAACATTGCAAATATGTGAGAAGGAGCTTTGTAAACTAGACTAACAGTGGGACCAACAGAGATGGAATATGGAATAGTTTTCAGCTTCAGGTTCAAAACTCATTTTGCATGTAATATTAATAGGAAAACAAAAGGCATTTATTCATTTTCTCTGCCCGCTTGCTTTCCCCAGTTGCACATGCTATGTCTAGTCCTTTCAATTTACTTGTACCCTGCCTTCTTACTGTGATGGGACATGATGATGGACCAGCATCTTTCCCATAACTATAAAGTTATGTGAACACATATAAGGTCCTCAGGAAATCCTGCTGTGAAGGACTCTCTCAGGACCTGTGTACGATGTTGTGCCCTTAGACACATGCCAAGTATTTTATTCCTGTAAAATAATTCCCATACTGGTATTTCATTAACCTTTACCTTGTAGCTTTTTAGTTTTTTCTTCTGAGTAAATAAAGACTAAATTAGTTGGAACAGGATTTTCCTGCAGTGTAATTGTGCTGGCAGCAGCTGAGGATATTCCATAGATGAAGGGAGCAACACTCTCTGCCAGGAGGGAACGGTGATTTCGTACAATCATAGAATGGTTTGGGTTGCAAGGGACCTTTAAAGATCATCTATTTCTAACCTTCTGCTATGGGCAGGGACACGTTTCACTAGACCAGGTTGCTCAGAGCCCCATCCAGCCTGGGATGGGGCATCCACAATTTCTCTGGACAATGTTTCAGTACTTCACCACCCTCATAGTAAAGAATTTCTTCTTAATAGCTGATCTAAACCTACCCTAAGCCATTCTCTAGTGTTCTGTCACTACATGCCTTTGTAAAAAGTCCCTCTCCAGCTGTTGTGCAGCTCCCTTTAGATACTGGAAAGCTGCTCTAAGGTCTCCCCAGAGCCTTGTCTTTCTTCTCTAGGCTGAACAATCTCAGCTTTCTCACCCTGTCTTCACAGGAGAGATGCCCATCTCTCTGATGACCCTCCTCTTTGTGACCCTCCTCTGGACTTGCTCCAACAGGTCTCACGTTCTTCTTATGCTGGGGGGCCCATGTGATGCCTCACCAGAGCAGAGGGGCAGAATCCCCTCCCTCACCCTGGTGGCCATGCTGGTTTTGATGTAGCCCAGGTCAAGGTTGCCTCTCTGGGCTGCAAGTGCACATTGCTGAGTCTTGCTGAGCTTCTTCTCCACAAACACCCCCAAGTCCTTCTCCTCAGGGCTGCTCTCAATCCATTCTCTGCCCAGTCTGCATCTGTTGGGATTGCCCTGACCCAGGTGCTGACCTTCTACTTGGCCTTACTGAACTCCATGAGGCTCACACAGTCCCACCTCTGAAGCTTGCCCAGGTCCCTCTGGATGCCATCCCTTCCCTCTGTGTGTCAGCTGCGCTGCACAGCTTTGAGTCATTGGCAAACTCGCTGGGGGTGCACTTGATCACACTGTCCATGTCACCCACAAGATGTTACACAGATGATTGCTGGGTTCCATCAAGCAGGGGCTGCCAGAGCCAGTGCTGGCTGCAGAGATGGGCTCCTCATGATTCTACCCTGGGAGCTGGGAAGGACCAGCACCCTTTGGCCCTCATGCACTTATTGAAAAGAGAGCCACAAGTGCGAACCTTTGAACTTTCTGATTGGTTTTTCACCCTCTCTGGGTTCCAGTGATCTTAATGTTGAGCTGCCCTAGATTATAAACATACCATACAAAATCACACCCCAGAGACTCATCTTTATTGAAAAAAGTGCAATTTAGTGTGGATGAATCTATTAATTTACCTGCCAAAATGCGATAAATAGAATTACACTGAGAAAAGGCCTAAAATGAATGGATTTTATTAATTTATATATTGTTATAACACACTTTTTTGTAATTGTGCATGTTTTGGATGTAGGTATATAGATTTTGATACTGCTGACGTGTACAGTTTGTTTGTGATAACTTTATGAGTTATACAGCTCAGAATAACAATACCATTTTCTCAAGATGAGATGTAATGCGTAGTAAAGTAGATGTACAGTCATGACATTTATTTTACTTTCAGCTGTTATAATTGATGGTCTATATAATGTACACATATGAGTTTTTTTAATATAAGTATGGGTTTGTGAGAGTGCCACTTACCATCAGTCTATAACAAATTATTTAGAGATTGTCTATGGGCTGTTGGTACATTTCCCATTTTTTAAAATTAGTTTAAAAGGATCAAAGAGGAAAACACAATTTAGCATGGAATTGCTTTTTGCATCAGCTGGTTTTACATTAAATAATAACACAGTATTAAAAAATTGCATTGTCATCTCATGTGAAGTTGTATTATGCTCTGTAGCCTTGGCTGACTTATTAATCCTTCAGTAGCACGCACTTAATTGTTCAGCAAATGACACAACATGTGAAGAAATAATACCAACAATGTGATTTATATCTCTCCAGGCAAAACCACTGAGGACTGGATCATCTGCCTTTACTCATTATACTGCAACACAGGAACAGCCTGATCTGAAAACTGTGGCCAGGTAGGACACACTGAAAACATGTACCCTGGAAACAAAAGGTATGTCTGCTAGATGAGTCAAGCACAAGTCTGAATTGCTCTTAAAACTAAACACAGGCAGGGTGGTCAGAACCTTTGAGGCTCTGGGCCAGTCTGTGCAGAGCAGAACCAGCGCAGTGGGAGCACCAAAGCCCAGCCCGGCTGCCAGACATGCACTGGAGGGAGCTGAGGGATGCAACCAAAGAAATACGTCTGACTCCAGTGGGATGTAGATACACTGAGCCTGCAGGACTTCTAGGGGGAGAGAGAAGGGAAGGGTGGGGAGAGAGAAGGGATTTTTATAGCTGGTGGAGCTTCCCACTGTGAGTCCACCTGGAGCAGTGAAACCACTTTGCCAACACAGGCACCAGCTCACCTGTTTCTAGACGTGGCTAGAAGTGGTGGAGAGCAAAGCCTGCTGGACATGGTTTTCAACAGCTAGCTCTGCCACAGCAGAAAGATTGCCTCCAGTCCAACCCCAAGCTTTGGCATGCCAGGCTTCAAGTCTTCCAAATGCAGCATGTTTTAAAGATGAAGTGAAAACCCTGGCGT
The DNA here is from genome assembly GCA_039654755.1 of Calcarius lapponicus. Taxonomy (NCBI): domain Eukaryota; kingdom Metazoa; phylum Chordata; class Aves; order Passeriformes; family Fringillidae; genus Calcarius; species Calcarius lapponicus. The sequence continues at coordinate 60,462,128 of CM077465.1, forward strand.
GTGTAGATTGTGTGGCTCATTATGTTTACATCTCCTTGGGTCTTGCTTTGTACTTTGGAGGATAAAGGGTGCAGATCCTCTGGTGCAACCAGCTATGAAGGGAAGAACCAGTTCACCCCATTTGCTCTCCTTCATCCTACAGAAATATCTGAAGAGCAGAAACCTGGTATCCACCATGTTCTGTAGGAGCACATTTCATTTTTTCCAATCAGAATTTATTTTTCCTCCAAACCCACTGCTCCCATTTCTATTGCCTTTTCCCAATGTAATTAATTTAAAAACAAATGCGTTTTTAGCAAAAGGAAGTTAGAAAATCAATGTATTGAAAATAGGACTGTTTTCTTTCCTTATGAGTAAAGCAGGCTCCCATGTATGTCCTACACATTTCACAGGATCAAGGCTTCAGGGATGTTGCATATTGGCATTTTGCATTGTAGCACTCTGACTTGCCCTACCTTTTGCATTTATTTGGATTATTCTATTCTGCCATTTTTTCCTATTCACTTCTATCTCTGATCTTTTTGTTTTGTCAGACAGAAGACAAACACACTCTACAGGCCAAAAAGAAGCATCACAGACATTTCGTGGGTTGCATGCAATGCTATCGCTGGAGAGCAGTAACTGAGAAGAGTTAAGGCAATGGCAGCCCAGTTCAGCCACGTTGCTGAGGGGCAGAGTCCTCACACACAGGTGTCTGTAGGGGGATCTGGAGCTGATTCCTGTTCCAACTCTGTGTGCACCTGCACAGCTCGGGGCACCGGCGCTGCGCGGCTGCACCCTGCGGATCTCTGAAGCCCAGGCACACTTGCAGCTTAGTGTGTGTCCCAGATTGTCTGGATCAGCCAAGCATGGTCAGAACACATCTCAGCCCGCCAGGAGGGGCAGCAAGGCCTGCTCTTCTTCTGGAGAGTGTGGATGGCCCAAAGCACCCAGAAGGTGCACAATGGAGTTGGAAGATGGTGGCATAGAAGGAAGGTTGGAGGGGTGAGTCACAAAACATGCTGTGCTTTTCACCTCATGGTGCTTTTGGACTTAACAGCATTTAAAAACCTTTCCAGCCTTCTTGCTTCAGTTTGGGAGAGCCTCTGAACCCCACTGAGAATCCCTTATACTGCTGATTTTGTTGTTTATTCTGCTCAGGTTCTAAATGTTTCTGTTCTAAATTTTCAAGCTGTGTGGTTATGCACAAGCAATAGAGTGAGGACCTCTTGCTTATTGGGGCTCAGACCATAATTCCAATTCTATAGGAATTAAAAGTAGAGAACCCTTTGCTTAGAAAATAGTGGAAAAAAAGAAAATTAGAGCCATGAGGAAAGGTCTGTGAACTGCTGGCCAAACAGTTCAGGAAGGAAAGCAAGCACAGGGTTGCTTTGTTTGATTTGTATGATTGCTGTGATGGTCATCTGTTGTATAAGCTACAAACACTGTGGACCTTAAAGACATCTCTCCTGAATTCTAAAATCCTTTAACTAGTCTGAGTCATTTGTACAGCTGAACAGACTCAAGGTCTCTGAAGTAAATTGGAAATACCTGTAATTCTGCAGAAAATTAAGGAAGAGTTATGTAGTCCCAAAGCAGAGGAAGAAATAAAAAGGAGTCATGAAACCTCTGGTCTCTGGGAAAGCTCTGGGTGAAGATGACTTTCTAATAGAATTTTCTAAACTCTCTCAGTCTCACTTGGCTTCTGATATATGGAAAAATTTTCGAAAGGCCAAAGCAAAAGGGTTCCATTTCAGCATTAATTGCAGTGTTGGGTTTTCTTAACTCTCTCCCCTAGGAAATAACTCACCAATGCATCATTGTCAATAATTAAATTACAGGCCAATTCTTCTGACTAATGCGACTCAGAAGACGCAGGTTGAAACAGCATCTAGAAAATGTCTGAGCAGAGTACCTTATGGACAAGAGCTCAGCATATAGCTTGGGGTTGACATTAATCAGAAAGCTGCTAGAGAGTCTTATAGGCCTGTTATTATAATTTGCTATTTTTAAAATTCTCTGAAGTAATCAGAAAATCAACCAGCTCAACATCCCTAAAGAGAGCTGCTTCCCACCCACCAGCAGTGGCTGACTTCACTGTTGACATAAAAACCATGAAGATCTCAGTCTAGTATTCTGCCATGTAATTGTATCCTTAATTTTGGCCTTGTTGAAAGTCTGCTGGAAAGCTGATCTTGTGTGTCCTCATTAGAAGCAATTCATATGTAAATCATTTAAGATTTTTTTTTTTAACCTAAAGAAAGAAAACATTCCTGTGACTCAAACATTCCGCAGGCTCTTGCTCCTCTTGTGGCTCCTGTGTGGCTGTGACTCCTAGGAAATCTGTGCCTCCTGGCAAATCAGTGAGAAGGTTGCTGGCTGGGCTCTCACCTTCTCTTGCCTTAGCTGCTGGAGAAAGCACCTGTCAAGAGACTTCATCTTTTCCCAGCCTTGGGTCAGTCATTGAAGGGATGCAAGGTGAAGCTCTGCTCTCTTCTATACTCTCCTGCCTGGCATACACCCATGGAAGGTGTTTCGCTCCCTTCAGCCAATACTAGCCATGTAATTACCAGCTTTTATGCATATTGGAAGGCTTAATTTTTGCTCTTTTATGTGCAAAAATAAGTTGAAGTGGTATTAGTGGAATGACATCCTAGTGTTAAAATGGAATGACATTGAAAAAACATTAAATAAACACATTGGGTGACTAGTCTGGGCCTTTATTGATAAAACTGATGAAGCAGCATATGAGGTAACAGCCAAGTTCTTGTCTAAAAGTACAACTTTGATAAAGTTTAGGCACCTATTTCTTCTGAGTATTTCTGGAGCTGGAAATGGAAGTCATCATGAAAGTGTTGACAGCAATTTGAAGGTGTAAAGGAATACTGCATCTTTACCATGATTTCTATGTTTTTGAATTGGATGAACTGAGCCCTTCACACTCTTAACTGTTCCTAAAATACAATGTCTGAGGTATTTGTCTCTAAGAAAGCTGAGTTTTTGTTGGTTAAGAATAAATTTTGAACTACTGCTGAAGGGGTTTGGAGCTTCTCTTTGGCACCTTGTTATTATAGGCACATAAAAATGTAGACGAGTGGGACTAGGTAGCAGATGATGAAATTTAAATTGATTAAAATCTGTTTGTCAAAACCTTGTTTTTCCTTTGTAGAAAGAATTCTACATGAAAAGGTAGGAAGGGAAAAATAAAGGTAGAGCTTGAGGTAATTTGGGGTATCTTGTTCATGAATTGTCCAGTTCAATACAAAAGAAATCTTACAGCTGCTAGGAATCTGACCTGGTGCCCAGAAATGTGTAAAAGCACAGCTGGCCCTGTCTGGGCTGCAAATCAGCTTTAACACTAATGGCAACGACTTTATTTCAAGAGAGTATTTAGCTTCAAAAAATGAATAGGGGCTGCATGTTCCAAATGTCATCTGTCAATTTAACAAATGGCAACTATATACACATCTTAATGCCAGATTGCTGTTTCATTAGGCTCCTCGTGAGTTATTCCTTCTTGGTAGCTGGCATCATTCTAGCTGCAGCAGCAGAAAGGCAGGAGGGAAGAAGCTCCTCTCCACTGCGACGGAGAGCAGCTCCTGGCTGCTTTTCAGGGGGCAGCAGGAGAGAAATGAGGGCGCAAAATGAAAATACGCCAGGGGAGAGCAACAGGGGGGCGTGTTCCACAGTACCGCCGAGTGAAGCTCGTCACAGGAGCAGACACAGAGATATCCTGGAACTCGGCAGGTGCTGACGGCTGTGGGCAGCGCTGCCCGAGGGTGCTCTGAGAGCTGCGGGGAGCAGGCAGCGCTTCCAAAGGGGAGCGCTCCGTAGCGCTGTCGCAGGGGATAAAGGCAGATCAAAGGCCGGCAGGAACGAGCGGATAAAATCCCAGGACAATATGCTGGAGTGAGCAAGTGCTGGTAAGGATGGGCAGGAGTCAGACTGTCCCACTTTGCCCAGCTCCAAGCCACTGCAGCGCCATTTCAGAGCTGTCCTCTGGGGCACAGCAGCACTGCAAGGACTCTCTGCATCTATAGGTCAATCCATAGGTTGACTCTCCCTGAGCTGCAGTTGCCCACACCAAAGCTGTCAGATTTCCCATGCAGTGGAAACGCTTCTGAAGCGTCCTACCTTGTAATTTTGTGGCTGTCACGGCTGAGCCCTCCCCCTTATCACAGGGAGTTCAAGCATCCTTACGGAGCACCCGGACAGGATAAACACATTGAAATATTTAAAAGTGCAATAAACAGGTATAGTTTTGAATGACTCATGCAGGCTGCTGCCAGTGCAAGTGCTGCACAGCATGACTGGAAAGAGGTTGCAGAGGGCGAGAAAGGACCTATTTTCTGTCTCCAGGGCCAGGTAATAACAGGCTGGTGATACAGGAACAGCAGGCTCCCTTGCCAAGCAGCTCTGAATGCACAGGTGAGGCAGAGCACAGAAGGGCAGCCAGGTAACTTTGTTCACAGGATAAACTGACTTTGTTTGCTTGTACCTCAGCATCCAGGGCAGTTCATGCTGGGATTCATAAACCAGGGGTAATGTGAACCACTCTCCCCCTGTCCCAGAGCATTCCCTCTAGGAACCTGCTCCTCCTCAGAAGAGTCTGGCTTGCTCAAGGGTGAGGGGCTCAGCGAATGAGCTGTTGCATTCTGCACCTTGCTGGGAGGCTTTGGAGAAGGGAAAATTGTGTTGGATCCTCACAAAGCACTGGCACAAGTGCTGACACATCTGTGTATAGGCAGTGGAGGGTTCTGCTGGAGAGTTGGAAAGTTTACTGTGAGTCCAGCCTCCAACCAAACCTCTCCTGCTCAAACTAGCTAACAATCAAATTGCCCTTTTTTTTTTCTTTCTTTCAAGAAAAGCAGGTTTTGCAGGGAGATGGAACACTTGTTACTGTCTTCATTTCACTTTAAACGTGTGGAAAAATTTGGCAAGCTTTTGAACTCAGTGTCCCTTTGGCTGGATGTTGAAAATCTTGCCTGTTTTTTTCCGACTGTCATTTGGCTTAATAGAAGATGTTGCCCCTCCCTACAAACCTTGTTTCTCTTTCGCAATGTGGCTGCACAGATAATGGCTGTTGTTTATATCCTCCCAAACTAATGTGGCTGTGATGGCTACCTCTAAGGCTTGAAAGGAGAGAGTAGGAATTGAGTCATGGGAAGCGCTAATTTTTACTGCACTGCCTCCTTGCATGCAGAGAAAGCTCTCAGGGTTAAAGTGCCATGGCAAATCTTGCCCCACAGGTAAATGTGAAATGCTAACACCAGAAAAATCAGTGCCCCTCCAAGAAGTCTACAATCTCAGTCATAATTTCAGAAGCTGTTCCTGCTTTATCCAGCAAGACAGCACACACAGGCACCACGGCAGCTGAGGACAGTGCATCACTGCTCAGGCAGAAATCAGAGGTGAGCCCAAGTTTCTGCCCCTGGCAGAGCCCTTCATTTTATTTCACCCCCCACACCTCCTCTACCCCCACGCCCCCTGTTTCTTTTTTTAAACCACTTAGATTTTTAAAAGACAAAAGGAAGGCACCATGTGAAAACATCACTATGGAAACATCACAGGCTCTCTTGCACTTGCCTGCCAAGCAACTACCTAACTGAAGTTTTACATCCTATTGGATCACTGTTGGCCATCTGCTCTCCTTCAAACTTCTCTGAATTCCATATTTTCCTGAAAAGTTCATTTTTAGAAAGGAGGGAGGAGGAGGCAAAGGGAGAATCCAGTACTCTTGGCTAGTGCAGAGCTATTGTGAAAAAGGAAGATAAACTCACTTTGGAGCAGCCTCTTAAAAAGACAAAGATCCATGTTTTGTGAAGCAATTTCATAGAAAATACCTTGTTTCTAGATGCTCTTTAATGATAAGAGTATATAGGGGCAGCCACAAGGCAAAACACACAAACAGCTGCTTCTAGTATTCTTGCACTAATTGTCATCCTCTCCCTTTCTCTCATTTAGCCTCAAATGTATTTTCTTCTAAAATGTAACAGTTACTGCCTACACTGGAGTTGTTGGCTGCAGGCTCCACAGCTTTGCTCCAAATAAAACACAGAAACAGATTTCCTGCCAAGCACTGAGGAAGTTTGAAGACTTCAGTTTTTAAAAATATAATCTTTTTATCAGTGCCCTAAGCCTGCCAGAGGTAATTATGGGCCATGGCGCATTTACATTAATGCATAGGACCTACAGACATTTCAAAAGCCTAATGGAGAAACTCCATAAATGTACGTATTGAAAAACAAATTAATTAAATTAAACTGTCATGTAAAGATATCACTTAATTTTGCAGAGCGGAAGGCACTCTTAATGGGAATGGAATGGATCAGTGAGCATTTCAAAACCCAAAGCTATAATTTAAATTCAGGCTCTCCTCTAGTGTGCAAGTCACAAGACATATTTATTATAGCCTTGGATTGTCAATTGTAATCGGTTTAGCAGAGACAAAGCTGTATTGTTTTGCTTCCTGCCCTCCTAGCTAGTTCAATATATTTTGATGTCAGACTATTGACAAGCAAACCAAAGGCTGAAATAAAATCATGTTCACCTGTAATGAACTGGCAAAAATGCAGTCCAAGGTAAATGTAACCCTGAAGCACAAATGCTTATTTATCAAGCAGCAAGGGGAAAATGGTGAAGCATTTAAACTTCTTTAAATAAACCAGCTGAATATATTTACTGCTGCTCTTGAGTCCTGCTATGTGGCAACCTAGAAACAAATAGATAAATATAAATAAAAGCACTGTGAAAATGAATAGCACCATTTATATGCTGCTGTTCTTGAGTTTTCCAGGTGTCAGTAACAAAGTTGTTGCTCTCAACACTCCTCTAAAGCTAGAGTCAAAGCCTGACACCAGGAGCCCAGCAAACAGACAGCAATACTTCTTCCAGCATGTGCAACCCAGTTTGCTGCAGGATTTCACCTGGTAGCAGCAGTTCCAAACCCAGCCTATGCTTCTGCAGACATGAGCAAGCATCTTCTCATTGAGTAAGCCTCCAAGAATGCTTTTCCTAGCATTCTTTCTGTATTCTCTAATTCTCTTGTTAAGTTCACTTCCTGATGTAGAGCACTGAAACCAGTCAGCTCATCAGGTTATAATTGCCATGGCTTCCTCCTGCCTTTTTTCCAGCCCCTGCATTGAGCTTAGTCACTGAGAGGTTTCTCTGAGCCTGAACTTAGAACCTTCTACCCAGGATCTCTCTAATTCCTTGTGGATCGCTCAAGTTTGCAAATCTGACTCTAAAACATGCTGACAAGCTCAAAAGTCGTGGTTAGGAAGAGCTGTGGCACAGCAGGCTGGGACACCTGCTGGAGGAGCATCTCCGAGGACAGTGGCACAGGACCAGCCTCCCGGGCTCCTGCTATGTGGTGTCATGGCCATTTGCAGGGAGGGAGGAGAGCACTGCCTGGGCAGCAAGGAGTCAGCTGCACTGCCTGGGGAGCAAGGAGTCAGCTGCACGGCTCTGAGGAGTGGCTTGTGCTCACACAAGAGCTGATTTGTTTATTTTATAAAAATACCTGCATATCTGCATTTGTTCTTACTTGGCTAAGTAGCAGGATTTTCAGGTGAATAGGTTCCATCCTTGCTTCCAGTGTAATTTTTCAGCAGTTTGTTCCCCAAGCTAATTATTATGCAAAAAACCCTCAAATCCAATCAACCAACCAACAAAAAGAGCCAAAACAAATCCCTCCTCCCATCCAAATTTACCTCAATACTAGACCATTTTTCTTTTGATTACACATTACATTAAACAGAAGTATCTTTTATAACCGTTCTGAAAAATTACAGTTTTTATTGTACTACACTATTTTTCTTCCATGCCTCTGTTCCAAGATGCACATTATTAGCCTTGATCGCTCTCAAAAGAAGTTTTTATTTTTCTCATCCTCTTCAGCCTCTTTTGGCTTTGTACAAGACTTGAACTGTTTATTAAGTGACAGGTTACCACTGACAAAAAAATTCTGTTCCAACTTAAGGGTTGAAAAATTGGACAAAGCTTTTAAAATGTATTTTGTCCTACTACCAGCAATCTTTCTACTTATTTACATGGCTCCTACTGTCCCACATGTTCCAATAACAACATCCTTCCTTGAAAGAAGGCAATGGGAAAGGAAAGTGTTCATAGCCCCTCTGGAAAAGAAACTATGTTGAGAGCTTTAGGTCGTGGTTCAAAACAGTATGAAGGCTCTGATTCCTACTGTCACTGATGTCAGTGGCGAGCCAGATGGCTGATGTCTTTAATTTGGACTTCAGTCATTTCTTCAAGGTATAAGAAAACTATGGTCCAGCTGAGATATTAATATATCTATAGTGATAAATTGCCATCTTTTATCACCAGCCAAATACCATAAACACAGGCATGCTTGTTTCTTTCCAATAAAGCCATCCCAGTCATTAAAAATGGTCTTTTCCTAAATAGCTTTTCCAGCTTAGCTGTCTGGTTCACAAGCCCTTCGAGCTCTGAGGCAGATTAAATCTACAAACACAGTCATAACTTTTGTTTATGGAATGGGAAAGACTCAAAGAGAGCTCTAAGTAATGGTCAGGAGAATAGGACAGGCTACTGAGATCAGTTAAAGGGCTTAAGGCAAAGAAATATTATTTCTAAACTCTGAAAATAGCTATTATGGTAAAAACGCTTCTTTCCCGTGTCATTTTGTAAACGTTAAGCAAAAACATAAAATACAAGTTATTAAGAACAATGGGGACAAAGTAATGCTTTTAATATTCTTCTTAAAAACACTTTTGAAAGTATTTATTTGAAATACCGAAAAAATGTAACTGTATTTAGTTTTTATAGTTATAAAATTTCAAACACTCTTCTGCATAAAATAAAAAAGCTACAGCATTTCTCAAATTTCTGAGTAACAGCCAACAATTTCATCCTACATGTAAGTATCCACTAAGAGGTATACAATCAAGATTGAACCATACTTGTATTCTTAATTCATTAGTGGAACTTGAAGGCCCTCTTCTGGATTATAAATTACTGCATGGCCAAGCAGAGTACATGGAAATGACAAAGCCAACCAATACTATGAAAAGATAAGTGTCTTAAATATATTTTATTCATGTTATTACCAACTTCATTTCTGGGCTTTCACTTGTATTTGCCCATTTTGGTAATTATAATATAATTATATTATAACTATAATTTAGTGTATATATATATATATATATACTTTATATATATATATATACTATATATATATAATTTTTATAATTTAGGAGCTCAGAACAACTTCTTAGTGGATTCTAAAAAAGGAAGTATTTCTTATACTGATATTCACATGAGGAGTGGACAGCCTAAAGAGAGTTGTGGAGAGTTTCTCCACAACTCTATATAGCCAAGTGTTACTTGCTTTTCCTTATTAAGCAAGAGCAGACACAAACAGACATATGACTGTATGTATGTCCCTGTCTACACAGGTATGTGACTTTCAGAAATTACCTCTGAAAATGTGGCTTGTGCTAAGGTAGAAAAAAATGAGGAAACATTTGCAATGGATTTAAGTCTTCAAGGACTGTACAATTCCTTTATATGCCTTTTGAATAAATTTACACACACAGACTGTAAAGGACTTACAAATGTAACCTTCTAAGAGAGTTGCTTGCCTAAGCAAACATTTGCTATTGAAAAGCAAGATGCTTCTCCACACACAGAAGGAAAAAATATTCTAGAATGTGCTGTACAGAAGCACCATTTTAATGGATCTGTCTGTAAACAAGTGGACTTGAACCACCAATTTTCCTCTTTCTAAAAACAGCCATTTACTCTTCTGTTTTGTCATGATAACAAGAAATCATAAATATAAAAATGCAGGAACAGGTCCTAAGTATCCTATTAGTAAAAACCCTGTAGAGAAAATTAAACACAGTTTGATTGAACTGCACATTTTAAAAAAGCAGCATGCTGAAGAAACCTTCACATATCATTTTTTGGTAAGTTTCTATGTCCCACCAGTGTAGGGCTACTGACGATGATCCTTTTTCCGTACTTTGGATTTTGGTGCTGCCAAGAAACAGGAAAGGAGAAGAATCATCAGAAGTGAATTACTGTAATTCCAGTGCCAACATTCTTTTAAATTAGGTTGGGATCAAAATGGATGCATTAACGTAAAACCTACCATTGGGATTTTCTTGTCTGTAAAAAGCTTTTAACAATTCCACTGCTTCTTCAGCACGATAGCCAGAAGAGCACTGTTCAAATTAGAATGATGTTAGTGAGCACATCTGAGAATGTATTCCATGCTTCACAATAAAGCCTTGAGTACAGAATAATTTTAAAAAACTGTACTGTCAACTTAGGGGTCAAAAAAATCTCAAGTTTAATACCTAATACATTTTAAAAACATTATGTTGAGGCTTAATAGAATAAGTAATTTCCCTAATAACTTAATATTAGGTAAAACAAACTTTCTTAGTAAGTTATGTAAAATTTTTATGCAATCTACAATTTCTTTCTTATTAATGTGTTTCCAACCTCTCATAATCCTCAAGCACTTGGAAACATAAGAGACATAAACCTAGGTATTTGCAGATAAGATTCCTGACAGAAAACACTCATCCACATAACTATTCTTTATTCCTAATAGTGACCTTTCAGATCTTTTTGATCCTTCTAAAATACTTTTCTATGCCCTGAGCTCTAATGACAAAACATTTAAATGTCACTCACACTAAATAAATCTCCACCCATGCTAGAAAATAAGTATTTATTCCTATACATTCCACTGCAGTTGCCTACAGAAACAAAGGATTCATAGTATCAAGAACTTTCTGTTTTCTGAATGTATAAAAAACTGAAATACCAATGCCCACGTTAGCAAATGAACACTCTTCCAGTTCCAACTACACCAATTAATTCAGATGTTAGTCTCACTGACACACTGACAGAAAGATGCCTACCATGTTTACACTGGAGTGCCAAACAGTATTGTCTTCCTGACTGAAATTCTTTGAGCCTTGAGCCTTTGGAGCTTATTTACAATGCTGAAATGCACTACTTGTTTTGTACATTCATTAAATCACTAATGTGAAATGTGGAAAAGAACTCCAGGAATCAGTACCACTGTATAAGGCAAAATCATGTACAACTGTGAATAATGTAATAAATAAAATGCTATAAATACTCTCTACATCTATGTATGGGTACATAGGTAGTATCATGCTGTAAAGCACCTAGATTTATTTATACTCTACCTCCACTGAACACTTGTCCAGCCTTTCTTACATGACAAAGATGCCTAAATCATCCCAGACACTGTTCAGTCTTTCAGTATCCCTACTATTCAGAAAGTTTCTTGATACCTAAGCTAAATTTCCTCTGCTACTGTTGCAGTTCAGATTTATTTTGGGATTCAAACTACATGAAGCAAGTCTAAGCTAATACATTTTAGCTCATGAGCACAGACTGAAAACAAAAATACAATCATTTCCAGTGGCTCAGCTAAAACCCAGTGATTTTATAAGTTGCTGTTACTTGATATTTATTGATTATGTGTTTGTACATTCTGCTTAAAATAATTTCCCCCATCTCTTCCTGTAGCATGTACTTACTGTTCTAAATATTACACGTATTTTAGATATATTTAATTCTTACCTTGTCCCACAAGCATAATTCTTTCCCTTACCCTTTGACACATCCTTTTAAATAATTTAAGACTGTCATCAGGGTTTCCTCAGTTTTCTTTTAGGACCTAATTTTTTTTTACATTGTTTTCTGATTAGGCCAAATTTATTTGACTTTGATCATCTTCCATTTGTGTCCTCTTAAAGTAATGCATAAGATTCTAAAAGCCTGGTAGCAAAGCCAGCCACAGTACCCTAGCTGGAAAACAAAGGGAAACATTTTACAGCCTACTTCAAATGGGTCTCCTGAGTCCACCATATCATCAGATGAGATGCTCAAAACGGAGCCACAGCCTCCAAATCGCTCATTTCGACAGCCATACACGACCCGTGGAATTTATGGGAGTGAGTCAAGGTATTAAGTGAAAAACAAGCAGGAAGTACAGAAGCCTGATCTGGGCAGTCATCAAATTTCCTAAAATTAGCTTGAGCTACAATTCCTCCGTCATAAAATCAGAACTTACTTTTGAATGATGTAAGATGTATTGCTGAAGATGCACATCCAGCCTTTCTCAGAAAAGGGGAAGCATGAGTGTCCAAAGCAGGGGCATACAAAGACATGGTTTACTGATTGATACAACATTCAAAGCTGAACACTGAACTGCACTGAGCTCATTTTACATCCTGACAAACATCTCTAAATGTATTTCTAATCTCTAACAGTTGTTTGCCATAACTGCACCATCTCTCTGTCACTCCTGAGCCCCTTGCTGTTCATCATGGAGGTGGGTGCAGACCCTCAAACCACCCCTCATGGCTTTCCCTGACACTGTCCAGCCTTTCTTTGTGGGATCACTGTGGAAGGAGTAATGGTTTGAGACAGTTTCCCAGAGTGAGTCAGCAGGAAAGGATACTCATCAAGCGCAGAGCAGCTGCACACATGATACAGGGCTCCACAGTTACGTACAGCACCAGCTGCGGGAACACCTCCCGATAATCCCTCTTGTGCTGCTTGCACCACTCAAGGACCTGGTCGATTGCCACCATTTCTGCATGTCGAGTAGCCTAGAAGATAAAGACAAGTATTTTCTTTAAAAGTTTGCATTTATTCACTTTTGTTATAAAAGTAATATAATGCTCTTTGCTGGTTCAAGTTGCAAAAGAAATTTTAAAACACCCAGACTGCAGAAGAAATACTCAATCCAAGAAAGAAAATAGTCAACCCCAATCTCTTGTGCACAGCACACAAAATCTACAAGTGACAGTTTTTTCTTCTACTTCTTCCAAGGCAGAGGAGCATGCTCAGAAGTTCTCTCTCAGCCATGCCAGCACAGTGAGGCAAGACGTGAAAGTTCTGCTTGAGGCTTAAGGGAGACGCAAAGCTCACTGGCACAACTGATGTAGCCCATAGCCTGCTCCACTTCCAAAAGCAAGAATACAGGCTGGATTACTTTCTCTGGAAATATTAACAAAGTACTCCTCGCTGGTACCTTTTCCTCCCTCTGACAATATTCCTGTGTTCACAAGGAATGAATACACCATGAACATGCAACAATTTCAGCATATTCTACAACTGCCTGGTGTGCTCTGTGCACACAACATTTTCAGTTTGCCTCGGGTTTAATGCTGCCTGGGGATACATGTACAGTCAGTCCCTCAAGTAATAGGCAGGGATTTCAGCATATGACTGATTACAAAAGGACAAAGGAATATTAATTTATCTTTTTTTATCCAAGATAACTGAATGATTAGTGTTGCAATATCTCAGGCACAAAAACCTGAACAGAAGTGTTGACTTTATTAGCAGAGAGACCAAAATAATCAGTAATGTCCCAGTAGCACTCTGAAATGTCTGCAGCACTGTGTTATGCCAATGAAATGTGACAGCAAAAATTTCAGGAAGTACTGGTTTTGAAAGGACTCTTCAGCTAGAGCCTGATGCTTATTTGAATTAAGACTTCTAGTATTTTCCTTCCTTTTCTATCTATTCTGAAAAAAAGGATGTTTTTGACACAAGCATTAGAGTAAGACTTAATCCAGATTATACTTGTATGTCTGTTTCATTATGTCCTTATATGACCCCTGTGTTGAGCTTCCTCTCAAAACATGAACTTGGGTTAACGCTTTAGCACTGTGAAGATCTGTGGTGATAACACTGAGACGCTCTGCAACACATGGCCAAGGACTCATAACTTACTGCTATGCTTAATACTGTTCAAAAACATTTAAAAACTCCTAGAAAGGCCACGCAGCTGCTGCAGGTCCTACCAGCTTCTGCAGTAATAGAAGACAGCTACACAGACGAGATTACACTAATACAGAACACTACTACACACCAGTGTACCTGTATCTTAAGTAAAACACATTGTTTTGGTCATGTCATGTCTTGAAGACAGAGGAACATCTGGACAAATTCACCTCAGGGTGAGAAAGGATTATCCAAATTACAGAACAGTCTCCATTTAGAGACTAATTAGACTGTGGCTCTTTACAGATACAGTCAATAGTTTTCCAAGTTAAGAGGACTACAGTAGAGGTTTCTAAAATATTCAAGAAAAATGTGGAAAAATCACAGTTATAACTGCAATTTATTATTTCTCCTAACAAGTGAGCACCCAATGAAATTATCAGGCAGCTGACATAAAACAAACAACAGGAATTACCCTTTCACAAATTACATAGTTATATTGTGAAACTTATTGCCACAAAATGCCATGGAAGTCAAAAACATAAATGAGTTCAGAAAAAGGTTTAGACAAATTCATGGAGGATATGTGCACAGATAGCTATCAGAAACAATGATCCAGATACAGCCTTGGACTCTGGAAGTCCCCAAGCTATTCACTTTCAGAAGTGGAAAGGATGTGCAAGGGGGAAGGTTTACACTTGTTTCTTGAGCTCCCTTGTTACACAACCTGTTAAAGGTCCATCTTAAAGACAAGATATAAGGGGAAAACTGACCTTCCAGGTCTGTCTTAAGATTTTATTTTGTATTAATCTATGACTAGATAGCCTTTTTTTAACTTGCTGCGTATAAAGTAACATAGAAGAGGGATTATTTTAATTTTGAATCACTGACTCAATTCATAAGCTTAACTTGCCAAATATTACACCCTATTTTAAAGCAAGAAAGCAAAAGCAGATTAAGAGTAGCAAGGGAAAATGAGAATTGTTACAGAGTAGTAAATGGTGTACCAAGGGAAAAAAGCTGACTCCGTGGGGCAAAAGCCTTGACAGTGCTCCAAATTGTAGCAAACATTTCACAGACAATAAAGGTATTGCCACTGCCCTAAAAAGCTTACTTCCTAAATTTTAGACCATAATTAACAAGCGATAGTAAAGGGGTCCAAAGCTCAAATTTCTGTGTTATTTTGTGGCTTCACTTTACAAACAATACTTCTTTTTCAATTATCCCCTACTGTGCCTGCAAGACACTTGCTAAAATGACCCAAGAGAACAGAAGAAAGAGGAGATGTCTGTGTGTATCAACAAAGGACTTAGGACAGGGAGCATTTTACTGGGAAGTGAATGATTTGATCACATGTTGGAATAAAGATGCCAAAAAAACATTTCTAGATGGGCAGGGTCACATATGCTGTAAGGGAGAAAATTTTCAGGTTGGTCTGAGGCAAGACTGTGAACAAGCAAGTGTGGGAGCTGCCAGAGGGAACACAGCACTGGCACACACTTGTGAATGAATCACCAGGCTGTCTAAACCAAACATTTGCTGCACTGTTGCCCAAGGAAGACAAGTAGTGTCATGTCTATTTTGAAATGCTGATGCCACAGCCATGCTCCTAAAAAATAAAATAAACCAAACACAGCTGTATACAAACTCCCTCCTCCCAAAAGCAACTTCTCCCAGAAGAATGTAATGATCAGAAATTTTGCAAATAACTTCCACAGAGTAAGCAGCAGTATTTCTGACGTTAATGTGTTCTGCTGTGGGCATGGCAGGCGAAAACAAAAAGATGCAGGGTGACAAGAGATAGCCTGAAAATACTGAAGTTTTTGGCAACTAAATCTTTTTGCCAAAATGAGCAGTTTAGGAACATAATGAAAGAGGGCACTAAGAAGACACTACCTGCTCCTAACTTCAGCCCATTACATCAGAGGACACAGGGATCTGCTTAAGGAGAAGACACAATTTATTTGACAAAAGGCTCAAAGGCAAGCTGATTCCTGACCAAAGACAGAATTGCAGGGAAGGACTGAAGATCTAATTGGATAAATGATCACTTCTTCAAAGCAGGAACAAAGTTTTCATGGAGTTAAAAAAGTCAGTATGCTATAAAGCTGCATTTTGGAGGCCAGAAAGCTGCCAGTCTCATAGCAATGCTTTAATGCATCAAGACAGTATTACATGAGTGAAACCTTCAGAGCAGAGTCACTGTAATAAAAACCAGGAAGGACAGGTGTCAGGATTGTATGACACCTATCCAGGAGGGTCTCAATAGTAAAGCAGGCAAGATAACAAACCTTTAAAAGTAGTGTTATAAGGGCTAGTCCTTATAAAAGGTAAATTAAACAAAAAGCTGCTAAGATAGCTGAGACTAAATTAACTTAGTAACTTTCTTTGACAAATGTTTTTTCTAGGCAAGAGAAACATCAGCCTCTCTGGACATCTCCAGTGCATCTGGCACAGCACAACCTGTGAAATTACTGTGAGTGGGGAAAACAGCCTAATGCAAGGAATGGAAGGTGAGCAAGAAAAGAAGAGACATTGCATTGACAGGGAAATATTTGTCCACAGGGGACTCATTACCATTGACACTCAAAGATAATTTGGCTTAAATGTTTTCAGTTGTGTCACTGGCATTAACTGGAAAAACCCCTACAGAAAACAGCTGATGATGTGAAGTCTTTTGTATGATGAAAGACATCATGAGAACTGACAGGGTGAGAGTGTCATTCAGGATGTGGATAGTCTTCAAGACAGGAGTGAAGAAAATTTCAAAATAACAAATGAAGAGTAACAAAACAGCACAAAAGGCTAAGGAAGCTCCAGAAAACATGGGTGGACTTTCTTCCAGGGAGAATGTGAAGTACTATTGTTATCAAACAAAGCACAAGTCCATCTGGAATAAAATTCCAGTTAAGTGTTCTTAAGAGTTCTGGTTAAGTGAATTCAAGAAAAAATGAATCAAAGCTGGAATGGCTATGTAAAAGAATTATTCTAATGACCACAGAAAACCAGCCTGTCTTCTGAGAGGAAATTAAACAGCTGCCTTGAGAAAAACAAAAGCTGAAAAGGAATAAGACTTTAAATACATCCAAGCTATGTAAAATAATGGATAGTGCTGGCACAAGAACAGGGAGATATAAACAGAACACAAAAAGTTTGAAACTGGAAATCAGACATTTTTTAGCCATCTGAGGAATGATGTTCTGGAGAAGTCCTTCAGTATATGGTGGGACAATAAATTAGTTTTAAAACAGACCTTGACATTTATGATGTCTGCTGGAACTGCCTCAATGGTTCAAGAGGATTGATTTTTTTTCTCCAGGATGGTCCCTAAATAATGCCAGAAATCCTTAGGAGAAAACTAAAAACAATTTCCTACATTCACATTTCATAACAAGTACTGCTTTCAAGCTTAGATTTTTTCAGACTACATGGAGCAATTATGTATCTGATAAAAAATTTAGAAGCACTAAGTACCCAGCATTTCCAATCACTATAATATAGACATTCATGAAAATTGAGCCACAAAAGTACTGAAACTTGAGCTGAGCAGCAATTCAAAAAAAGCTTGACTTTCAGAGATATTAACAGATTACTGTTTCCAAAATCCATCTGATTGTTTTTAAATCAGGCTACTTGCATTTCAGTGTGTACCTTCAGACAGCCCTGACACCAAAAATGCCTGAAAGCTTCCCTGACATTTTTAAGTTGATTTTAATTTTGTTATCAGTCTTGTTGTCAGTTATGTTCTGTCTGTTTATTAACATGTGATTTCTACACAATATTACTATCTCTGGCATGATTTTCCCAAGAAGTGTCTGCTTCCCCACAATGCTTACAATGGTGCAACATGAGACACCTAGCTTCTCTGTCACCTGGCTTTCTTAAAGCTGTATTAGAATCCTCTTAATACATTACAGATTGTCCTGCAGAACAAATTACTATAATGATTCACCTTTACTGTTACATTTTTCAGCTTAGAAGACTCATTTTAACTTTTTATTATGTTTTCAGATTTGAGACATCTAATATAAATTACAGCCAGATCCTGCAGTCAGATTAATTTATACACAACTTCCAGTTGTACAAAATCCCTGTTGGCACTAATGGGTCTCTCAGCACCAGATCTTATAGCTGATTTGATGGTTAAGGTTGCAACAGGTCTAAAATGTACAGGAAATAGCTCTTTGTTCTGGCCTGCGGACAGAACTTCATTAGGAGAGGCTGCAGAGTAATTTCTCACTCCTAGCCCCGAGGTGACTTTAGGAGAGCACGTTTGAGACCCAGCCCCGGGACAAGCGCAGGGCAGGGGCGGCAAGGCCGCGGGACTCACGTTCTTCGTCTCGTTGACCTCGTTCCTGCCCCTGCCTATGACCTCGCCGTTGTAGACCAGCAGGCAGCCCACGGGAACCTCCCCCTTCTCCAGCGCCTCCTTAGCCTGCGGGACAGACGGACAGACAGACAGACTGGAGAGAGGCACAGGACAGCGCTACCGCAGCGGGAGGAGCTTCCGCCGGCCCCATCCCCTCCCCGCTGCCGTGAGGGGCCCGGGGCTCCCCGAGGGTTCCCCGCGGCACAGCGGGAGCCCCGGCCCGCACTGACCACGTCGAGCGCCTGGTCCATCCAGGCCAGCACGGCCGCCTCCCCCGCCTCCGCCATCCCGGGCCCGGGCGCTGTTTCCGGGGCACCGCGAGCGGCGCCTCCGCCCCTTCCGCCGCCGCGGGGACCCGAGGGGCGGCCGCGCCGGGGCGGGCCAGGCTCGCAGGATGCTCCGGTCGCTCTGGAGTTTCCTTAAGCGGCACAAGAAGAAATGCCTGGCCCTTGGCACCTTCCTTGGCGGTGAGTGCCCGGTCGGGGGGCGGAGGCGGTGATCCGGGGGAAAGGCGGCGGCGGCCCTGGGGCCTCCCCGCGGAGCTCCCGCCGGAGCGGCCCCTCGGAGCTGGCGCTGGGCCCCGCGAGCCCCCGCGGCCAGGCGGGCCCCGCGCCGGCTGGAGACGCTCTGGGGACACCGAAGTGCTCCCGTCCGCCGCCCAGAGAGCCCGGGTGCCAGCAGGACTTTCCCCCGAGGCTGGGAGGGAACCTGCGCGCCGTCCCTTGAGCCCTAAAAGACGGGAAGGAACTCGGATTGCCCAGGTGCTCTTACAGTGGGTGATGGCGTTACTTTGAAACAACATCGAAGCGCGCAAAGCGTGGGTGATACTTGTGTCGGTTTTGGGATGGAGGCTGAAAACCTCCACTTTCCGTATGTGACTTGTGCGTTGAGGTGAATTGTCAAATATCACAGACTGAATCAGGTTGGAAAAAAGATCAAGGAGTCCAACCTTTGACTGAACCGCACCTTGTCAGTTAGACCATGGCACTCAGTGCCACATCCAGTCTTTCCTTAAACACCTCCAGGAACGGAGACTCCACCACTTCCCTGGGCAGCCCATTGCAATGTGTAATCGCTAATGGCATACCCGAACCTCCCCTGGCACACTGTGTGCTCTTATTCTGTCACATGTTACTTGGGAGAAGAGACCGACCCCATCTGGCTACAATTTCCTTTCAGGTATTTGTAGAGAGCGGTAAGGCTCCCCCTGAGCCGCCTTTTCTCCAGGCTAAATACCCCCAACCAGCCACTCTTTACAGGACATGTGCTGCAGACTCTTCACCAGCTTTGTTGCCTTTCTCTGGACAAATATAGATCAGTTGCAGACACAAAACTTTCACAGATAGGATTTGCATTAATTATTCAATCAGTTTCTCCCTTAAGGTTCTTGTTGAGCCTGTAGGGTGGTTATGGTCTAGTAAGCTCCACCTTCCCTTGAAGTTATTTTTGATTTGTTTTTAGTTGGAAGAAGATTTAAAAGAGCACATTGGATCTGTCTCTCTTTTTAATGATGAAGTGCATAGCTGTGCAGCTGGAGATTAGATGCTCCTCAAAAGGCACAGCCATGTCTTTGTGCATTCAGTCTTCAAATGTTCTTCTATCCAGTGTAAATGACACAGAACTAGAACTTGTCTGAACAGTTGAATGCTGTGGGGGCTACAGGGCTTTTGTAGTATATTTTGTCATATATTCAGGTGAAGTCCCCTGTGAAGGTGAAGTGTATTTACTTCTGGCTTGCCATGGTTCTTGTGTTGTCTGCATTCTTTCATCATTAATTCCTTCTGGGGATTTCCAAAGAGTGCCGATTAATCCATGATGACAGGCTGGGTGATGGTTACTGCTGTACTGGTCAGACTGCTCCTCCAGTTCATCCTCTCACCTGCAGGTTTTGTGGCTCTGTGAGTGCAGAGCTGTCTTGTTTACCACCACACTTGCAGCCCACCACGTTCAGTAAACAGATTTGCTTTCACGCACCAGGCTGTCACCTGGGAGATGTTCTCCCTCCCCTTCAACTGTCTGTGTGAGAGTGGTGGAAAAGCAAAAAAATCCCTTCTCCCAGTTTCAAGGAGTAAATGTGGATCAGTTCCCAAGTGGGAAAGCAGGTATCTGGGAACCTGTGGCTCTCATAGCCTGAAATCTTAAATTCCTCATGCATGAGCAGCCTACTACCAGTCTGCAAACCAACCTAGCATAACTGAGTTTGCAGGTTTTTCCTTCTCATTGGTGCTATTTATATACAGATCAGCATCCCTTTCACTAAAATGCTACTCTCTGAAGTGTGCTTAAATTAATAATTGTAGCCTAAATTAATGTAATTTAAAGAATTACCAAACAAATAAAACAAAAAAAAACCCAAAACCAACCAACCAAAAAAATAAAATAAACCCCCCAAAAAACCAACCCAAGATGCTCTTCCTCTAATAAGCATGTCAACTTCTGACTGAAAATGTTAAACTGTGCTATCATTTCCTGCAGCATGGCTCAATTATCTATTTCTTCAGGCTACGTAGTATTTGAGGACTGTAGACAATTGCTTTTTATGCATTTGAGGCTGAAGTAAATCTGGGCTTCCCCAAGCAGGTGAACATCATTAGCTGCCATCAGCAGCAGCTTTGCACCGCAGTGTTTTAAGGGAGGCAGGACGATGGAGTGAATTACTGCAGAGTGCTGCTTTATAGCTGTTCAGCAGCTGAATCTTGAGTGCTTTGGTCATCTACATAGGTATGGATCAGATCTTAAAAAACTCCACTAGCTACAGTAATGCCACCACCAGTGAATCAGAACTCTGAGGTCCGTGGTGGACTCTCCAAAAAATGCTGTCGAATCTTGAAAGATGGAATGCAACTTTACACGCTGCTTTTAAATGAAGACAGAATATTTGGAAGTGGCTGAATGATTTAAGGAAAGTATTCAAATCTGCTGACTTAGGAGCAGAGCCTGGAATCTACATTTCCGTGGTGGTTTTTTCAGAGCTACAGGTGGATATTCTGGGGAAGATGGTATAACAAGGAAAATGGGATGTCACAAAATTTAGTGATTTTAGGTCCTTAACTGGCACATGGTCAGAGATTAATGTGAATATTTAATGATTCATTAGACAGTATAGAAGAGTTTCTACATTATTACTGATACAGTATTCTATGAGTGTTGTATCACTGCACTACAGCACTAAAATCAGTTGGTTGGTAGCTTTTCCTCTCTACTGAAGTGGATCCCATGTGTGTGTAATTCTTCATGCAATTTCTTTCAATCCCAACACTACAACAGATTTTACTGCTTATGAAGATACAAATCTCATTAAATAAGAGCTCAAATTGTGCCATAAGCAACTGAAAAAGAAATGTAACTCCCCCTTAACCACAGAGTGTGGTTGAGAAGGCCTCACCTTAGCAAAGACCTTGTACAAACCCTTTCTTTAGAAATTCTTTCTTGAACAGTATAAAATACTTTGCATACTGAAAAGACTTAAATCTCTTCTAGCAAGCAAAATCTAGTGGTCTGGGATCAAACCCACTAGAAATATGGAAAGCAGAGAGAGAAAGAGCATGATGGAGCTGCAAGGACACATTAGGTTCAGGTGTTTATTGGATAGTTTGATTAAAGTAGTTTTTATCTCAGTGCTCAGCATTCAAGGTAGATTTCGGTAGATATTGCAAAATGATTCACCTTTGAAATTCTGTTGCTACAGTGGAAGAACAAGCTCAGGGTGTGTCTGGAATGTATGGTTCTGATTTCAGTGGTGCATTAATTATTGCTGAATTTAATCTGTTGCAACTTTTGGCCTGCAGAAAAAGCATTTCAATTAAGAAATCTCTCTGCTTAGCAGAGAAAGTTGGCTTGGTTTGTGAGTAAGCACAGGGGCATTAAATATGTTCTGGTGAGACTCGAGTGTTACTAAGAGAATAAGGCTTTAGTGCCTGCATGTTTTAAAGATGGTTCCACAACAGGACAATTGTATGTCCCTTGATGTATGGCCTGCTTGACCACAACTTATGGAGCTGTTTCTGTCCTGGAAGGATGCAGGCTTCTGTATGTCAGCACAATTTCTGCATAATAAAATTCTTAAAACTGAGGTTTTCCCTTTTTTTTTTTTTTTTTTTTTTCCCTGAGGTAAGTATGGCAGTGAGGGCAAAATTAGGATTGTAGAAGAGGTTTCCTGAAAACTTGATTCCTCCTTATTACCCATCCCATTCTTCTTCTCCACCCTCCATTCCACCTGTGAAGAAGGGAAGGGGCTGAGGGAGAGGGAAGCCATAACTTATGTGATGTGAGAAATCCCCTACCTCTTGGAGGCCGCTAGAGTGAGCACCTAAGAGCCTGCAGACTTTGTAAACTTCTGGCATTGCTTACATTTAGGTGGGAAGAGACTATACAGTGCTACAGCCAAAGACGGATATGGAGACAAGTTAGAGCATATTTATCTCAAACCAAAGTGTTGCTTCCAGAGGATATAAGTGCTGTAGACCCCAGGGTGCTTCCCAGCTGGCAACTAAAGCCCCACAGAGCCACTCAAACACATACACAAGCACACACACACCCACCCCCCTTCTCCAGAGGGATGAGATAGAGAATCAGGCCTGACCCATGCTCAGCTGTCCCTGAACATGCTCCCCCCTCTCCCTGTATTCCCCCCAAATTTTACTGCTCAGATGACATCCTGTGATGTGGCATGTCCCTTTGACATTCTGGGATCAGCTGTCCTGGCTGTGTCTCCCCCCAAGTCCTTCTGACTCCCAGCCACCTTCCTGGTGGGGTGGTGTGATAGGCAGCAAAGGCCTTGGCTTTGTGTAAGCCCTGTTCAGCAACTCCAAAAACATCTCTCTACTACCATCACTGTTCCCAGCTGTTGTGAAGAAAATTAACTCTATCCCAGCCAAATCCAGCGCAGACAGTGCATATGTAAACATGTTTCACTTCCTAGATCAGTTGTAAAACAGTATCAATTGTTTGAGATCCTTACTGAGGTTCCTGTTCTTGAAGGATCTGACATCAGGTGATGGGGTTTTTTTATCACTCATCTGTTTTTGAACTCTCCAAATCAGATGTGTTGGGACTATAGTATTTTCTGTAATTCATATTTTGATGAAGATAGAAAAAAGTTTCCATAGGAATTATCTCCTGCACAGCCTCACTATTTCCGAATTTTCTTAATTCCTGGGTTTGTGTGAAACATATGGGAAGATTCAGCTTGAAGTTTTCCATCTATACAGCAGTTTAGCTCATTAGACATGAGTAAATCTTGCTGCTTTTTGCAGACCTCCTATCCTATACTGAGCGATAAAACTAAGTTATATTAGTTATTATAAAAAGCTTATATTGGCTGTGCATGTTTATAACAAGAGACTTTCAAAATGTCAGCTTAGTTTTTACAAGTTTGTTAGCTGTCTTGACATGGCACTTTTTGGATGTGGCTTTCTGTGGCCCCGCTTCCAACTCCACATGATGATTTTATGTGATGTATTCATTCTGGACTTAGAGTCTGTATTATTGTCAAGGCCTCTGAATTAATGCAACATATTAATATAGATACACATGGTTGTCCTGAAGAAAAACGCAAACACTTCTGCAAGCCAACCCCCTGGTTGGCAGCTCCTTGAAATGTCTCATAAGCCAGAGGCTTCCAGAGGCTCCACTGCTGTTCTCAGGAATGAGTGCAGTGGGCAGAAGTTCACTGTCATAGCTGAGACTTGTTTCACAAGTGCCTGCTGTGTCCTCCAGGCCACTTAGAAATGCTTACAAGCCCTGCAGCTGGTAACAGAGAGAGTCTGCTGCTGGCAGCCACACCTCAAGCTTGCTGGGTTTGCTTAAGGTGGGTGGGGGGTGGTGCCCAGCAGCTTTTCCTTTGGTTAACTTCTAATGCATCACTTTCCAGAGAAGAGGATAATCCTGGATCAAGCAACATCTGTTAACAGTGGGTCAGAGTTAATACTTTAGTACAGGGAAGGGAGGGAGAAACGATGTATTGTATTGTTGTGTTGCATTGTGTAAACGATGTGTTGCATTGTTTTGGACAAGTGTTTTTATCTGGAGACTCCTTGTTAAACCTGGGTGAGAGCTACTGCAGCTTTGTACCCTCCCAGGCCACAGCAGCTCTGAGTACAGAGTGGGCACACAGCCCTGACAAGCCGGTGTTAAGCAATTCGCTGCTGTCTCAATCTCAAAGCTGCTGCTCCTGTGCATCCCTCCAGGGCACACACATGATTCTTCTTGAACCGATTGCATGTCTGCTGTCACAGTCATGCCTGTCTACATTCAGGAAGGGTCTTTTTTTATACTTATGACTTTTCTGCTACAAAACCTGGAGTTAAAAGGATTTATTTTGGGGTGTTGGGAAAGTAAACAAAAGTAGTAATTTGGACAAATGACTATATGTTAATGTAATGTGAAAAATGTAGTGGGATAAAATGATTGGGAAAATCTTGTGTTCAAGAATTGATCAGTAATGCTAAAAAAATGGTTTCTATCTCAGTATGTTAGCTGAAAAAAAAATCAGTAACCTGACGGTTGTATTCTAAATAGATATCCTTGGCAGGAATTAGTAACATTTTAGATTAAAATAATCTTGATTGTGAAGTCTCATTCTTGATTGACAATTAATTGGTGGAATTGTATTTTTTGTATATGGACCCATAATATTAAAGTTTGCATCTAGTGAAGTGAATATTTCATATGGCAAATGGGCAGTCTGCCTAAAGGCTGAGGTGAAGGAGAGACTTACCCATTTCTATTTTATGAGGCTTTTGGGAAATGGAAGTGGCTGTGGTTATTCCAGACTGGTCTGGCTTGTAGTTGCCTGTGAGCAAACATAATGCCAGTATAAATAGCTGGATTTTTTTGCAACTATGGACATTGGAGCACAAAGTTGACAAGGCTTTTCAAACACTGATTATAGTTTTGGGGAATATTTTGGAAGGTTTTAATGACCTAAAAAATGTAGCTGAATTCAAAACCTTAGGAAGTTTGGGTTTGTTTATGGGGCTTGTGTGTTTGGTTTTGGTTGGGTTTTTTTGGGGGGGGGGGGGGGGGGGGAGAGGGGTTTTTTGGGGTTTGTTTTTGTTTTTGTAGGTTTGGTTTATAAAATTAGTTTTGAAATTTTCAGCTTTCAGCAACTGTTAGATGCCTCATTTGTTCCAATATAGGCTTCTAAATTGCACTTTGAAGAAAACTTTGTGTTTACAACTTCAGAAAATACTTTGAGGGAAAAAAAATTAAAAATACTTGATTTGTTACTTGCATTTCTTCTGTGTGCTGTTACTGACCTGGAAGATTTGGAGCTGGGTCTCTGTAGAGGAGCTTCATTAATTAAAGTATTAGTCCACACGGACAGCAGATTGTTAATTTGTACTATAGGTTTTTTTTTGTGTGGGTTTGTTCCTCCCTTATCTCTGTGCCCCCTCCAAATCTCTCATGAGAGAACACTGGTTACACACCTGAGTAGGACCTGCTGCTGCCAGTGCATACAGGAGGCAGCAGATGAGCCTGACACGTGGTAGGTGCTGTAAGAATGCCTGGGTGCAGGGGGAGCAATTAATGGAAGGCAGCTTACAGTGGGCAAAGGTGCTGAGGATAAGCTTAGAAGGTGTAGTGGCATTTTGAGGAATGGCTTAGGAAAGGGGGCAGAGATGAGGCAAGATGGGAAGAGGGCTGTGGGCAGCCTGGGTAGATATCTGAACTCCTGGTGGTGTGGGACAAGCAGCTGGGGGAATCTTCACAGGGGTGGATGTTGTAAGAGATGAAAATGCAAAACAAAGATTTTTGATGTGTCTTAATGGAAATGAAGATGCATAGTGAGAGTGATGAGGGATGGTCAGACTCTCAAGAGAAGAGTGTGGCTGGAAAGTAGGAACCAGGTGTTGTAAAAATAGAACAGGCGCAGTCAAGCCCCATTGAAACTAAGGTTCTTCCTACAGAAGTTTCAGGACCAAATGAAGGAAGTGTTGGTCTATAACATTTTTCTCATATGTGATCTTTAGTACTTGAATTTTATTTCTAACTTCTACTAATTTCAGAAATATATATTTTTAAAAATTTTAATTTTCATCCATCTCTAGACCTATGCATTTCTGTTTGTTTTCTCTCTTTTTTTTTCTTACCCTACGTTGCTTCTCTATTTTGTTTCAGTCTCTTCAGTACTAGTTACTCACATTGCAGTAGTACCAAAAATGTCTTCTATGAATGGCAAGATACCTCTTCTCAGGAAAGTTTCTTCTCCTGATTCAAGTCATAATCCTTGACATTTTAATAAATTTTGAATACATTCTTTCTGAGTATTGCTTTGCCAATAATTATTAAAATACTCGAGACCCCCATATAAAAAAAACAAACAAACTACTATGCACCCTTATGCTTTAAAAACAAATAAAGAGGTTAAAGGACCTTTCTCACTTTTTAAAAGCATCTTCTAATATGGCTATTTCTCTGTAGGAGTCTATTTACTGGGAAAATATGGGCAGAAGAAAATCAGAGAAATCCAGGAGCGAGAGGCAGCTGAGTACATTGCCCAGGCACGAAGGCAGTACCATTTTGAGAGTAATCAGAGGACGTGCAATATGACAGGTAAGATAAGGAAATAGCTACTGTTTTAGATAAGGGGGAGGAATTTGGGGATTTATACTACATATTGTCAGGATGGAAGAGGAATAAGAAATGTAGGTAAATTCAAAATCTTAATTAAATACTGGTACAAAAATAGAGTTGTTTTGCAAATAAAGAGAATCTGAAGAGTAGAGGACTAAAGGGAATTTAGGGGGCATCTGAACCCTTACCATCAATAAATCTACAAGTACACATGCAGGTTACAATTTTTTGGACCAGGACACTTTTGCCTTAAACTGCATGTAGTACTGAGGTGTGAAACAGCATTAAGAGTCAAACAATACTGGATTTACAGCAGGATTATTTTATTCATTATATCACGTTGTTAGTAAGCTGCATGGAGAACTTGGTGGGCAATTTTTAATAAGAAGCACATCAGCCATCAGAGTGTGAAGGTTCCTGACTAGCTGGAGAGCGAAAACAAAAGTACTTTTTCTTACAGCACCAGTCTTAAGATTTTTGGAAAGGTGATGACAGAGAAGAATTGTAACAAATTCCTCATCACTGTAAATACAGGCCATTCAAAACTATTTTATTAAACAAATTAGGCGGTATTTTCTTATTCTGTCTAAATTTGTAATGGCTTCTTGGGTGGCTGTAAGTCCAACCTGTTTACCCTGACCAATTGGTATTTTATTTTCATCTTTTCTATTTTCTACTGCTAAGAGTGATCTTACTGCAAGGATTAGGTTTTTCTTTGCCCTTCTTTGTGCAAAATATCTTATGTTTGGCAGCATGCATTCCTGACAAGCTTTTTCATACTTTGTTCTTTAGTATTTATCATGTTTTCCATCTCCTGTTCCTGTCAAGTAACAGCAGATCAGACATTGTTCTGAAAGTAAAAGATTTTTTCCCACTAGCTTTCTCTCATTTATAACATACCTTTCTCCAGTTCTCTTGCTTGAAAAAACAAACCTCAGATATTTTTCTTCTCACTGGGAGAAATGCAGCAGTGTAGGCTTTTGCCAGATTTTCTTCTGGGGAGTTGGAGGCATGTATGTGCAGGATGTGAATGCACATCTGCAGCTGGAGCCAGTAAAACCACATGGTCATGTAAGGGCAGCATTGTGCCCAAGCTCCTGAGAGGCACACAGGTTATTGCCCTTCTGAGTTCTCCCTGGGCTTCCCATTTTGCTTGTCCTCCCAGCTTTGTCTGTTGAGCAGTGGGATGTACATCATGAGTGTGAGCTGAGGATGGGTTTATAATGTTTTGGGGGTTTTTTGTAGATGTTAACAGGTTTTGTTGTTTGGTTTTTTCCTTTTAATAACAGTACTGTCAATGCTTCCAACGTTGAGGGATGCCTTAATGCATCAGTTAAACTCTGAGAGTCTCACATCTCTTCTCAAAACTAGGTAAGACTGTCTTAAATGTGTTGAACCCCACTTGTTTTGATGACAAGTTTTTTTCAAATTATATAATGTAGAGAGTATGCAGAACTTTGGTTTAGTGTCCCATTGAATCATTAGTCTTAAGGTATTTCAAAATAACTATGTAAATATTTTGTCATGTTACATGTATTTTGATAGGTATGGCATTTTCCAAAAATTACAGGAAATAATACTTCCTTTAAGGTGCTGCAGTGAGAGCCATGTTTTTTGTTGAAATAGTTATAAGATAGGTAGATAAAAGTACTTGGAGGATCTAGTTCTCTCTTAAACAGAACAGAATATTATGATTGAATATGACTGAGTTGTTGATATTGTGTTTGTAAAAATGTTTATGTAATCTTACCGAGTTCAGACATGAGTAGTAGTGGAAAATATCCAAGATGAGATTGCAAATGCATGTAAGTGATGAGAAGTAATTTTTTTAAATTTTATATTTGAAGTTCAACAAATAGGGACATGTTGTACATTAACAGAAATGCTTCCCTGTCAGAAAACACCGTTGGAATTCCTTACATCTGCAGGGACAAATAACCTGGTTTTAAATACATAAAGTGCATAATAGCATATCTTAAACCTAAATTGCTTGGCATATGGAACAGAGTAAAAGTGTTATGTAGGCAATTAACCACAGGATTTCTGACTCATTCTAGACTGTCTTCCTAGTTTATCTCCAGCTAGTTTATTTATACAGCTATAACTTCAGCTGTCCAGCATTTAATAGGTTACCTATTCAGTCACTGCTTTTTTCAATCCAAAAACTTCCATAACAGAACAGCCTGATTTAAAAGGGTAATTCCAGCCTGAATGATGTTTTTATAATAAACTCTGGGTATTTGCAACTGTTATTGAATATTATTTACCCCAAGCAACAAGAACTTGGGAAAAGTTAATTTTAATGGAATAAATGTATTTATCATAATAGAAATCTTATTCAATGAAAAAAATAAACGAGTGAACAAAAGAGCTTGTGGGTCACCAGATACGTCATCTGAACTGTGCAACAAATAGTCTGCAACAGTTTGTAATCCTTTGTTCAGTGGTGAAGACAAATAATACCTTTGTTCTCTTTAGCAAGCATTCTTTTATCAAGATGCACTTCCTGTCTCTAAATTGTTTGACCAGTTGAAACTGCATAAGGATACATTGATGCACCTCTGTGTTCCAACAATCCTAGTGAAAATAGAGATAGGCTTTTTTGTTGTTATTGGTATGCACTTAAGAAAATAAAATATTTTTTAATGCTTGCTACATGCAACATTCTGTAAGCATGGATAGCCATTTAGAGTGGAATTTGTGTCTTAATACTTCTTATTTTACTAACACTGAGGAAGTTTTAACTGGATGCTTGAAAGTTTTGAACTGAAATATAGGGAAGGGGTTGTGAAGGCACAGATAATGGAATCAGCCATCAAAGCTCACTCCACTTTGAAGTGATTCTTTGAAGAAGCTCTGCTATGCATAGAGATATCGATTTCTTTGCTTTCCACTTCCATATGAGAAGATCAACCAAACAGCTCCAGACCCTTGTGTGCTGTTGTTGACTATACAAAAGAGCAGACACAAAGATTTACCTTTCTTTCATGTCCCTGAAGATGTATTAGTTTTCTCACATAATCTGTGTTGTGGCTTAACATTTTATGGATCTATGTTATCATATGTTACACATCATATTATGCCTTAGGTAATCTCCTTTAACTTAAAATCCACTCAGTTCCTTAGGTTTGAGGTGGCCAGTGGTACACTGGGGGTGTAAGGAGGCTGAAGCCTTCAGACCTCCAGAGAAATTTTTGAAGAGGGAACAGCACCCAAGACCACAGATGTTCTTGCTTGATCTGTCCTCCTCTTTTTAAAGCCTAGTGATTGGATGAGACAAGGCTGCTTCTTGCAGCCTTGCAGATGTTGCACATCTCCAACCTCTTCAGCACTTCACTTTATTCCAAACCTCTGGTTTCTGTTTGCATTGCCCTTTGCTTCCATAGTGCGAACAGCCTTCCAAATAAATAATTATGAAGTAAAAGTTGAGTTTTGAGTAGCAGCTGAGTCTTAGTAAATTGCAGGAGATTAATTGCGGGAGATGAAAAATTAATTTCCACTGTTAGGCTTAATACTTGCAGACTTTAACTGTTATCTGGCTGCTGCCTTATGCTGTAAGGAGAAGCTCTGTAAGCTCTAGAAAATGTTTTGATATAGTATGTGCAAGTGTGGTTGGCTGATGATGTATTGGCTTCTCTGTATCTCTTCATTCTGCGTGAAGAACTTAGCCCTGATAAGTAGCTTTGAGTCCCATTATATGTTTTATGTACAGAAATATTACAGTATTTTTTTACAAAGTCCTTTGTTTTGTTTTAGCAAAGCTTTAAGACCTCACATAGAGTAGCTTGCAAAAAGCATGTGAATTGGTTACGTTTCCCATGGATCCACGTATCTCTTTCAGCTACTGTTTAATCTGTCTCTTTAGTTTTCGGAGTTGTAGACTTAATAGTTTATTGTATCAGTTTATTTGCATTATTTGACAGTGGTGAACATAAAAAAATTTATTTATGTAAATATAGAATGTTCAAACTAATGCCAAAGTGCACATGTTGTGCCTTTGTAAAGAGAAATGATTTCTTGTGAGAAGTGCTGGGGTTTGGGTGGTTTTTTTAAATAAACTGGGTTACTGTAAAGTATAGGTTAATTTGAACTCTTGGCTCTAAATATTTAAGTGCTAATTCTGATCCTAAGAAATTACCAAATATTTAAAAATTACTTTTAAAATATCTGTCTTCCACAATAGACATCCAGTAGCCATTCTTTAATTCTCAGTGCTTAACAGTTGAGAATGGCTGGTGAAATTTTTGGGTGGTTAGCTTGCTCTTATTCCTGCTACTGCTGCTGTATTGCTAAGATTACCTCTGAATAGCAGTTATAAATACGCAGTGTACTTCAGGCAGTTCAAGTGTATCTATGCAATCTACAGTCTTGCTTTGTTGACTGCAGAATATAAACTTCTAGGAACTGGTCAGGTCAAAAAAGTGAACACGCTTCAATGAAAGAAAAAAGATCAACGTGTTGGTGTGGATGATGCCAGACTTCTTTTCCGTAGATGGTTGTGATCTCTGGTTTTGATGATCAAAAGTTTAAACACATCAGGCAATGGTAAATCTTGCAAGAAAGGACAATTAAATTCTGGTCCTGCATTTATTACACACAGAAAGTCTTACTGAACTGAGTCAGCATTAAATATAGAGAGTCAAGGCTCCAGAAAAGAGCACTTTGTACCATCAGTGGCTTTTTCTGACTCCATGCTGTAGAAACTCAAAACTGATCATGTAAGCGTGTAACTGACATCACTAAATGCTACATTTTTACATTAATGTTTGAATATCTTTTCTATGCCTTTATAGTGTGTTGTTTATATACTGCTTTCTTGAACAAGGCCTTTCTTGAATGAGATATAGACCTTGGTATGATTTGAGTAACTATTGTAGCTAAATAAGTTTGCCTTAGAGCACTGCTATGTCATTCTACATACTTGTTAATTTCCAAGTAAAATACAATTCTTAATATTTCCATTTATTTTTCCCACAGGCCAGCAAACAAGTTAGAAATCTGGGAGGATTTAAAGATAATAAGTAAGTGGAAACGACAGATAACATCTGCATAATTATTTAGTGTAGATTTATAATGTCTTTCACACCATTTAAAACAAACTTTACACTGGGTTGTTTCAGTAGATATGAAGTGTAACACACATGGCAAACCTCCCTGTCCCTGCACCCCCAAAGGCTTTTCATGAGGCTTTTCTAGCCCCATGGGAAGTTAGAAGCTCAGAGACCAAGATGAATTCTGTTGGCTTTCCTGCTACTCTACTCAATAAAATTTTCTGAGACCTTTCTGTGTCATTGCAATAAAATGAAACTAGTTTCAAAAGTTGTATGCTGGATGTAATGGAAATTCAGTCAGAAATGTAGGTTAGCTTTACATGGCGAGCAGTTCCCTCTTTTTGAGCCTGTTGGAGAGAACCACTATAGCAGTGGTCATGAAACCTTTGGATCATCTTATTTATTGGCTGATGGAAGCAGTGGAAGGGGAAAAAAAAGTAAACTCAGATAATTATGCAGTGAAATTCTACCATTACTTCTTTGCTTCCTTTTGGTTTTTTTCTCCTTTTCATCATACCTTTACAGATTCTACTTTTGATCTGACTCCTTTCTTCCCTTCTGTATCTATTAACAGTGCTAATTCTACACACCCTCATGGCCTACTGGCTGGTAACTGATGCTCATTTTAATTTTCCTTCTTCAGATCTTAGCTTCTTCTCTTAGGTAACTCTTTTGGCAAGCTGCAGTTGTGTCTAAATTGCATGATGAGGCTAATATATAAACTATTTCCTGGCCTAATGAAGAAAGATGATTTGACACTAAACATTTTACTTCTGGAACAACTTGTGATTTTTATTTTCTCAGAAATAACTTTGTTAATGTTTCGTGTAACTTTGTGTTATGTGCAAAGTGATATTAATACAGGACTTTAAATGGGACACTTTAGCTGTAGATCCAGCACGTTAGACTCATGACCATCTTGGGTATGTGTTGTGAAAACACGTTGTGAAAACGAGTGAGAGAAATGTGACTGCATATTTAAAAGTAATCAGCACTTCTGAGTCTTGGAGAGCACTCTCTGCCCTTGGCTCACCCTTATTTCGCAGCCCTGGCAGTCCCTCTGTTGTGTTCCCAAGGTTTCACCCGCAGCATTGTGGCTGTGTACAGCACCTGCATGCTGGTGGTTCTCCTGCGAGTGCAGCTGAACATCATCGGTGGTTACATCTACCTGGATAACGCCGCGCTTGGCAAGAACGGCACCGTAAGTGTCTTGCTTGGTTTCACAGGGAGGACTTGCACTTCCTTGGAAGGGAAAGGATTGTTTGGTGAGATGAGCAGGGCATAGGTTAGGACTACTGGAATGAAACCAAGGCTCCTTACAAGAGTGGGGTGCGTGGGAGCATTACTGGCAGTGCGATATATTGATGTCCTTTAATAGCATCTAAATTTGGATGATGTGGCGATTCTGTTGCTTATCTGAATACCAGCAATATTGGAGAGTGCCTTTTGTCTGCATTTGTCTTGCCTAAAGAAGGCTGCTTTCTATCTAAATGCCAACGTGAAATTATTTCTTTGCTTTTACTTTTTGTGAAATGATAATACCATGTGAATGATTCAAGATATGTAAGCAAATGTATATATAATATTAGGTCTTCCTAGTACATATATTAATTTCTCCACTTATTTTTTTCTGAGATTAAAGAAGAAAAATGTTGTCTTTGAAATTTTGGCTGTTTGGTTTCACTCCGAAAGATTATCTACCTAAATGTCTGTTGGTGGGGTCAAGCAAGGTAGAAGAGCTGGTTTTTGTTGATATAGTGTATCACTGCTCAGTAAAAGTAGATCACTCCCTCAGTAAGCAAGTACCCATTGTAGAGAGTGGGACCTGCAAATTGCTGGGTGGCTCATCTAAAAATAATGGATACAAGCTGATTAGTTCTCATCTGCCCCCCTGTGATAGCTCCTGCTGAGAGTCAAGGAACAGCATGTCAATGCAGGATGGAGAAGAGCTTTCAATAGGAAGGCCAGAGTTGACGGAGGTAGTGCTTCATTTTGTAAAACCTGAAAAAGCTGTTTTAGAAGGGCAGAATGAGTTTGAACTAGAAATGTATCCTCTCTGTTAGTTTCTCATAAAGAAGTGGGTTGACAGGGCCAACTCTGAGGCATTCCATTGGGACTGACTGGAATCCTGTCTTGGTTTCTGAAAATTTCTGTTAGATAAGCTTTTAATAGATTTCAGCATAAATAACTTACTCCACTAGATTTAATTTCTGGGGTGGTGGAGAGTCTAGTTTCACCTGCAGTGCAGGTTTTTAAGAGAGTTTCATTCAGGTGAATGAAAAGTGAAAGATTTTTCTGTGCCACTGAAGATGGAAGAGAAATCTGTATAGGTTTGAAGAAAAGAATGCCACAAGACTTAAGACACATGCAGGTGTTTATGGGCAGGAAGAGTCAGTACAAAGTTGAAGAGAGTGGGGCAATCTGTTTGCTGAAGAGTATTACAAAGAATAAGGAAATGATTTTTGAAATTATTTTTGCATTGTTCTCTACTGTTGGCATGTTACAGAACTGTTGGGTTTTTTTCCCCCACAGACGCCACTAGCACCCCCTGAAGTCCAGCAGCAATATTTATCAAGCATTCAGCACCTTTTAGGAGATGGTATGCTGCTTATTAAGTGTTAACTACACTGACAAAATTCTGCTTTTTTTGGGGACTTGAACAAATCATTAGAATAATTTTTACTTTCTTCCTTTTAGGACTGACTGAATTAATAACTATTGTTAAACAAGCTGTGCATAAAGTTTTTGGAAGGTAAGAGCCTGTATTACTTTGTGGTTAGCTTTTAAGTTTTATTGTGATGACTGTTCCCAAAATAAAGAGTTTTATAAGAATTAGGGGGAAACAAAAGCAGGCATATTGACTTTTTCAAAACAATGTTTTTATTATAGCAGGCTGTGTCTGCCAGTGAAAACCCACGTAGCTGATTGGAATTTTGTTACTTGTAAACATGTTATTGATAGAGAAAGCAGCATTACTCATTTTTCAATCAAAACTGTAGTCTTTTTCCTTTCCAGTATTTCCCTTAAACAGACCCTGTCTCTTCTGGAACTGGAACAGAAACTTAAAGATATCAGGGAAGTAGTGGAACATAAAGATTCGGATCAGATTGCATCTTATTCTCCCTTATGTCATTATCTGATGCCAGATGAAGAAAACCCTTTGGCTAGCCAGGTACTTGATCCAGTTCCTTTTACCTTTTTTCATTCTGCTTTTTTGGGGTTTTTCTTTTGGAGAAGGAAGGGTGCATAACAGTCCTCGAGTGTACCATGGCATCTGTGTCTTTAATAAATGGCGAAGCCTCTTCCATCATAAATCAAATGGCCATATCTCTTTGATCTAGACACAGTTGTATTTTCTTCAGATTTGATAGAAAACAAGTGTCACCCTCAGAATGTCAGCTTTGTGCTCAGAAATGCAGCCCAGTTACTGCCTTTAGCCTGTGAAAGAAGCTATGACACAGCACAGCTTAACTCCGCCCTAAGATGAATTGTGTCATCCGCGCTTGTGTACTGGCAATATTCATGGGGTGTTGGAGCATCTTGGCTGGTGCACAAGAGAATGGTGTGCTGGAGTCCTCTAGGCTGAAAAATGAACAGGAGTCAAGAGAAGTGTATCTAATCTCAGTTGCAACGTTAATTTCTTGAATTTTGTGAAGGTGTTTGTCTCCATCCACACCACAGGCTGGAGAAAACTCATTCTGCACTTGGTGTTACAGTGGTGTAATGAGGAAACCTGGGCTTCAGCATGTGGCTACATGCACTTATTGCTTTAACTTTATCTGATACTCTGGGATGATTTCAGTACTGAAGGTCAGAATTGGAAAAATTACTTCTTCAAACAGTCTGGTATTTCCTGCTAGTATTGTTTTTAGTTAAAAATCCTACAGTGACCATTTAAAACACAAATTATAAAGAATGTCATTTTCAACAATATTTTCTTTTATTTTTAACTTGTACATTTGACTTAATTCCATGATACTCAGCTTTCCTATTTCTGCTCTTACAGTTGCTGGTGGAACTTGCTAATGGTGTCTGTCTTTGGATTTTCTAGGCCTGTGGACTCACAGAAAGAGACATTGCTACAATTAAATTACTGAATGAAACTAGAGATATGCTAGAAAGGTATAGAGAAATATGCTGTATTCACATTAAACTCCTCCTCAAAACTATTGTTTATGTAAGACAATTACTTACTTACAAAAAGCTGACTTTTCATTTGAGAAATGTGACCATTCTGCATTAAATTTTTCTATTTATCAGTTGTAGGCTGGGATTATTAAAATTTGTGAGCTCTGAAACTTTTAAAGAAATAATGCTGCCTTAATGAGATACCCAGGATGTCCTTGGCAATCAGACCTATTGCTTACCCACTCTGTAGTCATGTAGGAACAGAGGAGTACTTCTCTTCTGCTAAAGCAGGGTAAATTGAGAGTAATTTTATTGGATTTACTTGCTTTGATAAAGTGAACACAAGTTTTGGCTTATTGGAATTTCTTTGTAATGCATGGTTTTCAGGGTGGTTGTATGTGTCCTTTTACCAGAAAGCTGGTTAAAGTGAGGCTCCTATAATAAACATAGGATATGAGGGAATTGAGACAAATGTCAAACTTACAGCTTAGCTGCTAGGGATGTGGGGCACTTCAAGGTTAAGTCCCTTCTATGTTATTACTTAGTAAGAAATAGAAGTGAGGAATGCTTCAGGTTTATCTGGGTTTTTAGTAATCTTAGGGCAGAGTTCAGGTTGTTGAGAGCTGGTGTTTCATGAGGTGGCAATGCTAGTGGCATTTGTCTGGCTCACCTCACCTGTGAGGGGAGGCACACCTATAGCACTGAACACTTGCAGGGCTTCTTAGTTTGAAAAAATTTAAACCCAGGAATAAAACCTTTTTTTTCTATTATCCTTTCTTCTCAGTCCAGACTTCAGTACAGTTTTGAGCACATGTTTGAATAGAGGATTCAGTCGACTGCTGGACAATATGGCAGAATTTTTTAGACCTACTGAAAAGGACCTTTCTCAAAATAGCTCTGTAAATAGGTAAATATTTTCTTTTGTTGTGGCTCTCATGTCAGTAATGCTTTGGCTTCATAGTGAATTCCAAAAAGGCTCTTGATTTTCTTGCCTTCTTGGAGTTCTTGTGCTGGAAATATCATTCTGCTTCTTGCTCTTCAAGGATCACTGGGATCACAAGTAGGCAGGTAGGAGGATTCATGTTTCCTCCTGCCCATGAAATCACTAGAATTAGGTGACATTCTTTCCCACCATTACTTGCAGACCTAGAAGTAGAGATCAGATGACCTGTAGCCTTTTCTTGCCCGAACATGGTACAGGCAGGCTGCCTTTGGGCTGGGGAGGGTTCTCCTTGTGCTGGTGACTCCTGACAGATGTGCCCAGTGGGGCTGGGAGAAGGAGAGCCCTCCCTCCCCCTTGGAGCTCCAAGCACCCCAGCCTCCATCAGTTCCTGTGGCTCCCAAGGAAGGGGGTGGGCATTTCCCTGATCCTCCAGTGACAGGGAGCCAAAGCTGCCATGGAGCTTTAGGTTTCACTGGTATGCAGATAAAATGCAGTAACATGTAGGATTTTCTACATCCTCCTAGAAGAATATTTAAAAATAGCTTTTCATCTGAAGCTAACTTGGGGTTTAAGTAGTGTGGTGAGAGCATTACAAATCCAAAAGCTGAGTTCAAATCCTTGAAATAATCTTTCTCAAATATTATAAATTAAAACCTGGAATGATAATTGGGTTTACGTATGTTTATTATAGTAACTTGGCTTTCAGAGAGTTGTGTTTTAATTTAAATATATACTAGTTACGTTACTTAAAATGCCCCAAAGTCTGCAGTTTGGGTATCTGCCTAGGTCTGGTTTAGTTTGAAATAGCATGAAATTTTAGACAGGCACTTCTATGACCTGTCTACTTACATACACATGCAGAGACTCTGACTAAACCATAATACTCTTGCATGAGAAGCGAGTGTGAAACTGTAAGAGGAACATGGACTGGAATTGAATTGGTACTTCTCTATATTAAAGGAAAACCTTGTTATGGAGAAAAATCCCTTCATCCATACATTTTAGTTTGCAGTCTTTCAATTCTTACTTTTTAAGTGTAATTACTTAGAATTATATAATCACAGTTTAGTGGCTTCATCTGTGTCTGACCAGGTCAGTATTTTTTGTTCTTTCCTAGTCTTTCCAGTGTCAGTCTTCCTTTAGCCAAGATAATTCCAATAATAAATGGACAGATCCATTCAGTATGCAGTGAAACACCCAGTCACTTTGTTCAGGTAAGAATCTGCCTTATTTACAGTATCCCAAGTAAAATCTTGAAATTAATGTTATTTCTTTTTAATAATTGTTTCATTTTTCAGTGACTTTAAAAAATAAATTGAAAACAGTTGCCATAACAAACTTTTTGTCAATTAATATCTTCCCAAAATACACTGTTTTTCTAAAACTTTCTTCTGCTGAACTGCACAGAAGCACAAACTTCTGGCCTTGGTTCTACTTGCAGGTCTGCTCCTAAACTTTTCTATAGCAAGGAGTTTGAGTTGTGCCTGTGGAAGAGCCAGGTGCTTTTCTTAGGATTTCTGTGCTGCAGTACAGGCAGAATAGTGGGGAATGTGTTTGATTAAGGAAGTTTATTTTATACATTTCTTCCAGGACCTGTTGATGATGGAACAAGTGAAAGATTTTGCTGCTAATGTTTATGAAGCTTTTAGTACCCCTCAGCAACTAGAGAAATGACCTGCACATTTTTACAAATGGATGGTGTATTTATAACAAATCCCTGGTGACTACTGATGAGACTTGGGTTAATTTTACAATGGTGTAGGAGTGGCAGACCAGCAGAAAGAGCACTCTGAGGAAAGTGGGAGTGAGCCCACATTTTCTTCTAACTGAATTATACTTCACCCATTAAAAATATTCTTGTTGAAAGAAACATGGTAAATGAAGACTTTTCTATTTAAAAAGTGGTTAAACTCTTCTGTAATTCATTGGATTATTTTTTATTGCATCTAAAAAGCATCTGGTGGCAGCATTACAGCAACTTACTAAAAACCACATTTTTTTGCCTGGGGTGTGTAAGTTTGGGGAAGAATTAATGATAGTGATCTAAGAATAGCACAGAGCAGCAGAATGAAGTAATGTTTTTTTCTTCTTCTTCCCCCAGATTTTTCTTTCTATAAAGTAAATCTTTTTCCCCTTAACTTTACAAATCTTGTTCCAAAGTCTCTCATTCTTCAGAAAGCCTTTGCCAATGGATGCATATTCCCCTTGAACAAGCTGGGGGTCTGCTCTCTCTGTTACTTAATACTAAAGGAATGTGGTTTTTTAGACATACTCTTGTTTATGCTGTTCAAACAGCTACACTGTACACATTACCTTGTAAATATTTTATCTTAATTTGTATTAATTTTGAGCCCAATTGTCTGTATTGTAATAAAATATTTTAATGTACAATTTGCGTGTGTATTAACATTACAAGGGAAGAGAATAACCTGACTGGCCAATCAACTCAAAATCCTGGCAGAGTTGAAAGAATAAATTTAACTTATAGAGTACTTATTTTGCACTCACAAACATTACTCAGGGAAAATAAATCTTCAGTCTCTACATTGAAACAGAAATAATTCATGCTTCTTGTTGTCCTTTATCTCCTCCTCTCTGCAAATTTCACCTTGTATGTCTATCCCTACAAATCATGACACATGATGAGTTTGGAAATTTTTCAAGCTGGATGCAGTCTACTCTCTGCTTAAAATGTTGTCTCTTTGCCAGGGTTGAAGATCCTTAGCAACTCCTGATTATTTCTCTTTTTCAAGAGTTAGTCACTGGAGTATATATTTTGTTTAATAGTCCACAGAAGGCACCCTGGTAACTGTGTATAAACAAAGGGTGGAAACAAGAGACAAGTTTTACCCATGTAAAATCATACAAAATATCAAAAACCCAACCCTCTCCCAGTTCACCTGTGTCCCAATAATGGATGGAGTTACTCAAGAATAGGAACATGTAAAATTAATGACTTCCATGATGAGAAATTATTATGTATATATGCATCACCTGTATGCATTTATGATTAATTTCCAGCCCTTACAGGCCTGTTTTTGCAGACATTCCCCTATTCTGCTGAAACTGCCAGCTACCGCTAGCTAAACACACCTGGAAAAAGAATATTTTTTCTCTAAAACTGTCAGATTTTACTGTGCACTTTTGTGGAAGGTAAATTTCTTGCATTAAAGAGGGTGTACAACTGACTTATATGCATTTGAACACTGGCTTGAGATTTATTCCTTCTTTTGTCTCTGAAAGTCTAGTGCCTGTTTCCCCCCACCTCATTCTTCATGTAACTTGGCCAGAAACTGACTAAACCAAGTGTAGAGGTCTTGGTAGCTGCTCAATATTTCACACAAGTTCAGAGAAACAAACTGTGTGCAGAGGATTAATTATCTAGTGCTAGACTTTGTGAGGTTTGTTCCACTCCATCCTTTAATAACAGCTCACCTCTCATAGAAAAAGTGAATTTATTGGTCTTTCTCAGTCAATCAAGTTTAAAACCAGTGATAAGAAAGAGCAAAGCATAAGCACTCCCTGCTAGCCAGGGCTCCAGCAGAGTATGGCTCAGTCTACGTCAGTCAGTTGTAAGGTCCAGCCCCACTGACATGGCATTTGCTGAGGAGTCAATTGAGGTAGAGCAATAACCATTCCCTTTTCACCCAGGGCAACCCATTTCAGCAGTTCCCTGTATCCAGCCAGCTTCACCTAAAATAGAAACACACACTATAGTTAGAACAGTGCTTTTTCAAGTCCATGTAAGTGCAATATTGACAAAGGAATTATTGATCTGTAGCTACCTTAGTCACCAAGTATCCTGAAAATGCCACTTAATAACCAAATGAGTGATAACTATCAAAGGTAATGGGAAAACATTTGCAAGTAGATAAGCAAGTAAAAAAGCTACTCATGTTGGGTCTTGAGAAGGACTTAAGGCTGTAGAAAGTGAATAAACACCTTTTGGAAGCGTTTGGAGTAGGTCTAAGTAGAGATCTAGCAGCCACAGTACAGAGCTTTGCATCCCCTGTTTCCAAACTGCCTGCTTCCCATGGTGAAACTTGTAGTCTTGAATGAGCATGACTGTTTCTTACAGAGTGTAGCCAGGTATCTCAGAGAAAGCTGATCTGAAGAACTAAAAACCACAAATAGGTTGATGCTGTCATTTACACCAGCTGGTGACCTGCTCGAGTGGCTGCAGACCAGTCTCCACTGCTGAGGAATAGTACTTTCTAGTGCACATAGAGTCTAGCTGCCCCCTAAAATTCCAGAGGCATCTCCATCATTTCTGAAATGACTTTCTCCCCCATCACAGAGCTGTCCTGGCACCAGTCAGACTACTTTCATATGGAACTAGACTAGAAGGGGCAGTCCAGAAACATTCCTAATGCATTTCAGCAGCTAATGCCCATGCAGTGAATGAGACCAGAGCAGAGCTAAACCAAAGTGAATCTCTCTTTAAATGCACAGAGTTGATACCAACTTCTGCTTCCATTGGGTTACTTGCTACTTGCCAGTGTAGGTGTGGCATCACTGTCCTCATCTTCTGACCTCCACTTGGTATAAGATGCAAATCTAGGGTAACACTGATTGCTCTTCAGCCTCCCTGGCAACAAAAACCTCTGTGTACATTTCCTTCCTGCAAGGCTTTGACTTCAAAAGCTGCACCACTACAGTAACTCCGGTATCACCAAAGTCATGAGGACAGCTGCTTCTAAAGAAAAGTCATGCTGAGTTAGGAGTCTACGCAGGAAACAGGAGGGGTGACACAGTTTTTTCCCCTGATCCTTGGCCTCTTTGTGATTCTAAGTTTGCAAGCTAAAATATATCCCAGTGACATCTCAGTCTGACTTTGTTGGATAAGAAACATCCCACTGAGAGGACTATGACAAGGAGGTCCCAGAAAGAAAACTAACATTTTGCTGGGTCTCTTCCAAAGTACTCTGTCCTAAGAGCTATGCATTCCCAAAGATGCCAGAAGCTTCAATAAACAAGATGGAACATGACACATCCTAGAAGGAGGGGAGGGGTGTGTGTGTGTGCACCCTCTTTTACCTGTGTTTCTCCAGGCTTAGCCCGTGGCTCACCAAGTTCCAGAATCCCAGAGACTGGCCAGTTAAGGAATATAGCGTTGACTTTCCCTTCTTTAGGGGTGAAAGTGTACCTGGTTGGAAATGGGGACCAAAAAGGCATAGCAGCTTTTCCCTGGAAATCTTTAGAAGTGATACATAAGAGTGCTTTCAAGACTGGAAAAATGGATTAGAAAGGTCAGGATTTATTTATTTATACAAAACCACCTGGCCCTTTAATAATGTGCTATTCCTTGAAAATTTGTTTCAACAAACTAGAGGTAATGAAAACTATTAAAGAACTGAATTCAGAGGTGAACATCTGTTGTAACTTTAGCGCACTGTATCAACTCAGCCATACAGGAAGGAGATACTTGCAGGATGGGGAATCATTAACAGGTAATTGTAGGTTATATTCACAAAGACGTGATAACTCCCATCTATACACTAACATGCAGACGAAAAGAATTTAAAACTAGTATGGGCAACAGAGTTTCCACTTTGCATAGCTAGTTTTTAAAAATACTATTTTCATCACTATGCCATTGGAAATCTTGTGGCATACCCCTGAAACATTCCTCCCTCCTTCCTGTTCATTTACAGTTTTTTATTGCTCTTGAAAGGGATTTTACTTAACAGTCAACAGTTCAGCATCTCCAGGCTAAAGCCAGATGGCCAAATCTTGCTGGGAATGGGAGTAAAAACTTCCACTGAGACAAGAGGGCCAAGACCAAAACCCTGATGGATCATGAAGGTTTTAGAGAAGCTTCAAGTAACAAGGGCAGAGGAGAGGCCAGAGACTGACTGTATTTAGCAACCAAATAATTGCTGTTATCTTCCCACTTTCTAAACGCCAAGTGATATTGAGTATTCCTTTGTTCAGATAAACACTTCATAGCAATCTTGTATTTCCAGATATTTTTTCATTTCTGTTGCCCACTAGAAGCAAACAGAATTACCTAATAGATTAGCCTACACCAAGAAGCAAAAGATGACCACAGAAATGCTTGCAGCTTTCCTTTCAGCCTCAGCATCATCCCAAAACTAGTCTCTACCTACAGCTTTATACATTTTAGATGCAGTTACTTACACTAACAAAGGCATTAATTCCTTCACCACATACAAACTAAGATGGTGATTTCTGTAGCATCAAGTCCTTAGGGATTTCAAAGCTTCACATAACATTGGTGCTGCTTTCCAGAGCCTGCATTTTGGCTCAGTAGACTTACCAGACTCCAGGTGTGACAGTGTCATTCTGTGCTCTCCATGGTTTTGTTCCATAGATGGCCTCTCCATTGACCTCCAGCCAAGAGCCCACCTGCCTCAGGCGCTCCTCAAACACAACAGCGATGCGACCGTCGTGGGTGGGCCCAATATTCATCAGGAGGTTTCCTCCACAAGACACTGTTTCTACAAGTTGCTGAAGTGTTTTTAAACACACAGATAAGATAAGAAAGAGTATGGTTATGAGTAATGAAATCACATATTTGCAATACTTTCTAAAGTCTGTTGTACTGCTTCAGAATGATAAACCACATGAGTTATGCTACTGCTGCATGCTGAGACTTTGGGGTTCATCCCAAAAGTTAATACAAAATTTAAGCCCTCATAAAACAAAGCTCTACTGTCAATTTTTACATCCAAAACCAGCCCCAAATACCTTCTTGCACCAATATGTCTGCCTGAATCTACGTTAGAATCAGATCCTGCAACTCTATCATTTCAACTTCTGCAAGAATGTATTGAGGCTTTTACCAACAGGACAGATGACTTCTCTGCACCAGAGTAGAATAAGATGAATAGCTGCTACTTCATCTTTATTGAATCTTAGAAAAGCAACCTCCTCCTTCCTCCTGTTTGATGCTTTTGCTATTTTATAGAAACATCTGTAAAACACAAGGAAGCCTCCTACAAAGCCTACAAAATTTGTGTTCACATCCACACTGCCCTCCAGAGATCATGGACTGAGATGCATAAGTCGAGAAACAGACAACTGCAGACATGCTGCTGAATTAATTCAAACCTTCTGCCTCTGAGAAGAGGTTACTTCAATTTCAAATTGTCTTTTGTGAGGACAGCACTAGAAACAGCAACAATATTAAGCAATAGTAACAATCTTTCCCTTACTAGCTGAATTTTGCAACTGAATGCATTATTCTGTAAGACTGATCAGTCATCCTTTCATTCAGGTTTCCTAAGCTTCAGGTCTTTTTTAATACCTCAGCCTAGTAAGAGAATCAATGTTCTAACAACACCAGCTGTCTTCTTCTCCTAGTGTTTATCTGTATGTTCTGTAAGGAAAGTTTCTCGCTACAAAGTAAAACTACTGCTGAGTCATAAACTGTTTCTATCTGTAAAGGGGAAAAGATGTAGCCTTCCAGCAGGAGTTCCTAAACAGGAGCTGTGAAACTGCAACTGTTTGCTTCCCATCAATTGCCTATGCAGTTACCAGAGAAACTTAGACAAAAAGGTAATGATGAGACTGTCCAGAGCAGTCCTTGACCCGCTACTCACAAGGAAAACAGCTTCTAAGAAACTGACTGAATTTTTACTAGAAATTCATTCTATAGAAACAACTAAGAGAAAGGCCAAGAATTACATGGATTTTCCATCCTGCCAGTGTTAAGGCTGGAAATTAACAAAATTATTTATTATTTCACAGATTCACTTTTGAATTAAAATTATCTCATTCATAAAAACAGATACATAATCGATGTGTTAAACAGCACAATATAGCAATCAGGAGAGAGAAGG
Organism: Calcarius lapponicus; assembly: GCA_039654755.1. Classification (NCBI taxonomy): domain Eukaryota; kingdom Metazoa; phylum Chordata; class Aves; order Passeriformes; family Fringillidae; genus Calcarius; species Calcarius lapponicus. The sequence goes on from CM077465.1 coordinate 60,506,744, forward strand.
GGGAGTGGCCCTGTACCTTGACCAAGTCCTCGATGGGGAGGTAGTCCCGGAGCCGCGCGTCCCGGCGGTAGCCCCAGGAGCCGCGGTCGATGGTCATGCAGTTCTCCCACTTGTGGGGCAGGAGGCGCCCGGGGTTGTAGCGGTCGCTGCACGTGTAGAAGCCGCCATGGGCACAGATACTGCCCGCTCCCCAGCGGTCATTGGTCACCACTGTGTCCCGGACCGGGCTGGGAACACAGGAGTTTTATTATTCTTCTGTGGAACGCGGTCACAGCCAGCGCAATTCCTTCCCACAGACATCCCTCCCAGAAACTAACATTTTGGATGACTTCTGTACTATTAATTTATTACAATAAGATTAAGTGCAATGTCAGGAATTCTATTCTCATGCTTTGCTAATAAAAGGTCCAGATCAGAATTTCTTAGGGAAATAAGTTCCAGACTTTAACAGGAACTCTGCCAGAAATCACTCTGCACTTAATATCCACTGCCAGATGTTCAGTATGTGATGACAACAATGTACCCATATTCTCAAATTGTCCTGCTATCCTGTGTTTCTGTGCAACAGCAAATACTTAGGGAAGACAATGATTAAGCAAAATAGCCAATATCATCTTAAATTATTAATTTGCAAATGTGTTTAAAAAATATAAAACAGTCTTTTCCTAAAACCAGTTTTGATAGTTCTAGGAAAGGTCTGGATTCTGTATTTCAGGAGAATTAATATTTTGTAAAGTCCTCTTAAGCAGAAGTAGCAGGTTCCAAAAAACAAACAGAAAATGAAACAAACTAGACACAGCAGAATTTCAGATAAGGAGCTAAACCAGCATCATTATGTACCTGTCATTATACAGCCAAGCCAAGAAACCAGTGCTGTTCCAGTAAGTATCTGGAGCATCTCCATCCCCATCAGACCAAATTATTTCTGGCTGGTACTTGGTCACAATTTCATAGAGTTCTGGTAATGATTTGCTGGTGGGAAACTTGCTTGTGTTAAAGGCATTGGTGGCATCCTCAAGGAAGAGAGGATTGAACCATTCAAACAGGGAATGGTATAACCCAAAATGCAAGTCAGTCCTGTTTCTAACAGATGTTGCTAGTTCAGCAACAAGATCTTGCTTTGGTCCCACATCAACAGCATTCCAGTTCCAAGAATATTTTGACCCCCACAAAGTAAAGCCTAAAAAGAGAAAAATCAGAGGATAAGAAAGAAAAGAAGAAGAGAGGACATTACAGTTCTTTGTGGAAAGTGGCTGGAAGTGATGCAAAAAATAAAATAATAAAAGTTATATACGTAATAATATTGTCATGGTATAAGATGTGCCTATAACCTGTTTATGCACAATGGTAGCAGTTTTAATATCAGAACACCATGTATTTATATATATATATGCATATACACTTATATTTTCCAGTTCTGTACTGCTTATGATAATTATTCCTTCTCTTTAATTATTCAGTCTATTCATATGTGACAATTAAATTAACTAGATGACTTTTAAGGCCCCTTCCAACACAAGGCATTTTCTAACTCTACAACTCTGAAATTAACCAAAAATACAGCAGCTTTTGAGGCATCTACATCAAATGTGAACTGTAAATACACAATCAGCAAGTAAAAGATAGAATTGTATCTCAGCTGCAGAAAACCCAAGCTATCATTTGCATTCAAAGACTATTCTCCTCTTTTCTGTTTCCATCTTATGCAAATGTTCACTTTTTGTTTGCCTTGATATTTATAACAGCTCAATCAACTACTCTGTACATGTATGAGGAGAGAGCAAAAACTCCTGAAACAGCTATTAAAACAACAAGATTAAATATCAGAAGGGATTTGACCTTTCAGACATCCATCAGTCCAGCACGACCACTTACAAATACTACTGCACTGCAGACTCAGACCACTGCCAGAGGAGCTCCACTCTCACCTTCTAACCCTTTTATACTCACTGTCTAATCAATCTTGTGCTATTTCTGTGAACTGGATACATGCAACTGTATGGACTAAACAACCTAAAAATTCATGCACAAGGCTATTGGACAGACTAAATGAATCCTCGTTTTTTTGAAGTCACTGGGAATTTCACCACAAGTGAAATTCAAGATCAAAAATTATGTGTGTCAGAACTGAGATTAAAATTGACGCTTCACAAGTTGCCAGCCTTAAACCCACATCTCACAAAGACCAACAACATTCTTTAGATGTATTGTAGAATATCTTAATATTTTATACTTTCTTTGCTAGTGTAGTTCCTTCTGCAAGCTTTCTTTTTCTTTACTTTTCTCTGCAAAGTATCTTACAATTACAGTGCTAGAAAAAAATGTGCCGGTAAAGCTACAGATCTGGTTCAAGGTTTTGGCTTCTGTGCACTACATCAGGAAGACCTCTACCTTCCTAAATCTGAAGTTGACTCCTGGAACATGTTCCTGAATTCCTTGGAGAAACCAAGGGAGTTTGCTAACTGCCTGCTCACAGCAGCTCTCCAAATGTTAAACAGTCTAGAATTCACTTTTGTGGTTCCTTCAGCAATAAATTGCACAGAAATAAAAAATAAACTGTGGCCACTGCAGGAAGCTCAGCTGCCACCACCACTTCAGGCTGTCTTACCTACAGCAAGAGAACAGTGGCACGATCTATTGCTCCTCCTATGCAAACTCCATGGCCACAGCTTTTGTGTAAAGGTCAGGAAAACACCTGCACATTTCTTGGGTGGTTTTTGTTCCCTCTTTGGCTGTGGTGGGGCAGGTAAGCCTGCCTGGCTTTCTCTATGTCTCTTAGAAGGTAGAAAAGTCACATGCAACAGATGTAAAACATCTGTTGACAGAAATGCAGCAATTACAAACATTCACAAAGCTTCCACTTACCCTCATGATGTTTTGAAGTTAAGACAACGTATTTTGCACCTGAAGCCTTCAGAATATCTGCCCACTGGTTGGGATCAAAGAATTCTGCTGTAAACAGAGGACCAAAATCTTCATAGCTGAAGCCAGGTGGGTAATTTGCATCCATAAATTTCACATAGGGCTCTCTCTTTTCCTTCTGCCAGTACCACCTACAAAATACAGAACAAAGCATGTCTGCTGATGTATTTTTTGATAAAGAAAAAAGAATTGAAATTATCGGCTCCTATTTAACACTGAGAGGTAGAGGCATTGGAGGTACATGACACTGGCAATAAGACAAAATTGTACCAGAGGAGTATTGATTAGCAAAGATTTAATTTTTTCTATCTTATTTGTCCATGTTCTAAATCTTTGTACTCATTTTTGGAAAGGTCTCAGGATTTCATCTGAAGCAATGAAAAATGCAGCTACACTGTGAGAATGGAAAAAAAATAGCCTTGGTCAGTACCCAAATCTCAAAACTGTACTAGAGACCACAGACAGTCTGTGTAAGCAGCTCAGGTGGCATGAGAAATGCATTTTTCCTGGACTTGCATGTCTCACCTCCTCAAGTCTCACACCTCAGCCATCAGACATCTCTGCTCTGCCCCCAGCATTGCAATCCCTGCCACCCACAAATATGGGAATAGTCAGCTTTACCTCTCTGACAGTCCCAAGCCCTCTACAAAACTGCAGCTGAGTGACCCAATGTCCACAGCCCCAGTGCCAGAGAGAGCTGAGACCAGGTCACTGCAGACTCTGCACACCTGAGGCCTGCAAGCAAAGGCACCCTGCCAGAAGAAGGCACATCCTCCATCCAAAACCTGCCCCTGCAAGAACACCACGCACTTACAAATGCACCTCTGTCACCTTTCTATCAATGAAACCAAGCAGCACAAATTCTCTTGTCAAATTTAGACCTATATGAAAATAGATTGTAAAGTGAAGGAATAAAACAGGCCAGAATTTGAATGTTTGAAATTAATTTCTCTCTCCTGTCCTGAGCTGGACTCTGACCTCAGTTTTCTGAGACCATAGTGTGAATATTGTTGTAACCTTCCCAAAAACACTTCAGCATAAACCAACACAATCTCTGGTAGCCAACAGGGGAAAAAACTTAGAAGAAAGAGGCTGAGACAGCTTTCCTCATTGAAAGAGCCAGGGGCAGAGGAAATAACAACAATAAACCAAAACAAAATTTTAAAAATAAAATTAAAAAAAAAAACTGATTTCAAAGTATGTAATTTCTTAAATTAAAAAGTAACAACCTTGCTTCTCTCCCATAGTCACATGGTTTGCTAACTTGAACATTTCCATGCTGACAGGATTAGATTCTAGAAACATCCTTACCAAGGCTGTGGAGCTCTGAGGGAAGGCACACAGGATGAGTGATAACAGTTTGTGACCTTCCATCTGATGCTGCTAATGCAGGACCGCAGTCATCTGACTGCCCAAACTGTCAGAAGGCCCTGAAGCAGCTCTAGACCCACACCTGCCATGGGATAGGAGAATACAGGAATATAAAAAGCAATTAGAGTTTGGGGTCAAAAACCAAATGCTCCATTCTGAGTCTGTATCAAAGTACAGCACTCTGAGTGAGGCTTGAGCCTAAACCTAGCTCTGTCCTGCCTCTCTAAAAGAAATGTATTAGTAAATGCAGTCTGCATTAAAAACCTGCTGAAACACTCGACCCTAATTCTGAAAAGAACAGGTGTCAGAAAACATTGGTTTGATTAGATACATGTTGGTTTGTTCTGCAAATATAGTAATTAAGGTTCGCCATAGCTCTGCCACAAAGTTACCCTTATCTTCATATTGTAAATAATAATATGTCTCACTTGAAGTCTCGCAGGAAGTACCTGGGAGAGCATGGAAAGGTGACAGCAAAAGCATGCTCACAGCTAAGGGGCTTGAATCAGTGAACTCACAAATCAAAGATTTCATTGAGCCTCTGAACTAAAATTATCTAAAGAGTTTTAGGTTCTCTTAAGTGCAAAGCACTCTTAAATAATAGCAATAACGGTTAAAAAAGAGAAAACCATCAGCAGCACAAAATGCGCACAAGAAAACAGCAAGGCTGCTTGCCAAGAACGGGCTCCTGCCCTCCCCACAGCGCTCCAGGAGGTGCCCAAACGCCCGTCCCCACAAGGGAGTCCCCCTTCACCCACCCCTTATGGCCGTCCTGGAGAGGGCCCTTTCGGCCACTCCACCAATCCTCTCACCAGCACTGCTGTGCGGCAAGGCCCTTCTCTCAGCTCTACCAGCTCTCTGCTTATTCAGTCACTTCAGCCTTGGTATTCGGGAGTTCTGGGGCTGGACAGACAGGTGCTCAGACACACCAGAACACCTCAAACTCCACCTCCTCTGCAAACTGCGCCATGGCGTCCGTGACCTCGGGTGGACACAGAGGTTTTCCCACACACCTGAGCTCCACGGTCAGCCTGCAGAGGGGCTCCAACCCAAACCTCCGCTGTCCGGGGGGACATCGCACCATCCCCGCCTGCCCCGAGCGCTGCTTCCCAAGCAGAGCCCTGGGCCCGCCGGCACGGCCCGTCCGCCGCGGCGGTTCCAGTGCGACCGGAGCGCTCTGGCTGCAGCTCACCAGAACCACTCGCTGCCGAAGCTGGGCACCGAGAACACGCCCCAGTGGATGAAGACGCCGAACTTCGCCTCGTCAAACCAGGCGGGCAGCGGCCGGGCATCCAGCGAGCCCCAGGTGGGCTCGTAGCGGGGCCGGGCCTGCGGCAGCCCGGACAGCCCCAGCAGCAGCAGCAGCAGCGCCAGCGCGGCGCGCCCGCCCGGGCCCGACATGGCGGCGGCGGCGGCGGCGGCGGCGGGGCCGGAGTTCGCGGCGCTGCTCGGCCGGGCCGGCCCGGGCCGGACAAGGCTGGGCTGCGGAAGGGAAGGGGAAAGAAGCGGGACACGGGCAGGGCGGACCCCGCGGCCCCTTCGCTCCTCCCCCGGCCCGCCCGCCGCCCGGGGGCTCTTTCCCACCGGAGCCGCTCCATCTGGCTGCTCCACCGCAAACTGCCCCCTGGATTTTAAGGATTTGAAGGAATTGAAGTAACTGGCTGATGCCTCGGCCCTTCCCGCCGTGCTTTCCCCCGCCCCGCCGACTCCTCCCCCGAGAGCGGCCTGACGGTGTCCGCTGGGTCTGCGGCCGGAGCCGGGCCCGAGCCTTGGATCTGCGGCCGCTCCGCTCCGCTCCAGAGGTGGCCTCGGCAGCCGGCTGGGTTTGCCCTTCCCGCCTGCTGCCGAGCGCAGGCTCAGCTTCCCCCGTCCTCCCAAGAAGGACAGGGTGTAACATCTCTCTGCCGCTCCTTCCAGCCGACTTGTACGTGGAGGCTTCCCGGGCAGAAAGGTGGCCCAAAGCCTGTCGAGGAAACATTTCTCGCTTCCATCATTAGCATGGCCTGTGCGGAAGCTGCCTCAGTTCAGTAGATGACACTTGGCGTTCGTGCCGCACATCACGGGCACATACATTTAAAGATACATCTTCTAGCAATTTGTTGCCCACCCTGGTGCTTCTCTGGTCTTTCCTGATGCCCAAATTTTGTAGTTTTACTTCACCTCCAGATGCCATGGGACATACTCTGTGAAATAATTTGGTTTAATCAGTAAATACTAACTTTTCATAATCAGCACCACAAATAGAAATTTCTTTGGCAATCTCATCAGAACAGTCAAAAATGAATGAAATTAATTCAGGCAACTGAATTAATCTCTCTCCAAATTGGGAAGGGTGTGTACTTTACTGCTGTTCTATGGAAATAGAGCTTTGGTTTCCAGAGCCATTAACCACAGCTGTTGCATCTAATTCAAAAAATATGTAAAGGGCTGTGGAAACAAGATGTACATGATTTTGTAATTTTTTCATTTCTATACCTTGATTAATATAATAAGTTACAGGCAGATAAAAAACATTGTGATTCCTAGCACATTATTCTTTCTGACTGTTCACATTACTCTGATTTACCAAAGCACTTTGATATTACAACAGAAGCCTCTTCATGTCTCTTTTACATTCACCATTGACCTACTTTATGTCTTCTTTTTGCTTCACCCCTTTAGGTGTCACTTTGCTTCTCAAAAGGAATCTTTAGATGCCTTTGACCTCTTATATGGTATCCTTTCTAGTTTATCTTTCGATTTCTTCATGTTCTCCTTTTTGATTGCACCAAAGGATTGCAGACACTGAGCAGCTCCTTAATGTGGGAATTTTGAAGCATACATTCTGTACAGTACCACAAAGTTACAATTGCTCTGTCGCTCAATATGTTTGGAAGAAAAAACGATGTTAAAAAAAGTCAGGGTCTGACCCAAAGCTCGCTGACCTGCCATAAACTTTGGTGAGGTTTGAAGCAGGGACTGTGTATTTCAATATTGAACTTGAACATACCTCTTAAAAAAAAAAAATGGGGGAAAGAAAAGTGGCAACCATTTCAGTAAACAGCAGTGATGAGTACACTTTTGATTAAGGCATAAACAGGTCCAGAAAATGTCACCAGCCCACACACGCCCAGGTACAGATATCCCTGTTGGGGAAAAAGGTCTTTGGTGTACAATCGCATTTGTAATGATGCAAGCTGCAAAGGGTAAATAATAAAAATAGCACACTGTAAGATTTTGTGAATAACACAGGGCTGGTGTGCACAGCTGCAAAAAGCTCTCTAAGCATGGGTACGACGTTCGTGCCTGTGTGACCATGGAGCCTCTGGGCCCGTGAGGGGGGCTGTAAGCGTGGAGCTCACTGCCGTGCCCTGCGAGAAGGCCGTGCCTCTCCCTCTCCCAGCCCAGTCCCGCTGGGAAAGCTCTGTGGCTGGGGAAGGAGCAGGCTGGTGTGTCAGCAGAGGGAAGAAGGAGAGGAAATAATGAAGGCAATCCCCTGAGGGAAGCTGAGCAGAAAAGACCTTTCGACCTGACTAAAGGCTGACATGTGAGACTCCTGTGCCGGATCAATTGCTTCGACAAATGCGGAGGGTGACGGCTGGAAGATCACAAAACCCCTGCGCCCGGGGAGCTGCACGGGCTCGGCACTGAGATGAAGGCACTCGCTTGCCTGGGTGGAAGCAGAAACCAGAAACTGAATTTCACGTGGACAAATTTCACACTTGATAGGTTTTGATTCAGACCTGGAGAGTTGTAGTTGTTAAAATGCAGCCTGAATGCAACTTTCACATTGAATAACTAGATAATGCAACTGTGGATGAATTAAAAATATAGGGTGCAGTCTTTTCTGTGTTTGTCATTGTGGCTGCACAGCAGCGAGGATTTTATTCAAGGCAGAATGTAATATGACTTGCCTGTAAGAAGCAGAGTGAGCACAAAATTTCCTTTTAAAGGTGCATCTCATTGTAAAAGGGTTTCTGTAAAACACCAGGAAACGAAACCATGAAGCTTGATTTTGCTTGTGCCTAGGTCTGTGTGGCTGATCTGAAAGGCAGTACCTTCCTGCCGAAGTTAGTTAAGTCTCTGACATGCAACCCAATCCTTAAGAAAGATGGGGAGGGAGGTGACGGGTTGGGGAGGACATTTGACTCGTCTCTCTCGCGGCTCTTTTGCAGGGATGCGGTGCCTTGTGCAACTTTCCGGCTTTGCGGGGGAGAGGGCACCCTGTTACACAAAACAGAAGTGGTGGTGTGGGTTACTCGGCTCTTTTTAACTGATTCTCTTTTCCCTTTTTTCCGTTTTTTTTTTCCCCCCCGAGAGATGGCAATGGCGGGAGCATGAAGACACCCTGGGGGATGGGTGCATCCGCGCACCCAACCCCCCACTTTGCTTTGCTCCTGTGCAAACACAAAATTTATGTTCCCAGAGACCCAAAATCGCCGCCGGCGTCCCGGCGGGGCGGTCGGAGGAGAGGGGCGGCTCTTCCTCTGCAAACTTTCCCTGTCCCCTCCCTCGCCGCCTCTCTCCGTCCTCTTCTCTCCTCCCTGCCCTTCTCGGCTGCCCGTCGACGATGGCTGAGAGGCCAGGGAGCAGCGGGACAGCCCCGCTGCCCGTCTGGTCCTTGCCCGGTCCCCGCGGCCGCTCCCAAAGCGACATCTCCTCCTTCTCCTCCTCCCGGAGGATCTGCCTGCTGCGGTCCAACGTGGGCGGCTCAGGTAAGGGGGAGGGAGGGAAGGGTCCTTGTGTCCGAGACCTCGGAGCCGAGCTGAATTTGGGAATTTGGGGAAAGACGTCGTCGCCGATACGCTGTCCCGCTCTCCCAGACGTAGGATTTGTCTTCTCTCGGCGGCCGATGGTGTGGATTTCTGGGGTACGCTGTGCTTGATCTTCTCCTTGATAAGGTGTTGGGAGGGTTCCAGGTTTTTATACCCATGTTCACACGAATGAATGAATGAATCCTGGTAGCATCGTGGCTGCGCATCCATTTGCCAAAGCATCTCTGACTGCAAGGGAAGAGAAGTCCCAGGAAAGCTTCAGGGTGTATTGCCAGGACATCAAAACCCCTCATCTTGCTTCTTCACACATTACACTTCAACTGCATGTCAGAATTTTACCTCATGCCCTCGTATCTGCTTTGGGATTTTAATAGGTGAGAAAAGCCACTGTGTAAGTCAGAATCCCACCATCTTCCTTCAGGAGTCAATCCCTGCTAGTGCACACAGGATGACTGGGGGTGGAAGCTGGCCCTTTGGGACAGAGTAGGCTTCCTGCAGGATTTGGAGAAGCTTTGCTGTATAAAACGAGAGGAAATGAGGGTCCTAGTTTACAGTGCAGAGACTTAAAAGTTGCCAAAGTAGCTGGGCTGTGCTTTACTCACTCTGTTTGCTGAGGTAGGGCACTAAGGAAAATGAAATTCTGGTCTCTGTAGGGCTGAGAACATTTTGAAAATGTGTGCTTGCCCAGTTGCAAATCAGCCCTGCTCTGTTGACTAGAAGAAGTCTGCAGGCACACACACCCTGGCAATGTTAGTATTTTGGATGCACTCACACACTGCTGCACAGAGGTACCCATGAAACACCATCAGGGAAGCTCCAGAGTGCGCTGAGGGACCTCCTCTGCCGCAGCACAGGGCAGTGCAGTGCGTGGTTGGGCCTGAAATGGATCACAATGTTCTCTTATGTTTGTTCCTCAGGGAATCTTAAGATGAAGCAGAACGTTTGCTTGGGGAAGATCAAGTATACAGCTATGCCTGCCTGATGAGGAGGGAGGGAATGAAAACTTGCTTAGTCACATAGGAGCAAGCAGATTCACCTTATGGGGCCAGAGGCTGCTAGCAAAAACAACTCTGTGCCATTTTCTGTATAACTTTTTGTTTTACCTTTTTCTGTGCCCGCTTATAATTTATGGTGAAGGACATTTGGGACAGGGAGGAGGGAGGAGGTCCTAGTGCTTCAGAAAGGACTACTTTCAGGTGTAGGGTGTATTTCAGCACTGCCTGGAGAGTGCTGCATGAACAATGCCCTGTGACTGGATAGATGTGTACACCCCTGGATCCAGAGAGATCCCCACAGAGGGATCACCACAGAGACTGACAAGATTGAGACTATATCACTGTATACTCTGTTGGTTGGTGGCTTAAGTACTAAGACACCTGACAATGAGCTGAGTTCATTATGAGAGACTGGCAAATCTAGTGGAGGTATAATGAAAATGTTTTCAAAGATGTGTTGCTATTTGTAGTTTTTTACACGACATTTTAGCATCCTTGTTGCCTGACTTGATTTTTTATTTTAATTTTGAAGATGTGTTTCCTGCCAGTAGGGAACAAGTGTTGCTTTCTTTGTTTTTAATTTTTTTGGGTCATATTTTCTTTAATTGTATATTTTCTCCCTTGCTGCTTCCTGAATATTTTCTGCAGTTGTTCATTGGACGCAACAAAAACACTTACATATGGCCATACAACTGTTGATTCTGTCTTCAAAAAGGAAAGTATGCATTAAAGATGCAAAGCTCTTTAATGTTTAATATGATGGTTAGAGAATTGGTTTTATACTGAGGTGCTATTAAAATAACCTGCTTTTTCATTCCCCTACTAACCTGGAAAACAACTGTAATGGGGGCAGAAATGTGAAGAAACAATATGAGTCATTGTTTTTGCTTCTACCTTTTTCTCTAGCCATATCATTTGATTAAAGTAGGTGACTCATTTACATCAGATGTTACCTGTGCTCCAACAGCTGCATGTATAGAAGAACAATTTGCATTTTAAATAACCTGCAAAATGTTTACTTTATGCCTGTTCCGAGACTGAGTCACTTGCAACTGTTGGCAGCTTCTGTTGCATGCTTCTTTTCATTTTCTAGAACCTGGCATGAGTGGTGCTGAGAAGATGTTGTCTCCTCACATTCTTCCAGTGATGGGTTGGTATCCCTGTAGAGGTTCACACTTTAATTTATTTTACCACCTCCTGCTCCACCATTCTCAATGCAGGATCTATTAAAAGGCAGTATTTTTAGAGACCCTTCTAGCTAGGGGAAATATAATGGCTTTTTATAAAGCAGCTTTGGCAGTGGTTCATGAAATGCATCTGTTTGTTATTCCAGGTCAGTACTGTATGTATCTTGATAGTGCAGTGAGGCTGGTCTGGTGGTCCCCATGTTTATGCTCTCTGCGCTTTCTTAGCCCCACTCCTCCTTCTGCTGCTCTTACACACTGACAGAAGCAACTTCCTGGTATCACTTCACAGCATCTCACTTCATTAGCTGCCATCCAGTATGTGAGGACAATATATTTTCAGGATTTTCTTCTTAAAGCTGACCTTTTTTTTTAGTGCTAGTGGTAGAAGATGATTTCGTTTATCTTTCTGGGCTGTCACCTCCATCTACTGTTTTGTCAGGCCTTTTTATTTGTGCTAAGCTCTGGGAGGAATGAAGTGATACTCATCACGAGTATGGGTGGCATGATCTAGAATTTTGATTTAGACCCTGACAAAGTGTAATGTTAGCAAAGTTCAAAACCTCTGTGGCAGGCATAGCTTGTGCCTCACTTCAGCATTGTGGTATGCCCCAGCTGACAACTGGCTGGTTCGTCAGAGCTTCTGAAGGAGATGAGTAAAGCAAAACATACTCGTCTAAAATTTCAGGCCAACACCAGAGCCACTTGCAGAAAGCTGCTTGAATTACATACCTTTAAGCACTCTTCTGTATTTAGTGACTAGATTTAAACCCACCTTAAAGGTGGATCAATTTAGTCAAGCTTCTTAGTGTGTCCAACACAGATGGGGACAGAACTGCAATTGGAAAAGAAAGACCCTGTTCAAACGCTTTCCCAGAACTCATCCAAAACCTAGATTTGGTGGTTGTGAGGCTGAAGGTAGCTGCCAGCACAAGCTGTGGGTCCTGGGTTGCAGGGTGGAAGAGGTGCTGTTTCACATCACATCCGATGGCAAAGCAGTGGCAGCGGTTCTCTTTGTGACAGCCCTCAGGCACCTGAGAGACCTCAGGCTGCCACGGTGCCTGCTCTTTATCTGCGCTGATCTGCATGTCCGTGCAGTTTCCAGTTCGCTCTCCTTTTAGTGTTGTGGGTTTTGTTGTACAGCCTTGCACTTTGTTCCGAAGGTGGTGAGGTCTGTGGTGAGCTACGTCTTGGTGAAAAGGGAACCTTGCTGCTCAGATCAGAAGTCAGAAAACCACCCATCTCTCTGCTCTGGGATTGATGCTCTCAAAATGTTGCAGTTCCTCTTGAGGTCTCACTCTTTGGCAGCAAGAAGTTTCAGATAATTTGTTCCATTAGTGAGAAATGCACCTTTCAGGTGGAGGGGTGAGCTCCTCACGCATCTTTCCATTTCTTTCACAGGGTTCTTTGAGCCCTTTTGATGACAGACAAAAAAAAACCTACCTAAGAATTCAGACAGCAATTAATCAGTACCTCAGGCTTTATCCCAGATGTTGGGTTGAAGAAGAAAATGAAAGCCTAAATGCAAATGGCAGTCCTGTCTCAAAACTTGTACATCCCAGGATGACTTTGGCTATTTTTGTGGGTTAATTTATCAAAATGATAATGAGTGGCATCTACAATGCCATCTGCTGCTGACTCCAAAGTAGGGTGGGTGAAAAGATTACTTAAAATCCCCAGTTAAGTGAAGAACTGGTGAAGCTTTCTTGTAGTGATCAGAGCATCAAAGTGGCTGATGCTATATGAGAAGACAATTTATGATTTTTGGACTTACTTAAGCTTTTCATGACTAGAGTAACCCACTTTGCAAACTTAACAAATGTCAAATTCTCTTTTTATTGAAAAAAATTCTCTGGTTGATGCAGAGGACACATTTTTGACAGCTGAAGGTATTTGAGAATCTAGAAAGGGTGGAACCCAGAATACTCTCTAGACATTGACCTGATCATCTGGGAGGGTGGAATCTAGGGGAAAAGGGAAATTTTGGGTGGTTGGATAGGTAGCTGTTAACCTGTGCCTGTATTTCCTTCTGCACTTGTATTTCCCCAAAAAACTACAGATTCCAGTCACAAAGAGCCCTACCAGGCTGTCTCGGAGCTAGGAAAATATTGTTTTTCAGTCCTAAGATGGGGTTGATGAGGGAGAATATTCATGCTGTGGGAGAGCACGATAAATAAAGCAGCTGATTTTGATACATTTTATGCAAATATGGGAGTTATGGGAAAACATGATTCTCCATCATATTAAGCAAGACTTGTTTACAACATAAATTTAGGTACAAAATTTTGCAAGAAGCCCAAGGCAGACAATTTTTGGCAGAAATCAATAGTACAAGTTAAGACAAATAATAATTTGGGGGGATTTAGAAACTCAACTGAGCAGGACTAGGTCATTACCAAGAGTTAGTGTATCCTGTCCTAAGTTCACATTAATATTTTTGCATCAATTTTAAAATTCAAACTATCAGGAAGAGGCAACAAGCATAACAAAATGAAATTTGACTTATGCTTATAGAACTGAAGCAGCTACTTTGTAATAATCTATTTAGGCCATTATGTGATAATGTTAAATCCCATCCTGGTCAAACTTACATGTAACTTGTAGTTTCAAAATGATGCTGAGGAAAAATTTAGGAATCATTTGTACTGCATACACTGACAAAGTTCATGTCTGCCTGAAAAACAGTTCCGTTTATAAAATAGACGGGTGTATAGAGAAGAAGCATGTGTCAGAATATAGTCAGCCACTTCTAATGTGAGTTTATACCAAAATATACACAAAATAAGAACCTGCTTGTTTTATACTGGACTAAAAGACAGTATTCCCCACCAACTCGTGCAGCGTAACTAGAGTAGGTTCTTGTAATTAGCCCAGCCTGATTAGGCATGAACAGGGAAACCCTGGGAATATCATGGTTTACAAATATAAACCATGTGTTCTACATGTCATTTACACATGGCACAGTTTCTGAGACAAAAGCTTTATAATAATATATTCAGACTTGGGTTCAGGCTTAAAAAAAAAAAAAAAAGAAATTACATGTGATGATAATCTTCATGGTTGGCTAAGTAAAAATTTAACTCCAAAGAAGTGCAGCATGGTATTTAATGCATGTTTTGCAGCAGCTAGACCAGTAGCTGGTGGTGAGATCTGCTTAGTGGTTTGCTGCTGAGTATTTTAGTTTCTCAAGGCCCTTTGGCATTTAGCACTTCCTGCTGCTCTGTGTCTCCTAGCAAGTAACCACTTAATATCAGACCACATGTCAAGTATGAAGGCTGAAGAAGTGATTCAAAGAGTAGCTGAAGAAAAATTGTTCTTCTTCTCTTACTGAATGTAAGCTACTTGTTCTAAAGAAGCTTTTGTTTTGGTTTTAAAACCTAAATGTTTAATTAGCCAAATCCATCATTAGCATAAATAGTTTATCTTTCTTTCCCACCCCACTCCTGCATGTCCTTCTCTTTTTGCCATTGCTTCCAGAAAAAGCATGCACAACGGTCAAAAAACTGGGGAGAATTAGCAGGTTTTTTAAAGGTTCATGAAGAATTTACATTTTAAAAATTTATTTAGGCTTTTTGAAATCAGAATCTTTCCAGTGCCAGAAATCCTGTAAGATTTCAGCTTTCAATAACACCAAAACTAGTTATGTTTCTGAATTTTCACTAACTCTCATTGAATATGCTTTATCATAAAGCAAACATATTTTTAGTGATAATCTTTTATTTTTCTTCCTTTTCCCCTAGCATTTTACCTAGCATGTTGCTACTTTTAACGAATGCAGAAATTGTTTTTTCTCAGGTACAAACTGAGTGGCACAAAAGGAAAAATATCCAGAAGAAAATAGAAAATTCTGACTTCAGTGTTCAGAGTTCATTCACTTCTCACTTTACCTTTGAAATTGTCAGTCTTAAACCCCACCACAACAAGGGGTACCCTTGCTCTCCATTCATGTGGAAAGCACTGTGATCTTCCTGAAATGCAAGCAGGATTTGTAGACATTCAACACTTCCCTTGGTGGTGAGCTGAGAAAACTTGTTCCCCATCATGAGGTTTTGATGCAGAACTGGACTTCTAAGATGGTATGTTGTACAAATTCTGTTTGTGCCTTAGATGTTGTCACAATTTTTGAGTTTTGAAACAGTGAAATATTGGTAAATTTTATCAGTATCAAGGATTTAGTATAATGGGCTCGGAATTCAGCCTGAAGCTGCAAAGGTGCCGTGCTTTGCAAGTCGTCTGCGCTCTCAGGTGGAGGGAGAGCTCCACAGAGGAGCTACAGAGCAGCTTAAACCACTGCATCCCTTGCTGATGAGACACTTTTCTATCCTCTCCCATTTCTCTCACATTTCATACATGTTTCTGACACATCCTGCATTGCCCTTCACATTTCTCATGCCAGGCCCTGTTCAGAGAAATACAGGACCTAACAGAGTGGGGCTGGGAGGGAAATGTGGAAGAGGAAGCATTCAACCACAGATGGCAGCGTGGTGACACTTCACACGAGATAAAATATTTTTAAAAATCTTTTCAAAATAATTATAATATTTTTACAATATTTTTCAGACAAAGTAGCATTTAACAGTTATTTTGAATTAAATATGTGCTTTGTAGCTTGGCCCACATTTTCTAATGTTTGCACAATTTACAGTATCCAGAAGAAAATTTGTTTAGAGAGAGCGGATTCCCATTAAAAGCAGTTGCTTTTTGTTTCCCTTTAACTTCAGGCATGTCTTCAGTCTCTCACACAAACTGTGGTGGCTCCCACTTGGGGAATTTGCCCAGTTGCACAGCACCACACACTATTTCCCCCTAGATGGATTCATCAGTCAGCAGCTCTGTTTTGGCACCTTTGGCAGGTTGTTCCTATGCAAACTGTACTGGAAGTAAGTCTTTCTTCCTTTCTTTATCTTCCTTTCATGTCTTTCTTACTTTCTTCTTCTGCCCTGTCTTTCACTCCCCTCTTTCCTACTAACTTCTTTTCTGCCTTCTCCATAGCTTCTAGTTAATGTCATTTATATTGTGTTGATAGCCTAAACATCACTTTTGGTGATCCTCTCCCAAGGTCTGGTTAGGTACATGTGAGGTTGCTGTATCCTGCTCATTTAAGTCTAATGCACTGAGATCTGAAGGGACTAGGAACCTCCAATTAATGACATTGAGTTTATAAAATAATAATGCAATGGCCTGCAATTAATAGCATCAAGTAAATAAACAGTAAGTTTATTTTCTGTCTGTCACAGAGAGATAAAGGAGAATTTGTACCGGCCAAGCAAAGATTCCTTCAGTGTTAAGAATTCACTGGGAAAGGATAAAAGATCTCCTAAAAATTCTTAAAGAAAGGGTTGCTGAGTATTAGGAATGGAGGAGAAGTGCTTCAGAGTCTTTCCAAGATAAAGCTTGGCACAATGGCAAGGATCAGGCAACATGGACTCTGGCATCATCCTTACTTTATTTAAAGTTATTAAATTAACTTAAGTTTCTTTGAATACAGTTTTTTCCTGATAAAATAAGAGTTTTGTGAAAATCAACTTTTCCTTTTTCTGTAGATCCTGATTTCAGGCATATTTCTTAATTTTCAGGAGAAATATCTGACAAAAATATTTGAAAATGGTGAATTGTCACTTCAAAAATTAACTGAGGTTTCTATAACTTTTCATCATACAGATTTTTCATGTAGGGTTATTTTTCTTCTAGTTTGGGGATCAGGAAGAGGAACTGAAGCAGCAGAGAAGTGCCAGAATTTCCCCACCACAGAAACGTGATTATCCTGAGGGATCCTGTCCATAAAATGCACACCCTTCCAAGGCAGGAGTAACAACTGCCAGATTCCTTTACAAATTATTGGATATCAAAAGGTGCAAATGCCTTCTTGACAGAATAAGGATGTTGAATATATCAGAGAACCAGACGGTAAAGAGCATGTTGAGCAAAGCTCTCCCTCCAGAGCATGTGTGTTCGCCTTTCTTGGTTTTGGGGGTAGAATCACAGCTTTTAACATATATCTGTGACTAATACACACATTACTGAAGAAAATTACAGGCACTAAGTAGAATTGGTATTGAGGTATTGTTTTGCATCCTCTACAAGCACAGTAAAGAGGGGTTGTGGTGCATTTGCAATTGAATGTGCCCTAATTGCAGGCCTTCTTTGTGTTCAAACACAGGCAGCTATATTTAAACTTTATGAGTGAAAGGATAATTAGCAGTCATCTGCTTGCCACTTAATTTTAGTTCTCTCTTGCCCAGTGTCAGGGCTGCCAGTAAATGTTAGCGGTTTAAACCACCAATGAAACTGTGACTTTTTATCTGAAAAAAGATTAGTGATACCAAGGCGCAGCACAAAAAGGCAGAGTCTGCAAGACATAATTCTGATTTTGATTCTGATTTAAAGCAGTTTTGGCAAGATCAGAAGGGTTGGATTTGAAATATGTTATTTTGCTCACACAGCCGGAGCCAGAGTAATTGATCAGGGACCAGTAGACATCCCAAACCAGGATAAGAACTGCTCCAGTTCCAAGGATGAAGCACAGCAAAGCTCCCTTTGTTACTTAGGTATCTCTGCCTGAGTTTCTGAGTAGACTCTCGACTCTATATCCTTAGGAGTGAGCCAAGAGAGAGAATTACACCTCCCCAGGGGCATGGCATCTTTCTTCCAGCTGTCTGACTTTTGAGCCCTCAACATTTTTTTAAAAATCATGGTGCCTTCCTGTTATGTCTTCCTGCAAACAAAACTGAGTGGCAAATTTCACATCATGTTTATTTTAGTGAAGAGCAAATAAAAAAAACACCTCTGCCACCCAGCTATTTAAGTATTTGGAGACAAATCTGCTATGAATTTTGCCTTTCTTTAGAAGTTGAGATAAACAATGGCTTTTGATCTACAAATAGCAAAACTCCTTTTGGGGAAAGATTTCCAAAACATTGATGCAGTAATTTTCAGAGATTTCTCATATTTAGCTGGTCATCTTGGGATTTGTCTAATGGGATCTTCCTGAAGCAAACTGGTGAATGTGTGTGCAATTTTGTAGGCGATTTCAGCTCTCAAGCCACAAGCCTCTCTGTGGTGCAGATGTTTTTCACTGGCCACACGGTAAATTAGAGCATTGTACACACTCCTGGATTTAGTGGTCTACCTGAAACAAGGTGTGAAAGCTACACCCTTGCAGTGCAGCACTTGCCAGGCCTGGAAGCAATGAGCAGAGTGAATGACTTCCTTTCAGCTACAGGGGCCAAAGACTTCAGATGTGCTGCCTGCCCCTTTTTTGGCTCTCTATCAAATAGCTGTCCTGAGCATCCCCAGACTCCGGAAGAAAGTTTCGCCCCTTGAAATTTCATAGGGATTTTTTTTTCAGTGCTTGCCGTGGAGGCAGTGCCAGGCAGCTCCACAGGTTTGCCTATCCTTGGGTGAGGGAAGACAGCACACCATCTCAAGTAGCAAGGTAGTTGCCTAACAGCAGCTAAGGCATTACTTTGAAATAATTTTTAATTCAAGCTGGGTTAAGTAAATGCAACCAATGCACTTCTTTTTATAATTTCTAAAGTAACTTAGTTGCTGGTCTTTTAAAAAGAGAAAGGAAACATCACAGACAGAGTGAGTGCTGGCAAGATATCTGTAACCAGTCTGCTGAATACAGGGGGAGAGCAACCCAACAGACTTTACCTTGGTGTCAGCAGTTTAAAGATTTTTCATGCTTCTTTTCCTACGTCTTCTGTGAGGTTTGAAATAATATTGTCGGTTTTGGATGGCTTTGCGTTTCAGTAGAAATTTGTAATTTATTGAAATTTTAAATTATGTCTTGCTGGCAACACAGAAGTTGTTATCCCATAAATTTCTGGTGAGTGGAAGTAACTCAGCGGAGTGCACAGCTTTTGCAACTTTATATAAACTCTGTGGGGAAAAAGATCTTTGTTCCACTCATGAGAGGCCAAGATTGGAAAAGTACTGTAGGCACAGGAGGGGATGTGTGAAATTTCTTGGGAGTGAGATTTATTGGGCTGGGAAATGGCCTCCCAGGAAGAACAGTGAAAGTTGCTCTCCTTTAAGTTCTGGAAGCACTTAAAACCAGAGCTGAAAACATACTAAAAAGTATGTGAAAATAAACTTTTTACAGCAACAATGAGCAGGGTCTTTTGCAGTCATGAATGTTTTGTTTGGGTTTTTTTTGGTTTGGTTTTTTATTGCTGTGTTTAGGCCAAGTCAGGAATGACAGCAGAGGGACAGAGGACTGAGTATACAAGCCATCCATCTGCCAGACTCACAGAATAAAGGAAATAAAGATGGATCTTGCTTTGTTAGTAGATGGAAGAGCCACATCCATGACCCACCCTCAGTGGCAGGGTGTCCTCTCTGCCTCCTTTAAAAGCAGACAGAAGCGAAAGAGATGGACAGGAATTCTCCCAAGCAGCAAATAAATAACTGACAATTAGATAAGCAAAATGAAATGATAAAGCCGAATCCACCTGTAGTATTTGGATGAGGAGTTCTGTTATACACAGTTTTATCCTAAGCTGAAGATAAATATATATTTAGATGATTTTGGGTGAATATTTAGAATATTTAGATGAATTCTAGATGAGGGGGTTTTGACAGTGAGAAGAACTTTAAATAAACAAGCTTAGTCCGCTTTCTAAGACAATCACCTTCTTTAAAGATATTAAAGAGATTTTAATTCAGGCACTAATTAATGAAGTGAATTCTAATATTTATTAGAACTCCATACTTCTCCTTCAATTACCTTGTCTCAGTTACATATGCCCCACAGAGAAAATAAATCCCAGAAAACTAAACTTCATGCGTATCATGTATGAAGCGATATTGATACAAAATGTTTTCATACAAATATTGATTATCATAATAAAATGAGAGAGGGGAAAAATCCAGAAAGAGCTCTGCAAATGGCAATATGCATCTCTCTCAGACTCAGAATTCGATCCTTCAAACTATGCACATTTATAAGAAGGACTTGATTTTTAAAAAAATATTCAAATGTTTTCTGATTCTAATCATTCTACATGTCAATAACAGCTATCAAAATATGTGCACTTGGCAGTAGTCCTAAACTCCATTTGTTAATATGAGCTTAATCTATAGAAGCAGAGTTGTAAGAGTAACTTTCTTATGGAATTTGGGATTCCTGTAATTTGGCCAGTCTAATAATTATACCAGGGAAAAATCAGAAGCCAAGTTCAATGGCATTTGGTAGATGCCAGATATCTGTGGGATTCACTCTGATGTTGAAGACTCCTGTAAGATAAAGGCTGGTATGGTTCAAGGAACCAAAATTCCTTGTTTGTCTTGTAATGAAAAACTTCCCCTCTGTGCCAGTCTGAGGGATGTAATGTCCCTAAGTGGATTTCTCTGAGCCCTGGAATTTTTATAATAGCTCTGAACATTGGCTGAGTCATGTGGATAGCAGGCATTGAAATAAATGCTGTCACAGAACTGCAGGACAGTTTTTATTAGCTGTATATTGGTTTTTTTCTGTAAAATTGCAGTAGATTCTCCTGCTGGGAATTCATGGCACATGAGGAAGAAGAGCATGGCAAGGGTGCCCTGTACACAGGCAATGAGGAGCTCTTGGGTATGATAATGTGTGTATGTATGAAAAAATAGCTACCCAGCTTCAGTTCAGCGCAGACCATTTAAGTGACATCTTTCTAAACCACTGAAATATAAACATCAGACTGGTGGGGCCTTACGTTCTCTGCTAGAAAATACAGGTACACAGCCACAGGGAAGGAAGGAACTGCTCAGTAGCTATTCAGTATCTCCAAGAGAAATGCTGAAGACTGGCCACAGGGACCCTTGCTCTGAACAGGGCAACAGGCTTCAGTCACTGCACTGAGATTGCCATGGAAGGAGAAGGGCCTGGGCACCCCCTTCCTTTCCCTCTCACATCTATGCTGTCATCTTTCCCTCCCATTTCTATGACTTGAGGTAGTGTAAGTAGATAATACAGACTTTCTGATCTCTCAGCAAATGCATTGGCTTGGAGAGCAGGAGGAGATGCAGCAATTCCGGTAGACCAAGCACCTTTCAGTGAGGATCCCACTCAGGCTAAGCCAGGGAGGTCCAGCCAAGCCATCACTGGGACTGCATCCCACCCAAGCTTCCCTGTCAGGTGCTGTGCAGCCCCTGTGAAGTGAAGGCCACTGCCACGGGTCTGGCCTTGTGACTTCATTGTCACTTGCCAGTGCTTAACATTGTTTTGGTTTGGCTCTTACAGTCACATTCTCTGTTGGGAGGGTTTTCCCCTCCAGTGGCTGCTGGACTTCTTTGGTGTTGAAAACCTCTGAAAACACAATTCTCCCATGCCTGGCATTCAGAGGTTTGGAGAAAGAGGCAGAAAAATTACTGCTTTTTTTAATTCCAAGAGAATTTACAATATGCTTTCTACTGCATCTCTGTGTTCCTGGAGGCTTGATTCATGATGTTGGTGCACTTGTGGCTGGCAGTGCTGCTATCGACTTCAAAGGGTCAAAGCAAAAGTTTGGGCTGGAATAGATTGCTGCAGCTTTTATCCCAGGAAGGATTCTTTACAACAATTTACAAAGATGAAGCGACCTGAAGTTAAATATCACAGTCCTGTAGAAGGCAAAAGTCCCTTTGGGAGCAGACTGGCTTTTTTCAGTTCCAGCCTCTTAAGAAAATCCTGATGTAAGCAGGGATGAGGTGCATTAACAGGGATGAGATGCATTAACAGGTTTTGTGATTGGCCAGGGTCAATAAGGATCAAAATAAATGTGAGATTGTTTTCCAAAGGAAATTAGACAAAGAGCAAGTACAAAGCATCTGCAGCAATTCCACAGTAGATAAAAATACGCATCAGCTTCTACCTTTATCCTGTGAAAGCCCTATGAAGGTCTGCTTGGTGATGTGGGAGTCTGCAGGCAGCCAGCCTTCAGAGAAGAGCATCTCCTCACGGGAGGAGAGCCCTGCTTTGGCTCCTTGTTACTCAGGTAAGGACAGAAAGAGGATGGGATTGTCCATGATTATCTGTGACTCACTTCCTCTGCTGCATGTGAGTGGGACAGAGGAGTCTGCTAGCTCTTCTTCTCTGGTGTGAGCAGTATGATCTCCCTCCACACAGCTAGGCCTTTTATTGTAGTACCAAGAGGAGTAGGAAGGGCCCGGAGAAATCAATATGAAAAAGTACTGACTCATATAGCAAAGAAAATTTGAAATGGTTTAAAATGTAAAAGATCCCCATTAGAAAGAGAAGAAATTACTTCACTGAAAATTCTGATACCTTGTTTTATGTTAGTCTGCCCTTATGTCCACAAACAGAGCAAATTATTTCTTTATCTAGAAAAATCCATTGATTCTGCTCTGCTTCTTTCACTTTATCTCCAACAAATGACCTTTTGGCTCAGCATCTCTGATTCCTGTTCAGTGGAAAATCTTTATTCTCCAGGTCTTTTGTATTATGATGTCCACCAAGTGTGGGAAAAGTAGGGATGCTCTCCATCTAGCAACAATTGATGTAGGAGTCCATCTGCCTGTGGTGGCCAGCAGAGATGATGCACTGGACCCTTATCAGCTCCAGCTCTGCTCTGCTAGATATGAGAATTGTTCATAGACTGAGATTTTCCAACAGGTCTGTGGAGGAGTCTGAAAATATTGACAGAAAACAGCAAATGAAGAGGTTGGTGACTTTAAACAATTTGTTTGCATTATAGTAGTTGCCTGAAGAAAGCATCACTTATGTGAGCAATCATTTTCATTTTTTCCCTGTGAAATGAAGGTGTAAAGTAATAGAGCTTTCTTCTGCTATTGTTTGTGCTATTTCCTGCCTTACAAGGCCCAACAGCTTCGGTGACCTTCCTGCAGGGGGAGGGAAGTAGGAAAAATTTGGAAAAGCCAAGCTTTTTGGGTTTTGTGAGTATGCTTATGTTCATCAAGATATAGTCAAAACAAAATATATTGCCCAACAATAAGTTAGAATCAACATCCTTATGCCTCCTGTTTTGTTATATCTTCCTTATTCTAGTAATTTTTGATAGGACTCACAGAATCACAGAAATTCTAGGTTGGAAGAGACCTTTAAGATCATCGAGTCCAACCCATGTTCTAACACCTCAACTAGATCATGGCACCAAGTGCCACATCCAGTCTTTTTTTAAACTCTTCGAGGGATGGTGACTCTACCACCTCCCTGGGTAGATGATGCCAGTATTTGACCACTCTTTCTGTAAAATACTTCCTCCTTAATTCTAGCCTGTATCTCCCTTGGCACAGCTTGAGACTGTGTCCTCTTGTTCTGTCTGTTGTTGCCTGGAGAAAGAGACCGACACCCAGCTCACCACAGCCGCCCTTCAGGAAGTTGAAGAGAGTGATAAGGTCACCCCTGAGTCTCCTTTTCTCAACAACCCCAGCTCCCTCAGTCGTTCTTCATATGGCTTGTGTTCCAAGCCCCTCACCAGCCTCGTTGCTCTCCTTTGGACACACTCGAGCATCTCAACGTCCCTCCTAAAGTGAGGGGCCCAGAACTGGACGCAATACTCCAGGTGAAGCCTTACCACTCCAGGGCTAAGAGCACCCTTAATGTAATTACTGCAGCATCTTGCCTTGTCACCACCCAAAGAGCTTCCCCTGACCCAGGCACACACTGAATACCTCCCACCGTGTGCTCCCAAATCCCCCCTCTGCCTCCAGACCCATTTGCTGTGCCTCCCATCACGCGTCCCCTGCACAGCCGGGTCAGGCGCCTTCACCTGCCCTGCCAGGGCTGCTGGGGAGCGCCGGGCTGGGCGGGGGAGGTTCTGTGCCGGGGAGGTGCTGCTGTGCCCGGCTGACACACTAGATGGAGCGGTTGTGATGCTGAGCGGCAGAACCTGCCTCCCTCCCTGCAGAACCTGGGTTTTTGCCTGGCTCAGGCACCTGCCCGCAGCCAGGATCTGAAATACAGGCTTGTTTGTAGGGAGTGAGCAGCAGCAGATTGCCCTGAGCTGGTTTCACCTGGTTTCTGCTCCTTCCCGGAGGAAGTCACAGCAGAGTCTTCATTGGTTTCAGCGCCTTAAGGCATAAAGCTGGAGTGGGGTGGGATGGGGATGGTGTGTCAGCATTTTAAATTTCCTAATGCTCCTTTCTCCCCCCCCCCCCCCCCCCCACTTTTTTTTTTTTTTAATCCACAAAATGTCTATTTAAACAACACAAAATGTTATTATCAGCCATTGCCCTTCCCTCAGCTAAGGTAATGCTGCAAGCTTGGCATTATCAGTTGTGCTGGTGAAACTGGATCTCCCTGTTGTATTGATTCTGATGTACTTTGGTCAGGGCTTGTGGGTTCTGCATTGATCTGTCAAAGAAGCTGCTGAGGAGTGGGGGAGCAAGGTCTGTTGTCTGTGTTGTTTGGGAACTAACAGAAGCTCCTATTTTTTGCCAGCAGCCTGTTGCACACTTGGATATTGATTCATTATGAGGGAATCTGGCTTTAATTAGCACCAGGTTTTCCAGTATTTGTGCAGAGTGCTTTGACCCCAGTCCACAGCCAGTTCGCAAAGGCAGACTCTCAGTCTGAGTTGCACCTTTATTACATAGTCTTCTGAGAAAGAAATCATTAAAATATTTGGACTAAAATTTCTGTGTGTGCTGGACATGAAGTACTATTTTCTAAAGCAAAATTCAGTTGGATCCATATAAAATGTGTTCAGAAATACCTCTAGGCCCTGATTAGCATTATGCACTTAAGTACCCTGATGTCTTCCTGGCCTGGTAGACATTTAGATTTAGATTTGGTGTATGCAGCTCTAGGGGCAGATGCAGAATCCCTTGACTAGATTGAGTGAGGCTGAAAATAGCAATTCCTTCTCCCAGCCTGGAAATTCCAACATTGGAAAGACTTTCCCCAGAAGTCTAAAAGAGAGACATCACTCATTCTTTCCAACCTCAAAACGGTTTTATGGCAGGAAAAATCTTTTGTTTTCCTTTTTTCTTTTTTTCAATTTATTTTCTTTTATTCTTGGAGGAGGAGGGCCTGGTAGATTTTTGCTTTTAGAGTGTATTTCATGAAAAATAACCCCACAGTAATGTTAAGTGGTTCATACACAATTGATAAGTATCAAAGATTTCATCAAAGTTTTCATGTATACCAGTCCATCTGCAACAGAAATTTTTTTCTACATGAAATCATAAAGATTATAGATAGTAGATATATGACTAAAAGTAAGCTAAAGCAGTTTTCCCATGACATATCACCAAATGAAACATGAAAAGAACACTCTTACTTACCAAAACATTTCTCTGTTATTTATTCAATACTGCCTGAAATGATCATAAAAAGTGACTCAGTGAAAAATGACTGTGTCCTTTGATAGAATGCAATCCATGTTGAGAAAATTACATCTGTAAGTCCTGGCCATCCCCCACATATATGTGCAGGTGAATAAGGAGAGAGAGGGAGAGTCTTTAAAAAAAAAAAAAAAGCCTTTAAATAGCTCTTCTCAGCCAGGTCCCAGGTGAGTAGAAGCCTGGAGCTGCCACACTCCTCCTGCCACATCTGAGCATCCATTGCAGCACCTACAAGACCAAGGAGCCAAAGCTCCTTCACTCCACAGCATCCACAAGAAATTCTTCATGTGTTTCAGCTCCAGGAACTCAAGAATATCTGGAACTGCTGCAGGTTTTCTGAAAGCTTTGGGGAAGGCTCTGCTGTAGAGCAGGGTGGTTGAAATTCTTCATTCTTGGACTCTGAGGGAGATGGCATGGTGTAACTCCATCCAGTTATGTATCAATGTATAATTGATCATATTCTTATGTCAGGATGAAAAACACAGGTTTTGGTTGGGTTTTTTTTTTGGTTGGTTTTTTTTTTTTGTTTGTTTGTTTGGTTGGTTTTTTTTTTTTTTTTCTTATTTTGTGTGTGGCTTTTTGTTGTTGTTGTTTTGTTTTGGGTTTTTTGTTTGTTTTGTTTAGGCTTGTTCGTTGGTTGGTTGATTGCTTGATCTGGGTTTTTAAATGAATTATAAAATTATGCACTAATCTCGTTTGGATTCAGATAAAACATTGACCTAAAGATGCAATTAATAGGGTGGTCTACTATATTGCTTGTTGCAACCTTAGAACAACATAATACCCAAATTCTTCCTTTTAAACAGATTAACCCTTTGGCCTACTTCCAAAGGGATTTCATTCCTGATTTGGACTTAAAAACCTGTGGGAGATATGGAGCAGAGAATCTTCATGTTCTGGCCTAGCACATTAATGTTTATCTATTTCAATTGACATTTCCTTTATAAAATAGAAATGTAATTGTTACATTTGTCCTGTATTTGTGGACAGATCTAGTTCAGAAATCAATGCCATGGAAACATGGTCTAGATGTTATCTTCATGAAGTAAGTGTACAACAGTTTGATAAATTGCTCTCAAAAATATGTATCCATAGTTTTCTGTCAGTCCAAAAGGACATCTCCTGCTGGATCTTTCATGGGGCAGTTCCTGGCCCAGCTCTTACTCAGTGCTTCAGTTCTGATTTGAATGTAGGGTTACAGAATATTCTTGCAAATTTTGTAGCTATTGCTAAGCCAGGAAAGTTGCAAGCACTGGAGAGGATAGCACTGGGAGTCAAAATGCTCTTGACGAATTCAAGCAAAGAGGTAATACAGCTTTCTGTCAATTGACATACTTCCCTTTTGGTTTGATTTTCATATAACTAGGGTACACAAAGAAAGCATTATCAAAATCCAAGTAAAATTCCAAGCCACTTTGAGAGGTGAATCACTGTCAAGTAATTTATATCCAATACTAAGTTTTTGCAAGGATTTAAAGATATTTGAAAAACTGCTTTAGAGAAATGCTGAGACTTCCACAAGAAATGTAACATTTCAAGGCTTCATCAAAATACTTGTAGTTTGGGGGGCTTGTCAGACTTGAAGGCTGCAGCCTGAGAGAACAAGTAGAGAACAGAAGAGTTGTGAGATTAAGACTGCATATGATTGTGCCATTTACCCACACAGCTAAACTGAATGCAAATTAGAGGAAAGAAATTGTTGAAAGACAGCACACCTGTGCTTTAAAACCACAGTGGGAAAATGGGGAATCAAAGAGGAAACAATCCTCATTGTAATCCCATTGTCCAGGCTGACCTCAGTAACAAAAGAAAAATACGTTAGTAGTGAAATAATTAGCTATTTCAAATTCATTACATCTTAATAATCAAACCACTATTAATAAGGTAATAAAAATATTTCAAATACTTTTTTTGTCAGCATCCTTCTATAATATTCTCTTCCTTACTGAAGGAAAGAAGCTTAAACTTCTCACCACCCTGCAATGCAAAGAGGAGGGCAACATAGCTCTGAAATACTCAACCTCCAGCTTTAGTGAGCTTTTTCTTCTTGCTCTCAAGAGGGCACCTTTCCTGCAGTATCTAAATATGCTCTCCAGGCAAATTCAAGCATCATGTTCTTGGTGAAATGTTGTTATTTTTAGAAATAAATGAAGCAGGATACATAATTTCCCTTCCTACCCCTTTGTTGATGCTTTTATGCAAAGACCTGTGTTCAGAAGTTAATTGCAGCATCCCAGATTGTGCACAAAATAGGCACTGCAACTGCCAGTGGGTGCTATTGTAAGGGGAAAGAAAAGGAACAGTTCTGTACAAATGTCACTTTGGAGCTCTTTTTACATCTTATTCCCACCCCAGGAAAAGAGCACTGACTGGCTTGCCACAAAAGGGATTAAATGGCCTTGCATGACACCCTGGGAAGGGATGCCTTGGTGAAAGGCATCTTACAGTAAACAGGGTGTTTTGGATAACAGCTAAGGAAGGAGAGAAACTTCAAATATCAATTTGCCATATGGATTTGACCTCTTTTTGAACTTTCACACAACTTTATGTGCTGTTTTGCTTAGGATGACAAACTGATAATAGAAACAGAAATGTCTTCAATTTCTTCATCTGTCAATACACCGAGTCTGTTTCCCAAAAACAGCACGAATCAAACAAAAGGGCATCATTTCACTGTTAGCAGCACAGTCTTTTTCAGCTGGTGTTTGGTCATAGGTTTTCCTTGGGGTACATTTCCAGAGTTTCCCTGGCTTCCTTGTTGCCTCTTTGGTGAAATTCTCTGGCATTTCTGCCTTTCTTCCCCAGATATGCACACTTCTGTGCAAAATAACCAAGCAGTCTGAACCAGATTTACAACATGTTGTTGATTTCATTGTCATACACCTTTCAGCACTGGAAGTTTTTATGTTGTTGTATAAACAGCAATTTATCCTCTGGCTCCATGCTACAGTGGAGTACAGTTGAAGTTTTGACTCAGAATAAAAAGGTTTCAGATGCTGAATTATCAGTATTATGACCTGAAACAACTCCAGGGTTTCACTTCTGCTATACTGGCTAGCTGTGGCCTAACAAAAGTACAGCCTATGGTGACACAGTAATATCCTGAAATGGAAAATATTTACCTTGTCTGTTCATTCAGCAGAAGCAAACTCTTTCTAATGCATGTTTTCCCAACACCTGCATGTGGCACATCTCCAGCTTGCCAGTTTGCCTGAAGTACTTTGCTGATATCAGCTAGGCTCTGTGTTTGTCACACATGGTTTACAGTAAGTTCTGGCAAGCACACTAGCTACCAAATAAGAGTAAAATAACTGGTGTTGCTAATGAGCTTCTGCAGGTTAAATATGTGTTTTATAATAATTAGAATATACCCATCCTTTCAGTGCCTTTGAGGTGCATCTGGACATCTGTTGCTGGTATTAGAATATCATCAAGCTGCTCAAGCTAAAGTGGTCCTCTATGTTGCACCTAAAGTAGTTCAGGACAGGAGTTGAGCAGAAGTCAAAGTGATCAGACATTCCTGTAACTGACCAGAGTGCTGAGAGTTAAGTTACACATACACCAGCAATCAATTCACCACACTTTCTGCACTTGAATAGGTGAAGTCAATCTCTGACTGTTAGTGATTTAAAAGAAATATCCTTTGGTGTGAGTGTGAGGCACCTTATACAATATCTGGAGCTGTGATTCTAGTCCAGCTGGATCCCTTGAGGAGGTGGATCATGCAGACAAAGTTCTCAATCATAAATCTCTCCCTCTGAGTCAGGAAAGAGCAGGAGAAATAGATATGGGAAAAAAAGATGTTTTGTTTCAGGGGTCTCTACTGGCAGAACACAGACAGATCCCACTCAGGCATGCTGGGCACTCTACAGTTACACAGCCCATTCAGCTTGAGCTCCTGCCAGTGAAGGAGAAAAGCAATCATTGCAACTCCATGGAAACCCAAGGACTGAAGTAAGAGTAACCCTGAGCTTGAGGAGATGGGATGTAATTCCATCAGACCTTGTAGAGATACCGATTGCTCATGGGCATAACACGACTTGGGCTGTGGGTATGCAAAGCAAGTCCCTTCCATGTGGAACAGAAGTTGTGATTAATTAAGTGAGAGTGCAGTTCCAATATGGTAAAATATAAAGTAAATTAATAGGTAAATATAGATAAAGAGGTATTTTTAAAAGTCATTTAGGAAAACATGCTCAAGCAGTGTTTCTCACTCTGCCTTAGTTAGGCTCTCCTGCCATTCTCCTTTCTGATATTGCAGAATATCTGGCAGCACCTAATAGTGGTCCTTTATTTGATGGTCACTTCTGGATGACGGATTTCACTTAAATAATGTGCACTATGGAGTTCAAAAGCAATACAGGTTAGTGGCAAGGTCTATATGATAACTAGCAGTACCAGGAGGGAAGAGACAGCAAGGTAACAAGATGAAGTTATACCTCTCTGTAGTGCATCTTGTCAAGTGTGTCCTCTGTTTCCAGTTTATGTCTGCTTGGATTTGTGTCTCAAAAATCAAGTTACAAAACATTAACCTCCGAAGAGACGGTCAAGTTTGTCTAGCTAAATGTACAGTGCATCATGTACAGCACATGACAGCACATCAGCAGCTTGTCAGCCTTTGGAGTCTGAAAAGCTTTTTCTTTCTTGGTATTTATTTGTTCATTTTCCTAAGGGTGGCATTTGACATTTAAGTGATCATTATCTAGCTCTTCCTTGCCTAAATTTTACTTCAGCTGGGAGACAGGGTTAAGACAAATGCCAATAAATATCTTAAATGCAGTTTTCAATTCCGTTGCCTAAGACTTCATTGATGTATTTTCTCTCACACTACTTAAAACAATCTGAAACACCCAGAATCTTCCCTATCCTTAACATAAATGTGGCCACATGTTTTATGTCCAATGTCTTGGCCTAAGTGGAAGTTTTGCTGTTGGCTTCACTGTAAGTTGGTACCACTTCAGATCCTCAGACCAGAATATATTGTCTTTCCTTGTTTTTTCTTTACTGGATTATCTGTTAGCAGGTTTTAAGGGATCGTCCCTTTTTATTGTACATAAGATTGCAAGAGAAAAATCTGCAGAAGACACAAGAGGAAAAGTGGAGGGCATAAGGTAAGAATAAGGTCCTGAGATAAGGAGCAGGGTAAAATGTTCTATAAATCTATTGTATGCAGTTATTAAGGTATGATAAAGTTGTGACATTTCACTTCAGCAAGGATAATGAAGATTGACCTTTTTACATGGATTCATGGCACTAATGCCAGAGGGGTTATTAGGTCTGACTTGTGTGATACAAGCCCTTAAATTATGCCCATTAACATTTTTGTTGAGCTCAGTGATTTGTGTTTCATCCAGAAAGACATCTAGTCCTCATATGATGACCTCCAGAGACAGAAAATCCACTGATAGCCTTGGTAACTTAATCACATTTGCTGTTGCAATAGATACATGTTTTCACTTGAACATGCTTAGTCTCAGTTTTTGACCAGTTTTTTATTGCAACTTCCACTGACAGAGTGAAAGGCATTTTGTTTCTTCTTGGTGCCCAGGCCCCAGTGACCCAAATGTGTGTTCACTTTTCACATTGCAGCAGAAGGCTGAAGTAGTTTTTCTTGTTTTACCATCCTGATGAAGCCAAATGCTGAGATGGAGCTGTCACCACAGCAGCCTCAGTGTGACCAAGACAGAGCCAAAGTGGGACCCAAAACTGGCTGTCCCTGCATGCAGAGCTTCAGCTTGGCCTCTTTGTAGCAGATCTGTTCTGAGACAAACACTCAATCTGGCCAAATATCGTAATGGTTTCAGAACATGTAAAGATGTTATTAGATTTCCAAAGTCAGAACATTTTGTAACAGGCTCTATAACTGGCTGGCTCAGGTGTGAAAAGCCTACAGCTCATAAAATGGAGTTTGAGTGTGGAACTATTTCTGTAGACACGTGGAAGCAAATTCTTTATTCCTTGTTATAATCATATAATACTGAGGATTATAGGAGCCTGATACTTTAAAATTACACTTAAAAATTCTTAATTTGAATGGATTTTCCCTATTTTCTATACCTGATTTAGCTTAGCACTCTGGGTAGCAAAGGCCATGCCATGAAGTAAGGTTTTGATTGGATCTCATCTCTGTTTCCATAGGAATAGTAACTTGTTTCAAAGCATTTGTTTGTGATATTTAAAGAGAAAGGGAGAGAGGTTATTTCAGTTTGCTTGACAGAATTAATTTATGTGAGCAATATGTTATATTAATGCATGAACACCCACACCAAGCACTGTAAATGGCTGCCCAGGTCTTGTAGCCTTTCACCTGGAACACTTTCTGACAGAGAGGAAAATACATCTTCTGGACCTTCCCAAATCATAGCCCTAACCCCTTTGGTAGCCATTTGCCTTTCAAAGTAATTTCCAATTTTGGGAGACTTTAAAAAGCAAACAGAAGGGCATATTTTGATTCTGACAGCAAATGCTTGGCAGTTCGGTGGGAAACGTGTGGCAGTTTTAGATCTGCAGAACTTCCCTCTGTAGCAGACACCCTTGGCTCCGTACAAGCTGGTACATGGCTGAGAGTCTGACTTGCAGGAAGGGCAGAACACAGAGGACTAACCACAGCCCAGGCTGTGTGTGGACATGTGCTCATGAGAGGGCAAGACGAGGGAGGAAGGGCAAGGGATGCCGCAGTAATGGCTGGCTATGAGGAGGATGGAGCACAGACAAGTCTGAGACTTGAGGCATTTTTACCAGCATGTCAATTAGACCTGACTCTGAGTAGATGAAATTGTTTTCTGAAGGCAGACAGCCTGCCAATAGCTCTGAGCTGGTTCAATAGTAGTAAAAATGCTCGAAGCCATTAGACATCTTGTTTGTGAGGCCCCCATCACCAGCCACGCAGCCATGCTCATGGTGACCCCAGAACATAGTTAATATATATTTACTTTTGGCCATGCCAGGCACAATGCAAAGCCTCCATAAAGGGACCAGAGAGAAAGCTATAGAGGAAAACTTGTGTTTATTTTCCTGGGTATTTCAACTGAACATGTACAATGCTGCTTTGTAGACATGAATTCACTAAAATCCAGGATTCAGAAAAAAAGTTACCATTTTCTTAAATAATGAAGTATTTAGAGATGTTTTTCTTGTCCGTGCTTTTATCTCCTGCTGAGCTGCCCTCTTTATGGTATGCTGAAACTGATTTCTTGACCTGTCCCCATGTCCCTGCTTTCCCCTTGCACTTCCTCTGTCTCCTCTCACTCAGCCCTGCCACTCTCTCTGCACTGAGCTCAACATACACCCAGGCCCTTTCTGCTCCCTCTGAAAACCCATCTGTGCTGTGAAACTCCCCACCTACAATGACCCCATATTGCTGTCTCGATCCCACTCTCTACTTGTTTTCTCAGTTTAAATCTGTTGACTTCAGAGGTGTTGCTTCTCCCCATGCAGCTTTCAGCAAGAGTCAGAGCCACTGCATCTGCCCAGGCTGTTCAAGGATAAAGTCTTCCTGGGGAACTAGAGGCTCCTGCTGTTTGCTCAGCAAAACAAAGCACTCTCTGCACTTACAGCTGGTATTAACAATGTTTCCAGGTTGAACTGAAGCTACTTCCCAGGAAAAGAGCATCTTTCTAACTGTCCTGCTCTCAAATCCTCTGCCTCTGTAAGGCAGGGGAAAGGCATTTGGCAAAGCCTTTTCCCAACAATGCTGAGCAATGCTAGTGAGGCTTAGGGAAGGCTTCTGCTAGAGGTTGCTTCTGCACTTTGCCAAATCCTCAGCCCTTACCCAGGGAAGCCTATTCCATGCATACTGCCCAGCATATCCTCAAGAGGTTTTCCCTTTTGCCTAGCAATTTTCAAGAACGTGCCAGAGACAGTTTTCATACACATAAAGCCTGAAGAATGTGTATCTAGCAAATTTGTATTTATAGATGTTACTAATTCTGGGTTTTAGTCCATGAGGACCAAAGCTACATTGTGACAAGCGTCAATCTCTGTTACTGACTGAAATACCGGGATATGTCTGTAGCAGAGTGCAGATCTTTTGCTGTCATTCCCTTTCTTTCTCAAAGTGTCCTTCCTTCCCTCCCGGTGAAACCACCTCACCTTTGGTGGATGGACTGGCACTTCAGAGAAGGAGATACCTTCTGGAGGGCTACAGAGCCATTGGACTCAGCACAGCTGTTGTCCTGGGGCTTGGTGGATACTTACAAGAATTGCATGAAGTTGTCTATTTAGAGTATTGATGATGACTATTCAAACCCACAGCATCTAAAAACAAGTATAGCATATCCCAGAGACACCTGCCTGATGATTTCTGTGTGGGAAGAAACAGACACAGTGAAAGGGAAGTGGAACATTTTGCCCGAAATGGCATCTCACAGAATCAGATCTTTGCAGTGACAAATGTGCACTGAACAGAGCCAGATTTCACATTTTCTAAATGTGTTCTTAGGCATTTCTGTCATGATTGGAAACACCACAGCTGAAGCTGTCCATGGATTCTGTAGGTTTGTCAACTCCAAGTGTTTTTGATGGCTGGGCACTGAGTTCTCTGTTTACCCTGATTTCTCTATTTGCTGCTTACATGGGAAGATTTCTGTGCCTCCATGAATGCTCCTTGATTTTCCTGGGAGGGAAATGTCATTGCTGCAGCAGGCTGTGTACATCAGGTGTATTGGAGAGCGGGATTGTTAGGGTTCTATGTAATTAGCAGTGCTACTATTGTACGCTGTGATGCTTTCTTCTCCAGGGGTTGGCCCTGATTATCTGGGTTAGCGACTTCATCGGCTCCCAGCTCTGCACTGGGGTCTCACACGACTGCCAGTGTGTTTATCCTCCCACGGCTGAGGTGTGGGAAGTGAGCATGGTACAAGCTGTTCCTAGGTCAGATGTTGGAGGAGCCTGCACAAAGTCAGGATGTACAAGGAATTGAGCCCAGGTCTTCAGTGCCTATGGCTGAAATGGATTGTCAGACAGGATAACCTCACAGGTGAAGAAAACCAGGATACAGTCTGGTGGAGTAGGAGATTTTTGCAAGACGAACAGAGCGCCTTGCACCTGTGCAGATCTGATCTTCTTAGCCCTTAAATTAGCCTAAAATTGTCCTTAAAAAGACTGAGCCATTTTGGTGTTATGCAGCTGTGTATTGTGATGGGGTTGCTCTGTACTCACAAATGAAGTAAATGTATGCCTGGAGTATATGTATATTTTACTTCTAAAAAAGTCACATTCTCCTTGTTGAATTCCTTCTGTTATCTGTAGTTTTCCTTCTCCCATGCTCAGTGAGGCCAACATTGCTTTAATCCTGTAACAGTGGCATCTGATTATACCCATCTGTTGATTTCTATGCAATAATCTAATTACCTACATTTTTTTAAAAATCCACCCTAATTCACATACTTTGTAAAGCTTTCTATTTTTTGAAGTTTCCTGGTGAGAAATGGAGGAGATTTACATCAGGTCATATGAAATTTCCATTTATAGTTAGCTTTCAAGAGTTAATAAATTCCAATGCCAGTTAATTTCACTAACAGTTCTGTCACAGAGCCATGATGAAGCACTCAAACTCAATGCTTATCAAGCTGTGGCAATTGGGACTTCCCATATTCTAGCTAGCACCTTACAATCCTGATCCTTAGCTGACCTGGAGCTGTGAATCTGAATTCCGTGCCAGGCAGGGACCTGGGTACACATTTTCTTCTTCCAGGGCATCCTTGGAAGGAAACCTGTGCATGTGGGCAGGAAGGGAGCTGTGGTGTGCTCCTGTAGGTCTTCTCATCTGTGTGACTGGGGGACCAGCACCCTGCAGGACACCATGAAGGCCACCTGCCCTGCAGTTGAGGTTCAGCCATGGCATGCACACTAGGAGTGCTCTGCACATAGAAATAGCCACTGCCTGCAGCTCCTCGCTTCCTTGAGGTCTATGTAGCTGCAGCTTCGCATCTT
This sequence comes from Calcarius lapponicus, assembly GCA_039654755.1. Classification (NCBI taxonomy): domain Eukaryota; kingdom Metazoa; phylum Chordata; class Aves; order Passeriformes; family Fringillidae; genus Calcarius; species Calcarius lapponicus. The sequence goes on from CM077465.1 coordinate 60,542,189, forward strand.
CCTTTGGGGTCTGTGGCAAGGGGAGTTACCCAGCTGTATTCCCAAGCCACAAGGGCCCGGACTGGTTTCCTAGAGCTGCAACATTGCCTGGTGGCCTCTCAAGTGCAGAGCTCCCCATTTTCAGCTTCCAGTGAAACTCAAAGCAAACAAGTTGGATTCAAAACCAACCTCTCTTAGTTTCAGTCAGCACAAGATATTTGCATACATGGTGAGATATATCTGTCCTTCTGTCCTGCAGTGGCTTTGTCACCATCCTACAGTTTGAGCTCAGGCACCTGTAGGATTTGCAGTTCTGCGGAGGCCCATCTCCAAACCAAGCCATCCCTTCTTTTCACACAGCAGCTTGCTGTTCCCTTGGTTGGCTCCCTAGTAGAGCAGTAGCATCCCAGCACAAAGGCACAATCCTCTGCCTTTCTCTCCTGAGCAGTCTGCCAGCTCTGCAGCACATCCCCTTGCTCTCCCCAGGTCTCATGGGGCTTTAAGGACACACGGAGAGTCTGCGCTTCTTCTCTTTTCTGCAGGAACCCAGCACTCTACAGGCAGCTCTTTCCCACAGAGGAGCTGGAGAAAAGTGCTTGCCTTTATCAGGTGGTCATCACACAGCCTCCAGTTTAGTGCTCCTCTGCAACTAGATTTCACCAAATGTACATTAACCAATTACCCAAATTGGCACATTAATCAATTGTCATTAACTGATACAGGATCTAGCAAATGAATAAGCTCCTTACTGGTCATCTTTACCCCTTTGTATTAGTGTGGTTGTAGCTATCTGTGACATGTGCTAATGCAACATGCTTGAGCTTACTATAGTTAACTTCTATTTTTTATAAGCTCTTTATAAGCCACTTATAAATAGAAGCTTAATATGAAGTGTGACAGATCTCTAATCTTTAGTCTCTCCTTAGCCCTCCAAGCGCTTCCTTTCTGGAAATACAAAATACATGCAGTATGCCCTAGATATTCTCCATTCTTGCTGATGACTTTAGCTCTCAGCCATTGATTCTTTCCACTTCTTAATCAGTGTAAATAGATCAGGGCTGCAACAGTCTTTTTATTTAAAAATTTTAAAAGACAGATTACATCAAAAGGACATTTAAGGGGCGATGAATTTAAAAAATATTTTTGCTGCTCACGTGATGCTGTGAGGCGGAGGGTCAATATAATGGAGACATAAAAAACCTGTATTCCTTCTCCATTGCAATAATGAGGATTGGAGTGAATTATCTAATGGAAGGTACAAATACTGAGAAAATACTGTGCAGCATTTATGAAGTGTCAGTACTTTGTGGCATTCTCTTTCACTAAAGGCCATGTGTGTTATGGTGCCCCTGTCACCACTGAGCAAACACTGTGGCACAAAATGCCTAGTTTAGGGTTACACAGCCAATCAGTTCCAAAACAGGGGATGGAATCCTAATATTCTGGTACAAGGAAATTTTTATGAGTCTATACTGACTTTTTTGTTTGTTTGTTTGTTTGTTTACTTCTGTGGGGGATGAGTCTGTTCTTCAGAGTCTCAGGCGATAGGAAAAATTTAGAATTAATACCTCTTCATTTCAGCATGTCACTCAGATTTTGCTGAGCCCAATCCCTCCAGCATCCAGTGTTTTTACTTTTACTTTAAAAGAAGTAAAGCCCTGTAGTTACTTTTCACCCTTTCCTTACATTCAGCTTTGATCACTATAATAATGTATGTTTCCAGGCAATTAATATATTGATATGCATTCACAGATAAGCACATCTACTGTGTTTCTCAGAAAAAGGAGAACACCTGATGTAGAGAACATCAGGTGCAGAACTTGCAGGATTTAAAGCACAGACAAAGCTAATGGCTCAAATTGTAGCCTAACCTAACACTTTGTCAGCCACAGATTCCTCCCCCTTTTTTTTTCTCCCTAAAACTTTCGCTGTTGCGTCACTGATAAATAACAGCCCTTTGCTCGGTAATAAATCCCTTCTGTATTTAAGGTTTTGCCTTCCTACCCATTAAACCTCTCCTCGTCAGCATTACTTTTACTTTTCAGAAACAAACGTTCAGTATTACAGGCTAGGAGTTCTTTTGTTTTCCCCCCATGGATGTAAAACCCTGGGGGATTTACGTATCTACTTGATAGGCTCACACAATCTTAATCAGCCTATAATGGAGCTAATGGCTGTTTGTCATCCTTGGAGATATAAATTTCCTGGTGATGTCTACTGCAGTCAGTACATGAAGTATGCTCTGACTGCCAGCAAGGTCTAATAACCAGGAGAAGGGCAGCCAGCTTCATTAGCGAGCCCGAGACCGTGCCGGCTGCTTTTCTGGGGAACTGTGCTTTTTGAATGCCGAGAGGGAATAAAGGGAATAATGGACAATACCGGTAAGTGGAATAAAACAGATCCTCATTCCTAGTGCAGCTCCGGGGTTCGTTTGCATCCTCTCTCACTTGCTGCAGGAGATGTGTTTCTTTAGCCTCTGTGGCTTCTTACTTTTAAATGCCCTTTATTAAAGCAAATTTTTATGTCTAAAACGGGACACACTTAAGTTGTTAACCCCTTAACAGTCTGTTTTTTTTCTGCTCCGTTTCCTGGAAATGTGAACCTAAACTGTAATGTAGGATCTGCCTTTTTAAGGTATTCAGTGTTATTTTGGAAGCTATATGCAGGAAATGTGGCAGGAAGGGAAAATGCGTGTACTTCAGAAAGAAATATCTCTCACAGTTTGAAATAGGTGTGGATAGGTAACTAATAATGCTAACAAAAAGTAGATAATGTTTAGCTCCCATCTGTCTTATTTTAAGCTGGCTCTGTTTTCTCTGAATAATGCCTTACTCTCTTTCATATTTGGTACATAAAATACTGAATATATTTGCACTTTTTATTTCCTTTGATGTTCCAACTTTAGATCATGCATTTTCATCCCAAATAATGCTCTTCATGGTTTCTAAGGAGGAGCACACATCATTACATCGGTGATGAAATGCATTATTTGCATTCCCCTTTTGCATTACCTTGTATCATGAGGCAGAGAAAAAAGAGTTTTTTGGGACAGGTATTTTGTATGCTGCTTTAACTGCTGTGAAACTTGAATATGTCAAGATCTCACAGATTTATTGGTACTAGTGCAATGCCTATTAGGAGACACAATCTGAGGTAGATTCAGTGCCCTTTGAAACCTGCTCAGCTCATCAGATTTGTCTAATGTTGACCTTAAAAGTGACAATCACTTCTACAGTGTGTGTCAAGGATTATTTTACAGTAAGTTTCGGCGATTTTTGGGAGGTTGTGGGTGGTTTGGTTTGATTTTTTTTTTAAATAGTAGAAGCAAAACTCTTGCATATGTCTGCTAAACTGGCCAGGTCATTCCCAGCTCACATGTATCATTATAAACTTCAGTGACAAACAGATAAAAGGATCTTGCTGCCTTAATTTCTAAAAAGTTCAGGACCAAAAAAAAAAAAATTCTAGAATTTAAAATGTAACATCATGGAAAATTACATTGCCAGCATATAAAAAAACCTGGCACGGTCCTAGTAAAATGTTCATTTCTGGAAATAAATAAGATTAGCAATACTCTTTGCACTTGGTGCTTTGGCTAGCTTTTAAGAAGCCTTAACATAATAAATGATAATGACTTGTGTTTGATATTGCATGACGAGGCAGAATTTTCTGCTGGAGGAGAAGGATTCCTGCTCTCTGACACAGAATGTCTGTGGGCAAGAGATACCCTGGCAGGCAGAGCTGCTAATTCCTCCAGGTTTTTACACTGCTCAGCATCAACAACTAACACTATTGAAGACTTGATGGAGATACCACTTTAATCCAGCTATAAGAATCTTTTCTGGAATGAGTCATATTTATTTAAAGGCCAGTTTTGGGGGGGATAAAGAGGGAAGCTAATGTCTGAAAACCATAGAAACAGATTTTCCCTTTTTTTTTTTTTTTTTTTTTGGTTGGTTGGGGTTTTTTGTTTGGTTTTTCTGTTGGTTTTTTTTTTTTTTTGTCCTAAGGAAGAATCCAGTTTGGTTACTATCTGCAAAAAGGTAAAATAAATAAGACTAGATGCCTGCACAACTTACCAGCTATTCTCAATACTTCTTATAACATTAGTTTGCTGAATGACTCCAGATATTTTTTTTCCTCATGTGGAAACAGTGACTGATGCTTTCCATTTTTAGAAAACAACCTATATACCACTAAAGTTGGTTAAAATAATCCTTTCAGGCAATAACTAAAATCTAGTTGTTTTAAAAAAAAGCCCCAAACCAACCCAACAACAGATGAAACTAAGCCATATTGAAGACGCCATAACAGAGGGTAGGGCTGTGATCCAGTTTCTTCCATGGTTACCAGTGATCTTCCTGCTGCCTGTGGTCAGCTTGCTCCAAACCCCCAGAGGGCTTCAGCCCCACGTGGGGTATGGAAACCTTCCCTTCTCCAGGCAGCTCTTCTAAGAGTCCTGCCACTTCCATACTTTGAGCGGTATTGGGAATACATCCATTTCCAAAGATCCCACAGGGTGCTGGGTAAACACAGCCAGGGCTCAGGAATGTTTAGGGCTCACGATCCCTAACTGGGATGCCAGTGTGGGGACTGTGCAGCTGAATACCTCTGCATATCTGTCCTGTCCCTCAGACATCTGGAGGGATGGGAGAGCACCTTTGAAAACCCTTGTGGTGTCATCTGGGCACTTATGAGATCAGAGAGCAGCAGGATTATTTGCATGCCTAAGCCCAACTGCCTGATTAATTTGTTCTTCAGCAGTCTGCCAACTAAAATGTAAACACACTGATGTATATAAACTGGATACCTGCCCGAATTCTTCCTGGAGAGATGCTATTTCTGGCGATACAGAACTGCAGAATATTAGCAAAGCTGCGTGTTTTAGCTACTGAGTGTTAGAAATAACAATTTAGTATCAGTGTCAGTGAATCAGGCCTCTGTTATTAAACTCATCAAGCTGCTGAAGAGACTTTCAAAGTCAGACCATGGATAATTGTTGGGCAAAACTCCATCTTCTGCTCTGCATAACAGAAATATCTCTGTAATTCATCACTCTTCTCCTCTGCCATCATTAAAATTATTTTCTGGCCAAAACTGTCATTTAAAAAGATCAGTGTTGCTAATAGGTCACCTGCGTACACTTTTAGCTGTTATGGGTGATGCCATTTTGTGGGGTTTAGAAACAATGTTTTCATTTTAAAAGTCCTTTTCTTTAAGCGTTAGATTGCTCTTATTTTTATTCTGTGTACCGAGACAACTCCACATAATTGTTGTCTCGTGTGTTCTTTTAAAAGCCTTTCCTGGAATAACAATAAAATATTCATCCATCTGTGTAGGGCACAACAGGACAGTTCCAGTCGTGTTTTTTGCCTATTTTGGCACCAGCTGTTTGTGACAGGCTGTCTGCAGGTATTCAGCTGCAAGGCTGCCTGCTGCTCTGGGCAGGGGAGGGCAGCCAGCAGCCTCCACTGGCAGGTCCTGGGCTCCAGCTTTGCTGCACACATCGACTTTGGGCCAAACACATCAAGCCCGGAGACAGCAGTGATACAACAAAACTGATGTTGAAAAAATGGAAGGTTTGGAAATAACTTGTGGGGTGGAGTGGGGAAGCAGGTATAAAACCAGAAAGAAACTTGGAGCAGCAGGAAGAAAGAAACAGTGGAAACAAGTACTCCCAAGTGATGCAGTTGGAGTTGGATTTCCTTTTGGGAGTGAGATCAGCAACACCCCTTCCCCCAGAGCTCCTAGTCAGCTGTGTCCTGCTCCGACAGGCATCTCACCTTAAAGCAGACAAGTCTTGTGCACTCATTCTTACCAAGAAGAATGCCAATGTGAGGTGCCAAAGGCCTGGGGGAAGAATCTTATGGGGGTGAATGGCACCGTAGTGAGGTCCTGCATCATGCATAGCATACCAATAGTGAACAAAGCCAGGAGGCCTTGTTTCATGTTTCTTGGGGATTTATATGACTTCTTTGCACTTGAAATATTATTTTAGCAGTAATGAGCTAGCTGTGGTTAATTGTTACCCTGAATTATGTAGGTTCTGCAGCTGTGGCTGGAGGCTATGCCTTCAAGCAAAAAATGTGTTTTAAGGGGACTGGAGGTCTTGTTTGTTGTGTAGCCTATCTCTGAGGAATACCCAGTAGCAACATCAAACTTTATATTTGAATTATAGTGAAACTTAGAGCTTTCCACTGAGGTGAGACTTTAACTTGAAGCTTGAAATGCTGTGGGATGGGGAAGATAGCAAGTGATCAGTTTAGCCTTCTGCATGACATCATGTACTCACAGGAAGGGTAAGAGACACAGGAAACCATTTGTGGATGGAAATTCCCTTGTTTTTGAAGTAAGTGGTCATTTTTGTCTTTCCATAAGTCAATAGGACTTATTTAGCACTCAGTAAGACTGCTGGGATTGAATGCTGGTTGAGGATTTGACCTTACAGACTCTTTGTTTTGTCTTACCTGTTATTTCAGGGCAAACCGGGTACATATTTCTAAAATACAGAGGAGAAAGGAAAACAGGCAGAAGAACAAAACTGGGAGGAGGATTTCAGTTTATGATCCTGATTTCTCATCAATTCATAGTGTTCAAAAACCTCTGATGGAGCTGAGCTGATCTGTGCCCAGAACTAGGCTAGATAATCTCAGTGAATTGTAAGGTTCATTTGTTGTCCATAAAGGGCTCTGAAATCCTTTGGCCATCTGAGGCTTAAGCTGTCTGAATTGTCCCTATGAATTAGGAAACCCATTAACACAAAACCACTTGCAATGGGGACGGCAGCTGTGTCACCACAGGTCTGTGAGCCCTTGAGACAATTCCCAACTCCAGCAGCAAAGCCAGTCACATCCTTTGGCAGCTTCTGTTTTGATCTTTGATGGTACTTTGTCCATGTTCTCCCCAAGTGTGAAGGTGTTTTTAGAGGGGACAACAGCACCTCCTTTCTCTGTCCCACTCTTATGGGGCAGAGTAAATGGGGCTATCCATGCCATGTTTCTTTTATTGGGTCCATTTGGCATGTTCTATAGATCACAAAATTGTCTGCTCATGAACAATAAAATAAAAAGCAATAAGCAACTCCTTTATACTACATTTTGTATATATACATTGTGTATTCTAATTTGCCTCCTATTTTCACCCATGCCCCCAGCTGAAGTGAACATTCTAGTGTATCACAGGTCACTGTCTGCTAGAAAGTTGAATTTCTTCTTGTTGCAATTTTAGAGTACTATTCATGGCTTATTGCCCCTTTACCCAGGAGTTGGCACAATGTGCTTATAAATCCACGACCTTGGAAAACATTTCTGTGAGGATTAAACTCCCTTGTGATGCTGCTGCTCCCTGTGTTAATTTCAAGTCTCTACACACATAGCACATAGAATGACTACATAGGAACTTGCACTAGAGGAAGCCAAACACCATGTAGCACTGAAACGATGGAGCAGCTTCTACTGTGGAGATAGTCCACCCACCCTCCTACAAAGGGCTCTCTTTAGCTAGAAATGCTGCGGTTCCACTGTGCTGACACACACTCTTGATATTTTAAGCAATGATTCCAGTTGCTGCAGTGCTTCTTATGGAGAAGCAGCATGAACTCTAGCTGGTTTGGAGAGATGCTATAACACTGATTTTACTTACAAAAAATTTATGATTCTTTTTTTCTGGTAAAAGCTGGCAAGCATCAAACCATCTGGTTCTGAGTTCATGCCTTATGTTTACATCTGCTGGTTGTGTGGCATTTTTGGCCTGTTGCCTTCAGACCTCTGTTCTGCACTCTGGATCATCACTGCCACCTATGGTGAGGAAGCAAGTGCTGTGCACAGAAGTAGTAATCCAAGTTTGAGAGGCAGCACTTCTCCATATGCTTCTAGCAAGGATGAAACCAAAATAGCAGGAGCCAATTATTTTGACAAGAAATCAGTCCAGACAAGGAAAGGTTGTGTTAAGAGGCGCTGGCACAAATCGTTCCAAGAAAACCAGCCTGTGTTCCAGGGGCTTTGAACCCCAAAACTGAGGGGGCTGGAAGTGAGTGAAAGGGGGGAAAGCAAGATTGCATGATCAAAGAGCTGATGGCTGATAATAAGGATCTAGCCTGCTGCTGTTTCACCATCATTCATTGTCTCTAACAGTGAGTCTTTTATGAAATGTGATACTTAACTGTGGGGTGACTTGCAGGGATATTTCTTTGGGCTCAAAAAGTAGACTGGATGGAATTTCACCAAAAAAATCCTCACTTTCTCTATTTTTCCCCCCTTTGTCTCACAATTTAAGCCTTTTTTATATTTTCACATAAAACATTTACAAGACTTCTTCCTGAGGTATAACTGGAAAATGTAAGTAGCTTAGGACTATAAGAATACCCAGCAACCTTCTTCCAGCAGACAGGAGCAAATCCTGAATAAAACTGCTGAGTTTGTGTCTAATCATTCTTGCTGGCAAGTGGGGCCCAGCCATCCCTGGGCGAGCGTGAAGGTCCCCAGGCCAAAGTGAGTGTCCCCAGCTGGTGCCCCATGGAGAGGCAGGGAGCTGGAGAAGACTGGGCACCTGGAATTATTATCCTACACCCACAGAGCTGTGTGTGCCTGACTCTGGGCACAGATCCACACCAGAAGGGATGTCCCATTTACTGCTGGAGATGCAGGAAGAAGGAAACAGCTGTTGTAATCTCATTGCAGGGGTTCCATACTGTTGTCTCCTACCAGAAAATTTTCACACCTTCTTGGTGTTTCTCATGGGCAGCTCCTCAGAGCATTGACTCAATCTTCTTCACAGAGCAGCCAACTGACTCCAATTCCCATCTCCAGCAGCCACCCCACTCTTTTATAGCACTTCTTCCCATTGGTTACAGCTGTGGCCTGTTAAAGTCAGGCCTGTTCCTAATCTTCGATAATTGGCCCAGCTGCAACTCCTGGTTCTACACTATTTTCTTATCTTATCTTATTCTATTCCCCTACATAGCCACATCCATTTGAACAGATCCATCCCCTTGACTGCAGATACTGGGAGACTGAGGCTACTGGGGTTTGTATTGATACCTGTGCAGAAGCATCCTCTCCAAGCACCCTGGGGGCAGTGGTACCAGCACAAGAACTGCCTGCAAAGACAAGAAGGGGTGATCTGTCTGCTTTCCTTGCAGAGGAGACAAACCTAACCCAGGCTTGTCAGCAATGAGGTACTGAATTGCTGGAAATATATGAGTCAGATAGTGGACTTGAGTGAGGAATTGGGTCCCTCTTAACATCCAATTTTCAAAGAAAGCAAAAATCTGCAAGAAACTGCATTGGCCAGGGCCAAATATTTGCTTTATCTTAATTTTCTTCGCAGCACCTTTCCTGTAATGTAACTACCAGAGATTGCTTATTTTACAACTTATTGTATAGGAATTTCCCTTTAAATGCATTTCTGAAAAGCAAGAAAATATTTCATGACAATGGTAAAGGCAACCCAATGTCTCTGTAGAGAGGCAGGCACAGTGGGAGACAATCCCAGAAACAATTTTTTCACCCATGGCTTGACCATTGCTAGAAGGCATGCACAATGTAGTTCCAACAGAAATATGACAGCAGCTGGTATTCCCACAGGAGACAAAGTTGTGATCGATTCATCCTAGCTCCAGCTCCTGCTGACTCACAAGTCCCTTCTGTCTTTCTCACTGGGACTTGAGTCAGTCCAAAAAACAAGGGGTATTTCATTATGGAGGCTTGCCTGGAAACCATGTGGAGAGATGAACTGAAAATATGGCGATCTCAGGCATAAAATTTGTGCTGCTGGGAGCTGTTTATTGACATTTAAATCATAGTTCAGCAAGACTTTGTTATAGCTTTACTGTCAGGGAAAATGGTTTGTTGATGGAAGAAGCCTATGGAGTTCATGACTGATTTTATCACAAAAACAGGCTATATATTTTAGCTGCTTTTTTTGTAGCTGCAGTTGTGGTATGTCTCCTTTTTCTTCTCTTTTCTGTTTCTGTTTTTATTGTTTAATATTATTAAAATAACTAACATGACACATTATTCTGGTTTAATTTCAAGTGAAATTTGGCAACTTCTGCTGGTGAGATAAGGTTTAATTGCTCTTGGCATTTTAAAAAGAAATGCAAATGACAAAGATATTAAACTGACAAATTATGACAGCTCACATAACACTTTTTACAATGGTTTTTTTCTGTGCATTTTTAATAACCAGAATAGTCAGCCTTAATACTACCACATTTACAATAAATCATTATTCTAATGGAGACATTTTGCTTTGTCAGGCAATACACAATCAGCAGTTTTCAATAAAGAATCTGAAAACTGTTTAACATTAATTCTGTGACACAAACTCATAAAAGCCAGACAATTTACAAATGGGGCCAATATGCTGCCCTTAAACTGGGATATTAAGGAATAATTAGAGCACAGTAAGGGCAGGTTGCCAAATGTAACTTTCAAATCCCCCAGTTTGTGTCACTTAGCACAGTGATTGTAATGTATTATGTGCCTTCTGTAAGGCACAAACATGCATTTCCTACAAAACAGCTCAAGGCGCCCGCCAGAGGTTGAAGTAGCTGTTTACTTTGGCATGAGTGGCTTCAAGAGGCATAAAGCACCACAGAATTTAGGAACAACGATGGCTTTGGGGTTAAAAGGGAAATGGGAAGCCATGGTAGGGTCTGCTTTTCTCAGTGTTTCTGCAAAACTCGACACTAGGGTGTTTAGTTTGTTTGTTCTCTCCTTTGGTACCCTGTGAAGGCCATGTCTGCTCTGGGTGATAGGAGGTCCTTGAGGCAGCTCTGAGCACGCTGGTGTGGTGTGGTGCCTTTTGCCCAGCAGGCATTAATCTGAGCCCCTAAAGAGCACAGCCACATCAGCACTGGGGGCTGGACCCTGACTGGTGATGCAGGGTCTTACACCTGCACAGCATCCTGCTCAGGACACCGCTGTTCTAGGTCTAGTTCTAGGTCTAGCTCTAGCTCTAGTGGAGGATCCTTCACCACTGTGCTGTTAACTGATGCAGACAGGCCTCAGAGCCTACCCCTGCCCACGGTTTTGGAGGTGCTATTCACCCTGATTTACCTGTCTTATTTGGAAGCTGAGGAAGGTTACACAGTGACATGTGAGGGTATCTTGGCAGTTTCTGAAGTTAGATAGTCTAGGTAGTGGGGAAAAAAAAACTTTTATTTTACCTACAAGTGGGAGGTTCTAGGGCAAAAGTAAATGTGATGAACTCTTGAGCAAGATTTTGAGGTCCCTGAAGATGAACAATCTACTTTGCAACATCACAAGCAGTGCATTATATTATTATATTGTCCCCAAAATAATGTAATATCTATCAACTGTCCTCGTTTTAGCTGGGAGTGTTGTCACCCTGAGACAATTCTTTAACTCAAATACTAGAGGAGATTAAGTAACTCTACATAAAGCTTTTCATTTTCGCACAAGTTTCTGTCATGTTTGCAAACCCTCAAGTTCTCTAAGTGCTGTGTAGATTCTCTTATACTGCATCTCAGGAAGCCTGAGTGCAAGGAGGAGCAGGGAGGTATAAAACTGGAAAAGTAGAGGTACTGCTCAGCACTATTAGAGTTCCATTTTGAGCTGCTGGAGGAGAAAGAGTAGAGCCAGTGTTATTTCCCAGGATGTTATCTTCTCCCAGGGAGGAATAAGAAGGATGATTGTGGGGTCCCCGTCCTCTCTCAGGTGGTGGCCTGCCTCCTGCTTTACTCTGTACTGCAGGTGAAGAAGCCAGTAATATGCCACTCAAGCCAAGGGGGCAGTTTGTGCAGCTGTGGTTTAAGAAGACTTTTCTGAGGGTAGTGTTTCTCCACTAGTAATGCTGCCTGTGCATCGGTGAAGTCTTGAAGTCTGCTTCTCCATACAGTCCCATTGCCTGTTGTGACAGAAATGTTGTTAGCTGCTTTTTGGAATGGCTTGCAAATCTGGGGAGAAGATATCCCTAAGTTCCCTCATCACTGCTTGCTACAGCAGCTACACTTCTTTGGTTTTTTTTTTTTTTTTTTTTAAGCAAAATTTTAAATTCTGAAGGCAAATTCAGCTTTTTTCCCCTGGTAGAGCAGATGGCTCCCAAGTGTTAGAGTTTGTGTACATCTTTCAGGTGCAGATAGGGCGTGCACCCGTTTCAAAGGAGCACTCTCAGGGTGAGCAAGGTGAAGGCAGGAGTCAAAACCCTTCCCAGCATTTAACTACACTTCATTGTCATTATTGCCTCTTGAAATGATCTCCTTTTTCTCTGCTCTGCCTTTAAGCTTTTCCCCCAGGGCAATAAGTGCAACCTCATGCAGTTGATCTGACTGCTGATGGAGAAGGGCGCTGCCACCATGACATCTGATAAGCGCTTGCCTGAAAAAGCACCACAAATAAACTTCTCAGCACAGGGTGGATGGAGATGTGTGACCTCAGGCTTTCCTTTTCTCTGCTTCTGGCACACCACACCAGTCTTTTACACCTTTGCCTTTTAGAGCTTCTCAGGAAAGCACCCAGGTGTCCACAGGATGTAAAAGTGGTGCTTCCCATAGCAAAGAACCTATTGCCTGCTACTGTGTTGGATTGGTCCCCATAGCTACTGTGGTCCCCTTCACTTTCACATTCTCATGCTGGTCTGCATGCTCTGTGTGAATCTGCATGACTGGGGCTTTATTTTATTTTGTTTTATTTTAATTAATTTTTTCCCCCTCTCCTCATTTTCACAGTCATAGTGTATTACGGGCAGAATGAAAAAGGAAAAAAATAAGTATTTTGAAGATATTAGCAGCTTGGCAACCATGAAGCTTTCCCATGGCTTTGCAGAGGAATTTGGAGTGCTTACGTTCTGTACTTCCCTTTATCTTGCTCTGCATTGTGCACCAGCGCTCCAGTTCTGCAACTGATGCCACGAAAGTAGGTTGCTGTGCTCAAATCCAGGGTTTTTCTGAGTCTTCTGAGTCAGTTCAGTGTATGCATTGCTGATTTAGATTGCTGCCAACAGGGATCACCCATTGGCTGTCTCATACTATTTGGAAGGGGGAGTAGGGGAGATACTAGCAGTAGCTTGGTTTCTAGGAACAGAAACAAAATTATAAGACAACACTTATCTGTATCAAACTGGGCTTCTTCTCAGCTAAGGGAAAAAGTAAAGATAATTTTCACGTGCTCCATGATTTGCCTGCTTGCCAATTCCCTAGTCACATCGGCTCAACCCAAACGTGAGAAATTAGAGATCCTTTACACAGGTCTGAAAGGACTTCCCATGGCTGAAAAGTGGCCCCTAACCTATTTCAGCTTTTGCTCTGTCAAAGGTGGCTAGTCCAAGACATTTACCATTCTTAAGCATATGAACATTTCCACTTTGCTCCCAATATTTTCCTCCTATTTCATGATACTAAATCAAATTCCATTATGTGTTCATTTATAGAACAAGCTGTGTTCTCATGATATTTATGGATGGCTGCATCACGTGCTTTATGCAGGTCAAGAGACATTGCAAACACAAAGGAACAAAGATGATTCCCAAGCACACAAACTCCTCAGCATGTGCAGGACTGACTTGCATGGGTGAAGCCCTGCCTGGACCCTGCAGAGAGTTTGCAGTGCTTGGAGACTCTCAGAGACAGAATGCTGGGCTAGGTGCATCTTTCCTGTGTGTATAGGAGGGATGCAGGCATGGTAGGGAGGCAGGGAGCTCCCAGCCTGCTGCAGTATGTGTCAGTCTGTAGTAGTGGTGAGTAGGGAGAGTGCTGCAAAAGAGCTGCAAACAGCTGGCCACAGGAAGGCACAGAGCTGACATTTACTTTGCAGCCCGGAGATGGAGCTGGCACAGCTTTCTGGCCCTCTGTTTGTGGTCTGGGAAGCCAATGAGTTGCCTGGGCTCAGGAACACTCTGAAGTTAGCCAGGCAAGGTTCACAATGTATCCCCTTGGTCTCCCTTGTGAGAGAACTGCATGCTCTTGAAGAAATGGTTATTAATTTGCCTTGCAACAATTTTTAAAGAGAGTAAATGAGGTAGACTCATAAGAATTAGCTAGTGAGTTTGACATCAGTCCCAGGCAAAAATGTGAAACAGATGATACAGAGACTGAGCCAGAAAGAATTAAGAGAATGAATACAAATAATTTCAATTAACACGGGTCGGAGGAAAAACAGGTTTGAGGCAAATATTTCATACACCTCTCTTGCTGCATGAGAAGATGCTTCTTCTGATTTGTAGAACCTAAAATGATGCAAAACCTGTACACTATGTATCAAATGGGTTCTTCTGTGCCCAAATGCCAGGTTTCAAAATACAAGTGCATTTTGGGAATTTTCACTCATCAGGTGTGATTTAGGAGGCATCCAGCAAGAGCTGGTCCTTTGCTCCAGCTGTGTCATGCTACTGGCACTGACTAGCAAGAAAATACAAAATTATATTGAGGTAAGAAACTAATGCATTCAGTATGGACAAAGGAAAGGCCATATAATCAGGGACAAGACTAATTAGATAGTTACATATTGGGAGGCTCAATGTTGAGAGGCAGTGATTTGCAAAAATACTTACATAATAACATTATGCTGTAGGCACATGTACAGATGACGAGCTCTGTCTGAGAGCTGAGACACTCCTCACATGTATTTGGAGCTCTGAAAGGTGCTGCCTTGCTGTAGTTGGAGCTCTGGGTACTACTTAGTATCCCAGAAACAGAATCCCAGACTGCTTCTGGGATACTAAGTAATCTTTGGTGTCCCATGTCCTCCTTGAACCACAGAGATCTGAGGAGGGCTCAGGAAGCCTAGCAACAATGCAATCTGAGCTACTGTGAAAGAAAATGTTGTAGTTCTGAAACTCCTTTGCACCTAGCCCTAAAATCCCTTTGCAGCTTTCGAACTGTAATAATCCTACATGTTGTTCCATGACTTCTTACTGGACAGTACTAATTCGGACCTCTTAGTTCACATTTATAAATAGATATCACAAAGATCTCTCTGTAGAGGTATATTGTTGGCAGCAGCAATAAATATCTACTTTAACATGTCTGTGTGTATCTATATAAGATTAAAATAGTGGTCATTGGTGATGCTGAATCTATTTCAAATTTGAAAAAGGAAGGTGACTAGTAAGCAACACAAGTAAAAAACAAGATTGCACAACTTACATCAGACTGCTAAGAAGGCTGGAAATGAGGGGTCCCAGGTGTTAGAAAGCCTCCAGCAGGATGGTTCCTAATCAACACTCAGAATTTCTCCTTCCAGTTTCAATAAAGGCTTTGTTTCCCCTGGATCTTGCTGCTTCTGCCTTAATTGCCACCTGTCAGACACAACAGAATGGCATTGCTGGCACACACGAGCCTTGGCTGTCCTGCCTTCTCAGCACCAAAAAAGCTTGCTGAAATGATACCCATTGTACTGCTTTTCAGTGCACAGGTAGTTAAATGCAAGAAGTTTAATTCTTTCTCGTCACGCCAGAGCCAGCAGCAGCCAGAGATGCTGTACAAAGCATTCACTCATGTTCCCTTCAGGTGGTAACTGCTCACAAGAGGGGCAGGTGGGGGTAAGCCAGAACCAGTTCAGTCCTTTATATCCACTCACACCAAGGGAGGGGCAGATTCTGGCATTATCCCAGCAGCTCAGAAATCAGGCACCCTCCCTGCTTCTCAGTGTTGCTGTCAGCCTGGCAATGTAGCTGGAGCTCTCACACAGCTGCAGAGAAACCATGGTTAAACACTGCCTGGGTGTTACAACTAGCAGGAGGGTTTCACTGGCTAAACCTGACTTCTAGGTTCCTGGTGCTGCCCTTCAAACTGCAAGGCACTGCTTTCCAGTCAATACCACTGCTTTGTGCAGGTGCTGTGGCTTTCTCCTGTGTACTCCAGAGAGAGATGGTTTTCTTAAATATTTTTTTTTATCAAATCATTTAAATCCTCAGTTTTTGATGTCATTCTTTGCGTGGCAGCTAAGAATCCTACACCACAGGGCACCCCTGCCAGAAGAGGCCTCCTGGGACAAAAGAGCTGGAAGCAGCAGAGTGGGTTGTGGTGAGGGTGAACGCTGTTGTTGGAGCCCACAGGCAGTGTCTGCAAACTGCACAGTGCCTGAAATAACAAGCAGCTCATTTTGCCTTAAATAGACTATGTATATGATAATACAGCCTGCTGATGAGGGCCCTCCTCTGTCCTTCTCTGCGCCTACTTAAAATGCAGAAGTTTTGTTGTAATTATGTTGTTTTGTTGTGTTTCTTTTTGTTTTGGTTTCTTTGTTTTGGTTTGTTTTGGGGGGGGGGTTTTTTGGGTTTTTTTTTTTGTTTTTTGGTTTTTTTGTTTTTTTTTTTTGGTTTTTGGTTTTTGGTTTTTTTTTGTTTGCTTGTTTGTTTGGTTTGGTTTTTTTTTTTCTGTTTTGTTGGTTTTTTGGGGTTTTTTTGGAAGGAGAACTGGAAACAAGAGCCCAGCCCTATGCCACCATGCTAACAGTACTTTATTCTCCATGCAGAAACATGACCAGTAGTTCTCCCTAATCCCAGCTGATGGGATAAAAGTCCTGAAATACTGGTACTATACCAGCAAAAAGATCAGGTTATTTCTGTCACTGGAAAGTCAGAGAAGCAGGAATTTATCCCTTCAAGCAGAAAACAATATTGAGTCAAGAACCACTCCCTAAATTGTTCTGTGTCCTGCCCAAGCTACTGCATGGATGGACAGAAAGGGTCTTTCCACCTAAATGCTGGTGTTGTGTGGGATTTAGGCTGGAAATAGAGTCCCTGTAACACACTCACTCCCTCACTAACCAGCACTGTGATATCTAAGCTCATCTCTTGGGAATGGGGACCCTAGGAGAGAGGAAAAGCTTTTTCCCAAACATGCCTTTTTGGACAACCCCAGGTCACCTGAAAAGGCTCCTCAACAAACAGAGTCTTCAGGACACTCTGGGGCTCTTCAAAAGGGACTGGGCACTATTTCTCCACCAGTGTGAGTGGTCACAGGGCATTGCTGGGGTGGGACTCCCAGGAGGATGTTTAGTTAGGAGGAAAGCCCCAGTGTACAGGTCATTCTGGTGCCTGTGTGGCCGGGCAGCAATGAAGGAGGGGGTTGAGGACTGTGGAGCTGAGAGATCAAAGCAAATTTCAGTTAAAGGAAATAATTTCTCACAAAGCTATGTCTATATTATGCCTGTTGCAGACTTATCTGCTGGGTACTGTGGGGTACTCAAATATTGCAGTGAGGAGGAGCCTGAGGTTTGCTTTATGCCATAGCTGGTCACTTCTCACTGAGCACACTGGTCCAGCTACTTCGTGTTTTCAGGATAAATGTGCTCTTGCTGTACCTTCTTCTCTCCTGGGATGCAGAAGAGACTGACTGTGATGGAGAGAGCCACCACACACAACATGTGCATTCTTCATAGCAAAGGGGATGGGAGTCAAGGAGTCAGCTCTGGGTGCAAGCTTTCCTTGTAACCTTTTGCTTACATTCACAAACAATGCCCTATTGTGGTGTTTCCTGCAGATTATTCTAATAACCACTGAGCAGTGAAGCATGAGCATGTGTTCAGGTTTCTTACATTGAATTCTAATGTGGTAAAACATGCCAGATTTCTAAGGGTCAATAAAAATGCACAAGAAAGAGAATTGGATAAAATGGAGCGCATGGAACTTTGCTGTAACTCTTGAAACTTGGAAGCTTCCTGGAAGAAATGGATTTTATATCTAAGGACACACAAAGTTTGTTTTCTTTTCTGCTATTTTATCACTTGTCAGTTATATGGATGCATCTCTTCTCTGAAAATGCATAGCCTGTTGCAGGTAGTAGAGCTTTCATAAAGGCTTGATTGCAATTATAAGGGGGGGAAAGGGTTTTTGTGTGTGTAAAATATACACAGCCCTGACCTTGCATGGTATTTGAGGCTACAAATGCTGATTGAGTGCCTTGCCAGGGAAAAACAAGGAGTCCCAGAGCTCCCATGTGGCTGCTGCATTGCACATGTGCTTGAGCATTGCAGTATATTAGGTATAAAACTTATGGTCAGTGAAATACATGGTAGGGACCCGAGTGAAACAGCAGCAAAGAAGAGCAGAATGGTGACGGTGTTTGGCAGCTCAGCACCAGGCTGTTGGCAGCAGGTCCTGACCTGTGCACGGAAATGTTCTGCCCGTGGAGAAGGTCACCCTCCCCCATGTTCTGGGTTGTCTTTTGTCCTTTAGACTGACTCAGCTTCTAGCAAGCAATAGCCTGAGAGCAACATAATGTTTTGTTGTTTGGAACAATTTGCAGTCAGACAAATTATGTTCAGTGTAAAAATTAGCACGCAAGCCTAAAAAAACTTCAGAAAATGTATGGATTTTTCTTACTCAGGTGTTATGGTCCATCAGTTAACCAATGTTGCTAGACAACTTATACAAACAAAAAATGCTTTGCATGAATTCTGGATGCAGTTGTCTCGTATTAGTTAATTTGATGGGCCAAATTATTTATAAAACACCTAATATTTATCACATCATAAGGAAATGCCAGATTTGAATAGGTTACTAGCACCATACTAGTTTAATAACAGTACTAGTTCTATTAAAGTGTTTCATTTACTAGTTTAATAACAAAATACCTTAAAATGCAGATTTTTTTTTTCTATTAGAGTGGTAAGTAGACATCTTTAATATGTCCTTCTTTCTATACTTCTTCATAAATTTGAACTGCAGGGAGCTTTGCTGCTGGAACTCTTATTCAGACTTCTAAAAATTTTGTAGGATGAATGGGATGGTTTAACACAAATGTCTATGCACTGAGAAGGTTTTCAGTCATGCTGGCCACACAGGAAAATTTGCAGTTTTTTACCTGAGAGCATGTGCAACCGACTTGCATTCATTTCACATATGTATACATGGACATATGCATAATTGTAAATACATTCACTTAATGAATTATTTTACTTAAACACAACCTGCCTTGTGAAGCCAGGAGTTCATACTGAGTGCTGAACAAGGGTTAAGTCTCTGTACCTTTAAAAAATTGACTTTTATTAGCTTGAGCTGCAAGGATCTGACCCCTGACAATGTAATGTTATTTTAACCACACTTTGTCTTGAATTGAATGGACGTCTGCCTGGGTCCCCAGATTGGGACATTGAGCTTTTGTGAAATTCAACTGCACAAAATGAAGGTGGCCCTATTTTGTCCCTTAACCAAAAGGTGATCTCTCTTAAGGGCTACTCTAGAGAGAAAGATGTTTTTTCTCTGTATACATTACTTAAAAACCTAAAAACTGCTCTTTGCTTTCCTCAAATGTTAATCTGCATACTGCACTATGATTTATGTTCAACATGTCAGGATAATGGGGATGGAAAGCACAGGGCACCCTTCTCGGTCACATAAAAACATTGTAAAACATTCTGAAAGTTCTCAGTCTGTCTCCAGCAATGGACCATTAAATAAGAGGAATAAACACAGAAGGGACCATTGACCTGAGCTCTGCATAATTTACTTTATGACTGCCAGCTACATTCACAGATTTACAGGCACTGGGTTTTATCACCATGCGTGAGTCAGGGTTGTGGTTCATAATTACTGTGTAGTTCATGGGAAAACCCTAAAGACATCTTGTGTTGTATTTCAGTAGTTCCAGTGAATGGGATCATGGGAAAACCCTAAAGACATCTTGTGTTGTATTTTAGTAATTTCAGTGGGATCTGTACTTGAGAATGCTTTGGAGTGCCCCTCGTCCTGCTCCATCACCTATGTAGGTGAGACTCTATAGAATCCTGCTTACTGATTTTGGGGGAAACAACTATTTACTGTGCCACACAGCTGACATATGAGGAAATATCTCAGGTATTCTGGAAAAGGTAACTGTTTAAGAAGAGAAATGAAGTGGGTGTGGGTGTCTTATGCAGGGTACCTTTTATCACCAGCTAGCACAGTTCTCCAAGTGACTTTACAGAAAATAATGCCAAGCTGGATTTTGTGGGTCATACCCCACAACCAAAGGCATTTGTCTTCCATCCAGAGAGCCCAGTACTAGCTATCTGCAGTGCACATGAAGGCATTTCTGCACGGCGTGGGGCTGTGCCTTGCACCTACATGAGGTTTTAGAGGGAGTTTGGCATTGCTGCCTGGTTCCCAGTGCTACCAGGGACTGTGGAAGGCACCACAAGAACTCCCCAGGTGTTTTCAGAAATGTGTGTTTTCTTCCTTTCACAAGGGGTTTTCTTGGGTTAGTGTTTTCTACAGTTAAATACTTGCAAAAAGCACTGTGAAATTAAGTCCTTTTTCTCCCAGTAGATGACATACCAGTAAAGGTCTTATTACTAGCTCTCCCACATCAGCTTTGCTGTATCTATACTGGAATGTAATTCACTGAGCCACAGCACCATGAAAACATCTGATGTACTATTTTTTTAATGGATTTTCCTCACAGAGAAGCTATCTTCCTGGGCATTTCTTCTGTCAGCCCAATTTAATTGGATTGCAGCTGAAAACAATATTACTACATTTACATTAGCTTTAAAAGTCTCTGCATTTTTGCCCCTGCAGCCCATCTGGCTCTAATGTTTCTGAATTTAAATTTAATGAATTTTTTTCATTTGAACTGACTAAAAGCGCTGCATTAATAATCTGCTGTATTAAAAAGTAGTGAGAAAAAATTGTGTAATATGGATGTTTTGTCTTGGTAAAAGCGCTTTTCCCAAGAACCACTCCTGGTTTATTTGGTACAATTGTTTTAGTTTCCTTATGTGTGGGTTTGCAACTGAATGAACCCCAAATAAATCAGGACAAAAAGACCCCCAGGAGCAGCGTGGTTAAAGCATGCTGGTTCCTCTGGCCACCAGCACGTCAATGAATGACACGCAAGGATTTAAATAGAAAAATGAGACTCGCAGATTGACACTTGATTTATACAATCACCATGTAAAGACCAAATGCCACGCATCCAGGAGGAGCTGGAGGCAAAGCTCACCAGGCTTTCTGCCCCGTTGAAAGCAGCCCTCAGCAGGGAGATGCTAGCAGGTTACCAGATCAGAAATCTGCCTACAGCACACTGGCAAGGGTGCAAAACCCAACCCTTTTTAGCCCTCCCTTTGCACAGCCATGCACACTTGGTCATACAGAAGTTAAAAAGGGATGATCTGTTTCCCAACATCAAGGATGGCTTTAGAAACAAGCGGTGTGTAAAACCTACTGCAAAGAACAGCTACCTCCAGTTAGGAGAATGAAAGTGGCTGATTCTGAAAGTTCAAAACAAAACCCCAAACAAGTGCTTGGGAGTGAAGAGAGGTGCATGGTGTGCATGTTAGCATGAAATTGGATCTGATGGTATCCTTGAACCAGTCACAGCTTTCTGACATTGCCGCTCAAAGTGCAGGGCCCAGCCACCATGGCCAACGCCCGCAGAACACATTCCTGTTCCAGAGGTGCTATGAATCCCTGGCAGAGCAGCCTGGGAGATTTGCCAGCCCCACCTGCATGCCTCTGGCTGCTCTTTGTGAACCCTGTGAATCCTGTTTATGAAGAGCCTTGTGGGGAGCTGGGGCCAGACAGGCAGAGAAGAAACAGCCCCAGTCAGTGCTCTGCTAGTGCTGGTGTGCCTCTGCAGCCATACAGACCATGGCAGAGCCAGCAGGGAGAGGACATCACTTCCCTGTTAAACGTCTGGGGAATACAAGTGGAAAGGGGGATGCTCCACTAGCCCTGCACCTGGGAAAAATATCAATTAGTGATTGCATTTCATTGAGAGGCAAGAACTGAGAGCAAAAGCCTCAAATCTGCAGGGAAGACAGTTATCGGTACAATTTTGCCCAACGAGTGGGAAGAATGATGAACAGGATTCCATGATATCAGAAGGCTAATTGATTACTTCATTATACTATATTATTCTATACTGTATTGCACTATATTACACCACATCTAAACTGAAACTAAGCAAGAACTCAACTGAACCAAATCTCGTGACTGTCTCCTGACCAACCGTCAGGACACAACTTGCAGAGATTGGTCAAGAAAACAAAACACTCACACCAGAATCAAATCACCAAATCCCTTCAGGTAAATAATCTTCCATAATGCATTCCACTTGTGCACAAAAACAGGAGCAGCAAATGAGATAAGAATTGTTCTGATCATTCTTTTCTCTGCTTCTCCAGGAAAAAACCTGAGAGAGAATTGTATCTCTCAGTTTAGAGAATGCGAATCCAACAGGCAGTCTGCACAAAAGCAGGAGATTAATTTTACATCTTTGTTTTGGACACTTGTAGCTGGTTGTGGGCTTTCTTACAGATCAGCAAAGATGCAGACCAAGCACCACAGCTGTAGTCATGGTAGGTGCAAAAATAACCATGGAATGGGTTGGACTGGAAAGGATCTCTGAAAGGTAATTTAGTCCAACACCCCTGCAATGAGCAGGGCCATCTTCAGCTAGATCAGGTTGCTCAGAGCTCAGTCCAGCCTTAAATATTTCCAGGGATGGGACATGTACCAGCTCTCCAGGCTACCTGTTCCAATGTCTCACCTTACAGTGAAGGATTTCTTCCCAATATGGAATCAAAACCTACTACCTTTCAGATTCAAGCCATTACCCCCCTGTCCCATCTCCACATTCTCACTTGAAAAGTCCCTCTCAGCTCTTTTGTAGGCCCCCTTTAATGTACTGGAAGGTGCTATAAGGTGTCCCTGAACTTTCTCTTTTCCAGGTTGAATAACCCCAGCTTTCTCAGCCTGTATTCACAGGAGGGGGCTCCATTCCTCTAATCATCTACATGGCCCTCCTCTGGACTTGTTCCAACAGGTCCATGTCTTTCCTTTGCTGAGTAAGTCACAGTAATCCAGGTGGGGTCTCACCAGAGCAGACAAAGGGCATTTTCCATGATAAAAAACTGTCCAGAGCCAGGACAACTGCTTTATAGCATCTGAAAGAATCAGACAAAAGATAGGAGAAAGAGTCTGCCAAAGAGGAGTGCAGCTGAGCAGGATGCCCTCACACCTTTTGTAGCACACTCACTCCTGCCATCACCCCAAATGAAACATGGAAATGGTACCTTGGGGATAATAACACTTCCCTAGAACCAGCAAGAGCTGCTGCTGCTCACATGCTATAATAATAGGTGCTGTGTAAGTGCTGCAGATGGAAAGTGGATATTGGCTCAATACTTGCAAAATGGGAATAATAAGCCCAAGTCTTCCAGAAGATTGTTCGGTGAGTGTGGTGCAGGAAAGAATGACCACCACCAGCTCTTTGTTCTGATGGTCTGCAACCACTGGTGAATTAAGTGCACGGTGTCTTGCTGTGAAGAATAAGTGGAAGAGACACGGGGAGATGTCTGACATATATTTTGAGGTGTATTTAATATTGTAGTGTTTCCGGATTCCACGAGCATGCATGGGGTTTTGGCTTCAAACCAATGTTTGCATCAGTACCATGTGTCTCTGGAACAGCAGTGCTTACTTTAGAGCTGGCTATGAAAATAGTTTCCACTATAACCCCTTGTTTTCACATGCTTCTTTTATTTTATTTCGAAAATCCTCTTTTGAGTCAAAAATTTCCATCTGTATCTTTGCCAAAAGGTGAAGTTTTTCCCTCTTCTTTTTCTTCAGCTTAGAGGGAGAATCTTTCAGATGTTTTTAAGTCATGGGAGAGTGGAAAAAATGCATTTCCCCAGTAGGATAAAAAAAGTCCACATTTTCACAGTAGTAGAAACATACAGGGAAGGGAAACTGAAGGCTGAAACTTATATTTTGGTCCAGATATTTCTGTAGTAAACCAGCTTCATAGGGAAGGACTTTGATTTGCCAAAGGCAGAGATGATCCTGATTTTTGGCAGTTAATCAGGCATGGCTCCAGGTTTGAAACTTTGCTGACATTCAGGATATTGTTCAAGGTAGGGTCTTTACAGCTGGCCATTTAAAAAGAAAAGAACCAGTCCCCAGTGGACTTCTGTCCTTCAGAGCTAATTATAGTCCAGCAATACATTTGCATTCATTCTAAAATCTAATTGAATGAAGAGGAACTAGAAGAACAGTGGTGCCAAACAGTTTTGAAACTTTTTCTCAATTCTCACTGAAGTCAGCAAGAGCAAATGGATCTTGTTGAAATCATGGGCAGGCTGATGCAGTTCAAAAGGGCCAAAGTGCACGACAAGGTATGTACACACGACTGGCTTCAGCAAATGAGAAACTTCATTCAGTACAGCTGCCAAAATTTTTGCTGGATGTCTTTTCTCCTTCGCATAGGCTAGGAAGCATCAGTGCAAAACTCTGTTGTGCTATGTGTAGTTACACTGAATCAGTTAAAAAGCAGAAAAGAAAAATGGAAAGGGGAAGGGAAAAGGAAAGGAAAAAGGTAGGCATCTAACCATCATGGTGATGAGTGATCCTGCACCCCTGTGCTGCTTTCTATTACTGTTTTCTCCCATTGAGAGTTCTAGTGGATACATTACTAGTAAGTCCCCTGCATGTATTCCAGAAAATCCACAAGATCTTAACAACTTGGGGGCTGATGATACTGTTGTGACCTCAGTTTCATATTTTCTGGCTCTTTTGAAACTTTAACTACGCTGCCTGCACATTTCATTAAACCTTTTGCTTTCTATCATTCAAAACCTGCTCCAAGTGTACAAGCATTTGGCAAAGGCGTCCAAAATGATGTGTTTATTTTGCTTCAGTGCCAAAAAGCAGTGATTCATTAAGAAGCTTGGAAACACAGAGGAAAAACCACAGCCAGCAACCACCACACGTGCCCTGAAGAGCAGAAAGCTGTGTTTTTCTAAGGAAAATGGTTAGTGCAGCTGAATCAGTGTCATGGTTGCCTCTCTCTCTCAGCTGGACAGGCTGGAGAGCGCAGGAATTCTCCTGGATAGCTGAGCTGTGCTGCAGCAGCCAGAAGGCAGCCAGAGGCTGCTGTTAGGCTCAGAGGGGGGAGAGAAAAAATGCAAAATGGCCAAGGGGATTTGGCCCAGCTGGTAGGAACCTTTGCTTGAAATGATGAATTAGGGACCTCCAGCGCCATGCCACTGCTATGTTGAACACAATGAAAGGTGCAAATGGCCTTGAGAGAAGAGGTGGAGGAGGAAAGGCGGCAACCTGGAGAAAGAATAGGCCTCCAGCTGCCTTTAGCTGCCCTACTTCATTTTCTCAGCTGGGGACATGCCAGCTTGTATCAGTAAAGGGGCCTGTTCATTCTGTTTATTGTAGCTACTGATAGAAACTCTAGCAGCAGCTAAAGCCTGTGAAAACCTGGCAGAAACCCGACTGTTGAGGAACTCTACACTCCAACGTGCCATTGTTACGCCACTGTTTTCTTCTTCCCCAGTGGCTTGAACTAGGACAGGCAGGATGCTATTTATAATTCCTAATGTAGTCCTTTTTTGTCTTTCATCATAAATCTGGAACCCCGGACAAAATTGAAATCTGGTGACAAACACACTGTTGATTAGAAAATGTCTGATGGTTATTTTCTGCCTGGAAAGGAAATTCTGTCCTGTGCTGTCATAGCGCTGCCACACAACAGGAGGTGCTGGGATCCAGGAGCCAGAATGAGGCACAAAGGAAATTATCATGTATGAAGTACATTAATATCAAGAGTTCTTGCAACTAACAGTCAAAAACATGTAGAAGAGTTTTTGAAAATTCAAGGTTTAAAATTTAAACCAGGACTGTGGCATTTTTTATGGCAATTTACATTATTAAGCATTAGGGTGTGACCTTACAGACTTTGGGTAATATGGCATGTCACCTACTGGAGAGTTCTTCACCTGTTTTTCAGGAATATCTGATTTAGGCTTAGGGACATCATGTGATCCAGTATGCCAGCTCCCCCTGATGCTTTAAACAAAGACAGAAGGTAGCTTTTTCCAGCATCAAGTGAACACTACTTAGCCCTTCTTAAAAGAAGGCAAGAGTCTTATCCTGAAGAGCACACGTTTCTTATAACATACTAATTTTTGGTAAATTCAAATTTAAAAACTCCAACACTTGTGTCAAATGGGTCTGATTAATCTCTAATTTTTTCACTTTCATAATATTACACAAGTAGTTCTCCAAAATCTGCTTGACACCACTTCTACTACTTATATCAGAAGTCTTTAAGCAGTTGATAATTTTTAAAACAATAGATGTGAACATAATAGTACTCCAAACAATTGCTGAAATACTCTATGAGAAAATGAAGGTTCCTGCATAGGCCAAGCTTAATGAAGTGAAGCGAGGGAACTCACTCCAGATCATCACAAGCAAAGTAAACAAACATTAGCAGCAAGTGTGGGATGGAGGGAAAGGTCTGAAATCTCAGAGGGATTTAATGTTTTAGAATTTGCCTTTAAAGAATACTAGGGAAAGAAACACCTTTGAAAGATATTGTGGAACAGAACTGGCTGGGGATGCCGTATGTAGAAATGGAAATGTAGGAAGAAAGCACAGTGGGGGTGTAGGGCAGTTTCTGAAGCTGAGAAATATGAACAGGAGAGGAGCAGATCTGCTCTTCACGACTCACTAAATATTTGTGTTGGGATCATTTTCTTTCTCTTTTCTGCCTTTCAACCACACACAGTATGTAAATTACTTTAAAAGTCCAGTGTGTACAGTACTACAGAAACTGCAATCTGTTATTAAAATGACAAGGGAGATTTTTAAATGTACTTGCATTCTTCAAGTCTGTAGAAGTCATTCCTAGAACAACTTGCTGAGCAGCTACTTAATATGGGAAAGAGCAGTGTTAAGTTAAAGGGTACAACATAAGAAAGCCACAGATCAGATGATAAAACCACACAAGCAGATCCATAAGCATTGATTACTAACTATTTAAAACCATACTGATGTGTTTTTTATGCAAGTTTCCTCCAGGCACAGGTAAAACCCCTGAGTCAGAGAGCACAAAGAGATGCCCACGGCTGAGGGCACCCAGCACACAGCCTGGGTGATAAATTATTGAACTCCTGTTGCCATGAATTGTTTACCTGCTTCCCAGTGTTCAAAACTGGCTTGCAAACTGTTACGGTGAATAATTTAGAGTAGCAAACAGGTTTGTGAGTGCAGAACCTATTTGGAGATAATTTGTGAGCAGAAAGAAAACCCATCTGTGCCAAATCACCAGGAATGGGTTTGCCCAGCTGTGCTGCTTTTCCTGCCTCTGATGGTAAAGATCTAGTATGGATAAATAAGAACAGACATTGAAACAGGGTTGAGATCATCTGAATACTAAACAAGTCTGAGCCCCTCAGATCTCCCATAGGTGACGGTCTTGCTACCCATCACCCAGTGCAATCTTAATGTGAACAAGCAAACCTCATCCAAAACACTTTTGGCGTATGTTTTGATCAGAATAACCCATATTTGCATATCAGCTCCTGTGATCTAAAGTTCTGAACCCTTAGCTTCCAAATTTAGAGACTGAATTACAGAAGCTCCTTTCAGTTCTGTAAGGTTGCCTTCCATTCTCCTATATAGACAGAATGCTATGGGGATTTTTGTGGGGGGAAGACTGGTGATGATCACTCAAAAAAACAACAGTCTCTTTTTAAGGAAGATTTCAAGTTCTTTTTTTTCCTTACAGTTGGGCACTGAAAATGGGAGGTGACACTGGTGAAGGCACAGCATTGCTAAACCATTAAAAGTAAAAAAAGGACACAGAAAAATGTTTTAAAATATTTTCAAATGAGAGAACATTCTGAGGTTATTGGAAAAGTCTCTGCTTATTACAAGGAAATGGCCTAAATGCCATGCTGCCTGTATAATCCATGAATATGGCCTGTGACTTTGTTTTGATGGTGCCTGTTTAAGAACTGCATTCAGTTTCACAGAAAACAGAACTGGCTTTTTGCTCAACCACAGCTGATATTTGAGTCTCAAGCAAAGAAACTGTGGAGGTACCCTCCCCAGACTCTTCCCCTAATACCTGCACGTTCTCTACAGGCAGGTACAAATTCAATGTCATTGTTACAAACCTTACTGTGACCATGGCTAAAAAAGTGACCCAGCTTCTTGCTCGTGTTTGCTCCATGCCATGACCTTTGCTTTGTTTGTTGTATCATTCAGCTCTGCAGCCTGCCAGAGACTGGGCTGATCATCGTCCAGCAGTCCTGCAGGAGTTGTGAGTGGGTGGAACACATAAGAAATTACCTGTTTGGATCATTTCTGCTCTGGACTCAGTGCCATCTTCTTGGTTTTTCCTAATAAGCATCTGGAAAATAGTCTTTTCCTGTTACGTTTGCTAGTCCTGCATTACAAATCCTGGGATTAAATGTGATAGACCCTCTTCATAGCTTCTGTTATATTTAGGGCCATAAATTGATCTTGGTAACTGAGAGGATAGTAATACAATTTCACCTTTCTAAAATGCCTCTTTATGTGAGCCTACAGAACTGTAAAGACCAGGCAACATCTTACAAGTTGTAAGACATCCATTGCCATCCATCATCCCAGTATAGTAAACACACTGAAATAGGCCTGTCTTTGATGTTTTATTGAGGGGAAGGAATTTACCCTTTCATATGTGAGATAGATCATTGTGTGTATTATCTCACTCTGACTTTGGAAAAATTTGGAAGTTTTACATCATCTTCCATGGAGAGATCTCATGCCAGCCATTTCAACAAGTGAGACATTCTAGTTTTACAAACACTTCTGAAATTCAGGAAGAAGTTAATTTTTTCCCTTTTGGTGGAATATTTCCCTTCTTGAGGGTTAACAGAGTGTCTCTTTAAGAGTACTCTCCACAGTACTCAACTTTGGGCAAGAAGAGAAAAGTTCTGTGTGTCTCGCATGTAGCAATCAGACATTACTCACATTGGATCTCAAATCTACCTGGGACACGGGTTCCAGGAGCCTCATTGATGCTGCTGTGTCAGAACAGTCTGGCATGACTCACTGGCACCTCTTGTACCCATCAGCAGAACTGCTACTTCACCACCTGATGGAAGACACATACTTTAGCATCTTTTTGCAGAATTTCTTTCAGTACAAGACTAGCCTTGGATAAAATGATAATGGACATTTTAATCCTGAAATTCTTTAATCTTCCCCTGCCTGTTTTTGCTTTGCTTGCAATTGTGGATTTCCAGAAACCCCAGAAAACTAAAATACTGCAAAATGCTTAGAAGTTCATTTGTTGTCTTGTTGTCCTAGATGTTTAGGTGCAAAGTGGAATATACAGCTTAAGATATCGTAGGATCATCTACACCCTAAAAAACAAGTATACCAAATAAAAGTGTATTTTATCTACATAATTGTAATCTTAAATCTCTGCTAGAATAATTTGTTATATCCTTAAACTTTCAACTGTTCTACATGCCAGCTATCAACATGGCAAGAAACCTAATGCACAGATGAGAACACCTCTATCATACTGCAGAATTAAAGTCTACAGACAAGCAAATATTAAATGTGTGGATGCTCACATGTGAATGTCAGTAGGATTCTAGAATCTTTCTGTATGGAGGCAATTACATAAATATAGCCCTGCATATGAGAAATGTAATATATCTTTCAACAGCCCAGTTTCCCTTACCATTCACAGAAAAGAAAGTTGTCACCATCAGTTAACTTAGGAAGGAAAAACCAGAAACAAACACAACAACTAAACCAAAAGAAATTGGCATCTACTTCAGTTACATGAAGGATGTGGTAACTAAATTTCATTTATTTAGCTCACGAATTGACTTTGAGAACTTTATAATGTCACGTGAATCATTGCAGACAGATGGTATACACTTTTGCATTGTAAACTGGGCTTTTACGCAGGAGGGGAACACAATTTCCTTTGATAAAATTAATGAGATTCACCAGAGGCAGACAGGAAAACTTTTATGTTCCTGTTTACAAGGGACTCCAAAGAGGTAACTCAAGTTTCTCAAAACAAACCCTTTAAAAATAACTTTTCAAGGTAAGAAAAATGAACGTGCCAAATTGCATGCAAAAAAACCTCCTGAGAAATTAATGACAGAAGCCATCTAATACAACAAGCCACCCTTCTGAAAGCTTTTCCTTGGGTTGACAAAGGGACCATTAGGCCATCTACCTTGCCTTTGGCTCCCACTGCACAATTCAGTCTGGTTCTCTGCATAAGCCCCACTCAGTTGTCCTCAGCACCGTGCTTTGTATGGAACCTGGATTTGGGGATGTCAGACAAAGAGTCCTTCCTTCAGTGCTTGAATATCCAGGAGTGTTGCAATGCTGTTCTTTCCTTGCAAGGGCACTCTTGAGTTAGAATGCAACATGTCTGTGTTTCCCAAGTGCACTGGCTTTTCCCACACCTTTTATTAGAGACCGTTTTCTGTGATTTCCATCTTATCTTGTAGATCTCTTCCCAGCTCTCTCACATCACACAGCAACTTATTAAAGGAGAGACATCAACACTGGATATGGGACAGCAGTTATTGTCTGATAAAAACCACAGCAAGGCAATGGGATTTCTACCTACCCTTCTCTACTTGCACAGCTGTACATCCATATCAATCCCTTTTCCATCAGCACTAGCTCACTAGGAGCTCATGTTGAATTTCTCTGAGCTCCTGTATGGAGTGACTCTCAAAGATACATTCATTGGCCATGTAGGTTGTGTTGTTCCATCCTCCAATTCTGACTTTTTCTCATTTTGACCCTATTAAAACTTGTTTGAAAGACCTGAGTTTGTTAAATAATCCAGATAACTCTGTGACTGCCTTGCTCTCATTATCACTCTGTTAATATTTACTGTCTAAAATTGCTGCCAGTGGTGATTTATTTAGTCTTTTTAATGCTGTTTGAAAAAATATTTCTCTAGATTCCTGATCAAAACTCTGAAGAGCCTCCCTGCAGCTCACCAACATCTTCATTAAATGCTAGTGCTGCTTGGACAATTGATCTGCTTTTCATTTAGCTCTTCATCTGTTTGTGCTTTATTAATTTTGTGCTGTACTCACTTTTTTTCTCTTACTAAATCAAGTACCTAGCAGAAGTCTATTACACTCAAGCCTCTGGCAATTTAATGCATAATCATATAAAATGAGGAAATAAAAGAGCTGTTTACCAGGACCTATTTTCTATAAAAAAAACATGAAGACTAGCATTAGTTGTATTCTCCATGTATTAGCTGAGAATCACAATTCTTCTGCCTACCACACAGGCAGCAGCAACTTCTTGTGCTCCTTTTGTGTCCTTGGTATGGGCCCCACATTAACAAACACACTTTTCCATCCTTGAAACACCACCACAGTGCCAACACATGCAAAGATCAGCTAGCCAGACATCATTTCGACCCCTCTAGGATTTCCAGACCACTAGGAAATTGTAATTTCACCATGTCTTGCTAATAGATGTTCTTTAGGTAAGCTTTAGGCGTCCTCCTGTGATATATATGCATCTCCCTGCTTATTTCTAGATGCTGCATAATAATAGCTATTAGGCACTCAAGTTTTTGGTGTTTTTTTTTTTAAATTTTATTTTTGGTAACGGTTACTTGTTTGCTATAGCATTAAGCTTGTATCACTGCTTGGATGATGCTTATGCTTTAAGGAAGACGAATTAATAATTTGTTCGTTTTGCCCTAGAGCTGTATGCACAATGTCCGTCTTCCCCCGTCTTCCTCATAAGTTTATCCCATTGATTCTGTCCCTTCTTGTCACCTGTTACAGCAGAGTGCTGTCTTTGGCTATCTTCTTTCTTCCAAAACTAAAAGTAGTCCTGTCTTCCATTATGTACCTGTGTGTGTGGCGAGCGTCGGGCACTTTTCCAGAGCTCAGCCCGAGCCAGACGAGCCTGGTCAGGATGCCATGCCGTGCCCGGGCGCTCCTTTTCCACTCGTGACGGCAGCGCAGCCTGAAAACTGCTCCCGACAGCAAAGCGCCTCCAGCGGGGCGATGGGATCGCTCCCTGAGGCTGTCTCAAGTTTCCCCTGTACCTTCGGAGGGGATGAGAAGGGGTGGGAATAACTCCGTGTCTGGACTAAGGCTTTGCAGCAGGGCGGGGGTGGGCAGGGACCGGGACGCCCGCAGCGCGGGAAGCCCCGCCGGTAGCGCACAGTCCTTCCCCAACTCCGAGTGGCTAAAGGGGATGCTCCGTGTAGCTAAAGAGGAGTTTTCTGCCTTTGACATTTCTATTTTTAATTTTCAAATTTGCAAGAGCCCCCCGCGGTCCCGGCGCTGCCCCGCGCGGTGCGGGGCGGGGCCGGGGCGGGGCGGCGGCCGGGCAGCCCGGCGGGATGAGGGGCAGCAGCCGCCGGCCCGCAGCCCCAGCAGCCGCCCCCCGCCAGCCGGCGGGGAGCGCGGGCCCGGCCAGCCCCGGGATGTGCCCTCGGCGGAGGCTGCGCGCCCCGCGGGCGGCGTGAGCGCCTCCCGGCCGAGCCATGGGCCAGACCTCGGTCTCCACGCTGCCCGAGCCGGCCGGCGGTGAGTAGCGGGGCGGCGGGGCGGGGGGCTCCGTGTGGCGGCGGGGGAGCCGCGGCCCCGGGCGGGCGGAGCGGTGCCGGCGCTGCCCCGTTCCTCCGGAGCGCAGCGGAGCGGGAGGCGCGGCCGCTCCCGGCGCTGCCCTGCCCGGCTCGGCGGCCCCCGAGGGGCGAGAGGCTCCGCCGTGCCTCCCAGCTTCCCGGGGCTCGGGGCTCCTTCTTTTCCCGTTATTTAATAAATAAGAACGAAGGCTTCCCCTTCGAAGGGAAAGGGAAGGAGCTCTGGCACCTCGCCCAGGAGCGCGGCTAGTAACCCGCCCAGCTGGTTGCTTTTAGCTCCAGGACATTTTATGTGTAAGCAGACTGTTGAAAATAAATAAATAGCGTGTGAGTGGAACTGTTTCGGGTCCTTTTCCCCGCCACCTCCATCCCCCCCACTCCCATCCCCCCCAGTAAAGCAGTCTTGGCTGTTTGCAACTTTTTGAAGGTATTAAGAGCTTCTTGGGAATGTTGTTAAAATAATCCGGTGTGTTTTAGTTGCTGAAGAGTGGGTCTCTTCCCACAATAATAGGATGTAGAATCTAAATTAACTTCAGCGAGATATGAAGTTTCCTGCGAAATTCCTGTATGCCTGTTTTTCCTCAACGTCTGTTTCCTTTACATCCTTAAAACAAACAAACAAACAAAAAACGCCAACGAAACAAAAAAACCCCCAACCAACAAAATCCTGTTGTGGACTTTAATGCTGAAGACTGAACTTTATCCTTAATTGGCTTATTGCTGTTAATATGGGAATGTTTTGTCAAATGGGAGACAGTGCAACAAACTTTCTCTATTCTCCTTTTATTTTTCCTTCGTTGCTGTTTCAGAGAATAGTTTTAGTATTAACACATAATTTTCAGACAAACTTGGTTATATTCCTAGTCACACCATCCCAGTCAAAACCTTGAATGGTTTTCTCACCTGTCAAACATTGCATGAAAGAAAAATTGGACCATTTCCAACAAATGTTACCATCCTGTTGAAGGTTTCACCCAGCAGCCAGTGTGTTAGGATTGTTTCAAGGTAGGCATTGGAAAGCAGATGTAAGGAAACAGATGTACTGCTTAAAAATTTTTGTTAAACTTCCTGTACAAAAAAGTGACTCAACTCTTAAGTTCAAAAGTCTATTGTGAGAGCATTTTGCCGTGGGGGGGCCTGTATCTTGACTAAGGATAACTGTGGTGCCTGTGCTTGCTTGGCTGGATGATGATGGACAATAATTGGGCTGAATTTCTAGCTTTACCTCAAAGAAAAAAAAAAAAATCACTGTTGAATTCTTTCCTGACTGAAAACAAAATTTTCCATCAGGAGCAGTGAGAGACAGGTATCTGAAGATGCAAGTTATAATGATGTTACCTCAATATTGCGAAGTAAATTTTAGTTATCTTCATTTTAAGAGCAGTGCAGTTTGTGATGAGACAGTGTTAGTGCCTCTGGGAGGTTTCTGGCAGAGTAATTCCACTGCACTTTTATTGCTGTTGAAATTATTGGGAGGGTATATCCTCAACAAGGAATGATAGGGGCAAGTGGGTTTCTGGGTGGCACGGGTTCTTGGGGGTGCGCTCATTTTTTTCTCTGTTTTACTGACATGATTTGGACACAATCCATTGTGAAGTTTGGGAGGCCCTATCCATCTGTGATCAGGGCAGGGGAATGACTTCACTGATTCCTGTTCCATGGGTTGCCCTTTAGGCAAGCAGGCCTAAAATCTTCGTTGATTTTGGTGTTCCAGGCAGCTCCAGGCCATTTAAGTCTTTGACAGCTGCTAGAGATTAGAGTTGAAGGAGATATCTGTCTTGCACACGCAGGGGCTACAAATCTGTTTTAGTGCTAGGGAATCAATAGTGCATTCAGATCCCCAGTGAGCCGCACAAAAGCAGCTGTGAGGAGTTGCCTGCCTGTTCCCTCCCTTTTCCTCCAGCCATGCCAGCCTGGAGGGCTCAGCCCGTGCCCTGTGAGCCCTGCTGTGCCCCTGCAGGGCTCAGAGGGGCTGTTGGCTCTGTGCAGGGAAGGGCACCACTACTAAATCACCACGGGGCCTTTGGCTGGACTGCTCAAGTGAACGTGGTTCGATGTAGCAAACTAAAGTAAAAGATTTTTCCTGAAAGTCACAGAGTGACTTAGAGGAGATAAAATAAATACATACTGCAATACTCAGGATGGACTTCAGCCAGTGTCCTGAAGGGTTGAGTTTTTAAGATTTGCTTTAATTTAAAGGTTTTACTCTCAGAAATGTAAACATATATTGAAGTACTTAAACAGATCAAGGTCCTAGTGTCACTTTCCCATTGGGTTAAGGGGAGGACTGAGGCCTAATCATAAAATTCAAAGTCCTTCTCGACTGGGCAGATGAAGACTCATACCAGATGGATTAGCATGCCTATAAAGAGAGGAAGAACTTCAGATTTTCATGCTCCATTGGAACTTTCTTTAGCCGTACTGTTATGCTAGAGTTTGCCATCAGCTGCATGTGAGTGGGTGTTGAAGTGTTTAGGACAGGAGGATCTGGGCTTTAATCATCTCTCATAACTATGAGTGGTAGATGGGCAGCAAAGCAGGTCTTGGATTGCCTGGTTGGTGTCCATAGGCAGCTTTTGCTCCTTCTCCCAGGTTACAGCTTTCCAGTCATTTAGATAGTTTTTTTTTTAAGCTTGTTTGTTATTTGCCATGGTTAGAAAATGTGAACAAACATCAATCACAACAGGAGCTTGGGAAGACAGTATAGGTAATGTGGATAACAAGGAGCACATAATCCTTGTTCATTTTCTTTCCTCTTCTCTGATTTTCCCACGCCTGGCAGGACTCGATTAACGTGATCTCTCTCCATTTACTGGCTGGAGTTGAGTGCTTTTGGGGGTTATCAGCCATTGTGTGCAAAAGCTATCTCTTCTACTTTCTGATCTACAGCTCAAAGGGCAGCAGAGCTGTGCACTTTTTTCAGTTGGGGTTTTTTTTCCCCTTTTGGATTTCTTTTTTGGTAGTTCAGTACCAGCCATAGCACAGGGAAACAAACAGTGGAGACGTGATCAGCATGTTGGGAAGGTAGCATTTCAAAGCAGAACTAGTTAGATGAGAAAAGATTTTTGTTTTTTCTTGAGTTGCGATGCCTTTTCAAGAATGAAATTTCCAGTAAAAACAGACCTTGTTAGTGTTCCTAGGACAAGTTGGAAAGGGAAGGTCCCAGGAAACTCTTGCCCCACTGGTCAGGGTGCTCCCTGGGGTCAGAGCCCTGTGCTGACCTGCTGTGCCAAGGATGAGATCTGCAGGGCTGCTGCTCTGGGCTGGGGGGAGCTCCTCTCCTCACGTATGTTTTGCAGAAACAGAGCACAAACTGTCTGGCTTGCGTTTCATCCTTTTGCAGACACACAGTTTTGTTTTTTTCAAGGGCATGAAAATGTACTTCAACAGCACAGGAAAACCATTTCCCACCCAGCTCCCCCCATGAGATGAAAGCAGTCACTGGTAGGATCCTGTTGTTTGTTGACCTTGGCACTCGGTGAAATGATTCTCATAGGTCAGAAGTGAACATATTTCTCAGACTGCTGCTTTTCATCTCTCTTGGCTTTATGGGATTTCCTGTTCATGGACGAGGAAACAGCAGCTTCACCTGTGTCTGTGCAGAGGAATTGTAATTGTGTTAACTGGGCGAGCTTGTCATAATCCTGAAATGAAATGGAAAACTAATATTTGCTTCAGCACTTCTAGGTGCTGCTAAACAAACTAGTTGGTTATCCATGGAGAAACTCCAAGACTTGTCTAGTAGAAGTTGTTGCTCCAGTAGTGCTCTGCATTAGTAGCTGCTTGTGAGCCTTACGGAGGGCACTGTTGTGGAGCAAGCCCTCCTGTTCCTGAGGAGCTGGACATGGAGATGCTCAGCCATAGACCTAAATTCTCATCCTGACTCAGTCCGTTATGACTCTGAATGTGCAGAAAAGCCCTCAGAGTAATAATTCTTAAAGGGTTTAAAAAGGAAATTGGTTTTTCTCCTCTGGCTATTTTTCCTTTCTAAAGTGGAAGAACTTTGAAACTCCTTGCACTTTACAAGAAGGCATTTCAAAGCACTTACAGGTGCAGTGAGCTACTCCCAACACACCTGTCAGCTGGTCATTTCAGGTTTTTCTGCACTTGAAAGAGAGGAAAGCAGGGCTATTGAGATGAAATGGTAAGTTTCATTTGATGTGAAGCCCTAAATGACTTGTCCATAGCCACAAAGGACATTCTTAGCAGAGAGCCTCATATTCCTTATTTTTTTTCCTGAGATTTAAATTGGTTTGGGACTTTGAGGCTGAACTCTCATAAGATTACATTGGGAATCCTATTCATTTCTCCCTGTTTTTTTAATGCTTTTGTAAGTTATGCAAGAGTTTTAAGTACAATGTAAAGGTGTACTGTTTTCATTTGGTGCTGAATTTCTATCCAAAGCTATTCAGCTATTTTTGGGAAACTCTTCACCCTGCCAGTGTTGTCAGATGGGACTACAGTTGTGACAGCTTCAGAATTTGGGTTAATTAAGTATGTAATCTGCCTTAGACTTCAGGCTGATTGAGTGGATATTTTGGATACCTGGTCAAAGGTATAAAAAGCCCATATTTTCGTACAGAATGGGTAGCCATGAGTCTGCCTGCTACTAATGAGGACTGCAAGAGCTCTTTTTAAAAGCTGATGCTTGTGGTTATCGAGCTGAACTATGAAAAGCAATGGCAACTGCAGGAAGCATGGGTCCCATCATGCTCCCAACGCCATGATTCTGATTTGAGCTGTTGGTGAGGGTCTGAATGTAAGCGTGTGGAATGAATCACTATTTATAGAGAAAAAATTGTGCGCCCTTTTGAGTGTAGCATGTGTATGGAATACAGAGTGTACGTGCTGCTGCACGCTCTGTGACCCGCCGGAGCAGAGCGGTGCCCCCGCGGCTCCTCAGCTGCAGCAATTCCTCACTGCAGAGGAGGCTGCAACCTGAGCCTGCACCCTGGGGCACGGCCAAAACACGGGTCTCATGAGGACACAGGGCACCAGCCACACCACGGGGACCGCATGTGTGTGGAAGCAAAGGTGTGGTGCTCAACAGGTTGGTGTCTCACCTCTTCTCCCTCGGAGGCTGCTTCAGGCATGAACAGAATTTCTCTTCCTTTAGCTGCCAGGGTACATGACCTTTCATGTCAGGCATGCTGGCTGGGATATCTTCATGTGCTGATGTTTGGTAGCCACTAATCACCTGTTCACAGCGTTAATCATCAGCTTCCTCATCTGCCATAAGGAGAACAGGAGCTCCCGGGCAGGGGCAGAGCCTTTGCTGGCTGCCTGTGTTTGTGTGGGGGTTGTCTTCTCTGATGACCACCCCGATACTTCCCCCAGATGAAAAGCTCCTGGAAGATCTTGTTTCCTGCTGAGCCCCCTGTGCTAAGCCCCACTGACAACTGATCCCACGCCGCTGGATCCCAGCCACCCCTTGGATCAGTTGTCCTTCCTTCCTAGATCCTCCTCCTTGGCTTTCTTACTCCTGAGGAATTTCTCCTGAGTCATATGGCCTCATCCTTAGGTGGTGTTTTCTGTTACAGATTTCAAAATGCTTTCCAGTCCTTTTTATTTAATTCCTTGGTTTAAAGGACACAGTCCTTTAAATGTATCCTTTAAAGAGGACACAGTCTCAAGCTACGTCAGGGAAGGTATAGGTTGGATATTAGGAAGAAATTTTTCACCGAAAGAATAATAAAGTACTGGAATGATCTTCCCAGGGAGGTGGTAGAATCACCATCTCTGGATGTGTTTAAAAAAAGACTGGACTTGGTGCTATACTCTAGTTGAGGTGTTAGGGCATGGGTTGGACTCGATGATCTTAGAGGTCTCTTCCAACCTCATTATTCTGTGATTCTGTGAATTATCAGAAGTAAGCAGGACAGCACCTAAGATAGCCAGGAGGAAACCAAAGAGCTCCCAAATCCTCATCAGTGTTTGCATCATATCAAATAGTCCAGCCTATTTAAAACAGAAAGGACTTAGACATTTATATCTTTCTTTGTATGTTTTTTCCTTAAAGTTGTCCTTTATTCATTTTGGACACTGATGCTTTTTGAGGTTTAAAAAAT
The DNA here is from genome assembly GCA_039654755.1 of Calcarius lapponicus. NCBI lineage: Eukaryota > Metazoa > Chordata > Aves > Passeriformes > Fringillidae > Calcarius > Calcarius lapponicus. The sequence continues at coordinate 60,580,571 of CM077465.1, forward strand.
GTAGTGTTGAAGAAGAATACTTCTGAATCGATGCTGGTGTGAATTTGTTTTTCACTGAATTAATTGTTTTAAAACACAGTGCTTGGTGCTCTTAGTACCTTGGGTCAGTCACTGATGGATTTTTAAAAATACTTCAAGCAAGCAGCCTGCTCCCAGTTCTGCTCCCAGAACTTATTTCCACCTATCTACAATTGTAATAGCGGCTAGAAAAATGTTTCTGATGTGTAGAAATACCCTCAACTAGCTGCCATTCAGTCCCTACTTCTGGGAAATTACTCAGAAGTAATTTCTGAGCTGTCCATGCATTGTCTTCGCTAGCTGGTACAAAGGCAAGTTCCCGATCCTGTTCTTTTTCTGATATGAAAGGATTGACTTTTGAGTAGGGCCAGTTCTTGGCATAGGAAAAAAGAAAGGAAGGTGGTAGTTAGCTGGTGATGACAAAATCACTCTAATAACAGGCAGTGGTAGCTGTGGTCTATTTGCCCTCAGCAGATCCAAGAGTGTGAGGCTGGTTGCTGGTGCTTCTTCTGAGCCAGGAGAAACTGTGACTACAAGCCATGGGCAGGGAAAGTAGCCAGATAATGAGGGGTGCTTTTCGTTGATTTTTTCATTCCCCAAAGCCAAATCAAAGAGTGACATTGAGTAATTTGTGCCCCCCCCCCTCCCCCCCCCCCCATGAACTCTACAAGCCCTGCACTGTCAAGTGTATTTTTGGGCAAGTGTAAAATTACAGTGGGGTCTGGAGTGTCCCATTTCCTGTAGTGTCTTACTAAATGGTTCAGTAGGAACTAGGTAGGAAGATCACCATGGATATCCAGGTGATGCAGGGTATGAAGATGGACTGTTTTTTCTTCTCACTCTATTTGACCAGAATCACATGGGTGGGGCGTCCTCTCTTCTGGGTTTGGAGGTTTTTTCTGAGTTTAAATATTATGATATGTGAATCAATTTAACCTTGCCTTTTTGTAGTCCACATAGTGGTTTGGACTAGCAATCAGCAGAGACCTTGAAATCACCTCTGTTAATCTTATGACAGCTCATTATTAGGAAATTTGATTTAAGACTTGAGTTTCTTGCAAGGCTTGATACAAGTTCGCTGCAAAAGAATATAAATTTCTTCTGTCCCTGAATTGGTTTATGGATACTCAGAAATAAAGTCTCTGTCCTGAGGGAAAGTTTTATTTGCCTTTTTGTTCTCTTTCTGCTTTGTACATCTGTGATAATCAGTGTAAGTGGGAAAAAGCTAGTGAGAAATGAGGATCTGTGGCTACTCCATCATTCTGTGGAAATACAGGGGATGATGTCAGGTTGCATGTCAGTAGAATGAGAATGACAGATCATCAGAGGGTTAATACCAAATCTGTGTCAATGATAGCTTTGTGAAAATGAAGTTTCATATGAAAAGATATGGAGTGTCTTGCCTTTTTCTTCTCTGATTCCTGCATTGATTTCATATGTATTGGAATGATGTTTTGCCTAGCAGAGTTAGGCTGTGATGCAGCTGTCCTAACATTTGGAATTGTATGAGCAAAGCCAGTTCTATTCCTAAAGATCAGCCTGCATTCCTCACCCCTGAGAATGTGCTTTTTTATTAGTGTTTTAAGATGTCTTCACTCTGACCATCTGCCCAAACTGTTAGCAAATCCTCATCAGGTAGATGCATCATAGTAATTTCAGTGTTATTTAATCCTTTTTGTATTTTCTGAATCTGAACAGTTTAATGTGTTGCCCAGGAAAAGCCCAAGAATGGTGCAGAGGCCTTGGATGCTGGTTGGGCTTTAGAGCCTGGGCTACTGCATGATCTATGCAAACAGAGCATGTAGTTTATGATCTAGAGATAATTTGCAAAAAAATACAGAAAATCTCTAATGTTTATTGATTTTAGCCAACTTAGTGATTTGCACAGTTAGAATAACTGTGATATATGATGCAACTTGATGTTTTCACTGCTATTGTAATTTACACTTTCACCTTAAAACATTGCTGACAAGACTCAGAGACACACAGGGACTCTTTTTCAACCTTAAAAGCTTTTCTTTATTGCTGGAATTTTCAGCTCAGAAAGTGAACTCCTGACAGGGGATTTGTCACCACTAGTTTTATTTCTGGGGTTTGTAACACTGTTGATGCACACTTAAATGCTTGTTGTTTCACTTGACCCTTTCTGCTGAGGAGGAAGACAGGAATGGCTGTTTGTGCCCTCTGCCTGCATGGCTGTAGAGCAAGGCAACAGGAATTGGATCCCAATTTCTGTTTGGTAGTCAGATAACTAAGTAAAATAGCATTTGTCATGAGTGAAATTTAGTCTGAATGCCCAGGAAACCTCATGGAAGGGCAGCCTGTCAGGGAAGGGGATGGTGTGTTGAAGAAACAAACTACTGCGATGGGAGCATGGAAGCCAGGATGCGCAAGGTTCCCTGCCTGGGGCAGAGGGGTTTGAACTGTACAATCTCTTAGGTCCCTTCCAGCCCCAAACATTCTGTGATTCTAAGGGCCAGGCTTTGCATTCAGCTCGGCCTGCTGCAGTCAGGTACAACAGTGATCTTCCCTCTCAAACCAAAGGCTGCGAAGCCAGCGCCATGTGCCAGTGTCCACATCTGCCTCCTCAGCCAACTGCAGCCTCTGCTGGTATATCCCAGTGTAAATACTGTTGGGAGGATGTCTGGAGCAATAGGAGCTCATGGAAGTGCTCCAGCTGCAGTTCCTGTAGGGAGTGAGGTGCCCAGGATACATGTTCCTAGGCAGTGTTTGCCCCTGCTGGGGCAAAACCTTTCCCTGTGGAAAGCCTCAGCGTGGCTTGTGCATCTTTCACCTCTACTTGGGCGCCAAACAAGTGAATTTCACTCAGCAGCAGCATCCTGAGTTAAAAACATGGTGTGATGAGAGTAGTGAGAGAGGGTCCAGTTTGTGACTCCTCTCCCAATTGCTCTCCTTGCTTATAACCCCCAGAGATCAACTTACCTGAAGCATTTATGTCATAACAAGCAACATAAAGTCACCCAGGCTGAAAGATAATCTCTGTGGGCTTCTTTTCCCTCCCTTTTTTCCCCCCAAGATCCTGGATGAATCATCAAAGAAATGACACTTCCATTGCATGCTTATGAAAGAGATTTAGTGGGATACAATCAAGTAATTTGAGTCACGTTACAACCTAAAGTCCCCCTAAGCTGGTGGGAAATGATTCTTAGATGCTATCTGTCTTTATAAGAAGAAAAAAACCCAAACAGTTCATTGTCAAGAAATTAGATGTATTTAAATTACACATTTATAATGTGTTATAATTTATTTCATTGTTAATAATTCAGAACTGGCTGTGCATTTCCTTCCCTGTAAATTCATTCAATGTGTCTGAAGATTACTGGTTTGTTTCTTGGAGTTTTATAGATTTATTGCGTTTCTGAGGGGAAGGAAATGTTGGTTTTGGCAGATGCTAAGAATATTCTTGTTCTGAAAATGTGAAGCAGTGTTCTAGTGCACTGAAAATCTGGCCTCCTTTTTGTTGATACAGAGAAGGGTGTAGTGGTTTTCCTGCCTTACACATTTTACCACCATGCATGATTCTTCTATTCTCATTAATTGTTCAAGTGATTGATTAAAAAAAGGAGAATATTGGTATTAATAATTAGAGCTAAAAATCCATACGAGGTTTAAAACAATTGCAGTAATTGCAGGGTAGTTCCTGTGCTTAAATTCCTGAAGGAAAGTTTTGGAAGGCTGATCTGACTCTTATGAGAGCACACGAGATTTGATTTCTTTGAAAAATAATGCTGTTGTTTATTCTTGCTTGAATAACGCTGCTTTTGACACACAGAAGTAAAGTATGGAAGAAATAAGTGAGACGTAAGAGAGACTGTGTCTGTGCTAGGGAATGAACAGTTCAGTAGACAACTGAGGCTGGGGATAAAGCCAGTTTCTGGAGAGCTGGACAAAGACCAAGCAGAAATAGTATATACTTTATTTGGAGGAGAAAGGAATAAGAGAGTAGCAAAACATGAGCCAGCAAGAAAAAGAAAGAGATATTAACTACAAAGCCTTGCAGAAATTACCTGTCACTCTGCTTTAAAAGCTTTTTGTTGGGCAGTGCTGTCATGTAACTGTGTCATGTTACAGAGAGAACACGATTCTGAAAAGAGGAAGAAAGTTTGTGTTGGAAAAGCCTAGGGAAATTCTCAGAAACCTGAAACTGAAAAAAAATATCTTGGACACTTACAACACCACCTCTCTCTTAACTCCTCCCTGCACTTCTCCTCCGGCTGATTTAATTTTCCCATTGCTACCGGAGGCAAGGGGGGGAGAAGAGGAGGAGAACATGTTTTAGCCAGATCCAGCAAGATGAACAGGGTGTTTCTGAAACGTTCAATGCACCTGGAAACTCTGTAGCTTGGTTTGAAGTGCATAGCAAAAAATGCATTGAAGGAAAAAAAAGCATTTAATGTCACTGTTCGATCTCAAGGATGATTATTTTTAAAGAGAAAAAGAGGAAGTACCTTTCTAGCTGACACCCATGAATGATGAAAAGCCTTGAGAATACAGGTTTAGGCCACTAGAAAGTATACAAAAGCTTAGCATTATTTTCAATACATTTTAAAACATTAACAAAAGGTTGGGACTCTGCAGGTTTCTCTAGTTAATAGGAGAAGCTGGACAAAACATTTGATGTCTGTCATTGCACACTATTGCACAGACCAGTTTTTGCTTTGGCAATGGCTGCAGTGGCTGCAGCTCTGCCCTGTTAAGGTTCAAGCCTTTCCCAGCTGCTTCAGTGCAAAATCAGCAAGATCTGATAGCATGTGAGAATAAAGGCACAGAAAATCACCCCGGCATGATCTGGAAGGGTTCATGTTGCCCGGCTCTGAAATCTTTCATGAGTATTAGTCAGTCCTGAAGATGGGTTTTGTGTGATAATTAAATATTGGTCCCGCCCTCCTCCCCACTTAGCTACAGATGGATCATGTCAGACCTGACAGTCATAGACCGTGGATGTAAGTGATTCAACAAATGGTTGAAGTCATGTCATGGATTTTGGTGGTTTTACCTTTCCACCAGCTGTCCTTAGGGAGGGATCTGCTCGTAGAGAAAACATCTCTCTGTCTCTTTCTATAGCTCATCCTACGTTGCACTCAGGGTTTCCTCAACCACAGAAGAGAAACACTGCGGGAAACACCAGCAGAAGGTGAGATGAACAAAACACCATTGCTAAATGAAATTCTTTGTTAGATGAGTTCACTGTGATGAGGGAATCAGCTGAAGACAGCTAGTGAATTATCCCACTGCTGTGGTTAATTCTTTCTTCAGCTTTTGCAGGGGAGCAGGCTCCTCAGCCCCTGCCTGCCTGTGGTTTAGCAGGTAACATCACTACACCCTGACAGTCCTGGAATGGGAATGCTACTGGTTAGCATATTTGGCAACCTGTTTTTTTTCCCTGAGGGCCTGTATATAGCAGCAGGGCAGAAGTGAGACCAGTGTCCTTATGTCAGCAGGGAGGTGTCTGGTGGCACAGATGAGTTTTTCTTAACCCTCTAAGAGTTGATACATCCCCTGTCTATAAGGGGCCAGAGGTTTCTTGCTTTAAGTTTAGATTTTTTTTCTTGTTTGTGCAGAAAATTCCCCATAAGACTGAGTGGAGAGTAAAGGAAGAACAGATGCTGCTAATTAAATTAACCATTTCCTAAAAACAATTAGCAGGCACTTCAACCTCATAAAAAAATGAAGCATGAAGCCCATTCTTTCTGGTTTAACTGATTACTTACATGTTCAGATGCCAGTTCAGGGAAAACTTGCAAATGTAGAAAGGTTTATTTTGTCTTACTGTGTATATTTCCTTATAATTCAGTCTTTTCACCTATCATTTTTGGTGCCCTTTTTTTTTTTTAAGTTTAACTTTTAATGTACGGAGTGGTTGCAAAACTTTTGAGACAAAAAATGTCCTCCATGTGGGGTAAGAAAAACAAGGACTGTGTTTGAGGTGAGAGAGAAGGGAGGGAAACTGGGATAATGCTGAGGTGGTGCAAGAGATGACACTTCAAGGAGAAGGGTAGTGAAGTAGAAGTCTTTTATGAGGGCTTCCAGTAGCCCTCTTTAGTCTGGCAACAGTTAGGTGAGAAAGACAACCATTAGTTTATCTCAATGCATTTATTGTTGGTACCATACCATATTGATGACACATTGGCAGGAACATTTTTCTTCTAACCCAGGAATTTTGAGTGAAGTCTCGCTGAGCGAATACATGTGTGGAGTCACATATACTCAATTTCTTACCCTCAGACTAGGACTGATATTGTATTTTGCTGTGAATGTCCACAGCACAGTTTCAAGAGAACTCACAATTTTTCAAAATATTTGTCGTGTCCATGAAAATAGAGAAGCCAGAGGTCTGGTGGTAGCAATTGTTTGTGGCTGTAGGAAGGGTGCATGAGAGAAGGTAGATAGAGCAGTGCTCCCCAGAGCTCCCCAGCAGTAGAATAAGGCAGATTTAGGACATGTGGTAGGTTAGGAGTCCCTTCAATAGTAGGGATTTGCTCTGGGCCTCCCCAGTTCTGAGTAGGTGCCATAAGAAGTAAATTGGATCCTTCAATTTTGTGGATACAGCCCTGCATTTCCTCCACTGTGTCTGTATTTGCCTGAAAAAAGAGCCCCTTGCATTAAGCTGCATGTCAGTGAAATTAGTGATGAGAACTTTTCCTTGCACAAAAACCTACGTGTTTTTTAGTTATAGTCCTTGCAGTATTTTCACCAATTACTCACCTCTTCCTAAGAGCAGAGTTTTGTACTTATAAAAACAACATCCAGTGCACCCCAGTCAAGTACTATGACTTCATATAAAATTGAGATTACATTCAACAGCTTGACCAAAGCACATCAAGGGCAGTATTCTAGCGCATTTGGCCCTGGCTTTACACTCTGGCTCGTTTTAGTTGTGAAATTGATGGGTTTATTAAAATATTATATAAAATATATGGAGTCAAAGGTCCTTCCTAAAAGCCAGCATGCAGGGCCATGGATTACACAGTATTTAGAAATGAGGCACTTCCCTCTGCATGAATAACAAGAGTCGCTTCATATTTTGTGTTTGTGCTTTTCTGTGCTCAGTTGCCTCCCTGGGGAGGTGGTGCTGAGCCTGGAGTGCTGCCACTGCTGGGGAAGGGAACTGTGCATCCCTGTGAGCTCCACACTCCAGCCAGGGGGCATTCCCAGCCTGTATGCTGCCCCTTTTATTGCATTAAAGTGTGCAGTATTAGTAGCAGATAAGCCCATGGTATTCCTAGCACATGAGCAAATTGGGCAAATACAGTGTTTTGTCTTGCTCTGAGTGTGAAGAAAGTGTGTGCCACAGTAATCCTTCTATTTTTTTTTTTTCTTGTTATTAATCTCTTTTTTTCTCCTTAACTTTTCTCAAAGCTATACTTCCCACAAAATTCAATTATACTCTAAAAGCCTGTGTTGGCATGAAAGATAATTAAAAGTCCACTCAAACCTTTGATTCCCACGTGGTCTAGAAGACAGAAGTTTAAAGTTAGCAGAGAGGCTGACTGAAGTGGGAAGGCGATGTTGGTGATGGAGCTGTTTGGATTGGAAGCTTTGAGGACACATCTGAAGGGTTTTCATCCTCCTCAGAGCAGGTGTTACCTGAAATAGGATCATGTTTTCCCTGATATCTTGACACAATCCATGGACCCTTGCCTTTAGCTGGCTGCTCCAGCATTGCTGAGCAGATTTGGCAAGGGCTGATTTACATGGGTCACTGGCTGGATGCTTGGCCGGGCTGCTCCTCCTGTGCTGACATCTGGCCAAAAACTAAAGGGAGCCTATCAAATGCAAGGCTGTGTGCAGCCTTGTTGTATGGGCCATGTACATGTTCACAAACATGAACCTAAAGTGTTCTGGTTTAAGTGAAATTTAAATATACTTTATTTATTATTTATTTATGCACTGAATACTTATGGAACTGGTTCTCAGTGACCACTATTCACAAATGCATAAAATGTCATAATGTTTGTTAAAAAGCTTCTGAGAGGGACACGTCTTGAATTTCTGTGCTTTCCAGTTTAGCATGTTATTCATGATCCTATACAGGAATAAAAATATATATATATATAAAGAGCCAGTTAACACTTGATTTAGTTTAAATTCATTCCTTCTACAACAAGAAAATATTCAGTGAAGGTTAGTGGTGCTTTTCTAGCACTTTTTTTCAACCTGAGTCAGACTGTGCTGACTGTGCTTACCTATATTCCTTGTATTCATCTGTATTGATTAAACAAAATTTCCTAGATACAGAAATCTTGTTTAATCAGGCTTGCTTATCGTGGCTTAAAAATGTTTCATCACAATTCCAGGTTTTTCTCTGATCTTCCATAGCTCTTGTTAGCATAGCATGTGAAAGAAACTCTTACCCACAGCAAAGCATTGCATGGTGTAATGCACCAGTCACTTTTTTGGGTCTCTCCTGGTGTTAAAATTACCACTCTCTCCCAAAGTTCAGCATCCAGCTAGGGTGAAAAGTGAGTACAGGTTCTAAAAATGTTGAATATGTGTGTGAATATGTGCCAAGTACTTGAATGTTAGCAAGAGTGGGAGGGAGGTTTAAGGGAAATTGTAAACCTTTTTCAAGGCAAGCAAAATGACTGAACTCTTTATCACTTCTTTTCATTTCCAAAATGTCACAGCTTCTTGCTAAGCTCAACTGAGTTGTCATCATTTATTTGTAAGCTGCTTGCTTGAAGGTGCTCTTTTAAAGAATGGTTATTAACCTTTCTATTTCAAAACTTGCTCTTATACAAAGCATTTTTCACTGGAGATGGAGTTACAAGGCAGTTTTTTCAGTATGGCATAGAATTTTTCGGGAGTTATTTCCTGAGGGAGGTAAATTTCCAGGGATTGCAGGAAGGCCCTCTGCTCCTTCAGCTGAGGTTGGAGCTCAACAGGTTCCAAACCACACAGTGCAAGTATCGCTGGGGAGTGGCTGTGAAGACATTGTGCCTTGCAGAGGGGCTCAGGACTGGGTTTGACTCCTGCTTGCCATTCCAGGGCTCTCCAGTGTTCCCTCTGTGCCCCCTGGGCATGGGGACAAGATCATCCATCACCTGTGGGATCTCTGCTTTCCTTTCCCTCCTTGGATCCCTGCAGCAATGTTATTTTGGGGTCTGCTGGCTGGGAAAAGCAGAAACCCAAGCACGCCCTGCCGGCTAGGGTGGGCTGCTCAGCTCTGGGAAAACCTCGGAGAGAGACCCTGTGGAAGTGGAAGTACCACCAGTGGAAACAGTGATTCCTCCTTCCTCTGTGGGACACTTTGACCATGTGTTGATTCATTGTTGACCAAGCTGATAATTAGCCCTTTCTCTCCTTTGCTGGGTGCATCAGCTGCTGGGCGAGTTGCAGAAAGCCCAGGATGAGAAACAGTGGGGTCAGGCAGAAATTGCAAGCAGGAATTTCTGAAGTATTCCTGTGGGCTTTCCTAAGAAACAGCTCGCTTTCCCAGGGACCGATGGAAACAGGCGAGCACTCTGGCACATGCTGTTCCCTCTCTAGGAAAACATTTGGTAGTAGTTTAAAAAAGAAAGCTTTACAGAGCTTAAATAATGCCAAAGATGAATTTGGTGAAAGACTGATGCTGTACATACTTTATTTGCAAGGATTTGGAATTTCCAGTGCTGCTTGGAGTTGCTAGCATTAGGTCCAGGGCTTGCCAGTCATATTCGGGGTTTTTTGCACCATCTCTTTTATTTTAATCAAGTTCTTATTATGGCACTCTTAAGCACATGGCTAAATAGTAAAGCTTTTGTGCTCAATTCATCTGTATCAACAAGGTCATGGCGCTCGTAATCATAAAACTAAAGAAACTTGATAATTGTGAGAACAGCTTCTGTTTCATTTGGGGTTTTAAGTAATTCATGTCAGTGTTTTGTATTCTGGCTTGTAAGTACTCAAGGGTCATGTAGCCTGGTTTACCTCTAAATAAATAAGGAATAATAAAAATATTTTTTTAATGAAAGCTAAATTGTTTAAAGGTTTAAGGACAGTCTTAAAGAAAATACAAAATACAGTGAAGCGTGTCATTCCATACAGTTTGGAGTGACCTTTGTCCACATTAATCTCACCAAAATAGGCTAAATTATTCTTCCTGTTTATATTGGGTTTTGTACAAAGTAAAAAATCAATATATTATCTGATTCACAATCAGCCTGAATGCATCTTAATGGTAATTGGAAGGCTTAAAATGTTTCACTGGGCTATGATGACTGCTAACTCCTAATTCCACTTAGAAAAATGAAAGGTTTTCCTGCACAGCAATGTATTGATGCATGGTGGAGTAGCTGGGTGGGCTCAGGTGCCCCTGACAGACAAACAGGCATTTCCTCTGGTGCCCTTTGAAGTTCTGTGTGCTGAAGCTAAGTACTGAATGAATATATTAGGCCATGGGGTAGTATAGAGCTGGAAAGCACTGGTGGGGAGGAGATGGGGTCTGGTGTTTTTTCTGTTGGTGCTTGCTTTCGGGCTCAAGGGATCCTCATCCAACTCCAGCTAAAGCAGTTCAGTTCAAGCTGGCATATAAAAGTTGAAGTTGGCATTTCGTTTTAGCCTACAGACAGCAAAGATGTATTTTATGGTTGCTTAAAATGCCAGTGTCTGAATGAGAAAGTTAGAGAGGGATATGCTGGCAAACAAACTCATAGGGGCTTGTGGATAGCTAATTTTTTTTTTAATGCAACAGCTGAGCAGGTGTCAGTGAAAATCAGAAATCTGTTGTTCAAGTTATTGTCTCTCATTTTATACTTGGAGCTCAAACAAGAATCTTTCTGGTGTTTGTCCATACTGCTCTTTAAACAAAGAGGTTCTGATCTATGGCCAGCCCTCTTTAAGCACTGTGATAATGCAGTCATTCATTATTAACAGAGAGCAGAGGAGAAGTGGAGGTCCCAAATACATCAGGAACAGCCAAGTGGGGAAATGAAAGTATCAATTATGTATCTGCCATGTTGATGATGCTCTTACAGAGCAGTTGTTTTCCCCTAAGGGAAGAATCCACTGAGAGAGCAAAGCATGTTCTCAGTGCCTTCTCTGGCAACAAGATGACACCTCCCCACCTGAAGCTTCAATAAGCCCCTTTCTTTAGCCCCTTTCCCTCCCAGGAGTGCTTGATGCTCTGCTTGGTCCTGGACTGGTGCCTGGATCTAAAAGGAGAGTGCTGCTGGCTGTCCTACAGGGAAGAGGGATCCTGTTTTCCAGCCCTGCCTCCACAAGTGACAGGCACCTGCGCCCCCAGGGTGAGCTGTGAGCAGGGCAGGCTCCAGCCCAGCATCCCAGTGCAATGAGCTGCAGGGTAGCAGCTTGCTCACTTGTAATTTGTTCCAGCTAAAGGTTTTTTTATTGCCAGCACCTCACTTCCATAAATACTGATTCCATAGAAAGACTGAAGGAAAAAATATGTCTGAGTACAGCTTCAAACCTTCATGAAGATGGTACTACAATTCCACTGGGTTTTACTACGGTGATTTACAGCGCCATCACCTTGTTTGGTGGAATTACTGTTTCTTGATTGTGTAGGAAAGGGAGCATAATGATTTTTAAAGTAAAACTGAATCCCCAAGTTGCACAAACTTGTCCTGTGACAAGGACATGAACATGCTGAGAAGGGCAGCTGAGCTGACAAATATATCAGCTTGTGCCTGATTTTCCCCACCTTGGCCCTAGTAAAGAACAAGTTACAGGGAGTAAAACAGCTGTGTGCTGTGTGGCTGGGGATGAAGAGGGTAATGAAACATGATGCAGAATGAAAGTCAGCTGCAACTTGGCAACTCCCTTTTCCTCATAGCAAAGAAGATAACTTAGACTGTATTAAGAATTATGATATTATACATACAGAAAGATATGAATGATTTTTATAATCTGTGGTTTTAGAATTGGAAAACTAGTATTTTGACTAAAAAGACTGTGTTTAATCATTAATTACTCAGGTTGTTCTGAGTATTTCGGAGTTTCACTATTATTGTTTATTCAAGCTGGTATCTAGCAACAAAGACAAGCATTTTAAAGGCAGCTAAAAACTGAATTTAAAAATAAACACAGTTCTTTCTACAAAGACAGCAGAGCTAAAAGCCTGTACAAATATTTGCAATGACAGCAACAATCAGAAATTTGTTGGTTGGGTTTAAAAGTGTTCTTGACCTCCCTGGCAGGGTTCTGAGGCCAGCAAGGTCACATAAAGAGACTATTTGCTTTGAGGTTGACTTGCACACATTTGGACAAGTGCAGTATGCTGTTTCCTGTACTAGAAAAAAGTTGAAGGTGTTGAAGTGGTGCCAGTATAGAAGAAAATGGTGCTCTTGAAAAGAAGCACAATGAGCTCTGGGCTGTCCTGTCCCAGGCATTTAATTGCATGACTGATCAAATTGCTCCTAATGTTTTGGGTATGTTCGTGTTCTGTTATTCGTAGATCAGGAGCTCCTTGTCATAGTACTCAGGAGTGGGGAAGCATTGGGATGGGAGCCCACAAAACCAAGCCTGCTTTCAGATATATAAACATGTTAATTGTGAAAGATTTGATTAAAGGTAGTAATAATAAAGGGAAAACCACATGTAATATTCATACATAATTGTGTTTGCAAAGGGCACTGGCTGGTTTGGAGTAAGTTGGAGTGGGTTCCCCATCTTTTTCATGCTGAAGAGGAAAACAGCTGATGATGTTAGCACTTCAGGTGATCGTTGCTTCAGCACTGGGTGTGCTGAAGGCATCAGAGCATCTCTCACACCTGTTGGCAGTGAGCTCAGGTGATCACTTCCTGGCAGAAGTCTTCCCTCTCTTCACAAACTTCTCTCCCCTTCACTCCTGTTCTGTTCCTGTCCCAGTTCAATGGTACATTCTCCAGCTCAGAAGTAGGGGCTGACTCAGTTTTAGAAGCCCAGACAAAAGGCTGTTTTGTCTCGGTGCAATGATAATGTGTTGTCATCTTATTGCAGGGGTTCTACACTGTTGTCTCCTTATTGCAAAAGTTTCACCTTCTTGGTGTTTCTCGAGGGCAGCTCCTCAGAGCACTGACTCTTTCTTCTTCACAAAGCAGCCAACTGACTCCAGTTCCCTTCTGAACCAGCCAACCACTCTTTTATAGCACTCTTCTTCTCACTGGTTACAGCTGTGGCCTGTTAAAGTCAGGCCTGTTCCTAATCTTTGATAATTGGCCCAGCTGCAACTCCTTAGGGGTAAGATTACTTTCTACACTGTCTTTATTTCCTTATATTCTATTCCCCTACCATAACATGCAGCCTTACAAATAGTCACCAGCATGGCTGGTGGTTCATCCAAGGTTTCTGTTGTGCTGCTGCAGAAACACGGGCTGAGATGTCTGCAAGCCCACTTGTGTGGGCAGCATCTCTGTACAGCTGTACCTGCGTGCTGCCTCTGCCTGCAGGGGTGATGCCTTCTGGGGACACAGCCAGAGATGTGCAGGGAAATGCCTCTGTCTTTCCAGGCGTATCTGGCATGGCCGAAAGGCATCAGGGAAGGATCAGCAGCGAGTCCTTTAGCCAGTGATGCCAAGTAGGAGGGGTTAGCAGAATCATCTCCTAACATCCTGCAGCTTCTCCTTTGGGATGGTGTACACCTCCAGAGGAGCCACCCAGCTGAGACCTGTGACAGCCTCAGGCTTGCTTGGGGAGGGGAGGGGAGAGGGAGAGGAGAGGAACTTTGGCTATGCTTTTACTCTTTTGCTAGGTGTTTGACCTGGCCTGTTTGGGGCGGATGGAGAGTAAATTGCTGCTAACTGGGGTGGTGGAAACCAGGGCCTCTCCTCACCCAGTTTCATCCCAACATTGGGATAACACACCTATTAACTACTGCAAAGGTGGTTGCTTTTAATTCCTCTTTATCACCACACAGGGGGTGAGAGGGACCACAGGTGCTTCAGTTTATTTTCACACTTCTAGCCAATATCTGCTGGGGAGATTTACCTCTTGCCTGCAGCTAAAAAGATTTGTTGTGAATTTATTACAGTTATATTTCTCCCCCATAATAAGGCAATGCCAAGAAAAGTCAGTAAAGAAGTATTTCCAGTTTTGCAGTTCTGGTTTTCAGATGTGATGTTTTAAAATATGAATACAGAATTTAATAAGACGAGTGCCTGCACCTTACTTTTAGGTGAAATTACAAAATCATCCAAAAAATATTTGAACTATAAATAGAAATATATACCATTGTAATTCAAGGAGATTTATCCCTTAATATTCAGACACAAGAAGCATTAATTTTCAATTAGCAGCTCAGTTGCTCAAAGTAGTTGGGTTGCTCTCTTATGTACAATACTTTTAGTTGTTGTTTTTTCTATCCCCCCACATGTCATTGTGCCTGGATTTTTTTTCCCCTCCCTGTTTTTGTGGAGGAGTTGCTTTGACCTTTGATATGATGTTTTGTATATCTGGAAAATGTAACTGTCTGGAAATTTTCCATTTGCTGATTTTTTTTCTCAAGTATTGGGGTTGAAAAAAAAAAGAATAAGCAACCTGCATTAAACCTATGATCCCTTTCCTTCTGGTTGGAGCCAGCTGTGTCCAGGGTGAGAGAGGAGGTAGCAAGAAGATTTTTGGCCAGATTGCTTTTAAACCTGTATAACAGGATGGCTGAGCATTTGCTTGTTCCTTCTTCAGGAAGCTGGAAGTGTTGAAGGGGAGGAAGAAGTTGTGTAGCTGTTCCAATAAGGACTGCATGTTGCCAACATGTCAATAATTAATTTACAAACACATGTTTGTGGGCATATTGCAAACATAGGTCAGATTTTTTTTCAGACTTTAAGAGAATCCCTGATGTGTTTGGACATAAGAAACAGTTGAAAAGAGAGGTGGTGTGATTGTAGAGGTCTGACTGCAGTGCTCAATGTGCTGTAGAGTACACCCAGCTCAGATGCCAGTGTAGATAGAGCAGATGAGCTCTGAACCATGAAGTTCCTGCATGGGAAGTATAATTCAGTGAGGTTGGGCAGCCCTGACTGGCCATGTTGCCTTTGATATTTTTAGTGTCTCTACAGAGTGTCCTACAATCATAACTTAGCTTTTTTCCCCTGTAGAATTAACCCTGTGGGAGCGAAAGCTATGCTGTGAAGTAACGCTGAAGCTGGAGGTTACAAGTGTGTTATCTGCATTTGGGATGCACTAGCAAGAGACAATTTGTGGTAATGACAGCCTGTAACCTGACAAACCAACCAACAGCACTTAAGCTGAGGTGGTTATTGTGACCAGGTAAAAAAAAAAAAGCAACATTTTTTGGACTTTACCCCAGTGATGCAGCAAGCACATGTCAAGCCCTAAAGCTAACCCTGTTTTATGTCCTGTTTCCTGTGTAATTATTAGGAAGCCCAGGTCAGGTCTCCTGCTTGCTTGCTGGGGATCATTGTCTTGTAGGACTAGGGCATTCTACCTAAGAGACAGATAACTAAATAAGCTTTTCAGCCAGTTAATCCCAGCTGAGAAAGTGAGAACTAGAAAAAAATACATCATTGTTTGAAACTCTGGTCAAATTTCTTCTCTGCACACTGCAGAAGAGAACAGTGTGGCTGAGCATCCCTCTGAGCCATGCAGCTCTTTGAAACGTGGAGCCCTGAGCATCCATGCTGTGACTTTCAGGGAAGCACAGGCTTCCCGCTTTTCCTTTGAAGTACCTGTGTAGCAGTACCTGTGCTTTTTGCAGAGCTTAGGTTGGGGCTCATCACAGGGAGGACAGATTGTGGCCTTTTGAGCTGAGCTTTCCACTCTTGCCAGGTTTGACTTTCGGCAGCAGGGTAACATTTTGCTTGTGGAAACAATGGGAGTTGCAAGGTTTGGACTTGAAGACATTTCTGGACTTTGGCACTGCTGATCCAAGTGTGATTCCAACAACCCCGGAGGCATTTGTGTGTGTATCCATGTAGAAACCTGGAGGTATGCAGGACACGGTCTCCATCCCTGCTGTGGTTTTCCTAGGAGGATTCCCTTTGGCTCTTCCAGGGCAGCAGCCAGCCTCCATATGAAGCAGCCACTACTGCCCAGCGTGTTCAGCTGATTGCCAGCAGGAGGTCCAATTAACATTTGGCAACATTGGCAGTTCCATATGGAAACTACCACTCTGCCGCCCACATTTGAACTTCAGCTTTTTCCTTTCATTTAATTAAAACACAATCAAGTCAATTAGCTCATGACAGAGTTTCTCCAAAGTTAAACTCCAGATGTATGGCAAGGCAAAAGCATGCAGATGCCAATTCATTGTGCTGCCTGGAGGTAGATTATATCTCTCCCATTTACCAGTTTATCCACCATGGATTAGCTGTATTTTTTCCCTTTCAAATAGGTTAAAAACAACAACAACAACAAAAAACAAAACAAAATCACCCACAAAACAAAAATGTGAGAAAGAAAAAAAAATTCCATCTGGTTCAGGTCAGGAAAAATAATAATTTGAGATACTTATTGAAAATGGCATTTTTAGTGTCAGAATGACTTCTGATTTTCAATGACTACATCAAACCTTTTATCATGCAGTGTCTTGAAGTTTGCCAGTAACCTTGAGGAATAAGCAGCTTATATTCTATAGTAAGTTGATGGCTTACTGCTAATTGGGGATAATAGGCAGCTGCAAAAACATGTTCATTTTGCTGGCATAAAAACCATGATTTCCAACTCTGTGCCCTCTGGCAAGTTGGTATGGAAAATCGTATTGTTGTCAGAAGAGGTTTTGAGGTCTCAATAAATCAAGAGGACTTTTGCAGCACATCCCTGTGAGGCAGCAGGGTGTAGTGGGAGGAAGAGGGAAAAAAAATAACTGTACCAGCTAACTGGTAGTTAATAAGCACAGAAAATGTATCATAAATCCACATGTAAGGTAACTCTGAACTGGGGCCAAGGCACCTTCTGCTGCATTTCTCAATTCATTCATGGTTAGATGGGGCAATACCCTGAGTCACCTGTATTCTGACAGGATGAAAAGGTTTTCCTCACATGCTTCAAGAGTGATGTGGAGATACCACAGCAATACTGCAAGAGAACTATCACTACTGAAAGTATTAGGCACCAGTGCTGCTTCAGTGCCTTGGTATTAGTGGGGCACTTGATTCTGTGCCTTTTTCCCTCTTGGTTATGTCGTACAGCTATAGGAGGAGGACTTTTCCTTCATTTTGCCACTCTTAACCTTGCTTTATGACAAGGATCCAGAGCAGAGTTGTAGTGCAGGTGGGTAAGCCTTGGTTGATGTGGGCAAGAGAAGGGATTGCAGCATGGTGGGGAAAGGAGAGAACTTGATATTGTGGTGGCACCTTCTTGTACTTAACAGCCTTGATGTGAGAAAGAATCCCTTAAATATATACCAGTACTCCAGCAGGATTGGATTCAATCAGTCGTGTAGAAAGGCGCTAGTGAGGGGGCACAGGTTAGGTTCTTCTGACTTTTCATTTTCACTGCCAAGAGAAAAAATACACAGAAGCAAAAAATACAGAACATCCAAAGTCATAAATATAGTCCTCTTTGATCATGAATTTCTTTAAGTCAAAGTTTTTAAAAAATGGTCTTAGTGCATTCTGATCACAAGGCCTGGAACCAGCAGAAACACGCTGTCTAGCTCACAATAAGTGACATTAGACTTGCTTGAAATGATCTGGTGGGTCGTTCTTCTGTTGCGTTTTGCTCTTATAAAGTTAGTTGTAAGTTCTTATCTGAAAAAGCGTTAGCGTGTGCCAGGGCTGATGTCTCAGTGTTGAAGTGTACCATGCCCTGGGAAAACTGTGATGGTTTCACACACCTGCCTCAGCCCCACAGCATCTCTGGAGATCATTCACAGCACTAAAATGTTTCCTCAGCAGCTACACAGGAAAGTCACAGGACCAGGATTCAGGAAGCTATTTGGCAAACATAAAATTAAGCACTTAACAATTCTGTGCCTCATACTTTCCATCTGTAAAATGGGGACATTGGTATTTCTTTCTTTGAATAGCATTTCTGATTTAATGATCTATGATTATCATTACTACTGTTCAGAGTGGCATCAACTCTGTTCCAAACTGGTTATAATTAGAATTTTTAGATGAATGAAAGAAATTACAGAGCCTATACGTGACAAACAGTTAAGCCCATGATTTATTTTGTGTCTCTAAGTAATGGCAGTTACTTTGTTGCTCATAGGAGTAAAAGTCGGCACATTGGAAGTGTTTGCAGGACTACAAATGGAAGACTAATTCTGCAATAGAAATAAATAATAGTAGATTTCTCAGGGTAGTTTAACTGTATGCTACAGGACATTGTGGGATGAGTCTTAATTGGTTCATGAAACAAAAAGTTTGCTAAGTATTGGCTTTCATATAATGCAATATGTTTTTGCAGTAAAGAAATCCTTCTATAAGTTTTGGCTCCAGTTCAAAAGCTTATTGTTAAATACACTTTGTTAGTAAGAAGCCTGACTCATGGCAGGCTGTGCTGGGAAGGACTGATTGCCAGGGATATCAAACAGACCTGTTCCCATTCCACTGCCAGAACAGTTATCTTTAGAGTTTGTTTAAGAAAGGATTAATTTTACCCAAAAGAAGCAGTTTCTGTTTTCACATTGCAAGGGTTTTGTTTTCTGTGTGATGATAGCTAGTTATTCAACTTCACCATGGATTGGGAAAAACTCACCCAAACATAAGTTGGAAGAAATTCTCCTGTAGTGACAGAAAACCACCGGACTGTGCAAATACACCAGATGAGCATCACGAGATGCAAGTTCTGCACAGCTGCAGTTGCAGGGCTGAGAAGCGCTGAAGCCAGGGCTGCCTTCTGGAACAGGAAAAATCCATGTTGATGCACACACAGCCTGTTGCAGTCTGGTCATGGAGGAGTTTAGCTGTTGGGTACCATTTCGTTTTCCATCCTTCAGTTATTTTTATTTATTTTCTTTATACAGTTGATGGTTTGGACAAAGCTTCAATTGCTAACTCAGATGGACCAGCCCCAGGATCCCAAACTCCCCCCTTCAAGAGGAAGGGCAAACTCTCCAACATTGGCAAAATCTTTAAACCTTGGAAATGGCGGAAGAAGAAGACCAGTGACAAATTCAGAGAAACATCAGCAGGTATGTCTGTGGCCCTTTGGTGGCAAATAGTAGAAAACACTGTGATGGTTTTGCAGGATAATATTTGAAAAGCTCTTTGAACTTGTTAGATGGCAAAGATTATTTAGGTACGGTATTTGACATAGAAAACAGAAAAACAGTTTGATCCTTGGCAAGGAAAAACTGAACCTTGTTCAGCTTTTGTCTTGAGCCTATCCACTAAAACACACAGCTGATTTGTTTACTATACATGTCCTCAACTGTATTGGAAAATCTCTCTGTCCTCCCGGTAGTCAGTGATTTGAATTATGAAATAAACCTTGCCTTTGTGGGGACAGAAGTCTGGGGCAGAAGCAGATGTAGCCGTGCCCAGCAGAAGAACAAAGATGAGCTCTGCAGCCCCTGCCTTCACAGAGGCTGCTCTGGCCCTTCCCCACTGACAAGGTCTGAAATCAAATGCTGTGATTGAATTATATTCTGTCTGAAAAGAGGGGTATTAAAGGCTGGGATTTAGTTAGCCAAACATAGTTGTCTGGGCCCACCTGAGATGCTCTGGGGTGTCCTGGCTGCTCTCCTAGAAGGTTTGATATCATATTTGTCATCCCTGTGCAGACAGCTCTGAAACCCTGAGGCATCTGAAGTGGCTGTAGACATCCATGTTTAGAAAGCTGAATTCCACCCTGCATATATGTGTGTGTGTCTTTTTGTCACTGCTCTAGCCAAACTTTCTCTACAAAAATCCCAAAATTCTGGTTTGGGATTTAAAAATTTGATGTTGTGGTTTCCTAAACTTGAATCTAATTAGAGTCCAGCTTCTGTGAGCTCTTTAGATTCATTGTCACAGTGCAAGCCCTCTGTCTACTGTCCTCCAAGGCTGTAGGCAATAAAACCAACTCTAGTCTCCTGAAGTGTTTTCAAAAGGCTCCCCTGAACTCTTAGAGGTACACTGCCTAACATTTTAAACCCATACCAACCCTTGACAGTTACAGCAAGGAGCTCTATGGTTTGACAGCAAAACTTCTGAAACAAATTTTTTTTAACACAAAAAGGAAAAATAAGCCATTTTCTTTGGTGTCTTCATCACTCCAGATGCCAGCTGAAGTTTTGAACAGATTTCTGAGATCTTGAAATCCTTCTTTCTCTCCTTTTTCTGTTTTTTTTGTTTTTGTTTTCATTTTCCCACATACCCTGCAACAAACGCCCCACAATTTCTTCTGTTACTGCAATAAAAAAGAAAAAAATCCCATCGGTCTGAAATCTCCTTCATCGCTTCCCATTTCCTTCAGCTTTTCCAGTACTTTTATCATACTGCTAAAGCAAAGTTATTTCTAGTTAATGACTCCTGAATGTTCTGCAGTTTCTCCTGGACAGGTATGTGATTTTATATGCAACAAGTTCTTCAGAGTAATGACCATTCATAAGCTGTGTATACAGAGATTCCCTAAACTTTCACAACCTATTAGCATGTATTAAACTGTTATGCCATTAAATAATAACACATGTATCATTTTCCAATTATTTTTTAAAAAACTAATATCTGGTAAGTCCATTGTTGTGTTTTTTATGTTGTACTGTCTTTCTTTCGAGGGTCTGAATCCAGTCCTGCAAGCATGACACATCAATTCTTATAATACCAAGGCAGAGCAGGTGCTAGTATTTCTTTTACAAAAGCAGGAAATTAGGCACAAAGAAATTAAGGTCAACATTTTCAAAAGTGCCTCCTTAGATACTCACTTCTAATTAATTCACTGGTTTTGTTCATGATGTTGTGGTCCCTCAAGACACTGATTTGCTTGTAAACTGTTCATGGATCACTTGTGTTTGTGTATGTGCTTCATGTGAGGCTGGAACTTGAGTTGAGAAGTAGTTTAAATTGCATTCATCCTGCCTTAGATGGTAATTTCAGGGATGAATAAAAATAGTATTCCCTGTATTTCTTGAGGAAATAGATCCAGGACCAACGGAGCCTGAGACGAGGCATTGACGTGGCAAGCTGCCCCTTGTTGCTTGCCCAGTGACACGGCAGAAGAAACTTGCTTATCTAACTTGAGAAGGAAATGGGAAGACATCCATTCAAAATCAAAATCCTACAGGATATCCTCTTCCTCACACTACTCAATCAGAGGTGTATATTCATGACCAAGTGGGGGCTGTCTGTGTGCCTGCCTCTTACTTGCAGGAAGCCCATTTCCTGGCCTGGGACCATAGGAGAGAGCATGATGATCCTCATTTATTGCCAGTCCCCTTAACAGGGCTTCAGCGTGGTAAATCCACATGCAGCTGAAGAAAGGGTTTCTTCTAAGACAGAATGTGGGCTATTGGAAGGAACTCTCACTACTTTCTCTGGGTTTTCAAAAGGCTTTTTGAAATAGGTCCCTGCTATGGCCTTGCCAGGACATGTTCCATGGAGCACTTCTTGTTTTAGGAGAAACTGGAAGATGTTCGTAAACAGCAAATACCACAAGCATCAAAAAAGGAGGGATGTTTAGATGTTAGATGTTAATATCTGTGCCAGTGTGGGAATGATGGTTGGAATATTTCCCTTTAGCAACATGTTTTCCACGGTCTATCTCAGAAAGTCTGTTCTTTAGGCACTGGCTGTATGCTTTTTGCCTAGAGGGCTTTCAGAATCAAGGGAAAACAAACATAAAATGCCATCATCTCAAGGGTTTCTCTCCTCTGCAATGTTTTGCTGCGAAGGAAAAGACAGCAGTTTGTGTCTTGGCACAAAGTAGATGCCACTTCAAAGCTTCACTGCAAAAGTATCTACAGAGAGGGATCAGAAGGCAATTTTAGCTCTTACTAGGTCAGAGAAAAATTAATAATCGGAATGCTCTCAAGCTTCTCATAGAGGAACAAAACTAAGTATTGGAGACTATCCAGAATCTCACAGCACTCTTTGAGTCAAAAAATGGGTTTTAAGACTGCCTGAGGTTTGCAGCTGCTGACCATCAGTAAGCAGTCTTTTTTGAGGGGATGAGGAAGGGGGGAGAGAGAGAGAAGCTACTTTTTGAGGTAAGTTGTTCCCATTATTAGTGTTGTTATTATTTGTATTGGGCAAAACAGCAAATATTTGTGAAGGGAGTAAGATTTACTGGAGTAAATGAGGGCTGCATACAAGACAATAAATTCACATCCTTTCTGATGGTTACACCAGAAGTCAGGGCAAGTTCTGCTGCTGACTGCAGCAGGGGAAGGATTTTTACCTGGAATTTTCTGATTATCTGGATCATGAGACTGGAGACTGCCTGCCTGCACCACCTCAGCCTTCTTCAGTAGGCAAGGACTCATAACCAGTTACCCTCACAGTCAGGACTGATCTCTTTGTAAAAAATCTCAATACATACTTGTACACAGTCAGAGAAATTGATCTTTACATTTTTTTATTGCTTAAAGTTAGAAACAGTATGTTGGTGTTGAAATTTTATATTTTTGACACCTTTATATATACATACATATATATCTACATATGTAAATGACAGACATGTTGATATATATATATATTCACATAGATAGATAAACACACATTCTTATGTACACATATTGCAGAAAAGATTTGTGCTGATAGCATCAGCTGGTCACTCAGCCTAATTGCACAGAGTTTTAAGAATCTCAAACCAGTCTGCTGAGCTAATTACTTTTGACTACTGTTATGTTTCAGTAAGCTCTCCTAAAATGTTAGAGTTACAAAGTCAAGCATGCAGAAGTCAGAAAATGTTTGAAAGATGATGCTGGGTGACAGGATGGTACAAAATGCTTTTGTATTTTAAATTACACATTTACTGTGTAAATGTGAACTATATTGCCTATTCTAAAATAAACCAAATATATTGCATAATCTTCAATAAACTATAAATTATTATGATGAGTCCAAGCTAACTAAATAATGCCCAGTATAAGTTCCTAAGTTGACAGGCTACTCATTCTACTTATACAAGGACACATATTTTTGCCACTTTGATTCAAATTAAGATTCTGCCTTTTTCTTTTTGTGAATTGAAATTATGGTACTAGTAGTGAACACTAGCTTGATTTTTTTGTGTTCTTTCCATGGGGCCAATAATGTTTAAAATAAATTTGCTTTTCAAGCTGAATTAATTGAGCTTAATCAGTTTAAATAAAACCACCAATCATGGCTAGCATTTTAGAAGATGGAGGACTGGGACTTAAGCTTCTTATCTGTTCACAAATTTTCTAATATGTGAAATGGAGAGAGTTATGTCTCAGGGTTGTTATGAAACCTGTGTAATTTATGAAATGCTTTGAGGTTTTTTAGTTTAAGTGTAAGAGGTTCATGCCTTTTAATGACAATTTTCATTTACCATGATAATTAATTCAAGACAGTTGTTAATTCAGTGTTGTAGAACTGAAAAAATATATCATCCTGAAAACTAGAGAGACATTGATGGGGGAAGGTCTGATCCAATGTTCTTAACTTGATGGAAAAAAGCATTGTTGTTTTCAAGTGGCATTGAATTGTCACACAGATATGTAAGAGATGACCTCATTTCACTGTCCCCAAGAAAAGAGATGTAAAAAGAAAGCAGAGAGAAAAAAAGAGTGGGAATTAGGGTTAATGCTGAAATAATAATAAAATAATATTTAGAGTGCTGGCAACAAAACAAGTATAAAGTGCATGTGTACGGTGCTCATCCTTCAGGGCGGTGCCAAAGAAGATTTCACCCTGCTTGTGAATGCACCTGCTCTCTAAAAAGACCAAGACACTCCATCCATGCCTGCCCACATGGTCCTCTATCTCCATGACCCCCCATCTCTCTTAAAACAGTCTTTGTGGGACTGCTCCCCTACACGAAAAACTCTTTGCAAGCCTAAGGTGTGTTCCTGTGCCAGTGTGTGTGACAAGGCACAAGCTTTAAAATATACAGGGGAGAAACTGGAAGAGCTTGTGAGTAATTCTGTGTGGGACCCAAGGCAGCCTGACTTGATCAGAGTTCAGGCTGCCACACTCTCCATGGAGAGAGTACTGACAGTCTGCAGCCACACTCACGGGCTCCTTTGTGCTGTCACATGTGAGTGCTGCTGGGCTCTGACCTTTAATGGACAGATCCCTCAAAGTACCTGAGTATATAGACACAGACTTAATGCCAGCTTACATTCTTGAGCCAGTAATGCTTGCATTTGTGAGCTCTTGATCTCACAGGCATGAGTAGCTGGAACTGGACTGGTTAATGTTTACTCCCTCCAGCTCTTCTGGCAGGAGTTGGTGCTGTTTTGATGGGGAAATGCATCCTGTGTTGAGGAGTTGCTGAATCCCTGCACTTTGCAGTGCGAGAAATAAACCTGGTACTGTAACTTTGGGGAGCACAGAATCTGAGGGACTTTTTGCAAGAGTGTGTAACGATAGAACAAGGAGAAATGGCTTTAAACTGAAAGAGGGTGGGTTTAGATTAGATGTTAGGAAGAAATTCTTTACTTTGAGGGTAGTAAGGCGCTGAACAGGTGGCCCAGAGTTGTTCTGGATGTCCCATTGCTGTAGGCATTCAAGACTGGGTTGGATAGGTCTTTAAGCAACCTGGGTTAGTGGAAGGGTGTCCCTGCCCATGGCAGAGGGGTTGGAATGAGATTGTTTAAGTTCCCTTCCAGCTGAAACCCAAATTCTATCATTCTGTTCAACCATCCCCTTCACTGATGAGGAAGGGGAGTGGGAAGCTGTAAGCAGTGATGCCTTCAGGTGCCTGAGCTCAGCGGGTCTGGTTGTGTCAGCAGCTGAGTACCTGCTGCTGGGAAAGGTGTTTTGCTAGGCATGAAGGGCAGCTTTCTCCAGAGAGTCAAACTGCCTTTCTCCCTGCCTTCCCAGGAGCCTGTCACTCCCCTGTATGGCTGAGTCACTCCAGCTGGGCTGGCACAAGTGAGATTAAACACTGCACAAGGTATTATCACTCTGCATACAGCAATTAGAGTGACCCTAGAGAGTGTTTGAATTGGTTAATGAGACAAATAGCCCTATCCCATACCATTAATAGGATGAAGTCCAGCTGTGCTGGACTTCACCACATGCCCTAACTTGAGGTCCAAATGTCACATGGATTTTGATGTCTGCATGTAAACAGCATCAGGACAGGAAAGTGTGAGACTACCTTTTCCTAACAGGGCAGTCAGGACTTTACAAGTGATGCTCACATTTTGTGAACATTATGCACCGTGGTCCCATGGATCATTGCAATAATCTCCCAGATCACTGTGTCAGTTTGGGGATGGGATGCAATGTGGAGCTATTCTATTCTAACATCTGTAAATGCTTTTTCCTATAAAACTATTCAGCATTTTTCCCATGGGAAATAAACATAATAATTAGAATGCTTCATGCCACAGTCTTGGGGTTTTTGTGTATGAGGTTTGGAAGTTTTTTTGACCTAAAAACAGGATGCTGTATTTTTTTTCCATGAAAGTCAACCAGCATCAATCGATGAGGATGTTACCTCTTTTTAAAACACAAATTTCTGGCTTTCTGTTTAAGGTTGTTTCTGTTTACATCTCTTTTTTTCCCTTTAGACAGCTTGCATGTCACAAGGGCTACTCTGGGAGTTGCTTTCTCTGAGCAGGATTTGTGTCTCGCTACTCACAACCTGTACAAAGCAGATGAAGATATCTCCGGCTGAGCTACTCAGCCTAGTCAGTGGGAAAAATGTACTTTTACATGTTAAATGTCTATGCTAGGATGAGTTCAGTTTCACCCTGAAAGCACCTTTTTCCACTGCCCATAAAAGAAGCCTCCAGGAGACTTACTGAGCTGAAGATACTGGATCATATGAGTCCCCACTTTCTGTGCCTGAAATTGCAGGGCAATATTTTCAGAGACTGCCCAAGAAAACCCAGACCACTTCTTCTGCAGAAACGGAGGAAACAAGAGTTCTCTTTCTATAAAATAAAAGTAGTTCTCTACATTTTTTTTCACAATCATCACCAGTATGAGAATAAATCTATTCTTAACTGTGCTTTTTCTTTAGTGTTGGAAAGGAAGATTTCGACAAGACAAAGCAGAGAGGAGCTGATAAGAAGGGGAGTGCTGAAGGAAATGCCTGAGCAAGGTGATAACACATTAACTAGAATTTAGCTACTAAGCACTAAACATGTATGATAAAGCCACTGTTGCATTGTTTCCATGTAGTATAAATAGGTATGAGGAGACCAACAGAGAAGTGTGAGAGATAATTTGGGCCAGCTGACAACTGAAGTTAAGTCAAGGGATTTGTGCTCTGCCATAGGTGCCCCAGCTGACCTCTGGTCATATCCTGAAATATTTTTAATGCTCCCTGTAAATAATGTGACTTCTGTGGTTCCTGCCTATTGTTTGCCAGAATTCTTTATAATTAGTGATAAATCTATTTTTGAGGCAAGGTCTGCTATCTAAAGAGTAAATTTCTCATTTTTTACTCCACTAATGTAAAAAATGATGAATTTTGGCTGAAAAATTACGGGCTTTGGAACCCAGAAAAATCAATATAATGCATTTCAGGTATCAAAAAGTACCAGTGCTGGGATCATATGGATCCAACCACTATCACACAGGCCACAATCACAAATGGCACCAGCATAAAACAGTGGGCAAGAAATCACTTGTTTCAAAATGCTCTAAGGTTTAGTAACTGGCATTAGCCAGAATTTACATTTTGAAAAGCATGAGTAAGCCAAGATAGATACCTCTATGTTACAGCAATTATATTTCTAGTGGTATTCTCTCTAATATTCTTCATCTTTTATAAATATCAATCAAATAAAAGTCAAGTGAGTAAAATAATTTTCTGTAGCTTAAATTAAATCATTTGTCATTTTATCAAGGAGTCTTAGAACTCCACATTTTCCAAAAAATAATTCTCTCCTAGAAATTGTATTTTTCTATGTGATTGGAAGAGTCAGTAAAGTATCAGTGTGTATGGGTTGTATCATACCCATAGATACTCAGCAGTAAAGGGTCTGTTTGTTATGTGCGACATCCCTTGTCCGTACAGAGTTTGGCTAATTATCAGACTATGACATTCAGCATAGCTGGCTTCTGCACTTGTCTCTGCTACTGTCATTGTCTTAAAACAAGGCTTGTAAACTCTCCATACCTCAGTTTGTCCATATGTGGCTTTGTTGTGGGTTTTGCCACGTGCTTTACTGTGTGACCTTGTCCTTCGAAGGTTGTAAATTGTATTTACAGTGGGAGCAGTTAATGAAATGTGGTAACTTCTCTGTTTGGTTACAGTCTGAACATAAATACTATAATTTGAGATAAAATTATGAATACTTTGGTCATTCAGTGTCCTTGACCCTCTCTTCCATTCTTAAAGGGAATGGGACTTTGAGTTCCTTACAGGGATTGAGCAAAATGAGAAAAGGATATAAGTATGAACAATTTCTCTTCTTCCTCTCATATCAGTCTGGTCTGTGTTATCTTCATTACATTGGGCTTCATGTTTGATGAAAATCGTAATTTTTAAGGACATTTTGAAAGAATATGGGGTTAGTTTGAAGGTGCTAAAAATAGAGAGGTAGGAAAGACAGTTGAAGAGTGTGAAGGTAGTTAGAAGGAATGGCTATGGGAATGAAAGCTAAAAGAGGAAATTACAAGGAGACTTGAAAAGTGAGAGGTAAGAAATGTGAAGAAGTGACAGCATTTCACATGGAGTGAAGAAGAATGAAGTGGAAAGTGGCAAGTGCCTCTTGGAGGCAGGAGGTGTTTGCAGAAGCAAGGCGTGAATACGAGGTGGCAGTGTCATAGGTGGAGGCGGAGAGGAAAGAGTGGATTTCAGAAGCCCTGGAAGAGAGAAGCTGAAGAAACTGAATGTTGCAGTTAAGGTAAGTGCAAGTGTCAGCTGTAGTAAATTAGACAAAGTTAGGAAGGCAGAACTCATTTTTTTACAAATCAAGTTGATGTTAGTGTGCAGAAGGTAATGGAACAATCACCTGAGTGGGGGCACCCAAGGTGGTAGGACAGAGGCTGCATAAATGTGTTGAAACCAGGGAAGTGCCAAACATCCAGGTCTGATAACACACAGCAAGGAAGGCAAGTGGAATTGCCACAGTTAGTGAAGAATCAATGGGAGGAATCAAAAGAGATGCCATGTAGGTTTGCTTACTTTCTGTATTGACAGCAAGAGAATCCTGCAGAAAGAAATAACCAGAGAAGAAAATCAGCAGCAATTTTAAAGTGCATGGAACAGAGAAAGCTGTAAGCCAGCAAGAATAGCAATTTTCAGCAACATAGAGACAAATAGGGAAATATGTTTTTTTCAGAATCAGGAAAACTCTGAAGCTGAGCTAGTCTGGGTGAGTAAAGTATCATCAAAGCTGAGAAAGAATTTGACTTGCAGAATTTAATTATGATACAGGAAGACTTCACCTTGGTTTTAAGACTGGATGATGTCTTTGTGGCATATTTTTATGAAGTAAATGGGCACATACATTCTGAGAACTTCTGTCCAAATTCCTGGTTTATTTATGTGCTGAGAGTGCACCACAGTAGTTCGGCAACTCTGCCTCCCCGTTGTCCATTTTTGGAACATGCTGGAATATGTTACAGCTTTGTTGTGGTCCATGCACACATTTCTTTGCTGTGTAAACCAAGCTGCAGGGATAAGAGAACAGGATGCTCATGAACAGTCATGAAGGAGGAAACCAGTATGGACTTCCAAGCCTACTACTGCAGAGGTATTTACCCATAGAACATGAAAGCCATGAAAGAGTTACTTTCCAGAGCAGATCTACAACCTGATGTTTCACGTTTCAGTAAGTCTTTCTGCTTTTATTCCACAGAAGCTTGAAAACAGAGAGATGCTGTGTGTTGTAAGTAGGTGCTAAGTAGTTAAACTGGGCAATGACTCTTTAATTTTCATTTCAGATGGTGATGTAACAGTAAATTTTGAAGCTTCAAATGGACACACCATAGCCATTGGTGAAGAAACCATACAGGAAGAAAATGTGGTAAAAGCCAGTGGAAATAATGGCACTTTATCAGAGAAAGCATCAGCATCAGAAGGAAAAAAAGAAGATCAGAAAGGTAAATTAAAGTATTCTTCACAGATTGTTTTTTGCCTACTTTAAATATTAACGTGTTCTTCCACTAGCACCTATACATGCTGTGAGTTCTGTCCTGCCACAAGGATGCCAGCAGAACCTGCTGAGAAGATAAGACTTGTGAAACACCAGTATTCCCTCACTGGTAGGCATGCCTTTTCCTGTGCATGCGGTAAGGCAATAAAGAGAAGCATGATCTGAACATCAGAGTGCATGCAGGGAGGTTCAGTTTCTCAATTCACTGTGGGCCTTTCTTGTAGCCATGGCCAAGCTTTGGTGTCAGGTTTTCCTCTTATGAAAGAGCACACTGAGTGCATATGCATCACCTTGCAGCATCATTGTGGAAGTGGCTCCTGGGTTGAATGTTCAAAAGTGTTTAAGTTACTTGAAAACCATCTATCATTTTGAAAGTAAGTTCAGCAAGTCATTCCATTTGTTTTTCATGGAATCTTAAACACTTGCAGTCCAGCACTTCACAGACATTCAAGGAGGTGTGTCACTACTGCAAACAGAAACTAGGCCATTTATGGAAAATAAACCCCACTTTATTGGGTTTTCTATAGATGAATTGTAGTAAATACTGGTAAATATTTAGCAGTCCCAGTGTCAATCTTATTTTGCTACCTTTACTCAGATCTACCTGTGTTTGACTCGTAAAGGAAATATGATTGGTATGGAATCACAGGATTTGAACCAATTGTATTTTCTTTCTCTGCTATCTTGAATAACGCACTATTTCTTTCCCCTGTCTAAAAGTGTTCTTAACTAGTATTTCATTTATTGGATTTTCCTAGCAGAAAGATACAAAAGATCAAGACCTTCATGGCTGGCTGAAGCCATGGAGGCAGGACAGAACAGCCTTTCCAATGTATTCTATTAAACTCTACCTAGTGATGAATGATCCTCTGGAGGTCAAGAGGGTCAGTTCAGCTAACAGAAAAATTTGAATTCTTCTCAGAGCTACGTAAATCACTTGACTATCTAAAAAGTGGATAGATGTGCAAGGAGAATCTTATGAGATTTCTAGTACTTCCTGTCTCCCAACAAGGCAGAAATACAAGATTAGCCTTTGTCATGACATTTAAATACGTCTTTCTTTTGGTGCCAACTAGGACCAGATGTGTATTGGGTCAGGGGAAAATAGTTATAAAAGCCATGGAAAACTCCTTTAAAATGGTTCAGTTTAACTTTGGGGTTAGATCAGACCACTTATTATTTTGTGCATCACTAAAGCGTTTTGGAACTGTCAGGATTTGGAAGTTTTCCTAAGGTACAGTTTATTATTTTAGAAATACACATTTCTAACCATGTTGAAATCCCCTTGAGCTGACTTTGCAGAATGTAGAACTCCAGTGAAGCAGGAGAGGTCCAATATCTATTTCAACATCGTATTAGACTCTGCACTCTCTATACATTGTTTTGACCTTATGGGGAGAAATTAAAAATGATTGCTGTACAGGAGTAGATTCAGTACAAAAGAAAGTATAGCTATCACTCCAGTCCCTCTCAAAAACTTAAGAATATATGGAGGAAGGGGAAGAAAAACAAAAAATGAGCAAAACTGGTATTCTAGGCTTCATTGAATCTCAGTATGAGCATCCAGAAGATGCAAACCCCTTAAAGTATACTTTCCTCTTGCACCTAAACAAGTTCTGCTATGAGTTAACATCTTGAATCCCCTGAAACAAAAGGAGGTAGATTTATTGCAGAGAATACTCTCCCCACAAAAGGCGTTAAGGATCAATTCCATGCATCAGAAAGGTTACAGGTTACACTGTAAACCCAGTACAAGCCACCCCACAGTCACTGTGAACACACTACAGTTACTCTTTATTTATAGCACACTAGGCAAGCAGGTGAGCCAGCCTGCTGAACTCAGTGGAAGAGTAAAGACCACAACATCTCACCTGACAGATTAATCCTGGGTGATTATTTTATGGCAGATGCAGTAGGTTTGCATTACACACACACCCCCTGGCAGAGCGAGGAATCCACAGCTGCAGAGTGGAGATTTGCTAATGCTCACATTAGGAAAACTCATCAGAGCATCAAAATCAGAGCTGAAGCAGGAATACTCAGCTCACTGTCTTCTGCTAAGACCAAAAAATGTGCAGGTGCTTCAGATCACAGCCCTCCATCATGAGAACTGAGGTATGTGGATTGAACACTAGCTGACAGACAGAAGTAATGGCTGCAAGAAGTTCATTTTCAGCAAGACTAATGTGAGGCTTCTAAAGTCATGAACTGAGGTGTAAATCTTGAAGGAGGATGTGTGCACCTGCCGCGTTTGTAAGATCCAAAGACAGGATTAATTCCTGCTGCTTAGTAGCACGGTGTTGTGCTGCATTTCCGACTCCCACTGAATCAAAGTTTGCCAAAAAAATGCATCTCAGCCTTGTGAAGTTATAAGGTTATTTTAAAATGCTCTTAAGAAGTGGTGGTAGTCTTTATTTGTCCTCTTCTTCAACTGGGTCTTGAAAATGGCCTTCTCATATAAATGTGATGACTGCAGCAGCCAGAAGCTTAAAAAGAGCACATGGTACAGGCATGTTGTGATAGTATGGTGAGAGCTGGCAGCAACAGATTGTAGAATGTGGAATATATTAGGAGTTAAAACAAGTTAAAGGAGGAAAGTTTTTTCAGCATGAGTTATGGAAATACAGTATCCAGAGGGCAAACAATAGGCTCAGCCATACATATAAAAATGAGTAAAGCAGAAGAAAGTGAAGAAGACAGCCCCTGAAAGCTGCCAGGCAGTTCCATAAGCTGTGTGCCCATCTGCTGCCTATCAGCTCACAGGTGCCTTTTATATGTGGTGAAAAATTTTCTTGAGCGATTTAATAGTATAACTATTACTCTTTGTAGTAATGATGACAGTCATACAAGCAGGGTGTTTAAAAGAAAATTTCTCCTTTATGGCAGGATGATAACAAATGACGGTTTAACATAAAGCAGCTAATTGATGGATAAAGCCTTGCTATTGAAAAATCAGATAAATCTTTTTCTGAGATCATTTATTCATGTTGTGCTTGCACTGGGTTGACTTCTGAATTCTATTGTTTTGACTAAGGAAAGTCACTAGCATCTTTTGCAGAAAATAGAGCTAAACTATAGCTATTTTATCTGTGAGCCTTGCAAGGGATACAGAGCAGCACGTGGACAGGCAGCCATGTCAAAGAACACCCTGGGTGTCTGGTTATTAACACCCTGGGTGAAGTCTCCCACTGTGCCTGGGCTCCTGAGCCATCGCACTGGGCTGCAGGATCCCCAGCAGTGCCCAGAGCTCCACGTTCCAGGTGGGGTCTGAGCATTGCAAAGGGGATCCAAGGAAGGGGATCTCTGCCTCCTGCCCCCACAGCAGTGTTGGACAAGATCAAAAGCCACATCAGTAGAATAGGTGTCAAAATTGTCACTGTTTGCCTCCCTGGATATCAGGACATAGCGTGGTAATGCAGCATGCCTTGCTGCACATGGTAAAGCCTCCAGGTACTGTGTCAGAGATGCTTTTCTCCTTTCAACCCTTCCAAGATGTCTCTGGGACAGAGGTGCATGAAGGAACCCCTTATTTCTATCTGAGTTCAGTTTGTAAACTTCGGTCTTACTCATTTTTGTCAAAGCAAGCTAAATCTTTTAATGATTCTTGCAGATGGTTCCAGATTTCATAGTTAGCTTGGGCTTGAAGAAGTGAAAGGCTCAGTAACCATCAGCAAGATACTGCCTGGAAAAACACTAAGAAGTTCTGTTTTGCCTACCGTCAGTCAGGTGTGTTAGGTGCTGCTTTGATAAATAATTGCATTGCAGAAAGCCAGAGCTCTGTTACAGGTGCTGTGGGTGATATGGGGCATAAGCTTCTGGAATGTTCCTGGGACATTTGCAGGAGATCAGTCTTCTCAGGTTTCCTTATGTCTGAAGTAAGCATGGGTAAAGGAAACAGTTTTTAGTCCTGTTTCCAAATGAATTTTTGGGCTGCATGTGCATATTTTTCCCCAAGAGGCTAAGTCTCATGTGAGAGCTGGAAAAGGTTCCAGGCCATAGTATTTTGGGTTTACAGGTTCTTTCCTCTGTATTTTGTCTGTTCTCCTTAAATCTGCCATTAAATTTAATCTTCTCTTATGGGCAGCCAAAGGAAAGGCTTCTTATGGGTAACCAAAGGAAAGAAGGTTGGAGGCACAAAATCTGGTCTTAACGACCATGCATAGTTGCTCTCTAATGCTTTAGTTTGTCTACCAAGGAAGGTTCTTCAAAGTCTAATTTTCTAGGTTCCTTTTCTCAGAGATATTTTCTGTATTTCCCCAAAGCAGAACAAAACCTGTTTGAATATAAGGTAGTAACCCTCATCTTCCAGGGTCTCAGACAAGAGCCTGCTTTGTCTCAGAAGATTAAACCTGCAAACCAGTCACTGTGAGAAACTAGGCAGACTTTCATCCCTCTTGTGTGCCTAGCTGGCTTCCTGCACTCCTGAGCTCTGCAGATCATTGATATGAGCAGCATACATAAAAGGCTGTGGGCTTTTCTGACTGACTCCCTAAGAATCTCTCACTCCAGCTGAGCTATTTTCTGGGTAAAACCAGTTCTTCTAAGAATAGTATATCTTCAATTCATCACCTGAACTATGTAAATGAGGCCAAATCCAAGTATTCTTAAAAGGAAAGCTACTCTAGATAAAGCTGTGTTTGGCCAGAGCCTGTCCACTAGGTCAGCAGGGCTGGCTCATGCTGGTAGAGTGATTGGAGAGGCTCAGGCTTTCACCCACAAAAACTGAGTGCCTGAAGAAAGCTCCTGACTTGTAAAGCTGGTTTGTTTTTTCAGTTTTTTTCTTTTATAGGAAACATATCCTAGTGTAGCTCCAGAATTAAGATTGTGCACATTTTTTAGGAACTATTCAATTATTTGTGTATATCTTTACAGAAAGTATAAGAGAATGTAGAAGCCTGCATGCCTTCCACCTTCCAAGATTCTCACAGATCAGCTGAATATGTCTTAGGCATTCTCCTTTTTTTAGCATCTTACTTCTTACACAAAGATTGAGCAGTAAAAATGTAGAATGATAGTCATGGGGTTTTTTTAACCTTTTTTATCTTGAAACTAATGCAAAATACCTGATTGTGGTTGCTTTAGGTGAGATGTTACACCTGTCCCTTTCTCCCCTCTCCTGTTTTCTACCCTGTCTCTGTTAGAAGGCCTCTTGCACTGTTGAAATTATGGAGTCAGTAAGATCTGGAAGTCTGCAGATGTGCAGATCTGCTTATCCATCTTCAAGAAAGATGAATTCAAAACTGCAGAGAGAGCTGCAAACAGCTTTGTGAGACAGCTGTCCTGGTTCAGTGTAGCAAAACAGAGCCCGAGAGAGCCTGAGTTAGATGAATGTTGCAAGCTGGTAAACAGCCAGGAGAGAGCATGGCTAAGGGACAATGCTGGCACAGGTAGAAAGGAATAAACAGTGCCTTGAAATACAGTTAGAGTGGAAATTGAAAGAAGCTTTTTAACAATTAGAATGGGTCTTTTCTTGAACAGAATTTTATTAGCAATAGCAGGAACAAAAAATGGAGCTGGTTAAATCTGAAGTTTATGAAAGGATTTGTCTGAGTTGACCACGTGCATCAGCACAATCAATGAGTCCAAAAAAGTGACAAAAGACACCTTGTCTTGTCCTGTGTCCCATGTTCCTGACTGACAGCTCCCTGGATCTTGATTAATCAAAACATAGTTCTCTGCGTAGTCTGGAAAGGAAACTCAGGATCTGCAAAACTCTTACAGAGTTTCATTGTGCAACGAGTCATCCTGCAGAAGACAGCAAACATACATTATTTCCAACTTTCATTTTACATAGTGTTGCTCCAATGTGTTGCATTCATCCTCCAGGAGGAGGGTGCTTTGCAGTTGATGGAGATCATACACTGGTGCTACAGGACTGCTGCTTTTCTCTGAGGTAGCTCCATGACACCACTCTACAAACAAAAATACCAGTGCTGTAGGACAAAATCCTCGGGTAGAAAAGCTCTGGCCCGCTGTTCCTTAGAAGTTCACAGAAGTAAAGAAAAAATTCTTGTATTTTACAACCTATCCTCTGAAAGTATGCCCAGCATTTTTATAGGTTCATTTGGTCCAGAATTTGCAAAAGGTCCCACTTTTAGTTTGCAAAATAAGTTATCTGATTTTCTAGTGCATGTGGCACACTGGCATCTTTCTGAAAGTCTTTCAGATTTGACAAGTCCCCACAAGAACTGTTGTATACTGAGTACTTTGTAAATCTGACCATCATTTAGGTGTTTACATGAGAACAGAGCTTTGTTAAGAGTCTGGCCCCAATCACAATTTCTAGAAACAAGAAAATCTGGTCTGAAAGTGAGGTTTGTTGAAAATCTGGCATTTGGAAAATTTATTCTAAACATAAACATATCATCGATCCAAATGCTTAATGGGATATTAACATTTGCTTTCTTGTTAAAGATGGAATTTATAAGCAAGTTGCTTTTACAGCAGATATTTCCATCAAGGCAGCAGTGGATAAAAGATACTCCTATCTGATGTGTTTCAGAGACCTTTTGTTAAAAGGTCAGTTCTTGATGAACAGATGTCTAAATTAAGAAAAACAACAGCAATAAAAGTGTATTGCAGCTGGTACTGAGGTACCTGGGGGATTGGTTTGAACAAATAGACAGGTCTGAACTGATTCAGATGCCCCCTTGTTTTGGGAAAAGAAAGAGCAGGCCTGAAGACCAAGGCCCCATGTTCAAGCAGAATCATGTTAGGGAGGTACAATTACAACTTAATTGTATCTGTAGCCATTTACAGACATCAGACCATCTCTGTCACTGTTCAAGATCAAGCCCCTGTTGCAGTTATTAGTTATTTGTATTATTACAGTGTTACTGTATATACCAGACATTTATTATAGCATCTTACACAGATGCAGAAAACCACAAGAATTTTCCAATGGACTTGCAGTAAAAGAAAGGACGTTATGATTAGGCACTGGAAAACAAGAGGACACCAGACCAGAGGAAAAAGCTCAATAATGGCAGCCTAAATATTGTCAGCTTTGGCACCACAGCAGAGGGGAGTTTAAGGGAGGACAGTCAGTGAATATTCACAAAGCCTGAGGGTCAGCAGAGGAAAAGCAGTGAAAAGCATCTGTTTCAAACTTGGCTTGTAACTGTCAAAAGCTGATATAAAATGGACTGGTCAGGTAGGAACTGGAAATCTGTCTCAAGTAAATGGGAAACTGTACCATGGGCAAAATCAGACTGACAGTGAGATAAAAAAATGGAGCTTACAAAGGTAAAAGCAACAAAGATAATAAGAAGCCAGGAGGAACAATATGGTCAAAGACAATAATCTTCATCACAGATTTCCTCCTGGCTATGAGCAAGAAGAAGGTTTGCTGTAATCAAGGGGCAGTCAAGACTGGATGAGAAGTGTAACTATCTGAGCAAGTAGAATGCAGCTGTGCAGGAGTCTGCCAGTCTTCAGATTGAGGTACATAACACTATGAAAAGAGCTGCCTTAGACAAAGATAGGGTTCCAGTAATGGCAAGGCATTTCTGTTAAAATAAATGCTATATAAACTGCCAGGTATAATCACAGCTTAAGTCTGCAAGCAAGAACTTTGATGTGAATGAACTGCTACGGTTTTGGTTTTCATTTATAGTTTTTAGTTATTTGTCTACAGAAAATCTGAAAATTATAGGTTGTCACTGGGATGTGTTTATTTGCAACTAAATGAAGCTTTAGCCTTATATTTTATTTTGTACCTTTTTTCCTGATTCAGAAGACAAATTCTGATATGCATTATTTAATCAGTTATATAGTTTCGTGTGGATTGATTGTATTACTTTAGAATATGGTGAATGCTGTATTACTTTTTCTAGGTTATCATTCTTTTTTTAACATTTTCTCTATTAATGACCTGAAACAAAACACAGTAATGCTATATAAGTAAACAAGTTTTAAATTCTTTCTTACTAGTAAACAAAATTTTAGCATTGTGGATCATTAGTTAATACATATAGCAAAGAATTGTTTACACTTATATATTATTTCTGATCATCATGTCCTTCAGGATCTTCAAAATACAAAATCATATCTTCTCTTGTCCTGTTTATTATTAATGGACTTCAAATTTTAAAATGTCCTGCTTTTTCAGAATTATATCACCATTTCAACTTTGAATGAAGGTAGGTAGAATTTCACAAGGAGACCCTTTTGCTGTAAAATGAGGTCAAAATGTAATAAATAAGGATGTTTCTTTCTCCATCTGAAGTCTTTCTATGGAAAACAAAGATGGTACAAGAATCTGTGCTCAAAAAAACCTATTTGAAAGTTGTAAAAGGTTTCTATGAGATGGTCCTTTCAAAGCTTTAGCAAAAGCATATTAGTTTATAATAGGCTGGAAATAAAGGAGGAAGACACTGGACAGTTAATTCCTTCAGCTCATGAAGACACGTGTGCAGGTTGCTTGTAATAACTGCAGGTGATGCATTAGGTTCATGTTAACAAGCCTTAAGCTAGAAGTTGGAAAGGCTTTGTTTCTGAGAGGAAGAATGTCTTTGTTGTCTAGCACATTATTTGTTTTTTCATCTACTAATCTTAAAATGTGTTGCTTATCTCTTGGGAATCTTTAACATGGGAAAGAAGAGAGATGAGATTGTCTATTTAATGTGTGTGAAGAGTGAGGCTCTAATAGGAACATAATGCAAGAAATGAAATGGTTTTCTCTTGAGTGATAGAAGAGACTGTTAAAAGTCTTTTCACTATTAGCTTGTGTCCTTTCTTCCCAGTCACAGTTTTCAGTAACATGCAAACAAAGCCTATATGATTCTGTTGGAATGCTCTTGCTTCTATAATAACTATTTTCAGAAAGGTTTGGGAAAGCTGTCTTGAGACAAAATGGGCATAGAATTGGTTTAGTTGAATAGATAAAGATTCCCATCTAGGAACTTCAGCTCTTCCACCTGGGAGCACCAAGTTTTACAGCCATAGTGATCATGTTGCAAAATCATACGTTGACTGTAAATGGCTCACGTACATTATTAACATTGCAGCTGGCATTACGTATGCACTTTTTAAATTAATTTCCTGGTCATCCCCACTTACCCTGCTTTGGTTTGCAGGCTACAAACAAACCAGAGGTTTTTTGGATGAAACTAAGCCAAAAGATGCACTCAGGAACTTGTACTCCCTCCACCCCTAGTCATGCATCTGCAGAACTAGCCTGAAGAAAGTCCAAAGTCAAGTCTCCTGAAATGCAGATTGTGGCTATTGGGTCCTCAGTGCTACCTCTTTCACTCTGCAGAGCCATTCCTATTGCACAGCACAATGCAGATAAAGACCAAATTCCTGCTGACTAATGAACTCTAGACTCTTAAAAGTGCAGTTGTGTAACAGTATCCAAAGAACCTGCAGGAGGGGAGAGCATTTCCATGCCAAATGATAACCTATCTTATTTAGCTTCATTTGTTTTTGAAGAGTAAAAATACTCTGAGGAAGTTACCCAAAATTAAGCTGCTAAGAGCAAACAATATGCAGCTCAGAAGAATTAATTGCTCCAGGGGACAATTGGGAAAATTTCCCCTATGTAGCCATGTGCAAGCCTGTGGCTGGGAGAATGGCCTTGTTCGCATTCAGGTTCACGTGAATCTGAGTTTTACAACTTGTTGATCTTAGCATGGGTAGGGTTGAAAAGAAGCTGAGGAGATTTGTGAAAGAAGTAAATAGCATTCCCTCATTTAGTTTTAAGCCAGCTCTTTAGTTTGGGATACTGAATGTAAAGGCTGATCCTTGGAGGGTTGGAATAGATGAGTCTGAGCAAAGCTCCACACAAATATTTTCCATGAGAAGATCCTGGGTTGAGGTGAGCAGTAATTTTCTTCTGAGGTAATACTTCATTAAGAGGCAGAAGATGAAGTCTCTCCAGATTCCCAAGGGCTCAAGCACCAGAAGTAGTCACCGTTGTGAAGCTTGCTGTTGGATTTATGTGGTGTATGTCTGTGTCAGTTGGCTTCTGTTCACTTTCTTACCCATAGAGAGCACTGGTCACTGCCCAGAAATTCCGACATCCCATGCTCCACCACTACCTAAGCCTAAGCCTAAACCTAAAAAAGCTCCGCTACCACCAAAAAATGCCAATGCCGCTTCCACCGCCAGCAGCCATAAGGGTAACGAAGCACCTCATGCTAAAAAAAAGGGAAAGGCTCCTGCTAAGCAGCCTCCTCTCCCGCCACCCAAGCCAACAGGTGCCAGTGCAAATCGAGAAGCTGGTGAGTACTGCCCAGCAGTGCAGCTGCCGTGGGTGCATGTGCATGGGGCTGCTTGGCTTGGTGACTCGTGCCTTTGGACAGAGCAGTGTTACTGAGGAGCATGCCATGGGTGTTCGTAGAGAGCTTCCTGCTGGGCTCTGGTTCTGCTGGCCACAAACACCCCAGACAATACACAGACCCCCTCGCTGTTGAGTGAACCTGTGTACAACACCGAGCACAGCAGAGACAACGCATCAGAGACAACACTGAATTCCCAGTTCTAACTTCCTATTGGAAGTATCAACTATTCCAGTTAATTTGACAATATGACAAGATCACAAAGAAGTTAAGAATAAAACCATGAAGGCGTCTTAAAAGACTGGTGAATAGCAATTGGTTTAGCTGACAAAAAAAAATGACAACCTTTAGAAATGACCAGGCTTCCCTCGGGTTCTGTTATTCTAAGTACATACTGGAAATGGAAGATATCAGTCATCAGGCACATAGCACATGTGTTTATCACCACACTATTACATCAAAATTCAGCAGTGATGCAAGAGTAAAGATTATAGGTGGATGCTCTTAAGGTACTGATTGTGAGTTTGAATGGTTGCAGTGTAGACAATGACCAAAATTGAAACATCCACACATAATTTGAACACAAGCACTATTGTGATGAATGGGCTCCATATATGTATTGTGTATTGACAAATTTATACAAGCCCTGTGTTTTCAATCTCTGTCTTTCAAAGCCCTCCAGTCCCTCCAGTTTTTTCTGCAAGTATTTCTCTTCACAGCTTGTACATTTTGGCACATTTTGTATTTGAAGCATACAGAAGAGGACTGTTTGAAAACATTGCAAGACTTCTAGAATTACAATAATAACTTTGCCATAAAATATCCATTAACTTGGTATTAACTGTCCCTACTACATCAGACGACTACAAGAATAAACATTTTGAAAATCCAGAATTTGCTGCTTGTATTTCACATGCAGCTGGGAAACTCAG
Organism: Calcarius lapponicus; assembly: GCA_039654755.1. Classification (NCBI taxonomy): domain Eukaryota; kingdom Metazoa; phylum Chordata; class Aves; order Passeriformes; family Fringillidae; genus Calcarius; species Calcarius lapponicus. The sequence goes on from CM077465.1 coordinate 60,620,875, forward strand.
CTCTTCCTAGGTGAAGCAGCCTTGTAACAGCAGACCTTTCAGAAATAAAGCAATCCATCACATAAAGAACTGTTTATACCAGTGGTTAGTAAAAAGCTGTCAGGTGTCTGACTTTTTAGACTAAAATACATTCAGGTTCCAGATTTGTCTTCTGTTAGCCTTGCTGCAATGTCAGCCAGTGCTTGCAGACCACACAGATGTAAAATATATCCACATCTATCCCTTATTCTACTGGTAATTTCTTCCAAATTAAAAATATATTGTGTTCATTCAAAATGGGGCAGTACTTAATAAGCAGAGCTGGCTTGGAACAGTGTTAGTACAAGAGGTTTGTCAGATCCCCATGAAAGTGAACACATGATGCAGCCAGTGATCAAGTCCCACAAAGGAGGAGGGGAATATGAGTAACAACAGAGCCATGGCTCTCCTGAGGGCAGCCCAGCAAGTTTCCATACTGAAATAGTGGAACTGGGAGAATGGGACTTAAACAGAGGCATGGATGTATGCCAAAAGGCAAACAACAGCCATTAAATTTTTCATTTAATCAGAATTCAAATCTTCTACTGAAAAAGAGGCATGACAGAAAATTGTCAGCCAGCCCAGTCAAAAACAGCAACAGCAATAGCACTTTTGACCCATGTGGATGCGTAGGGGGGGTTTTCTGTGGGAGAAATCTTTTAAGTTTCTGTATCTAATTGCAGGTTCTGAGAATAATGTAAGGATTTTTACAATGGAAACATGTTTTGACATTTTCCCAGCCACAATTGTGTGGCCATATATTTGTACTATGCTGCAGTTGTTAAGTGCAAGCATGTAACTGGTTCTGTTGACCTCCAGCCTGCACTGAGGGGGATCAGAACCAGAGCCTTTTCTTTCTACCATCCACCTATTCAGTAAGATTTCTGTTAAATAATATGCAGGTTGGAACCACCATCTATTACTGCTGTAATTATGAACTTCTGCCAATGCCATTTTTCTGCTTCATTTTGTTTTGCACACAAATTGAGTGATTTGTACCTGATGTGGGAAGATGAGTGCAGTATCAGTTGATTCAGGACAATGTCCTTTACAGCCACCTGGGAGCACAAAGAGGAACAGGGATTTGCCTGAAGTTTCTATAAATTTTTTCAGATATACTGAAAGCTTCACAGTTCTCTAAATGTTTTTAAACCATAACAGCTACAGAAGAGAACAGTAAAGTGTCTTTTGAATTAATTTCCATCTCCTTTGAGAACAGTCTAACTGTGAGAACTGTTTTTATATCATGAACTTATTATGGCCAGTATCTGCAGTTTGATTATCTCCCAATCTGCTGGGGGGTTGTTTTTCTTTAAATGCTTATAAGTAAAGTAGGCCCTTCAGCAGATTTCTATTACAGCTTTCTGTTTTACTCAATAAGCTTAGCCAGAAGGCTGCTATTTAACTTTATAATGCTTTCATTTGTTCTCTGGAACTTAATGAATTTTTAGAATTACATCAGAATTATTTGCGTCAGATGCATTTTGATGAAAAGAACTGAACCATTAGATGGTTGTCATTTTTATTGCTTTTTAAATGGAAGTCAGAAGTTTGAAGCTCCCATCTCAGGTGATGACACAGCATGACATTGACACAGCAATTGGAAATGTGGCTGGAATGCACATGGAAATGTGAGCTAGCTGAAGTGTATAGTGAGATTCTTTATACATATATGCTTCAGTATGGTGAGCATCACAGGATTAAACATCCAGCTTGGCCAGCTTGTACAGCTACTGACAAAACCTTGTTTCACTTCATTTTCAAGACTGCCCAAGTTGGTCACTGGTAAGATGAAGGCCTCCAGTACATACAGGAGGCCTCCAGTGCCTCCTCCCTTCTGCAGGTCATTTGTGCACAGTGACAGCAGTGGTTTCTGGCTCTCTTTTGTGGACAGACCCAGCTGGACTTGAAAGCACACCTTGTTTTGCTGCCCCTCTGCTGTTTGTCATTACGTAGTTGCAATAAATGTGAAAGGTAAATTGACTGATACTCAGTAACAGTCCTCAGATGTTCATTGGAAAGTATAAGGAAAATCACAGGGTTTTCGCAGCAATCAGAACAACAATTCATGTAGTAGGAAAAGTCAGGCAGTGTTCTCTGCCTGGGAGCCTTTTTATTTTTTTAGCTAAGTCACTACACATATTTTTAGAATAAGTAGTGGACTTCTTAGATGATGTCCAGGCCAGGTGTAACAGGCCAATTCATAATGCTCAAAACAAACTCCTACCCATTTGTAAGGTTGGTCCTCTCTGCTGTCCTTGGGCAAGTATTCACCATTTCAGTGTCTCCCACACAAAGGTGAAATTGGAACTGCAGCATTTAATCATCTCAAGCATTTACATGAGGTACTGTAGAAGTATCAAGTGTACTTTTTTTAAAGACAAGCACAAGTCAATTCATGCAGAAAATACAGCACAAAAATCATGTAATTGCAAGACTGTAAAATGCCTTTTATTTTCTTGTTTTAGCTGGCTCCTCTCATGCAAAAAAACTACCAGTCTCCAAGTCTTCTTCATCACCATCTCCTTCGTCCACATCATCTCATCCCAAAGCCTCTAAGGAGACTTCCAGCAAATCTGGCACATCAGGGACTCCCAGGGGCAAGAAAAAACCTGGGAAACAGTCAGCCCCACGAACAGCACCAGACGGGGCTGCTTCTTCCCCCTCAGGTGCGACAGCCGACAGTGTGGAAGCGAAGGCAGAAAAAGCCAAGCCTGAGCAAACTTCCGTAGTCATTTTTGAAATGGACAACGCGGACCAGTCGAGCAAGCTTGTGGTGCCCCCTCCTCCCACCGCTGCCCCTCCTCCACCTCCACTTCCACCTCCTTTGCCTGCAACCAGCCAGCCTGCTGGCTCCTCAGATGGGCAGGATGTGTCAGACAGCTGTGTGGCAGGGCCACGCAGCCCTGGCTCCGACACAAAGGCTCTGCTCCCCACCGAGCGTGGCACAGACCCGAGTCTGAGCAGCGCAGCCCCAGGCAGCGCTCCAGGTGCCGGAGGAGAACACACGCAAAGGTGAGACACTACACACTACGGTTGTCCTGGGGGAGTAGTGAAGCCAAGGAAGCCACATTTGTTCGCACTGTAGGCACCTGGGGATCTCTTCTGCTGCTTCTGCTGACTGGGAGCTAATCCTGACTCCCTGCTGGGCTAATCTGCCCCCGAGCAGGCAGCACAGGCTGGATAGCTCAGTCCTTCACAGGTACAGAGTGTTCAAGCACCCAGGCCGCTCTCAGCCAATGGCTACCTTAGCAAGCCCAAAGGATATCAGCTCTTTAGTGATTATCAGCTCTCTTAGGATTCCAGCTCTTTGCTTGCTAAGGCGCCCAGGCCGGGAAGCAGACGCGAGAGAGGAGAAGAAAAACATCCTGGCGTTCCACAGCGATGGTTTTGTTGAGGGGTCTATGGAGGGTTCTGGCAATGGCTCTTCTAACCAGAATGGGCTAAAACAGCCCCTTTTTATAGGGTATAAGGGCATCCAAACTTGTCCAATAGTAGGGGTTAGGGGAAAGTGACCTATGGGGTTACAGAGATAAGCTGGGGTCCGAAAGGCAGAAGTACAAGAGCTTCTTTTGCTATTTCATCATGACTTAGCGATTCCTATCCTTAAGCCTTGGCCCTCCATGGGGCCCTAGCCAGCTTGGAGCCTGCTACAGGGAACAGTTTGTGAGGCACCCAGCACAGTTTGTTCCTTCCCAGTGCCTTTGAGCCTTTCACCTGCAGCACCTCATGTTTCCCCAGAAGGTTGTTGCTCGTGACCTGTCTCTTACCTCATTGTGTGGCTGGCACTGGGGTCAGCAGTTCAGCTCAAAGCTGGTGACACTTTTATTTATCTCTCATAAAGGCAAACAAGAAATTATGCGGAATTATAAGGGAGTTCTTTTCTGTAGATGTCTTTTTTTTTTCCGTAGATGTCAATAAATATCTCACTGCTAAAGTTCTCAATTCAGTTGCTGAATTTGCTTGAACACTTGAAGGTTTTTTTCAGGCTTCTGTTAGTAGGTGTTTGGTTTTTTACTGCCTAATAACTTTTCTAAATCTCAGATATAGTAAAAACTGGTCAAGAGAAAGGTCATAATTACATTTTTTTAAGCAAAATAGTTGGCAGAAAAATGAAACTGGCTTATTAATTTGTCTTTTCCCTGCCACAAAAATCAGCATCTTTTATATAAATCCAAGAGGGTTTAGTCTAGATGCCGGTAGCCTAGAGACCTTCCTTTAAATTCTTGCTGGTACATCTGTTGCCAGCTCTACGTTCTAGTGCAGCCTCTCCCCCTACTCTGCCCTTCCTGAGTAAAGATTTTCCCAAGGCAAAGGGCAATCTGCTGTTCATCCCCAAGTTCATTAGTAATGAGCATGAACATTTTGAACTCAACTGCAATGAGACTGTATCTACAATAAATAGGGTTAAGCTTCCAGAACAGGGAACTTTGCAGTCCCATCTGCTCTCCAACTTGCTCCTCTCACCCCCAGCTTTGTAAACTGTCCTCTCTCTCAATCCCACCCCACAAAAAATAAAAGCCATTTAAGATTTCTCTTAATGCAGTCTTTACAGCACATCATTTGGGATTGTTTGCATCCTTTTCCCTAACACACATACATAGATACATATACATATCTGCATATGTTAAAAATGTCTTATATATGTATGTTTTTTAGAAAGGAATTACTTTGATTAACGGAACTTTTATTTTCATCCTTGCTTATTCAATTGCTTCTCATTGGTGTTTTGTTCTGCTTGCATTGATGTGTCACCCTATCTGCTCATGAATAAACAGCTTGGCTACCAAAGAGGACCAGGAAGGGGAGGCTCCAGATGAAGCATTCTCTGAGCTAGTGGAGGAGGCTTCTGACACTGCTGCCCCTCCCGAGAGTGAAAGCAGCAGAGAGAGCCACGGCAGTGACTCAGACTCGGATGGGCCGATCCTGTACACAGATGATGACGATGATGACGATGATGACGAGAATGCAAGTACTGAAAGTGAGCATCCTGCCCAAAATGCTGCCGTTCTCAGATTGCGTTTTGTGAGCGTGCCTGACCCGTGCCAGTGTGAGGCAGAGAGAGGAATGGCTGCAGGGAATGCTTTTAGGGGATTTAGTATTTTGTCGCTACTGAGAATTGAGTGTCCTGCTTCTCCCAGGCAATGATGATCAGAAACCTGCTGGGGCCTGTGCATGGGTGAGAGCATGTCAGGACCCAGGACATTCCTCTGGCTGCCCTGGGTGATTAGAGACCCTGGAAGGGGCTCAGAGACCTTGGCACAGAGTCAAGAACACCTGCGCCTTCGATTTTAATCCATGGAAAAAATTACCAACTTTGTCTGAAGATTTACAAGCCACAAGAGTTTGAGTAGGATGATAGTTAATTTGTCACAGGGTGAAAAAGTAGAATTTTGGGGTTTTAGAATGGAGGTTCAAAAAGCAAGATGGAAGAATCTGGGCGTGTGCTATCCTTCTTCTTCTTGTCCTCCATCTTCTTCTGGGATGGTGACACTTTTTGATTGGTTTAGAGTAGAAACAGACTGTCTGACATCGGTGATAGGTATTGGAAAATTGTTATAAATAAAGTACACATAGATTGTAGTATAAAAAGTTAACACCGCCCCAAGGGCAGAGGTTGTGCCACGACCCAACCTGCTGGACAGATCTCAGCAAGTCCGAGAAGGAATGTAATAGATAAGAAAAAATAAGCAACCTTGAAAAGCAGAACCGACAAATCTCGACTTCTTCTTCGGTCGCGAGGCTGGGAAAAAAAGACTTTCTAGTACCTCAGGGGTCATCTCAGCCACAGAAACCTGAGAAGAGCAGATCAATCATTGCAGGGAGGAGAGCAGAGGGGGGGAGGAACAGACTCAAGAGCACATGAGGGTGGGACAAGGTGGAGACCTTAGGGCATCATAAGCCATTGATTTGGTCTGCCCACACCATGAGTTCCTTGTGGGAGTTACAGGTGTGGTGGATGACAGAGGAGGCCCATCAGTCAGCAGCTTCACTGTCTGAAAGTCACTTGTTCCTCTTTGATCAGGATGTTTAAGCATTGGAGCAACCTTAGCAGGCAGAGCAGATCACAGTAGATTACATCTAAGTTTCACAGCTTTGAAATTTCACCTGGGGTCATGACTCTCTCATCGCCTTAACTGAGCAGAAGCCTGGTGGTGCTGAGGGGGTTGTCCTGCCCCCATTCTGCCTAATTCCTGCTCCCAGCTGTTTTTTCCTTAGGCTAGAGTTCATGTTTATTTTTGTAGGAGCAGCTGTTGTTGAGCTGATTTTCAGTAGAATTTGTGGTTCCTTGATCCAGCTAACCCAAGGCTTCTCCTTTGCTTGGGCAAAGGAGGTGGCAGCAGCAGGCTGTCAGGAGCATGAAGGAGGGTAGCCCTCCCTCTGCCTCCTCTGGGGTGGCTTTATGTCAGTATGAAATCACCATCAAGCCATGGTTTGAGAGCCTTGCTCACAGCTTTTTTGGAGGAGGTGCTTCACTGTTCTCAACAAAGAAGGCTTGAATGCTAAGGTTCAGTGTACCAAAGTGGCATGAGGCAAAATGAACATGGTTTTTGGTTGCTTTTTTTTCCTTAGCCACTGGTGCAGGAGAAGGTGAAGTGCTAGGTAGCTCAAGAGGCTGAAGTCTTCTGCAGTTCTTTGTTGGGTTTGAATACAGGCCAAAGTGATAGAAACCAAAAGTTCTTGTGTTCACACAGCAGCACAGTATCTTATGGAAAGGGAGCTGGGAGTCTGTGGTCTTACCAAACTGCCTTACACAGTGAACATCTGCCAACCTAAGGCATATGTAGCCCACCTTGGTCAGAATGTCAAGACACAAGGGAAATACTATAAAGGCTGTGAAAAATGCCCTTCCTTCCACAGCTGCCTGAAGCTAATGCTGGCCAAGCTGCAAAGCCCTTGTCCCTACAGTGTCATTTTTTTGGAGAACAGATTGCTGCAGTGTCTGGGGGTTCCTGCCTAGGTTACTTTACAGGCACTCAGAGCACTTTTCTAAGCTGTATTTTTTGGTTTAGTTTACAAATAACTTAGAGATGGAAAGCACTATAAAAGAACTAAGTGGTAATTGATTGAAAAAAAAGTTGAAAGAATGAGGGAAATGATGATAGAATGAGACTAAGCCATTTAAGGCTGAAGAAAAAGAGCAGCAGGTTGCTAAATATACTAAGTAGATAAATAAGCCAACCTGTAATGTATTAGACTTCAAAGTCATATTAGTGCAGATTTGTCATTTTTATCCTATCACTTCACAGATGACAAGTGATGTTTGTATCAATTTGGCTTTTCCCTCCAAGCCTTTTAGCTTTTTATTTTCATGAACTGAGATAAAATTTTTCTTTTGATGTTAATTAAAATTCCTCTCCTGCATGTGGGAACAAGGTTGCTTTGGGGAGGTATTAAAGTTCTCACTGGGAGTTTTGTGTCTGTAACCTGAGCATGAATGAACTAAATCTACCCTTCTCCTCCTTTCCTCAGGCTCTTTGGCAAGTAAAATTCGTCGTAGGGATACTCTTGCTATCAAACTTGGCAACAGACCATCTAAGAAAGAGTTAGAAGACAAAAACATCTTGCAGCGTACATCTGAAGAGGAGAGGCAGGAAATCAGACATCAGATTGGAACAAAGCTTGTGAGGTATCAGTCACAGGGTCAATGTGGTTTCACTGGGTGGAGATGGAGGAAGAGAATTGAGAAACGCTGGGTTCATGTTTTAAATGCAGCCCAATGTGCACTGCAGGATCTTTGTGGTACAGCTGTCTGGAAAATGATGGTTTTATTTCTCACAAAACTTTAAATTGTCAATAATAGATTTTTTTGTTCTGCAAGAAACAAAACCAGAGAGCTTTTGGGGTTTTGGGTACTTTGGTCAAAAAGGGAAAGAAGAGGAAAAGGGTAAGAATGAGTCCACAACAATCAATGCCGTGGTTCTGGTTCTTTCTCAAATTTGTTAGCAGAACTTCCACTTGTATATCCATCTCAGGCAGAGCACTAGTTCCTGACCCACAGAGCATCCCTGTGCGTGTTGTCCTTTCTGACCCTTCTTCTCTTCCCCTGGCTCTCCAAGTCCTTCATTATCATATGCTGATTCCAGCCAGAGAAGTTGAGCTGGTCAGTGTTTAGTGTTTTACTGTACCCAGCTCTGAGGCACGTCTTTCTCAAGCTGTTAAACTGCTATGGGATGTATGTTACTTTCTCCTTCTGTACTTGAGAACATTGCATAAAAAATTCACTTGCCTTTTACAGTTGTGTTTTTTTTTTTTTTAATCTTCATGTTTATTTTGGCTTTTGTGGTCTCTGAGAGTAGACTACAGCATGCCTGTATTTTGTTAGACCTGTCCCTGTTTCTGTTTGGCTCAGGAATGTTGTCCAGATTTGGAGGATGTCCTGTGGTTTTTTTGAGATTCCCAGATATGGGGTAGTCCTGTTGGTACTGCTCCAGTACAGAGTACACAGCCCTGCATCAACACCCAGAAGCTTAGTTGCCCTGTGAACTGGGTGTCTGGCCAAGGCAGCTGTTTCATTACTGAACTGTAAGAGTGATACATCTACTGTGCAGAGCCCAAGGGTCATTTTTCTTTTGCCAATAAAGAGGCATGGTTGCTATCATCACTTTCCTGAACAAATCCCAGCTCTGGTGATCACATCCAGCTTGTCAGTCCTCCCCTGGGGGCTGCAACTGCAGAAGCTGCTTTGGGGTTCTGCTGGAGAGCTGAAAGGCAATGCACACAGCTCTGCCTTGGTGGCAGGAGACAAGATCTGTGTACATCAGGTATCTGTGCTCATACCCAAAATCACATCCAAGTTTGATGCCAGTTTCTTAAAAAATCCTGGCCTGGCGGTCAGCACCTGGCAGCATCGAGGTCTGGTTGAAAATCTGTTCCCACAGCTCAGTCAGGGTTGAGTCAGGTCCCCACCTGGGACTGCCTACAGCTGGGACTGGTCACCTGTGGTAAACCTGCCAGTCCTCTGGGACAAATCTGTAAGTCCAAGAGTGATTTGAATTGGATGAGTGTCACAAGGCTAAAGACAGCCTGTAGTGAACCGTGTGAGTGTTGATCAACAGACACCTATCTTGAACACACATGCAAAATAAGTTTTACTGCTGGAATTTTTCTTGCTCCTTTTCTAAAGTGAACAAGTGGACTTGTTTAGCAAACACAGAGACAACATCAACCATGTTTTTCCCAGTACAAATCAGAAAATTAATATATCAGTTTGAAGTTTTTGTAATGGCAGTTGTTATATTTAGGTAACTAAATAAAATTAGGTCTCAGGTAAAGCTCACAATTGTATTGTACATACAAATTAATGAGGAATGAACAGCTTATGGATTTTTTTGGTTTTGTTTTTTTAAAAAACTTTAGTAAGACTTCAAAATATCAAAAATATCAAAATTCATTCAAAATACCTGAGAATAATGTAACAATTGTGCAGCTGATTATAATGATGGTGCTTGGGAACAAAGAAGGTATCTGGATTTACTAATAAAATTATACCTGTGAGGACTTTAAATTTGCTGGTACTATTTCTGTAATATTATTCAAGTATGAGTTATTCATGTGTTCAAATGGCAACACTACATCTTTTAAAACAAATGGCCACTCTGGTTACATGAGCAGTTCTTGTAGCTGCCTGGAAATTACTTCCAGAAATTACATTTTTTAAGCTGTATTACAAATCCTAAGGTGTCATTTAGATCTGGTTTTAAATCAGTCACTTACTTTGTTCTCACAGGAGGCTTAGCCAGAGGCCCACAACTGAAGAGCTGGAGCAAAGAAATATCCTGAAGCGTAAGTATTTCAGTCAGGTTTCACATAGTATTTGCTTTGAAAAGGAGCAGGTGTTGGATTCATATAGAAGCCCATCATTGTTGCTCCAGTATTAGAACCATAACTACAGAGAAATTATGTTCTAGAAAATAATGTGTCAACACTTGATTTATACACTAACCTGTAATTGTAGGTTTGAAAATTCCATTTATTGAATATGCCAAATTTTACTTGTCACAATCTCACTTCTTGAAGCTGGTCCCAAAGACCAGGAATAACTTGGATACCCTTTAGAAATAGTTCTAGGCTGGTTAACCTTCCCCCTAATTTTTGTGAGGATGAGGAGAAAGGAATATCAGTTGGAGGTGCGGTGGGATGGAAGGGCAGAGGTTGGAAGGAGGAGTAGAAAGAAGAAAGGCAAAGTGTTCAGCAGAAAGTCAATAGGCATATACCAACTACTTCAGCATGCTGGCCTTCACTTCTGACATAAATGTCTTCTGTACTGAAACATGCATGAGATTCTCACTGAATATCTTCCCATTGATTAAATCCTTCCTTATATCTATGCTGAAAAAAAAGTTTGTAATTCAAATAGTCAAGAGTGGAGGAAGTACATTAGATGTTTACCCTTTATACCTATTCTGCCACTTACTTATGTTGCTTCTGTTCTTTGGCTGGCAAACTCTTCAGAACAAGCATTGTTTTGTCTTCCTTTATGAATCTTTCCATAATGAACATGTTACCTAAACACACCGTGCAACAGGTGCCATGCCCAGCCCCGCCTAGTCCTGTGTTCATCCTGCAGAGGTGGCTAGTACTTGATGGTTAAGTAGAAGAAATAAAGAAAAGGCACTTTATAGCAATAAAACAAAAATCACACAAATAGCAAACAGAAAAACTCTTAAGGCATGAGAACTTCTCACACCTGATCAAAGAGTTCGTATGATGCTGTTATGGTATTTCCAGCAATTGTTCAGTAAAGTTGGAGCTCATACATGCAAGTCTGGTGTCAGCCCTGATGTGTAGCACGCTAATGGGAAGGGCAGAAAAGAAAATGGGATGTTTACCTGACAGCATCCATGGACTGATGACTCTGTCACTTGTTCAGGCTAGCAAAGCAGGGAGAGGGCAATTTTTGGCTTTCAGGCAAACCATCCTGATAATAAAATGCTAATAAAATCTTACTGCTGTTGTTTGAGCTCTCAAATGCCAAATAGTGCCATCTCTTACTGAAAAGGGAAGCTACAGTTCATGCTTGCACAGGAGAGAGATCAGGGGACTCCCATCCGGCACATAATGTGAATAGACTTTCTATAACTGTAATTTCCAAACCTATAAATTTCATAGATAAATAAAAATAAAATTGGAAATAAGATCTTTTTTTTATATATGACAAACTGCTCATGCTGGACTGTTGAGAAAGGTAAATCCAAAGCATCTTTGGTGGGCCAGGATACAGCCACTGAGCTGGGAGCACCAGCTGGGCTCCCTTATTGCCCTTTCTTGCTTATCTGGAGGTGACCAACCCAGCAGCAAACCTGTGATGTATTTAATATCCCCTTTTGCCAGTGTTTATTCCATTCACTGCTCTTGCAATAAGTAGCTGAAGACTGGAAAGCAGTTAATAGATTTCCTCCCCTGTTTCAGCTTGTTTACTTTAAGTTTTTGGCAGCGCACCAGGCTTTGCACTCAGTGCCTCCTGCCATCCTCCCCTGCTGCTGCTGGGGGGTGTCTTAAAGAGGCCAGGGAGAACAAAAAATGAAGGCTGGGAAGCAAAATTGTAAATCACAAAAAAAATCACAGAGACCCTTGTGAGCACATGAAGGAACTGCTTTTTGCTCATCACTGAGATACAAAATATTTCAAGTTGAAAGTGATTTATTAAAACCAAAGCAAACCAAAACCAAGATAGGGTTTGTGATGAGAGTCTGACTCAGAGTTCTTTCAGGGTGCAAGTTGTCTCTAAGCCATAAGGCACTTACATTTTACATCAAAATTATTGCCATTCCTTACTGTGGATCATTTGAAAATGTTGATACATCTTAAATGCCTTTGTTGGTGTAGTGAGCTTTTGTGAGTAAGTTGGGATTTCTTTCATAAAGTTTCCTTCCTCATATTTTTAAGCAGTGGATGGGAAGAAAGAGTTATATTCTTGTGTGTATGTAAGCTGCAGCTAAGGGGATGTATTGTTTTGAGTCATTTTTATCAGACTTTGAGGTTACATTAAGTGGTAAAGGTCCAAATGTTTACTTCAGGATAAAGTTCAGCCCAAATCTTCTAAGAGGTTCAGAAAAAAAAAATCCCTACTTATTTTCTTTTTTTGTATTTCCAGTTAGTGAGCAAGTTTGTTTTGCAAGAAGCTTTGTTTTGATAATATTTCCAGATAAACCAGTTACTGAAAATCCTGTTTCCAAGTACCATCGCAAGACATTGCAGGCAGATTTGTTTAAAAACTGTTTGGATAAAACTATCCAGACTTCTGAGACTTCCCACACTAAAACAAAGTTACGACAACTTAAGAGTCCACTTGAAGGAATACATAAAGCCCTGTGTTTTTAATAAAGGCAGGCTTCTTGTACACTGGCTTTGAACCAACAGTATTTATAGTATTGCATTGTGGCAAAGAAACTTTTTAGTCTTCCAAGAATTTCAGATTAAGATAACTGTATTTTTTCCCTGTATTTGTAAGGGACAGTGAATTTCTTGTACAGTGCACCTGCATGCCTGCCAGTTATGGCTTTGTAGAAAAAGGGGTTTAGCTCTCAAAGCTTGTTAAGGAATATTAATGGTTATCTTTGCTTGTAAGACCAGGAAAGAGAAAGAGCTTTGTGCATTTCAGAGCACTGCAAGAAGCAAGTGCTTTGTTTGTCTTTTCTTTCTTTTTCCTTAGCTAGCCCACAGAGAACTCTAAACATAGCTAATCCCATAGGGACACAATGGAAAGTTTGGTTTTATGCTCCAGGAGTACTTTTTGGTCAAGAATGGCGCAGTCCTCAGGCAGGAAAATTTGTCTTTTTTCTTCTCCCCTTCTGCTACAAAGCAAATATCCCCCAGAACAGAAGGTGACCAGATGTAATGTGGTAAAAGTTGCAGGAGCAATAGTATATAGATGACAGGGAAGCTGCTTGTTTGGCTTTGACTGGGGGATTATTTAACTTGACAGCCACAATAACTGATGCTAAACAAAATTGTTTCAATTAGGAGTCAAATCCCAGTTTGACCTCCTAGGAATTGCAGGGAGGGAAGGAGGGAAGCCATAGTTTTGCTGGGATCTAATCAGAGACTTCTGCAAGCAAAGGGCGCTCGCTGGGCTGGTTCTTTGCCAGTAGGGCAGCAGCAGGACACGTGAGGAGGGGACTTGCAGCTGAGAACGCTGTGTTTATATTTTCTCTCTCCACATCACACAGATTAGATCTGCTTTTAAGGTGGAAAGCAGTGATAAGTGTGTTCCTGTGCATTAATGTGTTCCTGTTTGGCCAAGTGAGTCACTTCATACCTGCAGCCAAATCTTGGCCCTCTGGCTGGAATTTTCCACAACACCTACAGGAACCAGGAGCACCAGACCCATTATTTTTAGCACCACACATCTTCTTAGCTCCCATATAGCAACTTTCAAAACTTTTACCTTAAAAGACCAAAAACACACTGTAGTTTTTACTGTTTGTAGGAATTTGTATCCAGGCAGCGTTTCTGTAGCACCAGGCTTAAAAGTAAGACTCTGCCCAGCAGGCTGGAGGTGGGAAATTGGTGCTTTAGGTACAAGTCACTGCCAGAGACAGGAGACCACGTGCCAAACAGCAGATCCAGTATATTACTAGCAGCCACAAGATTTCAGTCCATTTCCTTTAGCTCTTGAGTTTTATTCCTAGAAGTAACACCAATTTGAATGTATAAAATCCTGCCCCTGACGTCTCATGCAGAAGACTGTTCCCCATGGGTTTGATCCTCTCCTGCTTTTCCCAGGATTTAAGGATGCTCATGGTGCCTCCTGTTGGAATTATCCTCCAGAAGATGGCCTGTTCCAAGGGTACCTAGACCCTCTGCCCAGTCACTAAGATGCTTGCCCTTTTTGGGGAGTTTTCCCTTGTCTCCCATCCTGCTGTGCAATCATCTGCTCTCCACAGGGATCTGGCTTCACGGCTTGGGATAGGCAGCTAACCTTCAACCTTCCTAAATGTCTAGAGAAAGATTTTTAAGGTATTTTATTCTCCCCCAAAATACAGAGAAACACTATTTCAAGTGCCATGCTGTTGGTAGTTCTTCCTTAAGGCATACATTAAGCAGCGTGAGCCCCTGTTTCTTACATGAAGCATCTTATTGCTGCTTCTTAGGAAACACTGTGGTTTACATAGTAAACAAAGGCCAAGATATGAATAATGCACAGCGTATTTTACAAACTAAAGTAAGGAAAGGGCAGTACAGTGATGTGTACATTCAATTGTCTTTTTTTCCTGCTACTGGAGATTGTCTGAGGTAGGACTTAAGCAATTCCATTCATAAGGGGACAAATTTTTTTATGTCACGTGATTCCCAAGTGAATGGAACCCCAAAGTAATAGTTTGTGTTTAATTACCTCAGCTGCTGTGTCTATTGATTACAAAGACAGGATGTTTAAACAAAAGCCTGCAGATGATTTATCTGTCCCAAAACAGCTAGAGACCTTTTGACTTGTTTAGGTGAGGATATTATGAGATTAGTTATCCTTTAAAGTTAAAATTCCTTAAATACACCCAACTTATTTATTGATAGATGCATTAATTAAAAAAATTAAGACGTAGATTAATCTATAACTCTCCAGTTACAGTTATTCTTCAGTTTGAATCCATTTACAGTTCCTCTATGGAAACAGGTGATCCATTTCTTTTCCATTTAACAGAAAAGCAATTAATAAACCATAAAATTACATCCATATTTCAGTATCTCAGTAACATCACCACCAACCTGAAATCCAACCTAATCCTGGCAGCAAGCCTGTGCGATAGCACCTTGCTCTTGGAAACCTGATGTTGGTGTTGGAATCTTCTCACAGGGATCTTGGGCAAGCATTGCCTTTTTCCTACTTATTCCCTTCTTACTTTTTTATTTTTATAATTTGTCCTCTCCTCCTTTCCCTGATATTCTTCTTATATGAAAGCATTTGAGTAAGCAAAGGATATCTGCAAGTACTATGAGGTATGCTGTCGTAGCATTTTCTCCACTGTGAAAGTCATTACACAGAAATTCTCCTCAGGCCAGGTCACCTCTACTAAGACAGCAGGCTGGCCATAGGAAAGAGGGCAAATACAACTATACCAGGTTTTAAAACTCCCTTTTCATCTATACAAGTTGGCTATATCCAGAACAAATTAATTTCTTTAAATTTATAGTTAGCCTTGAGCTGTAAAGCAGAGTTTGTAATACTCAACCATGAATAAAACAGGATCAGAATTTTATGTATTTCTCTAGGTTGGATATTTCAGCCACAAAACTTTGCATTTAACCATCAGAGTTGGACCAAAAGGGCAAATACTGTCCTTCAAACCATACATCAGTTTAAAAATATGCTGAGCCCACATGAACATGTCTTTCTAAGTGTGCTTTTTACTGGCAGTCAAGAAATCAAGTTTGATTAGAACAGAAATTTGTTAAAAGGAAATTGTTTCATTCATATGCCTAAATACATCCTAAAAATGGGCATAATTTTCTGCTGTACTGGTTCATCTGGTCCAGCCAGTGGCCCTTAACCAAGAGGGCTTGAGTGTTGGATCATATGTCCCCATTATAAAGCCAGAAAAAAAATTATATAATAAAACCAATTTGCTGACAAATGACAGTGAAACAAATGTCATTGATTCATGTCTGTAGCAGTAGAAGAAACTTGTGTAATTCAAATACTCTGAGTAAAATTTTCACTTGGCATTTATAAATTAGACTCTTATTCTAAAATCAATGTTGGAAGTAAAAGCAGCAGTGATTGTAATGTTAAAATAAATAATTGAAACATCAGGCAACTCTTTCAGGGTATTTGCTTGCTGGTACATGGAAAGGAAATGACAGGCACCTTCTCTTTGCTGTGCTCGTGACCCACAGTTGACTTGAGATGTCTACAGAATCAGGGGAAATGCGGATAGGGAAAAGAATGAGAGCAGACAAAAGCCAAAAAGCAGACAACACAGGCGGCATCATCCAGAAATATGAGGAAACATGAGCCAGGACTTGGAGTTCTGAAGCTTTCAACTAAGAGAAATGCAGTATGTGCAGTTATAATACTTAAATATTCACTCCTTTTTATCTCTTCTGAAAACAGAGAAGAATGAAGAAGAGGAACAGGAAGCCAAAAGAGAAATAAAACGTAGACTCAGTAGAAAGGTGATGATGTGCTTTTTTGTATTGTGTATTTTTGTACATAGAATTATGTTTCATAAGAATCTAAAAAACAGTGTATACACATTGCTGCAAATGTCCAACAGTTATTTTCCCAGATTAGAAATCTGCATAAAAAACAGTACAAGCCAAGTCCATGTTGGGGGAAACCCCATCCTGTCCAGTTCCCCACACCTGGAGAATCATACCAAGTCTGGCCATATTGCTGTTTCTCAGCAGGGGGCATAAGTGACAATTTTCCTCTGTAGCATGACCCCCCCGTCACATATGATCAAGGGCAGCCGCACCTGTAGGTCCACTCTTCCCTAGAGCAGTGGTGAGGGCAGCAAAACAATGTGACCCCTACGACATCCCTTCAGTGCTTTTCTAACCACATCAGTGGTCTTAGCTTCTGCAGGTGGGATCATGCTCATTGTCCCTGGAAATGGAGCGGTTACAGGTCTGTTCTGAGAGAGGATGTGAGGAGTTTTCATAAGTATCCCTGGTCTGCCTGTCTCTGCAAAAATACAGTTTCCTTAATATGATCATCCATAGTTAATTAAGGTGAATATTGTTTGAGGTGACTGAAATAATTTGGCATCATAATGACCCCTAGATGGTCAAAACCAGAGTTTTTTTGTTAGGCAGATACTTGCAAATGTCACGTATTTTTGATATTACAGTTTTAACATGGTATAACCGTTAATGCAGATGGCCTAGTGGGGTAGTGCCAGTTGCAAAGTCACAATTAACATTCCAGGGATAACTGTCATGATTCTCTGTGACCTGCCCGACAAAGACTATTTTTATAATTGAAGAAATCAGGTTAGGCTGCCTCCCCATTCCTGCGCAGCACTCCCAGGATGATGCCTTTTTTTAGACACCTGAAAGTGACCCTATTTAGAAATACCATTAAAGTTCTCTTGAGATTACATCATACCCTCCTCTTTTATTTTATTTCATCTTATTAAGCATACTATTTTCTGCCTGCTGCTTACAGCTCAGTCTGAGGCCTACAGTGGCTGAACTTCAAGCGAGAAGAATCCTTCGATTCAATGAGTACGTGGAGGTCACGGAATCTCCGGATTACGACCGTCGTGCTGACAAGCCTTGGGCCAGGTTAACTCCTGCAGACAAGGCAAGGCACAAACGTAGATTATAAGAAAATGCTTTAATCTGGCACTTTTGGGGAGCTTTCCTCAGGTTTACATTCTCTCGATTGCCAGCATCACAAATGACATCTGCTAGTGACAGCAAGATTGTCATGGTGCTACTGTGCATCTACTGCCTGCAGCTAAGAAAACCCACTCAGGTGCCTATTATGAGCATATTTTACACCTCCATTATGACATTCTTGCCAGAATTTCTAATTTTTCTTTTCTAATTTTTAAAATCTTGCGAAGACAGATAAAAGTTTACCAAAGGTGGCCCTGATCTATGGGAATTCATGCAGGGGTTTGCAGGCAGGAGTCTGCGTCACTGCTACCAGGAGCTGCTTTTGCCACTCATTTGAGTGAAAAAAAAGTAGAAGCTGCTCCATCCTCCTCAAGGTTCTTGGCCATTACCACCACTGCAGGAACTGACCACATGCATGCAGCAGAGCTTCTTGGGAAGTTTGCCCCTAACATCCTACAGTTAATAAAGCTCTGCTGCCTGACTACAAAGTATGAGACAAATGATCCTGTGCTTCTCATTTTTAAAAAATATTAGTCAAAGATTACCATAAGGTACTCTTCCATTTCCCTCCTATACTTCTTAATGAAAGGGGAGCTGTAAGATTCAGGTAGCCCAAAGTGCTGGCTCTTAAAGCACTGGGTCTGAACCAAGACCTATAGACTTTATGGAACTCCTGTGAGATGTGCTTGACATGAAAAGTGGTGTGTGCATGAGACCACTCTATTTTAGCTAAGGGTACTGAAGCACAGATTTCTTTCAGCTTGTATTTTAATATTTTAAAATTGCCAGCTCATCTGACAGTTGTATCAGGTCAAGGTGAAATAATTAAAAATGTAGTCAGAAGAGTTTGTAGATGTTGCTTATGGGAGATGCTGAGCACTGTCTAGTCCTCCCATAGTTTGTGGGAGGTTAGAGGACCCAGCACCTCCACTTTGACAGAGGTTCGACCAGGGTAAACTGCACTAGAAAAAAAATGGAATTTCCTACCTACTTCAGGATAGCAGTTTTTAGTCTCAATTTATTTTGTAATTAACAGGTGCCCAAGGCTGATCCTGTCAGCCCCAAGTTTGTTGGCCTTAGCAGAAAAGCAGACTTGAGTTGCCTGAAAACTCCCTTGTCCTTTTTTTCCCAGAGAAATCATTCTTCTAATTCCAGTAGGAGCAAAAAATTGTGCTGCAGCTATTATACAGAGCTGGAGCTCTGCTGTCTTTGTTGCTGATTTGGTGCTCAGAAATCACTGTCTCTTCAGTAGCTCTACAGCAGTCTCATGTAAGCATGCTGTTGTGGCTAAACATGACCACCCCTGCTTAAAGCAAAGTTTATCATATATAAGACTGCAGCCTGCTGATGCTATAATTTTATCATGCTGCTTGTCTGTTCTGCACTGAAAGGCATGCACTCTAGATGACATTTCTTTGGGGATTAATGAAATAGTACTTCTTTATTTAAAGTGGTGAAAGAAAAGAATGAGTAAGAATAAACTGTCATTTCCTTTAACAGTGAAGGTAGGAAGGTGTGTGGCATAGAAACAAAACCTCTTGTAGTATATATTAGAATATTTCAGAAACTGTATTTATTACTTGATGAAGTAAATTGCACTTACTTGATGAAGTAAATTGCTTATCAGTCTCTTAACATAAGCAACAAGGCATTTACAAACTGTACTGAATTTCTGCTGTTCAAGAGTATCTGCCAACTAAAAATCCAAGCCTGAAATGTCCAAATAATTAAAGTCATTGTACATAAAACTAATCATACCAAGTGGCTAATTCCACTTAAAAAAAAAGTGCTGTTCATCTTGCATTCCTGAAGTCCTGTCTCCAGAGGGGAGATACAAGGACCCTGCTGTGCACACAGTGCTTGTGTTGGCTGTGACTCACCAGCTCCTCAGGGCTGTGCCTGGAGATAGAATCCCCTCCTGTCTGCCTACTTAGCAAGTGATTGTCAGGTTAATCCAACCCCTTGCCCATTTTTGTCAGTAGAAGCGCTCTGTTTCAGTATGGGCTTTGTTCACCCATTGCAGTTGATTTGGTGTTTCTTGGTTTACTTTTGGTGCTTGATGCTTTTCGTTTCTTTGTAGTGGATGAGTACTTTGAACAGCTGTAATTGAACAGTCATTCATGTTGATGATGAGAAATTTGTGAGAGCTGTGGATTACAGTAAGGGAAAATTGAAATGGGAACTGTAAGGCACCTGCAATAGTAGGGCCACGTTTCTTTCAGACTCTTTATTTTCCTGAAAATTCATATTTCTTATGGTTGTATATATCATTTTTGTTTATTAGGCAGCAATACGGAAAGAACTGAATGAATTCAAAAGCACAGAAATGGAAGTACACGAGGAAAGTCGGCAATTTACCAGGTGGGTGAATCCCCCTTCTTGTGTAAGTGTGAGAAATGAGTATGACAGCAACCCTCTGCTTTCCTGCAAGTTCTCTGCAGTTGTGTCATGATTTGTGTGGATTTGTATCATGAGTCCCCTTGAATCCCACCACTGATTCTGTTGGAATTCCCGGTATTGCTGATGCCATCTCTATACAGCAGTGCAGGTGAAGTGCAATGGATTGGTCACTATGCAGAAAAAGATTGTTCGGGGAATCTAAAAAATAATCTTATGCAAGAACCTGTCAGTTCTTATAGATGAAGTTAGTGATCTTTAAGCACACAAAATAAAAGGGGTTTCGTTCTCTGGTAGCACTCCCTTGCTCATTAAAGTATACATTTGTGTAGATGCATTTCCTAAGTGAAAATTAGATGATGTTTTGAACTTCAGAAAAGCTCACCAGTGTCTTGGCGAGCTTTCTAAGGGTCACTTAGGCTCCTGGTAGCAATTTCTGGGGAACAAGATAAATTCCCTTGTTGCCATTTCTAATGTGTTAATGTGGGCTTGTTTTGGTCTCTGCTTTGAGTAACACCAAAATGTTGTCTGAAGCATTGTTATTTTAAGGAGCTCTGAAGTGTCCACAGTATTTTAGCAAGCTTTCAAATTTGGCAGAATTATTTCTAGGGGGAGGGACATACTTTCTGAAATCTCCATGGCATGTGTTCATTTTTCTTGGAAGTTACGAAGGCTGAAAATTGCCACCAGCAATCAAAACTTGATGTTAGGTTGGCCAACATTGTGTACATAGTATTAATGTCTTTGCTTCTGCAGAAAATTAAGTCAAACAGACCCACTTGCCTAAGACTGGGTCCCTTCTGTTTCCTGCTACTGTTTCAACCAAACACAGGATCTGAGCTAGTGAGAGTCACCAAATTAAAAAATGCATCACAAGGAAAATTCATGATACGTGTTTCATGTATCTGCTACTTCACTGTTTGATTTCACAACTTCAGTGATTTCTTTCTCACCAAAACATGGAGTTTTTAAAAATATTAACTTATCACTTCTGTGTAGATACAAGATAAAGAAATTCATTTTTAAAAATCCAAACCAGCTCCACAGACAGCAAACCTAAGCCAGAAGATGAACCAGGATGCAAGGTTTTAATGTAGTGTTGCATTGTGACCACTAGAAAATGTATTTTTCAAACATGGAGATGTATCTTTTAATTTGGCTTCTGATGTCATTTTCTCTTTAGGTAGCACATAGTATATCTTTTGCTGAATGTATAAAAATACTACTTTTAAAAAAAGAGCATCCCAAGGGAGAGAATAAAAATAGCAGGTATAGAAACCAACCCCCTGCTTACATTGTTGTGTTTCTTGAGTTGCTTTGCAATATTGAAGCCTAAGTACAGACAGGCATGATTCATACAAAAAGAATTGGATATTTTTTCATGAGCTTTGAGAACAGTTGAGGCTGATTACAACTGGATTCTTGAAAGCTGAACCAGGAATCTTGTGGAGTGACAAACCAGTAAAAAAGTGAATTATTTTCTTCAAGGAGGGCCTTTGAAAATGGAGTTAAAAATAGAAACAGCCAAATTGTGATAAATACAGGCAATTATTCCATAGGGTGCTGAAAGAATTTCAACCTGAGGGAAGTCAGTTTTTTTCTGTTCCTTATCCATGCTCTTTTGTTTCACTGGTCATATTGTGGAGTTACTACACAGAAGTCAGAAGAGTAACACTAGAAAAAGCTAATTAAGAGAAGAATAACATGCATAATTGCAATTTTGAAAATAAAAAGAGATCCCATTGTCCCTGGGATGTCTCATAAAAAATTATGTTTTCTGCTATGTAATAATGGATAGATACAACAAAAGTAATTTAAGAAAACCATAGACAGAAGTCTCAGGCCAGAGGATTAATTTCTCACACTTTGATTATTTTTAAGATCACTGAGATAATGCAAACCAAAAGGCACTTTCATTGGCACCTGATTAGCAAAGCTATTCTGTGATAGACTGAGACAACATAGAAGCTGCTTACTAAACAAGAATAGTTTATAGTATATGGTTTCCTATACTATTGCAAATTAAATATAGATTATTTAATATTATAATCAGTCCTTATAATACATTTGAAATGTTAAAAATTTATATCAAACTTGGAAAAGAAAGAACAATGGGTTTCATTGTTCGTCATTTACTGTAATGACTGTCACTTGACTGGTTTTCTAGTCCTAGTAATTTAGACAGATTCTTTCTGTTATTTCATAACAAAATCCAAGAAAATTAGTTTCTAAAAATAGAGAAATCAATACAAGTTTGGGAGGAGCATATTAGCAGGTGTTCATGAAGTGTTTCTAATGAAAATGCTATATATAGTCCAGTATATTGTTTTTCCACAAAATACAAAACCCCTGTGTCTTTTTAGCAATCCTCTGTACCTTCATTTAGCAGATCAGCTGCACAGTTGTGAATGTCAGGCTTTGTGCACACCTCCTTCATTTGAGAAATGCATCCCTGTATTGTATTGAATCAACTTACAGGGATAATGTGTGAAACTTTTAAGAGAAAATGTGTCAAACAATAACTTCGGTAAATCTGTAGTGTAGATGTATCATTATCTATGCCTTTTTCAGGCTGCTGCATCTTTTACTACTCATGGACAGATACATTTTTAAAGCCATTTAAACAGAGATATATGTCTGTACACTGAGAACCTGATACTGGTGCCCTCCTTACCCTTTTGCTTGGATTCATTACCTTTAACATGATTTAGAATTTCAATTGCTGTAGGTTCCTAACTTATTATAGAAAGGGTTGGTGACACCTTTTGGAGCAACCCACTTCTCTAGCCATCATACAGGCAATCTGGAGTGATGTACATGCCCTACCTAAAAGCCTAAAAAAGTGAGGTATATTTGGGTCTCCATGTACCTCAGTTCACTGCTGTTAATAAGAAGAAAGCATCTGAAATGCTATAAAATTTGGTCCTTACTTAAAAGAAAATACAAAATTTTTGTTAGCCTCATTTTATATAAGGATTAAAACCCCAGAATTTTAATTTTTATGGTTTAGCAAAATTTTCTGATAATACTTACTGACAGCATCTGCAAATAATGGATGCAATTGTAGCTAAATCTGTATTGGCAAACAGACTGGAGACTCTTCTCTGGCCCTGAGGCCAGCAAGCTTGGCACAGCTTGAATCCATGCGGTTAACCTGTTCCTCTCACCTCAAAACAGGGTGATGTCCCCCCCTTCCCAGCCTGCCTGCTGTCCTGTGCTAACCCCAGCCATGCCCGGGCAGTACCTGAAAGCACTGTCTGACCCAAGCAAAACTCTGCCAGGGACCACACTGGCAGGTTAATGGCACGGACAGACAGTGACACACCAGTGCTTGAGCCACACCAAATCTCTGTTTGGTTTTCTAAGCAGAGAGAGATGGACAGCAGGAAATAACAGGTCTGGCTCTAAACCAACACAGATCAGGAAAATCAGGAATAACTGGCCAACAAAAGGAAACAGCTGTGAGAATGGGATGAGGATCAGTGTCCTTGTCAGCTGAAATAACATAATTCTAAGATAATTCTAAAGATTTTAATTTATCTTTTCAGGTTTCATCGTCCATAACTGTTTGACCACATCCCATATTTCAAGTAACAGTTTTCTTTGGGGAAATCATTGCGTCCTGAAGACCTGAAATTGCACTGGAACTTGATTACGAGTGTGTGCTACAGCTTACCCTGAGGCTAATGAAGAAAGTGGTCCTTGTCTTTGTCAATGGACAAATGATTAGTCTAGGAGGAGAACCCAGAGGAAGCGTTTGTCCATGTCCAGACAAACCACGGTTCTGTGGCCAGCCCACACGGACAAGCCAGTGGACTTCTTTGTGAGAGCTCCACGAGTCAGGAAGTGCTGGAGACAATCGCTGGAGAGCCTGCTGCCAGGGTCTCGCCAGGCTTCATGGGGCTGGGACTGAGGGGAACAAAGAGGGAGCGGGGGTGACAAAAGAACTGAGAGCTGGGCGAAAAGAGAATTCGTCTGTCAGTCCACAGAGCTAAGTGGAATGGATGGGACTGCTCAACAATGCATTTGGCCAGTGGGAAGAATTATATTTTAAAAGAAAGAGTGTAAGCAACTGTGCATGTAGGTTTTTTCAGTGGCTGCGGCCTGTCTTAAAAAGATAGCAAGCCATAAGTCCTTGTGTCATCAGTACTTTAGGAAGAACTGTCATTTTCTTTGGTGCCAGTAAATACAGTTGCCAGAAATTAGTCCTAGTATAACTCAACTGTCTTTTTTTAAATCCCAGTGCACATGGTTCAGGAAAACACATGGAACATTCATACAGAACAAGTAATATATTTTTGGGTTTTTTAATGTTGACATACTCTGGATCCTCAGAGATACATAAACAGGATTTGAAGGACAAATAATGTGACACTATGAATGCAATGGAATGCTTTGTGTTTAGAAACACTCCTTGCTGTCTGTCACTTGCCATTCAAACCAGAGGGATCATTATCTTTGTCATCCATGGCAGGCAGTAGTGACAACTTTGACATCATGCTAGTGTGAATCCAAAGTCAGAATTGAAATTAGGCACAGAAGTCTTTATTAATAGGCCTGAGCAGTGACTACAAACGTAACTTTTTACATTTGAGGAGTCTTGCACTGCTTTGAGGAAGAACTCCCAGACAAATCAGCGTGTCTTCAGCTAATGGTCCTTTAAAAGTGAAAGAAAAATCCTTGGAGTGTCTCCAGCCTGTTTTTGTTGTGTGTGAAGAATGCTTCTTAGATTCCTAATTTTTTATACTATCTTGAAATTGTACATGTGAATAGAATACTATTAAAATTAAGTGGTATGGAGTGTGAAAGGCAATACATGGTTTTTCTAGGTTGGCCCAAAGGCCTATTAAAAAGCCTGTGGCATTGTTTACACTAAGAAATTCTCTGTCCTATATTAGCACTTATTTATCCTTTGAATTAGTGTACACAACAGTGAGGGGGGGGGGTCTGGAATTCACATATGCATACATTTAATGCAGTATTACAATATATTTGCTATTTATCCTTTCTAATGTGTGTACATATTACAATTTATTTTTGTCTTTTATGTGTCCTGTTCAGTTTTTAATTATGAAGTGTAAGTATTTCTTTTTCTGGCAATAAAAGATCTGTGTAGATGTGATTTTTACCTCAGATCCTGTGATAGATTCTTGTGGAATGTGTTTAGTTTATAAAATTGAAGGTTGTTGTTAGAGATGTCAGCCTGAAGGCAGGAAGGCAATTTGGTGGCTAAAATTAGATATCCCTCTTTAGAGATATTTACAACAAGACCAGGTTGTTGCATAAATGAGGTGGATTATTTTAATGAAGAACACTTCTAGTAACAGAAAAGTGCTTTCCAACAGTCACTCTCTGTCACTCTATTATTTTTAAAGACATTGGGAACGCTTTTTTAAAAAAGGTAAAATTTAAACGACTGTTAGAATCCATTACACTTTGGTAAAAATCTAATGATGTACAAGCCACAAAATATCAATAAAACCAAATAAAAAAAGCCATCTACATGCTTGTAGCAAAGAAAAGGAAGCAGCACCTTCCTTTTTTAATGGAATCAATAAGAGCCATTAGGATTCCATTTGCAGAAAATAAGCTTCTGGAAAGTCCATCATTTTATAAATATAGAAACACCACTTTGACATCAAGGAAGCAGTGAAAATGTATTCTTTGGCACTAAATCATACAGGAATCAGCAAGGCATTAGGTTTGTCAGCAATTCTGGTAGAATGCTAATTTTTATTTTTAGAATTTGAAGAGTAAACTCAAAAGTTACACTAGAATAGTTCTGCTTAAACTTTTTTTTGCTGATGTTGCCAAATTGGGAATGTGTGTCCAAACTCATATAAAGGTCTACTATGTTGACTTTGAAGTATAAACCACAGTATTTCACTTCAAAGGAAATGAGAGGAGCAATTAAATAGATCTCAGTGTTGCATTAATCACATTGAAACATCTGAAAGCAGCCAAGGTACTGAAGGCAGAAGGACAGCTGTTACACAGGCAGAATAACTCAGACAAAGGTAAGGTCAGACTATAAATATTTTATATAAGACACTAGCTCCACCACCATGCCAAGGTACACACAGCTTACACAAGCAAACTAAAACTTGTCAAACATTTAGGATTAAGCGAGAAAATTGACTTTTCAAGAAAACATTCCTCTATACTAGGCCTTGACCATGGATGGAAAGTCATGTGCCAACCTTATAGTTTTAAGAGTAATAACACAAATATGAGGATACAACTTCTGGCTCAGACTTCTTCAAGCTGAAGTTATGTCATAAGAAATAAGGATGTGTAGGTGAGGCATCACTTAGGCTTTTCCTATCTTCTTTCTGGGGTTGGGAGGGTTTTTTTAAAGTATTCCCTCCAAGCCATTTCTAGTTGCAGGACTCTAGCCTTGGTAGAGATGCTGAATTAATTTTTAATTTCTTACTATTTTGATAATAATCAGATGCATAGTGTGGCCCACAGTTCAATGAACTAATTAAACACATTTATGTAACTGGACAAAAAGAGTTAGTTACCTTTATGAGAACTTATGTAAAATCTTATGTAGTATACTACATAACATTATTATACGATGTAGCAGAATTAGAACTTCAAATTATCCATAGTGTATTGTATCCACACAGAGACACAGAATTGTATATACTATTTTTGTATTCTAAATACAAATTTAGAACTTAGAATTTGGAATTTTGATCTTAAATTTTAAAATTTAAAAATTGAATTTAGAAATTTAGAATTTTGTGGCAGAATTTTTTGGCAGAAAAACAACAACTGTAAAGTGTTGTCCATGCAATAAGAAATAACGAGAATTTGGTATGTCACCATGTGCAGTGAAGTTTGCTTCTTGAAGTTTGCTTCAAGAAGCCTGAAGTCAATTTCTGCTGCCTCTCCTGGTTGTCTGTATTGATAAGTTCAAATGTTTTCCAGTTGCATACAACCCATTGGAAGTATTACACCATATACCTGCTTTGGTGCTGGATGCTTTCTAGGAGGGAAAAATCAGGGTAAGTCCTGAGAAATTAATGAGCTAATAATCCTACAGTTAAAAATATGTTAAACAAGCAAAGAAAAAACAGCACTTTTCATGCAAAGTATAGTACAGCCCAGGTGGCTAAGAAGGATCAGTATGATAATTTTTATCAAGTTGGACGAGTCATTCAAATGTCATGCACAAGATATGACAAACCTTACACACAGGATACCTGTGTTCCCAGAGAGTCAGGTATGTCTACATCCACAGAAGGAGAAAATGAGCAGCTCAAAGTGGCTTCTGAAATTATCTCACATATAATATTTATCAGTATAATCACACATCACAGCATGTTGCTGTGGGTGCAAAAGAATGGATGCTTAATCAAATCCTTATTTCCTCTTTACATAAAAAATTGAAATGGTTCTAGAGTGTTTCGTCTCTCTCCTCTTTCAGGTAATACATGTTAGTCTTTGTAACTCAGATACAGTCTATCTGGATTTTTTTTAATTGTGCTATATATGTTGACTCAACAAGTACCAAAAAAAAATTAAATGCTAATGATTATTTAAGCTAATACCATTTCAACTGCTGATTTGAAACATGTTAGAACCAGAAGCAACATCTCTTCAAAGGCACTGTAAGTATTCATGGCCATTTGTAGTTCTACAGACTGCATTTGTTTGTTGGGCTGATCATTTACCTACAGCTGTGTATTCCACCACCCTTGCTGTGGTGGACTTCACACCACCATCTGCTTTGGCCAACCTGAGCACCTCTTAGAGAAGCACCACAACCTCAGTGCTGACATGGAAAAACCACATCAGATAAGCACCCATTTTTTAACTTGAAAGCCAAATGAAAGCTGTGAAACAAAGGGATGACGTATCCCTGATATTATAGAAATTAGACCCCTCCTTCCAGGTGAAGTGAGTGCTTGGTTTCCTGTAGAGATGCTTCAAACTCAGACCTGTAATTAATAATACTACAGCTACGTGAGAGAGTTTGTTTCAAATTAACAGTTGCTTAACCTGACTATAAACTCAGCCTGAGCCCCGATTTTGTGTCATCACAAAGTGCAAAAAGATCCAGCCAGCAACAGACTAAAAACATCTAATACACTCTGGCAGCCTGGGAATCAACCAAAACGCCCTGACTGTCTGCAGCTGGCATGGCTTGGAGTCAGGGCAGGGAGAGCCACACTGTCACCTGGGTACCTTGCAGCACAGGCCTGTGTGAGCACTGCTGACATCCTAAACTGAGACCAGAATGTTGGCCCATGTCTTAATGGCTGTTAATGCTTAAATGACAAAGCAAACCAAGCTGAAAGCCACATTTGCATGAGACTGTCAGGTGCACACAACCATGTGTTTCAACACTTTCATGTCCTCTGGTTTTAATGATCTTCAGGAGTTAAGATCTGTGCCATTGTTGTAAACTAAACTGAAAATATACTCAGGGTGAAAAAAAACAAGTATGGATAAACTTGCTTCCTGCCTTTAGGATCTTCCACATTTTGATCCATTATTGTTGCTAGCTGTAGTCTTATTATACCAAGATCAGTGCAATATTTACTGATGGGGCATGGATTATGATGAAAAGAAAAATATATATTCTGAAAGATTTTATAAAGATGATACAAAAATATTTTGAAGGTCAAATTAAAAATAAAAAAATGCAGTCCCCAGAATAGCTTAAAACTTCTATTTAACAGAACTCTGGAAAAAAAAAACAAAACACCAAAACTACAAAACTGTATCTATACAGAGAAAGGGAGAAATGGAGTGAAATTAACATATATTTGCTGTTCAACAGGTTCATATTTATAAACTCTAATGAGATCTTGTCTTGCTTTGTGTTCCCATTTCATTTCAAGATTTTAATGGAAATAAATCTCATATGAACTAGATACAGCATTTCACCAATATTTTATAGAAGCTAAATATTGCATTGGATAGAAACAAAGAAAACAATGGTATTATCTGTATCTTCTTGTTCAAGCATAAATTCTTTATATTAAAAAAAATCTTACAATACTATGTCAAATTTAACAATATTTGAACATTGTTATGATATAGTAAAATGTTAAAACGTTGCTAAACATATCTCCCATTCACTACTTTGTGTGGTGGTATATTGATTTGTAAACTTGTACAAATTTTGGAATTAAAGAAATACTGTGTTTTGGATTATTATTATTTTAGCTGGTGTGATTTGAAACAAAAATATCAATGGTTTGTTTGAACGGCCTTGTTTGACTGTATCAGCAGCGGGGGAAGGTTGTGGAGATGGCACATGCTTAACTGCCTGCAATTGTTTAAATAACTCTTAAGTTTTGGGGGGAAGAGGGGCTTTCCTTAAGAAAAACAAACAGAATTCTATTTACAGCCAAACTGCAAATGTGGGAGAGGCACAAGAAGACTGCAGAGCACACTGTTCTGCACACAGGAGCTGATAAAGCTGGTAAGTTTGTGTTCCTTCCCAGCGTTCTGCAGCACAAGAGGTCAAACAGTAAATCATGACAAGGTTTGTGTGCTCTGCTTTGGACCCAGCTGCACCTTAAACACTGGGAGATCACAAACCTGTGTTTCTCTGGCAGAGCTGCAGTACACCAGGACAGGTTCAGCAGTAGGAATCTTTGCACTGCTGCCTCTTCCAAGCAAGCCCTCAGGGACATGACCCCAGTAAGGAGGGCTCGATGACACATCCAGAGCAGTGCGGGCTGCTGAGCTCCAGTATGGTCTTCCGAGGGTCCAGCACAGCCAGAAGATTCTTACTTCCTGAATAGACTCTAAGGCAGCCACAATCACCTGAAATGGAATTGTCACATCAATTCATTGCAATTAAAATTTTGCATACAGGGTGTCACCCATTCATACACTCTGGGGCAGTTCTTAGACTTTCTTTTTTCTATTCATTTGATGAAAAATAGTGAAAAATTATTCTTTAAGTAACTTCCTTTGATTTCATTAAATGTTCCCATTTTCAAGTCAAGTAAAGCAAAAAAAAAAAAAAATTCAAACCTTGGTTCCGCATTGACTATCATGCTAAATAGTTACTGGTAACTACAAAAAAATGTAAAATGTTTCTAAGCTGAAACATTATCAGCTTAGAATTGCTGTCCCTCTAAAACGTACTTTCCATGTTTCATTACTTTCAAAAGATGGAAGGCTGTGGAGAATCAATACTGACAACTTTTCAGCTTACGCAGGGCGGATTTGATGTAACAATTACAAAATTAATGCTACTTGGCTCAGTGTGATTGAATATGGTAACTCTGAAGTGGCAGATCTGATACTGCATTTTATACAGGTGTGTGATATCTGTGAATGCAAGTAACTGTTACAAATTAATGATAGCTGCTTCTTGAGGTTTTATCTATAATGCAATGTGTTTAAATACACACACACACACAAATATAGTCCAGTATCATCACCTGAAAAACATAAAGAATTTATTGGGGGGTATTTACAGTACATATGTTATGCTTGTTTTATGATGTCTCTATTAAACAAGGAAACTGAAAGTGTGCTGCCTAGTTGTACAGTACTGTAGGATTCTCTGCTGTGCACAGTTCCAGGCACCTTAGACAATTGTGTAGCTGTTTGAATTATAGATATATATGAATGAATATATGTAAATAGAAAATTTTAAAAATCACCTCTAGAAAATTGTTCAGAAAATCTTTACTTAAAAAAAATTCTTCTTGAATCTCTAGCATGTACATGGGCACGCAGAGTAGAGTTAAATTCAGAGAGCCTCCAGAGGCCAAATTAAACTCCCTCCTTGTGGAAATTAAATGAAAAAACATTCCTGAAACCTTCCTTTGAATTCTGGCAGTCCTTCAAACACATCTGGTAAATTCCCTGTGTGTGTTGTATTCAAAGAGGTGATAGTTGGTTTAAAAACCAAAGTTAGGGGGCTAGCTCAATGGTTTGGAACCTAACCTGTGGTCCCTGTTTCCCCTTTTTTATCAGCAAGAAGTGTTTCTTAGCAGTTTCACTGACAGCAGATTTACAGTGGAAATACACCCTCTGCACAGGAACAAAACTGATCTGCACAGCTGAGGGTTTAGCCTAGACAGCGGCCCATTTGCCAATCTTTTGACTTTCAAAGTGACTGACAATAACTTTTGTTTTTAATTACTTTGAAATAATTTCTTCTTTGCAAGAACTAAGAGAAAAAAAATGAACATAAATTTCCTCACAGAGAAGGCAAGTTGATGATTATGTTAAGGATGTGCTTCCAGAATATTATCTTTTAAGTGGCTGCTTTGACAGTGAGACTGTTTCAATACTGACCATTTTTCTTCTGCAAGCATAAAAGGAGGGGTTAGTGACCTGACTACTTAGCCCCTCAGTCTCTGTAGATGCTCTTGCTGAGTTCTGTTTGTAGTTTCTGCAAAGAATCTGAGAGTGAGAGAGTGCAGTGGGATGGATGGCCTTGTAAGGCTTGGATGAAATGAGAAACTTAAGCAGAATCTCCAAGATCCTCTCTCATACGCAGTTCACATACACATAATACTAAATATTAAATTTTGATATAAATAAGGAGATGACTCACCCTCAGGTATCAACAAAGGAGGCAATGTGGCGCCTATTGTTGCTAATCCACAATTCAAACTCATCCCCAGGAGTATTACTGAAGTATAGAGATATATTACTGTTAGCATACATTAGCAATCCTCTGTGATATGAGAAGGAACCTGCTTTAATCTCCGTGTGAACATATAATACATACCCTTCCCCCCAAATACCTAGAATCTAACCAGGAAATTCAGGGGAAGGATGTAAATTAAATTAAGACAGACAACACTGAGACTTAACATGGAAATTTACGCTTAGGAAACAGCTGACTAACAACAGAGCTGAGAGCAAAAGTTAATTTTTCCCACATCCAAGCTGACACAATGCTCCCAGACCAGATTTGGGGTGTGTGGAATGACAGTACCGCCAGCGGCAGATATGGAGGTGCCAGGTTTAGGGGATTGTGAAGTGTAATCCTGTCACCAAGTCTATGTACACGCACTTCTGTGGATGCCAGAGAGGCGTGTCAGGAACTTGGAAGCAATAAGGAGTAATCTAATCTACATCATTACCCCACAAATAAAGGCTAAGTACTATGTTTTCAACAGCTGAGTGACTCTGTTCTTAATTACTCTGTGAAAATCCAGCTCTGCTATTCCAGCTGTCGCTGGGTTGGCAGTACAGACCTACTGCAGGGAGCGAGTTATTGCTCGTGGGTGCAGCCATGAACAATCCATTCGCAGGCTGCGGTCCAGCAGGGCTCATTGCTGATCTCCTTGTGCCGTGGGCTGTGCACACACCTGCACAAGGCTGACAGCAGCGAAACATTCACCGGGCGCCTTCTGCGAGGAAGAGGAAAGTCCAGCCTTTGCACAGATACAGGCAGAGATAATCTGAACCCTCCGAGCGCAGGAGTTATTTCAGCTGATGGACTGGATCAGATTAGATTGTGCACTTCTGCAAGAGTGGTGCGATGAAACTGGGTAAAGATTCAGGACTTCAGAAAACAGCCAGAAGAGTGAAAATCTGGGTTATTTCGGAGCTGTAGTGACACCTACTGAAAACCAATGAAACCCACCCAAATATGACTAAAGCTAATACTTTAAGGTACATGCACACATATATATTTAGCTGCATCCATGCAGACATAATGTGGATAACTTTTCTGAATTTTCAGTGAAATCCTCTTCTTAGTTTGTTACTGTTTTATTCGCCTGCAAACACATGGGGAAAAGCTGGTCCCCTCTGTATTTTACACTTTCTTTTGAAAAGTAACAAAGCAGGTTTTAAAATACCAAGCATCCTTCTCTTTTTCTTAGCAAGCAGCCTGTCCGTGAGTGCCCGTGTTTCTGCACGGCCTCGCTACATGGTATAGGTAAAATTACTGCAGCTACAGTGTCATACTGCAGAATGGTTCAGCTTGGAAAGGACCACAGTGGAACATCTGCTCCAACCTCCCTGCCCACGCAGGGCTATCCCAAGGCACATGGCACTCCATTGTGTCCAGAGGATTCTTGAGTATTTCCCGTGAGGGAGACTCCACAGCCTCTCTGGACAATCTATTCCACTGCGTGATCACCCGCACAGTAAAGAGATTCGTCCTCATACTCAGGCGGAACTTCCCGTGCATCAGCTTCTGTCTGTCGCCTCTTGTCTTATTGCTGGGCACCATCAAGCAGAGCCTGGATCCAAACCCTTGACACTCTCCCTTAGATACTTATAGACATTGATGAGGTCCTGCCCTTCGTAATCTCTCCTCTGAACAGGCCCAGTTCCCCCAACCACTCCTCGTCCGAAATAAGAACTCAAATATGGCAAAACACTGTTAATACCAACACGCTTTATTTACTGCCCGTCCTTCAGACTCAGCCTCCACAACCCCCCGTCCCCTCAGCCCGCCCCGCCCCGGCCCGGCCCGGCCCGGCCCGCCCCGGCCCGCCCGCACGACCCGGCTGCTGCGCACGCGCGCTGCCCTATGGCCGCCTGCGCAGCGCGCCGCCATTGGGAGCGCTGGCGGCCCGAACCATTCTCATTATTTTGAGGGGAGAACTGGGAAAATGTGTCTCCGACGAGCATCCTGTTTGGGTCCACTGAACCTCTCTTTTACAAAAATATGATTTCAATAGGAGAAAAGCCTCCTTGTTTTTGTTTTTGTTTTTTTTTTTTTTTAGCTGGGAAACAAAAGTTTACAAACCTGGCCGGACTGGCGGCCTATCTGAGTCCCCCCATTGGTCACTGGTGTATCCCAAGATGGAGGGCGCAGCCCGGGGGCACTGACGCCTGGCCCGCGTGGGAGTGAGTGGGGTTCGGGACAGCGGGAGCGGCTGGGGGACAGCGCCATGGTGAGTGTGCCGTGCTCTGTACGTGCAATTTCCTGGGGAACAAGGCAGGTTAGAGCAATAGAGTCGCCCCCAGGTATCCTATATCGGCTCTAACGCGGTTTGTTAGGTGAGTAAAGCCGGAAACCTTGCTGGAAGCGTTTTTCCAGGTCAGATGTGGTAACTCGCAGGAAAGGCTTTCAGCCAGTTGGAATACCTGGTGGGTTTGTTGATGCAGAGCGCAGGTGTGTGCCGATGTCAGAGCTGTGCCTGGGCAGGGGTCCTGCCGATGGTCCCCGTGGTGATGCTGAATTGCTGCTCTAGGAGCAGCCGTCTAAAGCACGAAGCAAGGTGTGTCTAGATGAATTTCCTTATCAGTTGCCCGTGTTTCTTGGATGAAGCGAGTTGCAAAATTCCTTTCTAGGCTGTATGTTAAACTGTGTGTGCTGTTGTCAGATATGTACTGTTCCATGCATTGCCATTTTGCAGCGGAATAAGCTGCGTTTGCTTTTAGAACATAGGGAATGTCTGTTGTGCGTGTGGGGAGATGAGTTCAGCTCCCATCTGTCTCCAAGCATATGTTTATTAGGCAGTGCCTTAAAACAAATACAGCAGCACGCTACAGGTTCTCTTCAGGTGCATTTAATATTTATTTTTTTTTTGTTAACAGTTAACCAAATTTCCTTTTTCAGCCTCACAAGAAGAAAAAGCCCTTCATAGAGAAGAAGAAAGCAGTAACATTTCACTTGGTGCACCGAAGTCAGAGGGATCCCCTTGCTGCTGATGATACTGCACCCCAGAGAGTTCTGCTGCCCACCCAGAAAGTAAATACTCATTTTTAGTTAATACTGAGGTTCATTCAGATAAGAAACACCATGGAGGAAAAAAGTTGGTGTGCAGTTATACAGTTCAAAAACAGCCTGAGAGAAGGCTGTTCAGTTCAGCTTATTAAAAAAGGGATATTGTAGGGAATTTCTTAGTTGTGAGTTCCTGCCTGATGGTTGAAGGATGACTTAACTGGCTTAGAGGTGTAAATGTATTAAAAAACCAACAACAAAACTTGCCTGACTCACTGTGATAAAACAGGCATTGTTGGCAAGGTCCTACTCAGGCAGCCCCCAGACATGGAACCAGCTGATTACAACATTCTAATTGGCTGTGGGTTGGGGTAAGAAGTGGAGAGAGGATTTCAACAGTCAGACACTCTCAGTAGATGTGTTACTTTTGTTTTTGCTAGTAAGTTTTAAATGTAAGTAACTAAATGTATTCCTTTTGATTATTTTCTTCTCCCCCCTCTTCCTAGGGGCATGAGGAGCAGAGAAGGGAAGAGCAGCGCAAGTATGGTGTCTTCTTTGATGATGACTATGACTATTTGCAGCACCTCAAAGAAGCCTCTGGTCCCTCTGAGCTTGTCCCATCTGTGCGGGGACAGCAAAGCAGAATTGTCATCACAAGTGAGGGGCACATAGAGGATGAAATTCAGAGAATTTCAGTAAGTAGTGTTTTTTGCTGATGGTAATGCTGTTCTTTGGGGCATTAACATTCTCTAGTCATGTTAATTGTATGTACATATATATATATTTATATTTATGTGTAAGGATCCTTTTGACCCACAACCAACTTGACTTTCCTACAAACAAACCCAGAAGCTAACAAGCCGGTGTTTACTGGTGAACATTGTTTTGCTAGCACAGTTAAAACACTTCAGGTACCCATGACAAACTTTTTCCTACAGAGATGGATTGCAGGGGGTTTTTGAACAAGTCATGTGTTTTTCTGGGGTGGGCATTTGTTTCTAAGGTTTTTTAGAACTTTTGAATGCTCTGGGAGTTATGAATATGCCAGGTTGTATTATCAGCACACTGTGTTTTTAAAGGGGAATGTAAGAGAAGCCAGACAGAATAAAGCCAAACTTTTCAATTGCTGGCATAACTTGTAGAAGTTCACGATGCTGGATCACATTGGAGTGGAAAAGCAGTAAATACTTTGAAGCAGTGAAGTATGCCATTGCCAGTCACTTGTAGTTGAGGGTGTTTGATCTAACCAAATACTGTAATTTTAGTCAAAACCAATAGTCTTAGTCAGAGGTACCTTTCAGGTGATACCACATAAGGTTTAAAGTCAGGATAGATGTGCATGTTGTGAAGCTTTTAACAAGCCTTTCAGTAAAGGGGTGAATTCAATTGTGTGCTAGTGTTCTCCAAAACAAACCAAAAATATTTTAAAATTTCCATGTGCCTGCTGTACAAACATTCGCTAAAAAGCTTTAGAGATGCAAAAAATACTGTTTCTGTACCTGGAAAATATTGACAATATGAGAGTTGATGCTGCCAGCATTTTATGCAGCTATCATTGTATAACTCTGAAACATTGTATAACTCTGAAAATTTGCTGCAGATAACATAGCACTTGTTGTAATGTTTAAGTAGCACTAACAGAGTTTCTTTTGGTCATGGGAGTCGTCTGCATGATTTTGTTAACGTGAGCTCAAATAAGAAGCTCAGAACAAATACATTGTGATCCTGGTTTTCTGTTTCTTTTTCTAAGGCTCCATCCATTAAGTTGCCTTCCTCGGTATTTGCCACAGAGTTTGAAGAGGATGTGGGCTTGTTAAATAAAGCTGCTCCTGTTTCAGGTATTTTTCACCCCTCTGTGATGTGAGTTGCCATCTAGGAAGTAGATGGTAGTTAGGGCTTCTATTGTGATGTCATGGGTTTTTTTGACTTAGAACAGGCTCAGTAGCAGACATCAGGAATGATCTGTGAGAGACCCATGTTTCAATTTGAGACTTATTTCTGTGATTGACTAATGAGAGTTCTTTAACTTTGCTTGGAGAGGGTGAATCCATGATGTCTTACTATTGCATAGCAAATACAAACTAATTGCAGGGGGAAACTGTAGATAATACTATTAATTTATTGATACTATTAATTTATTATTCTGTCTCTGAATCTGAGTCTGTAACTGCATTCTCACTAAATTTCTTTTCAAATGCTGAGTAGTGTTTACATCCCTTCATTAGTGTTATTTCAGTGTTACAGGCTGTGAGTAGGTTTTTGTTATGTATCCACATTTGCACTGGACATTGACTCCACAGCTATCTCCATTTCTTAACAGTAAGGAATCGTAGCAGTTCTCTCTGTCCTGACAGAAGGATGCTAAAGACAATTCTGTTAGTTGTAGCAGAGAAACACTTTTTAACCTTTTGTAATGTAGGGAATTATAGGGTTGGAGCTAATGCTGGTAGCTGATCTTGTGGTGTTTTAACCTGGATATTTTTTCTTTTACAATATTCTGTATTAAAATGCATTTATGGAAGACCTCTGGGGAATGTTTTTTTCTGAGTACTAAAAATTGACAAGAGATTGGTGGCATGCCCTGGCTTCTATCAAATCTACAAATAGTCTTGAGGAATTTTGTGTTTCTTTGGTTTAAGCTTTCCTTACTGCAAATTAACAGTCCAGATGGATTTGTTTTTTATCCAGGAAAGTAGCTTTGTAATGTCAGAGAGGTGTAAATATTTACGTTTTGTTTTTTCAACTTTCTAGGACCACGGCTAGATTTTGACCCGGATATTGTTGCAGCTCTTGATGATGATTTTGACTTTGACAATCCAGAAAATATCCTGGAAGATGATTTTGTTCTGCAAGCAAATAAACCACAGAAGCGGTAGATAGAGCTTTGTTGAAATATTTGTCATGTAAATAGGAGAGATGCTATTTGCTACTGCATGTGGTGGTGTAGGAAGCCACAGTGGTTTCAGATTTCAAATTGAATACTTTGGTGTGTTGAAAAAACCTTGTGTTACTTGGATGGCAGCTTGCAAAATGAAATTTATTACGTTATCCAAGAAGTGAGTTTTATTTGTTACTTTGAGCTTATGGATTATATGCAGTGTTCGGAATAGTAGTGTTCTTGAACTGTTTAAAACATTGTCATCTATTGCATGTAAAGTACATCAGTAATAGTGTTGATGAAGGCTAATGGGTGTTTCTGAACCCTTTACAAATGTTTTGTGTGATACCCCACTGCATTTTGTCTGCTTAGGTGTGGTATCATTCTCATAATTTCATGAACACTAAGAATTTTTGCTTGTTTTAATAGGCAAGAATGCAGCTGATACTTTTCTGCTTTGACATGTACAGCTGAACATAAAAATAACTTCAGTCTCAGTGCACAGATGCATGATCCAGCTAGCAATGCTTTCAGCTCTCAGACAAGTGTCTCACTCAAGATTTAAATCTGTATTTGCCAAATTGTTTCAGATAACCCAGCATGGGTCAGAGCTACGTAAAGGTCTGTATATTATTCTAAAACTATTTTGTGTTTCTGTACAGGGGACCAGATGCTGAGGATGAAGATGAATGGGAAGATATGGAAGATGATAGTGATGAGAAGGATAGCTGCAGTACTGATAAAGACTATGATTCAGAAGGTCCATTGTCAGATGGTGAGGTTAATGGACACACAAAAGAATTCCTTTTTATGCATGAGGAAACCAGGAGTCGTTTCACGGAATATTCTATGACATCTTCAGTGATAAGACGGAATGAGCAGTTAACCCTGTTGGATGACAGATTTGAGAAGGTGAGGCTGCTCAAAAGTATAACTGTGAAGGGTGTTAAATGCTTCTTTGTCCATTGATTCATTTCATCAGGCAGTGTCCTGTATACCTGTGCAGATTTTACTGCTTTTAGCAGTCAGGGTATTGAGCTACTGCTCTTCGCATGTATTCTTCATTTAATACTGGGTACATTTTGAGGCTTGGGTCACCTAGGCTGTAGTATTAATTGCTATTGCAAGGCCTAGCACTGATGGGAAGTAAACAAAATTACTCCAATGACTGTATGAGCATTTGTAATCAGTGTTACACTTTTGTCTGAGAGGCTCACTGTAACACACTAAGCCAGTTACAGGTCCCTGGTGAAGTATACATTTATGAACAAAGCATGGAAATGAGGTGTAAGTTTTGTTCTGAGCAGTGACAGGCTTCTTAAGGCATAGATTGAAATAATGCATCCGAATAAAAAATGGTTTTTAGAAGCTGGTTTATATATTATTATAAGATAACTTTGTGAGTCCCATGTGGAAAGAATACTGACAGTAAGGAGGAAATCCTACTACAGATTTGGCAGTTGTTCAGCAAATGCAAGGGGAGAGGAAAAAGAGGCAAATAAAAAGAAATGTGTGGCTCTTCTTTAAGCTGTCAAGAAGTTGCATGACAAATGTGGTCTAATTACAGATATCCACTTCTTTATTTTAGTTTTATGAACAATTTGATGAAGATGAGATTGGAGCCTTAGATAACGTGGAGTTAGAAGGCTACATTAACACAGACAATGCTCGGTTGCAGGAAGTCCTGGATGATTACTACAAAGAGAAAGCAAAGAAGTATGTATTCCCAGAAGTACTGCTTCACATAAGTAGTTCTGTAATCCTCTGTTTATGTGGAAGTTTTGGGTGTGTTGTTTCAAGTTCATGTACTCAAAAGATTGCATCCCACAATAGAAGCAGCTGCATATGAGTATTATCCATTTGCATGATAAAATTAAGTGGAGGAATTTTGTTGGTTTGAGTAGGTTGTGCTCCTTTTGTGTAATTGTGTTGAACTTAATGCAAGCAGTATCTATTAGAGGCATTCGTCCTCTTGAAAAGCAGAAATACTTATTTTGTTGACTGTGTCTTTGTCCTAATGTTTTTAGTTTATTTTGAGGAGACTTACTTATGGAAACTTCATTTTTGCTGCAAATTTCGTTGGAAGTAGCTTTATTGGGTCTGGGGCTTGACTTAAGGGAGTCTGTGCTTACATAATTATAGATTTTCAAAAGAGATAAAACATATTTTTTTGTTCTCTGAACTTTGAAAAAGTTGTGTGAAACTGGATGCTCTTGAACCTGATGAAGATTTGGACTCTCTTGTAAATGAAGAAAGTGAGGAGGAAAAGGAAGAAATAGTAACTGTAGTTATTGAGGAGCCAAAAGAAAAGTGGGATTGTGAATCCATTTTGAGTAAGTATTTTGGAGTTGTCTTATTTGTTCTTAGGATTTCAAGGTAAATGATAGGTGATTTCAGAACTTCCCTGCCAGTGCTTCAGGTAAAATGGCTTATTCTCTGAGCACAACAGGAGAAATTCCCAAAACCTAAGTAGCAGTACAACTCATAATTGCTATTTGCAAGCCTTTCTTAACTACTTTCTTTTTTCTTTGTGACTTAGGTACCTATTCAAACTTATATAATCACCCAACACTTATTAAGGAGCCATCAAAGGTAAAATTATGAAACTTACTCTGATGAATAACACTGGGAAAAATTGAGATAAATGTGTTTGTTTTCTCAATGGGTATCTGTTTTAAAAGACAGGGATCAGAAATGAGGGTTGGGGAGGGCTCTGGCATTATTTCTTCACTAAAGAAGAGTTTAGATATATTTTTTCTTATTCTAAGGAAAACTGAGTCAGTTAAAAGTTTCTGTAATAGCTAGGCAGAAACAGCGAGGAATTTTCCTTTGTTATCTGTGAGATGTGTGTAAATCTGTGTCTCACAGCCACATACTTGCTCAGGTTTATTTTCCTGTGGTCTGGAACAGTTTATTCTAGTTCTTTGGTCTTCCATATGTTCCCCATCATTAGAGCACAGCTTGATATCCCCAGATTTGAAGTGAATTTTTTTTTTGCAAGCTTATTAAGGAATATTAAGTGACTACTTGAGTTCTTTATTTTTTCAGTAATATTTAAATAGAAGGGGAAAATGTTTTTCTTGTTCTGGAAGGCCAGATTTTGTCACAGATGTTTTTATTTCTTACTTTGGGATTAGTATGTGGTTTTGTGGGGGAGTTAAATAGTATGAGGACACTTAACATTTATTACTGTTAAATCTGGATTTGAAGTTTTTACACTGATAAGCCAGTGCCATGTGCACTTCTTGGAGAGAAAGCTAGGGGCCACTAATTCCTATGCACTCTCTATTTCAGCCCAAACCAATAAAAATTTCTCAGAAGACTGGAATTCCCCTACACATCCTGCCTCAGAAAGGTCTCACTGCTAAGCAGGTGGAGCGCATGCAAATGATAAATGGCAGTGACCTGCCAAGAGCATCAACACAGCCTCGTTCCAAAGCTGAGAGCAAAGAGGATCGCAAAGCCAGAAAACAGGCAATCAAAGAGGAGCGAAAGGTACACCTGACTGCAAGTAAAACCTTGCAAAGCATTCTGTGTTACCTGAATTCTGTCTTACAAACTTTGTTTAAAACTCACTTGTCGTGTGTAAAGGTAATGGGAGAATCTTGATGGTCTCAAAGGACTAATTATTGCTTCTTTAAAAAAAAAATAAATCTGCTGGAAGGAAAATTAACGTCATACTTTTGTCTTCCTGATTTCCAGTATCTAAACTTTGGGTCTGTTACTGTTGCCACTACTGCAGATACAACTGCTGAAGGAACATCAGATTTCCTTACAACCTAGAGTAGCAAAGGAAGTAGTTACTTTTCACTTTGTGTGATCTGAAACATCATATCTGAAAGGAATGTGGAAAATCCTCATTGGCCACAGTGAAATCCTTGCTGTCTTATGTAGGAACAGAAATTGCCTGCATATTAGAAGCTTTAGCTAACTAAAGGTGTTTATCCTGGTCATACATGTATTTGACTACCAATAATTAGTGCCATAAATAATACTGTTGTCCAGATTGCTCTTGTTTTCATGATCTAGAAGGGTTAATTGGAATAGTTTAATTTTGCATGTTAATTCCTATTTTGTAAATTCCTCATTATTCCTATTTACAGGAGCGCAGAATGGAGAAGAAAGCCAACAAGTTGGCCTTCAAACAGGAGAAAACAAGACAAGAGAAAGAGTTGCTCAATCTGAAACAAAATGTGCAAGGTCTGAAGCTGT
This sequence comes from Calcarius lapponicus, assembly GCA_039654755.1. NCBI lineage: Eukaryota > Metazoa > Chordata > Aves > Passeriformes > Fringillidae > Calcarius > Calcarius lapponicus. The sequence goes on from CM077465.1 coordinate 60,662,283, forward strand.
CCTGATGAAACTGAGAAACTTACTGTGGAAATATCCCTAATTTTTCATTTGTGTTGAGAAGGGAACTGCTAACTCACACCTTTGCCAGTCCTGCTCAAAGGGGGTTGTTCAGATCTCACTGTAACAAGACCCAGTAACTTGTCATTTTTTCTGAAGTTAAATTCTATATAAAATAATGTATTGTTGATAGCTATTCTGTCATGAGTGACATGGCAATTGCTGCAAAGTTTCATTACAGTAGAAATGTATTAAAATTACAAATATTTTTCTTACAAGTTATCACTGAACAGTTATATATATTTGTTGAATGTATTCAACAAATCAGCAGAATCCTACAGATTTGATCTGATTAGATTATTCTATTAAATTATTTCAGTTTACAAAACAGTATTTTCATTTATGTCTTTTCTCTGATACTGATGGTTGAATATAGTACCTTGCTATGATACAGTTTTGTAAGTCAAGGAGTTTACACCCATTTCTCCTTGGGTTCTTTTTTTGGGGTGGATTATTTATTGTTTTGGTACTTTTGTAAACAAGGGTGTCTGAAAAGCTGTTTTGCAGCTAGACATCGCGGTTACCTAACCCAAGTTTTACATTTCCTGGCAAACAAAATCTGTTACAAGGAGTGTTGCAGTTACAGTAGTCAGTGACCCTTAATGTTGCCATTGGAATTGGCTTTGCTGGAAGTACTCAGTCTGAGTAGGATGGCAGGCAAACAGCAGATTCTTGCATAAAAAGTGTGTGTTGCAGATAGTCACTGTCTTGGTGTTTCTAGAATACCCTTCCTCAGGTCTTGTGTTTAAATTGCTTTAATTGGAATACAAAGTTAATACCCAGTACTATTGTTGTAAAAGCTTCTAAAGATGAGATGAGGGCCAAAATCTGTAGGTTTGATGTGAAGTTAAATGTTTATACTGTGAACATGAATTATTTTGATAGTGACTGGTTCATAATGTGAGTGAAATGAATAGGATTTGTAGTCAGCCCTGAATTCTTCTCTATTCATAAAAAAAACCCCTCAGGTTTATGTCTGTATGTTCCAGACAATCTGCCTTTATGTGAAAAGTTCCCCTTTTTACTGGAAGGGACATGGTGACCAATACATCAGTGCAGTGGCCTGACTACTGGTTAATTCAAAGCATCTTCAATATTCCTTCAGTAGTTTTGTGAATACTAGATGGAGACAAGCTAGCAGGGGCTGATAAAGTCTTTTAATGTACAGAAAATTTAAAATACATGTTTTTGTTGGAGGAAAGCTTTTATAATATATTTTGATTGGTCAAGTATGATTTTGGAGAAGTGAATAAAGAGGTATCTGAATCTGGAAGTCTTGGTCACTGCTCAGAAAGCTAAAGTATCATGTACAGTATACACACCTAGATTAAGCCTTCATTTTCTAGAGTTGTCTGTTAACAGAATCAATAGAAATAACCTGTAAAAATAGAAAATGTTTCAGTATTTTCCTTTAGCTGATGCCTGTGCTAGTTTTCATGTGTTTGACAAGCTTAAGTGGGATCTGCCTGTGTCTTAATTTCTAATTGTGTAATCACTGACTCTGTGGTAACTGGAACACTGACCACCCAGTACTCATGACTCCTGACAACAAAACAGAAAAGGAAATCTGAGAAGCAAGTCTGTTGAGGTGAGTCAGATACCAGGAAATAAGTTCAATGGAATAAGTAAGTAACATGCTGTTCAGTGCTTTGGGGTGGAATGTGATTTTGTGGTTTACCAAAAAGGACAGTGTGACTAAAGCCAGTGCACATGTTCTTTGCTAGGTTTCTCATCACTGATTCAGTGGTACTGTGCTTATACCTAAAGTCCTTTAAAATAAAAACAAAAGGGAAAACAAACAAACATCTAGAGGGGATGAGAACAGAATAAAGAAGTAGGGGAGGCAGAGGAAGGCACTTGAAATGAAGAGTGTAGTCTGGACTAAGGACAGACACAGCTGTTGCTTGGAAACAAAAGAGGAAAGACATTTAAACAGAGGCAATAGGAAAGGAGTCAAAAAGATTTCAGAATTGCTTTGTTCCTCTTCACTTGTAATCAGTGAAACACTGCAGTAACCTTAGCAGTGCTTTGGAGTGTGGTAAAATCCCAAGGAAAAGGTAAAAAAGAAGTCATTCATCTGCTTAGCAAGACAAGGATTTCTTTTGTTTTAGCAAGAGGAGGTAAAGAACACTTACATGAGAAGTCCTTACAGAAGTTAATTTAATGAAGTACTTCTGTAGATTGCAAGTCAAATGAGAAGGACTTTTTTTTTTTCCTGAAGTTTTTCTAAAGGCTGGGTTTTTTTTAATAGAAGTCATGTCCCTGCTCTGAAATGAGTGTGATTGTTTTTGGAGTTCGAAGGGCCTGAAACTACTTTCCATGTAACTTTAACACCTACTTAAAAAAAAAAAAAAAGGTAGTTTAAATGTAAATCTCAACAAATGTAACATCTACAAAGTAAGATCATCTTGGAATGCTGTTTAGCATGTTGTGGAAGCGTTCCACCTTAATAATGAAGATCTTGCCGCACTTTGCATGACTCTTTCTACCTAAGCCATTACTGGGTGTCCACTAGCTGACATCCAAACCATAAATCTGGGTGGGTACAGGTCACCTGCCCTGAATTTAGGCAGTGATGTACTTAAGTATTGTTCCACCATCTCCTCAGCCAACTGTGATGTCATTGTGAAAGCACATACCTGAGCAGTCATGTGGAAAACAGAATGCTGCCTGTCATAGCAAAGGAGAGCTTGTGCTTTGTTGGAGCTGGATACATGAGGAGGGAATTCTGCAAAAGGGAACCCTGGTATGCAATGGGAGGGTTGGATTTGATAGTTCTTGGGTCTTTTCCAGTTCAGGATATTCTGTAATCCTATGGGGATGTCCCTTTCTGACAATGAAGTACTGTTCCAGCAAGAGCCCTGTCCAAGTGCCGACTCTGCCGAAGTCATGACATCCTGTGCTGTGTAACTGAGGCTCTTGCATGCTTTGCATTTTGCACAGCTGCCTGAAGTCAAGGTCTGGCTCCTACAACCCGTGGAAAACACTTTGCATAGTTTGTGGCAAAAACTCCTCCTTTTTAATAGGAATTTCAATGCATTTAGCTGAAATGGGTAATGAGCACTGAGGAAGGAGGAGGTAACTGCTGGTAGAAAAGTGAGTTGAACAAGTTTAAACAGCAAATTGTCTAGTAACTGCTTTCATTAGTGAACTTGATTAGAGAATTTATCCTGCACAGACACACTGCGAATTCATCTTCAGTCTTGCATTGTCTTAATTTACCTGCTTGTCCAAAACCATGTTTACTATACACTGAATTTAAAAGAATGTATTTTCTCTTGGTGAGGCATAAATTACTAACTTGAAGCTTCCTTTTTTGTTCCAGGGTTTTAGGCTGAATTTGTTATTTCAGTCTTCTTGGAAAAAATAGACTAATAAACCCTCTGATAAGTGGTCCCTTTGACAGCATAATGCGAGCACCAGGCTCTGTTCCAAAGCCTGCTGAAGTGAATGAAAAGATTCCCCTTGACCTCCCTGATCCCTGGATTACAAACTGAATGCGTGACTGCACAGTTTGCCTGGCACAACCCAAATGCAGGGGTTTTCTGCAAGGGGTGGGGCTCTGCACACACCCCTCTGCTCTTCAGTTTGTATCGCTGATCCTGTGTCTCTGTGGTAGATCAGATAGCCCTACAATAGGACTAAAACCTGATCTGGCAAGGAAAAAAACAAAAAATACACTGAAATTGGGGTGACGGAAGAACCAAGACAAAGATGCAATAACTTTGCCTTAGTAGTCCCATGTTTGTTATCTCAAGATTTGTGAAGGCCATAACAGTTTTATCTAGCAAAATAATTTGAAAATAGAGAGCTGTGTGTTATGAGAGAGGTGAGAAGTTTTGTGTCACTGTGACTGGTGTGAGATCCAACTCCTCTGGCAGCTCTCCGTGCCCTGGTGATGCAGGACTGGTTTGCTCCTCAAGTGAGCAAGGCACAGGTGTCTGCTGCACTTCCAGTACTGCAGAGGAATATTCCTCTCAAGTTTGCTGTCAAAAATGTCTGGAAACAGAAGGTAAGGACCTGAGTCATAGGAGTAGAAGGTTCAAAGGGAAATGAGGATTGGGAAGCATGTGTTTTTGTAGAATGAGTTGTGTTTCAGTCCAGCTGAGCTGTAACCAAAGTGCCTTGCTTAAGCATCTGCTTAATTCTTATGGAAAGAGAGTGGACAGCATAGAGAAATTACTGAGAAAATCAAGAGAATAACTAAGAACTAGAAAGGGGGAGCAAGCAAAATAAGATAGGAACAGGGTCTTTAATTTACCAGCTGTGGATGGACTCATGCAATTCACAGTGTAGGAAAGAGGCTTTAGTCTGATCCTTGCTTCCATGGTGTTCCTCACAAAGGGCATTGCCCATCCTGTTGCAGAAGAGTGAGAGTGATGCTAAAATCTGAGACATTTCTGAACCTTACAACCACATTTGTTGTGAGGCATGGCCCTTATACAAATTTGGCACTGGATATCGTGTCTGCTTAAAATTTCCAGTGCTTCCAGCTGCAGGTGCTATCCCTAGTTTTCCTTCTGTGTGTCAGGTGTTAACAGGTGCTGGTAAGCTGCTGCTCCCATTCAGTGTGGGGCTGTGGCTCTTTCAGTGGTGTTGGTGGGATGGGCAGCACTGCTGTTTGTCAGGAGACCCCCTACTCTGGAATACATCTAAACTCAGAGAACTAATAATGAAAATATTGGCCCCTTGAACAGGATCAGACTGGTGTCCATCTTAATTAAGAAAGAAAGAAAACCAGGTGTGTGTGGGGAGAGTCCAATGGGACAGCTCCTGTTCACAGACCCTCTGTTCACAGACAATCTGTTCTTGTCTGCATGTCGTCATTTGGACTGCTCTCCAGTCTGTTCCTGAGCAGAACAAATTGGAAACTGCTTCTATTTCTTATTTGTGTACTTGGACAGCTTTTGAAAGTTTTGATGAAGTCCTTTAGGAGTTAAACTGAACCCAAAACAAATACTGCTGCAGCTCCCTGCTCCTGCATATAATTTTAAAGCCTGGGTAAGAAAGCATCATTAACAAAGCATTACTCCAACCCATAAGTAACAGTTTTTCTTTGCATCCCAGCTGATCCATTGTTCCAAGGAAGCCTTCAACAGGAAGTGTTCAGCATTTTGCGACGGAGACTATAGGCAAGAGAAATCACCACTGTGAAGAAGCAGGCCCTGCAAAGGGTATGGTTAAAACTGATGTGTGTGTGTGTGTTATCTCCGTATGAAGTCTTTCATCCAGTAACACTATTATTTCCTCCAAGGACAAAGCCTGGATATTGTGGATGAGTGTCACATATGTGCTTGACTGGGTGCCAAATTCTTTCCTCCCCCTCCCTGTGCTGCTAGTGTTTGGCAATATGAAGAGCCAAATCAGTAGATGTCATGTCTGCCCTGGGCACTTAAGTGTTTCTGCTCTTTCAGTAAATGTTCAAGTATATTTTTTAAAGACAATATGAATCTCTAATAGATTTATCTTCATCTAAATCTGAAAGAGAGCGTGATTCAATGATGCATGAATGCCCAAGGTTGAACCTGAGAGCTGCCCTTTCACAGATGAAGTTGCAGAGATTCACTGCCATTTTACTGAAGGATTTAAAAATGTGTTTGAGCTGAACTTATTTACCAGAGATGGAGGAAAAAGATGCTTAAGCTCTTACTGGAACAAGTAATTTTGCTAGGGAGGAGGTGAGTACATATGGACATGCATGGATATTATTTTATCCAGAGATGCCAATTCACTACTGATTTGGTTGACTGCTGTTGTAAAATGTCCTTTAAAATCAGTTGTGGAAAGAAAGAGAAGTGCACAACGGTTTAAAGTTAAAAGAATGTGACTAAGGGAGAAGGGAAGGTGTCTTTTCTAATAATGTCTTTTCTGGTTCTTCCTAAGTGCTCTTAGGTCTGCCATGACCATGGTATTCTGTTGGAGTGCATTGGTTGTTTTATCCTTCTTCTGGTGCTGTCAATAGACAATGAAGGACTGAACCAGCTTCCCCATGCCTTTCAAAAAGCTGTGAAGGAGAAACATCTTCCTCCACTTTCCCCCCCACCAAGCATCAATCCAGATTTATGGTCTGCTTTATTGTGGTTCTTGTACTGATCTTTGATAAGGCAATGACATCTTATTAACCACAGATGGGATTCAGTTTTGCCCCCCTGGCACAACAGAATGTGAACATTAATTCCCCCATAGACTCTGGTTTTCAACTCTGTTTTTTGGCTTGAATTGAGTAGGAATGCAAGGCAGAGGCAATGGAAGAAGGAGAGAATACTAACCATACATTTTAAACTTAAAGGCTGCAAATCTGGGTTCTGATGTTAACACTTCAGGAGGAGAGTCAGGATAGCTGTACTATTCTATAACAGAGGGTGAAATACATCCTCTCTCCATTAAAAAAGAAAATAGTTTTGAACAGAGGCTTCCCCACTCCCACAGGGTGCCTTTTCCACTGTCCCCTTCTCCAGACAGCTTTGCAGACAGGGAAAGGCATTTAGAAAAGGACAGGTCTGGTTTACTACTTAATACCAAGTTCAGCCTCTGCACAGAGCTCCCTGTGTTAAAAGTTACAGATCCAAAAAGATGCACACACAGACAATATCTCATGATAGTGTGATTTATAAAATGTGGGAGCAATCTTGAAAAGGGTGTCAGTGAAGTCCTGCCTGCCTTAGGAAGGGAGAAGGGGGGACTCTTTGGGCTCCCTTCTGGAGCAGGAATTCGTGACTGATAGCAAAAGCAGCTGCCGTGATTCCAGCCTCTCTCCTCTCCTAGATGACAGCAATGCAATATAAGCAGCAGGACATGTCTTCCTTCCTTGATTAGGGTCAAGCTCCTCTCTGAATTTCCACTGCTGCTTTAATGACTGTTATTTCTGGTCTTACTCTACCAACTCTAAGAGCAGACCCTCCCTTTCCTTCTCCCTGTTGGAGGAAACCAAGTTGTGCAAAAGCAGCAGCAGTTGTGGAGAAAGAAATTGGAGAATTGCTTTTTAGGAAGGACAAATTGCTGAGAGGTCTAGTGGGAGTGTATATCCTATACTACAGGACTGTATATCCTGTACTACAGGACTGGTGTGGAAGTACGTGGATTGTGGGAAGGAAAGATTTAGTTTTTGTCTCATCCCACTCCAAACGGAGCCCAAAACTCCCCATTCTCCCCTGAAGTTCCAGGTGTCCCCACTGTACCCCTGAAGCCAGGTATATGTCCCGTCTCATCCTCCCCTCCCCTGTGCTCAGAACCATTTTGCCCATGCTACTGGTCTGGATCAGGCTTTTGGTGGCTGCTTGGGCCATAATTTCACTATTGTTACTGAGAGAAATCATTTATAAACACTTTACTATTAAGGTAATAATATCTTTACTATTAAGGTAAGGACACTTGGGCTGCTTTTATAAAAGGCACTGGACACAGAGGAAGGGTCTGAGAACATCAAGGGCAGGGGGATGGCTGAATGTGACTGCATTGACCCTGAATGCTGATTGTTCATTGCAATGAGTTGGATTGTACCTGCCGTGACAGCTGCTGAAGAGCTTTTAGCACAATCAGGACAGTAATACTGTCAAAAGAGATTTTAGAAAGCACCGCTTCATGTTCTTCACAATGCTGCTTCATACCCAGAAACCTGGCTCTTGGATGTGCCTCAGCTGACTGGGCACAACTGCTTCAGCTCAGAATCTATTAGGTTGGAAGAAACCTCTGAGTTCATTGATTCCAGCCTATGACTGAATGTCCCTGTCACTGCCTACCTGGACAGTCACTGGTGTGTAGTAATCTGTGTGCTAACTTAGTCCAGAGAGTCTCCTGGTAATATCCCTTCCCCAGGCTCCAGCAAGGAGCAGACTCCCCTGGTATGAGTCTGGTTGACATACAGGACACTCAGTTTCCCTCAGAAGCAAGGCACTCAGAACAACCACCCTTCTTTTGTTACCTGTATTTTGTTATCCCTCTGGCTCACTGCTCTGATCTGGGACACCCCCCAGACAAAGCTTCCTCTCCACTGAAGAAGGGGTCAGTGGTTTGCCTGACCCTCAGGATGCAAGGCTTCACACCTGCCCTGTAAGGGCCCCTGGGAAGGCAAGGGAGGCCAACAGGGAATTCTTCTGCCTCCTTGAGCAGGGACCTGTTTCCACTTGCCTGCTTTTAAGTCTCCTTCTTCAGCTTGATGGCAAGAGAGGTGGAGCTCCTCAGACTCCTCCTGATCTTCCATCCACTGCATTTCTCTCAGGGATGGAAAGGTGCAATTCTACAAGTCTACATCTCTTTTGCACTCTCTGATACTTCTCAGCCTCCTCACCTCCTCTTTAAGCTCTACCACCAGCTGAGCGGATCATCCACCTGTTCACAGTGCATGCAGGTGTCTTTCCCACTATCCTGCAGCACCTAACACTGGGCTCAGACACTCCCTGCAGCCAGAGGCCTGGATATTCACACACTTTTTGAGGAGCTCTGCTCTGACTAGTTAATTGTGAGGTTGGGAAGGGGTAGGACTAGGACAAAGATAATAAAATCTGCTTTTATTAATCCCTAGGATTTATTCCTGAAAACAATTACTGTTTGCAGGGTTGATACCATAAGGATGCATTTTAGTGTCCCAAGTGTTTTTCTAGAGGAAGGTTTTGTAGTCCTGCTAAGTTTGTACTTTGGAAGCTGATGGGAATTCATCACGGGCACCTGCTGGTGGGCCCAGGTGTTGAACTGCATCTTGAGTGTTCCAGAAAAGCAGTGGGATTCTTCTTCTGTAGTGTATAAACTGTGACACAAGCTGTTAATTTCTTTCTGTCAGACTATATTCAATGTCCATTATGCTCTCAAAGGTTTGCTGAGGCTCCCCAACAGAGGGACATGGAGTTTTGTGGAAAGCGAGTAGGAATGCAAAGGGTTGGTCGTGCTGCAAAGTCCATCAGACAAGCTTTGGTAAGCAAACACAGTCACACTTGTCCTGGAACCAGATTTGCTAAACTGTAATTTGTGGGCCAGTAAAGGCCTATATTAATATAAGAACTGAAATTCCAGGGAAGCTGATAAACTCTTATAACAAAACACATGCTGAATATCATCTGGGAGTTGCCCATAACTGGAGCTCTTTTTCTGATTAAAAAAGTGACAGAATATGACAGTACAAAAAACTTGGGACAAGTTCTTCAGACTCTTCTGCAGTTATATTCCAGGGTAACAACTGTAGAGAATCAGAAATCTGACAGCTTTGCAGTACTTTGAGAGAGCTCTTCCTGTTCTTTAGGGCTCCCTGCTGTTGGAAGGTTTGCTATTCCCTGGTCACTCACTAGACACAAGACCAAAGGGCAGAGCCCCTTGAGGGAATCAGAAAAGTAGAGCTAACCATCAGTGTCTTGAAGTGAGATCCTGTTTTGTTATAGAAAAGATAAAAATATAAACACTTCCTTTAGGAGAGTACTGCTGGTTAGGGGGGATTTTGTTTATTTTTTTTAAATATGTTGAAAAATCTTATTACTCTTTCACCTATTTAGAGCAGGAAAAATGCCTTGCAAATGTGAGGGGTGGGCCTTTGGCCTGTTCCTTCCTAGCACTGCTTCAACAGCAATTTGGAGAGTTTTCACTAGGGTCTATAAGCTCGGTGCTAGAGTTGAGTGATGATTGTGCATCTTGTTTTACTAGGACAAGAAACCATTGACTGAGAGAAAAACTCCAACATTAACACCTGCTGTGTTAGCACTTCTGGAGAGAGTACAACAAGAGAAACATAAGCCAGGCAAAGAGTTCATTTAGTCATATTTATGTGTTTCTTATAACAAACCCTGAGGTATTGGAGGTGGGGGAGGCATTTTTAAAAGCAGATCCTAGGCTTTGGAATTCTGTTTTCTGATAGAATAATGTAGAATTATAAAGTTGGACTTTTTTTGCTGAGCTTTTTTTTTTTTTTAAAGTCTTGACATGACATCCTGAACTTATTTCTGCACAACGCTTGCTATAACTGAGAAAGGACAAAATTTTCCAAGGGGATGTTGTTGGCAGTGAATGGCTTTCCTGGTCATTATCTTGATCCCTTGTGTAGACTGTATGCACAGAGATTTTCATTTGGGGCCTCAAGAGGGACCTCAGGAGTTAGATGCCCTCAAGCAGAAGTATCTATATAGACCTAAAATGTAGAGTCCGGCTTTGAGGTTCTTTTTGCCCATAAAGAACTCCATAACCTTTACTCTTCAACTTTGGCATTTATTCCATCCTTTTTACCTGAAGTCCATTTAGATGAGGTACAAAGCTTTGTGTGTTGTTTTTTCCAAATGCCCTTGAAGATTCAGCTTTAAAATTATATCACCACTATATCACCACTTCCTAAAATAGCTCCCTCTAAGCAGGATACTACACAATATGTTTTCTAGGAACCATTGCTACTGGTAATCATGACCTGTATCAGTCTATGGTTAGAAGATTGTTTAAAAAGTTATTTTAAAGGTTATTTGTAGCATAACCTGTGAATTATAATACACACTGCTCCTTGTATCAGTATCTTTGATCCCTATATTTCTAAGTTTTGAGAATTTATGTAGATTATCATGTTTTATGGCAAGTAAATTTCAAAAATAATGATCTGCAGAGATCTCTTCAGAAACACCGAAGAAAGCACGAAAAAATAGGAGTGTATCTGCTGGGAAAAGATCGTCAGGAAAGTCTCAGTAAGAAATTATTGCTATTTTTTATTTCAATATTATAATGCAAAAAGAACTTGTTTGCCTTGGTTATATAGAATATCCTGTTGCAGTGTTTGCAGTATGAGCTCCTTTGTATCAATTGAAGTAATCAATTTCACTCAAACCTGTATCAGAGCTCCTCAGGGCCTCAGTGTAGGCTGCTGAGAATACTAATTTTGGTGTTGAATGGTCCTTGATTTGGAGCAGCCCCATCCCAAGTAGGCAGTGACTGTGCTCTGCTGTAGCAGACATCTTGAGAGGATTTGCTATTCAGTAGTGCAAACCTCTCCAGCAGATCTTGGGCACTTGCAATGTGCTCCCATTGCCCAAGTGTGGAAGATGCAAGCATTCATTTCAGTAACAACCATGTCAGGATGACACTGTGGAGGCTCTTCCTTCTCCTTAATGTTTTGTTTCCCAGACCATGATGTTTGGTGCTCCTGCTCCTCAGACCATGTGGTCACTGGGGTTCCCATCTCTGGACATGCCAAGCCATGTCAGAGCAGCAAGAAGCCCTTCCAGCCCTTGTTTTAGATGGTTGTGGTGCTGTTGCTCAAGAGGATGGCTCAGATGGTCAGCATCTTGCACCCCTCTGAAATGTATAGACCTGCAGAACACGAGTCCATAGCAGAAAATACGGCCAAGAATGATTCCCTGTAGCTGGCAAGATATTTTGAGCCCGGGAGAGATGTTTGTAAGAGTCCTTGGAGCATGGGATGAAAAGAAATGTGCACAGAACAGTCAGTTGCAGAGACTCACAGTCAGAGGTGTTGCAGGTTCTCTGTGTGCAGTTTTACTGTCCTTGGCTGCTGCTGGTCAGTGGCTGGATCCCTCAGCTGTGGGAGAGACTGCAGTGGGCAGGGGAGTGTCCAGTCCACAGTGCCAATATCAGCTCTGCCCACCTCCATGACTTTGCCAGCTACAGGAAAACTGCTCTCAGTACCCAGTGGTGTCACCTGTGTTACCTGGGACCATGTTAACAGCACAGTAACTCCTCTGGGTACCACACAGGGTCTTGCAGCCCACCAACAGGGATTTATTGATACCACCACCATTGTCAAGGTTTAGTGACTCACTGAATTCTGAAACCAGGGGCTTGACACCTCCTTTCCCTAGGGATACTGGCTAATCCAGGTATCACTGGGGTTGTAGTTGCAGAGGTCTGGGACAGCCACTGCCCCCACCGGGTCCCTGGGACAGACACCCACACTCACATCTGACATAGAGGGCAGTGGAACTGTGAAAAAGACTGGTCTAGGTGAGCTTGCAGATGCTGGGTGTTGGCAACTGCTGCTGCATTTTCTGTAGCACTTGAGCTTTGCCAAGTGCTTTACAGAGCACTTTGGGCAGGTGAGAAATCAGTTTCAGAGCTACCCACGAGCCTTTTTTAGCTGAGAAAGGAGATGTGAGAAACTGGCTTTGAGTGGTGCAAATAAATGGTCTCCTCCCTAATGTGCCTGGAAATGGTTTCCAGGATGAGCTGCTCTATCACCTTCCCACGAATACAGGTTTAATCTTCTTGGAGAAAATAGAGTAAAATATAAAAGCTCTTTCTATAACAAGAAATAGCAAGTATATGGCTTGTTGCTGCTTCTAGACCACAAGTGGACAACAGAAGATAAGAGTGACGGGTCGGCAAGGATGTGTTAAGGCTTTCTGCTGACACATTATGGAAGATTTTAAGCAATGCAGTTTTTCAGCACCACTTCCCCCTGAAATGCTACAGTTACCAATAAAATAAGCAAACTGCAATTCATTGACTCAGGTTTGGTTGGGGCTTTTTCGCTCTAGGTTACAAATCTTATTATGCTATCCTGTTTAAAGTTTTGAGATTATTTGCATCCGCTGACAAGATTTAATTAAATGATTGCCAGGAGGGGGTGAACATTACCAGCAGTTCATTCAATGGTTTTAACAAAATGTAGGAAGATGCAGTACCATGTGATTTTCTTTTTTTTTTTTTTTTGCCCTAATGCTTTTATATATTGAACAAGACAAGGGGACATTGTGGAACTTCATGTGAATATTTAATAGAATCTTCCAGTAAACAACAAGTAATAGTGATTGATACATGATAAATGGCCATGTATGCTGTGCATCTCTTCAAAGCACTTTGAGTTCAGACTAAAACCAAATCTCATTCTTGCATTAAACACTTCAATTGCTTTTAAAAATTCATCAACAAGACAGAAATGTTGTAAAGGTATATCCCTCCTTATTTTTTTGGTCACTTGATCCACTGACAGCCTTGGATCAATTTTCATAAACTTTCAGTGATGCAACAAGTAGGGGCTTTTTAGCCCAGTAATTTTCAGTAAGGCTTTCAATTAAAATCCATAAGGAATTTTCTTACCTATTAAATGCTCATGAAGTAAATGAAGATGAAAAGTAGCTGGACATGGCAGTAAAAAATACCATGTTTTAAACAATTTAATTGAACTACTTAGACTCTAGCTAAGAATGATTAGATGGATACAGAAAGGATGACACTGAAGAAACTGTAACTCCTAGAGCTAGAAAAAGCAGGCATGACAGTAGCCCCAATATACTAAAGCAGTGCTGCTTAGCCTTTCTTTCAGTCCAGGAAGAAGAGGGAAAAAACCCCAAACCCACTCCAAACTATACTGTGCAATGTTACCACAGTCGCTTTCTTTAACAGCCAAATCAATGAATCCTCAGATTTAGAGCAAGTTTTACTCTATTTGTTTCTCTGTGTGTGTGTCCCCATTATTTTCTGTCTGTTTATAGAAGTGAAGGATTTCATAGCTTAGTTTCCAGTATCTTACAAAAAAAAAAAAAAAAAATATATATATATGGGGCAGGAATGGTGTATTGAGGAAAAGCATTTTAAACATTCCACTAGAAATGAACCAATCATTAATATATGGAATGTACTACCCCAGTTCAGAAAATTTGGCTATGAAAAATTTTCTGAAACTAACAGCAACCCATTGATTAAGAAATGAACTTGGTTTCTGATAGAGGATGGGAACTTAGCAATGGATCTACTTGTGATTGATTACATAAAGGATGCAGTCTTTTGTTCCACGTAGTATAATTTTAGCTTCTTGACATTATTTCAGCAGGTTCAGGTATTTTTTCTTCTTTCATAAAAAGAATACTTTTCTTTATGAGACCAAAATGTTTACTAACTTTTGTTCTTTTACACCATGATTTGATTATAGTAATTCTGTTGTTTATTCACCACATCCTGCTCTGCTTCTAAGGTTTTTCAAGCAGAAGTCAGATAAAAGAGTATTTTTACCTCTATTTGAATGTGAGGTAAAATATCCTAAGATGTCCCATAACTCTTATCTGCTGTGCCATGGCCATGGCAGTTCTCTGCCTTACATCCACTTCTCACCTTTGGAGGAGGAGTGGTCAGTGCTTGGGCTGCTGCCTTCCTCCACGGTACCCACAGTGGATGTGGGGCTGCCCCCTCCCCACGCTGGAGCTGTCACAGCCCTGCATGAGCCAAAGGCAGTGCCACCAGAGGTGTCCTGCAGCTTGAGCCTCCGCCACTGATGGCCTCTGAGAAATGCTCACTGAGTGTCTCCCTAACAAACACATTCAGAAAGTCCAGTCCTGCTTACAGTATTGCATGACTTGGGTGTATCTCACGCCTCTTGAGTTGCAAGAATTTTAAAACAAAACAATTTTTTTGACAACATAATTTTTTGAAATAGCTGGCCTTTCTTTGTCATGGGACACCATCAGCTTCTGCTACATTTGTGATGTCAAGAATCTGGAAAAAGAAAATTGAATGGGCTGAAGGGTTTAAGCAGCATTACACATTTAAGGTTTACTTCTGTGCTTTACTTGCAGACAGCATTGCTGTGTGCTTTTAAAGTATTTTAACATGCATCATAAGTGGTTATTTTCTTTTTAGTTTGAATGAGAGCGTCTTTTAATCTGTAGTTACATATGCATTGGTAAGGAAATGCTTATCATCTTTCCATATTTTGGAAGAGGCTGAAATCAGGCAGCAGCACCTCTCTTGGCAGGCCAGAGCTCAGGGTACCATGTTCACCAGGGCTGAAAGATCAGCTGGAAGAATGTGCTCAGTGTCTGCTTAATGTTTGCTTCCTAATATCACATTTAAATTCAAGGACAAGTATTTTAGGTAATTACTGATACCTCTTAATAAAAGCACAAACCAAAATGACACAATGTATATGATCAGGCAGTGCTACAATTTTTTTTTTTTTGTAGCAAAGAAAGAATTTTTTGTTGTAATTTAGGTTTTTTGTGTTTTTATTACAAGTACGTAAGCTTGCTTGAAGCCAAGTGAATACAATTTGCACAAACAAGGAAAAAAATAGAGTTAAGTGCACACACACGCCTTTCCAAGTCTAGATGAAAATACAAGCCTAGCTGTAGAATGTGCATGCAACACTGTTTGCAACCTTTTCCCTATTCTGGAACTCATAATTTAAATAACTATTCACTGGACATGACTATGCAGTACCTGTTTGCCTCCTGCTGTTGTCATTACAGGAATGACCTTAAAGTTCCTTTTGGTTTGTCTTATGCCAAAAATTTTCGTAACAAAAAATACCCCTCAGCATTGCAAACTGCAGAACACATTCTTTCATGAGCTGCAATAAGACAATCCTTAATCCATGTACCAATCAACTTGTAAGAATATTCAATGACATTGTACAACTACAATGATCTGTAGCTCAGTAAGAGCAAAACAGCAATAATTTTAAGAATTATTTTTTTAATTGAAGGGTCTCTGGAAATATTCCCGCGATTAACAAGGGAGAGGAGAACATGCTTGCTCCATGTTATATTAGTAATGGCCATGGAGTTCTATGAACTCTCTTTGGAAGAGTAGTTCTTGGGGTTGGAGGATTTACTCAGATTCAGAAATTCCGTGTCTGTTTTAGATGAAATAGATTCCATTAGTAACTGAGCCATCCACTAAAACCATGATTATTTTTTTGTAACTATGGGTTAGGCAACAAACTAAATTGTGAAGAGTTTGTTTCTTTGTTTAATAATGTCATCTACTGAAAAATTTGATCTTTACAATTTCCTGCCTTGTTCATGTTCATCAGGTGATAGGACTGTCACACCAACCCACTGTCCTCAGGAACTGTTCATGGACAATTTACCCCAGGAAACAACCAGAAGTCCCCATGGCTCTAGTCTGCAACAAACAAAAGGCTGAATTCCAACTGCAGAAGTCCCGATGTTTCTGAGCAGAACCCCCATGAGTTAAAATGGCTTCAACCATTCTCATACCCCACTAATTTCAGCTGACACTTGTAAGGCAGGTTCAGAACCTGGTTTTGAACAGGGCCCAGTGTCGGCTCACCACCACAGCCCCTCTGTGCATTGGGTCCATATATGGACCTGCCTCTGGCTGCACAGGGGTCCTGCTTGGGCATAGGCTCCTCTGGACCAGGGCTGCATTTCTGTGAAAGCCCATGTATTTTTCAGATGGTTGCAATTATTAATCGTTTTCCCAGACTAAACAACAGCCATTTTTATCAACAAAAGGTGAATAAAGGCCCCCTTAGGTAGGATGCATTATTTTTTTATTAAGTGTTGAATTAATCAAGCTGTTGACCCAATGGGATACCATAAGCTTAAATTTAAGCAAAATGCTCAAATGCTTTACTAGAAAGAGAGAGAGAGAGAGAGGAGAGAGAGAAGTGTCTGATGTCTTGACAGAGCCAGCACTAAATGAAAATTAATATTTTGTTCTAACTTGAGACAATTCACTTCTCGTTCTGAGAACTGCATGTATCCAAGACTGAAGTTCTTACACAGTCATTCAGAAGTTGGTAGTTATTTTCAGCCCTGGGAAAAAGGACACACAGCTGAACTGCCCGCCAGAAAACAAAATCTAGTTTAACATAATCATAATAGTGATGAACTTCATTGAAGAAAGTGAAACAAGGATGTAAGATTTACTCTTGGAATGATTCTGATTTAAATTAAGGATTAATAAAGTTCATGAATTAAGTGCTTAACAGAAATCTATCGGATGTTGATAAATCGTTTGTAACATTTGCCATGTGTACAAATTTGCTGTGATTTATGGCTCATTAAATTGATTTCTTTGTGATTTCCCCCCTCTTCCCATTCACCCCTAACCATATTTCTCCTATTGCAGCAGCCATAGTTTTATTGTGCCTGTTATGGTACTTTGCTGTCACTGAAGATAGTTATTCAGTTGTTTGCATGAAAAGAAACAAAAATATAGAGGGAGCTGAGGGAAACATGTTAGTTCTACTGCTGTCATATGCTAAAAACTAACAGTATGAAAAATAGAGCTTCTTGTTTATTAACATCCTGAATTTAACTACCATGTCCATAACATGCTTTGAAAACATCTGGGGCAGTTTTTCTTCAAAACAAAACAAAAACACCCCGGTCCTAACAGATTTAAGTAAGAAGCACAGTCTTAAAAAAAAAAACAAAAAAACCAAGGAAAAAACCCACACAGGATGATGGTTACTTGAAGGCATGTGAAAGTGAGGCAATGTTACAGAATTTGTAGTGGATGGAAAGGAGCGAGGAAGATGGTGCAGCTGGTTTATGGCCATCCCACCAGCTGCTAGCTGAAGACCTTGCTGTTGGCCAAGGCCATTCAGCCTGTGTGATGGCTCCTCTGAGCCAAACGCCATTGTGATGTCCCCCAATAGTGTTCTGGTTGTCACCTGGTGGGAGCTGCCAGAAGCCCATCACATGAGTGAGATCCATGAAAGGCAGGCTTGCAGTTTCAGCTGCTGCCTCTGTCTCTTTGTGCACTGGGGTACTTGTTAGTATCCCCTACAGGCCCTGAGGAAGCTTCTTCCATACTGATTTTGTGGAGAGACTGAGGTTCTGGTAACGGCAGGTCCTCGAGAAGATGCACATTGTAACCTTTAACATCCACTTTTATCGGTAGATTCCTTGAGGGATCCTGCGGCAAATGAGGTAGAACTAAGGTCGTATTTGTTAGGCTGATGAAGGTTCAGGTTGATCGGGACAGCTGCTGAACATGGAGTGGGAGGGACAGCTGGGAGGCTGTCTGCACAGCCCATCCTTTGTAAGTGAGGAGAAGACTCAAAGAGGAAGAGCAGTCTGTAAGCTTGACTGGGAAATGAAGATGTGAACAGTTGTACTTCCTCTGTTTCTGAACTATTCACAATCCCATTTGGCACAGGGACCCTTTCAGGAAGAGGGGGGACAGTACGCTGGCATCTTCCTTCAGTCTGTATGAAAAGAGCTGGTCAAGGAGACTCCACAGAGTCCCCATTCTGCAGCCTGCTCTTCAGCAGTTCTTGCGGATGAGTCTTCCTAGTATGGCGTGTCAAGTGGTCCTTCCGCCCGAACCTCTGGGCACAGAACTGGCACAGGAAGTCTTTGCAGCCTGTGTGAACCACCATGTGACCGTCGCACATCTTTGCGGGGTATAGAAGTGGCGCTCACAGTGGTCACACTTATGCTTCTTCTCCTTCATGTTGCCAGTCGGTTTCCCTGCGTGACTTTTGAGGTGTTCCAACAGAACCTCAGTACCACCAAACTCTTGGGCACACACCCTACAGGTGAGGTCACCGCTGGTGGCAGCATGAAGAGCCAAGTGTCTCTTGTAGCCTAGCTTGGTGTTGTACTTCTTGCCACACTCTTCACACTTGAAGGCCATCTTGTTGGGGTCATGAGTCTGAAGGTGATTCTTTAGATGGTCTTTCCTGTGAAAGGTCTTTTCACAATAGCCACACTGGTGAGATTTCTGTGGAGAATGAGTGGCTGAGTGCCTAAGAGAAAAAAAACCCAAAACACAGACATAAAAAAGTTATTTGTGTTCACATTTATTCTAGTACATTTACTCTAGCAGCCTCAAAACTTGAAACACTGGCATTTTCAACGGAAAGCATTTTCATAACTTATCAGGTTATTAGTAAAAGCCTACATTTTGGTGGGGGGAAGAAGGTGTTAATCATAAAGTATAGAGCAGCTTACAACTGCTCAACATCATCTTTTTGAGTAGCCACCATAATTAAGGGAGACTAGTCTTCTCCACTTCTACCAAAACCAGTAATAATAAAAACTGAACCTCGGGGATTAACTGTCACTAGAACACCCCAAAGGAAAAAGATGTCTTTTTTACCCCCACACACCCCCAGCAGAAAAGGAATTCCTTCAGAGCTGTACCTGAGCAGTTTATATTTGGAAATGAAGGCTTTTGTGCATCCGTGCTGGGAACACTTGTAGGGACGCTCCCCTTTGTGCGCATAAGTGTGAACCGTGAGCTTGTCAATGGAATCAAAAATCTTCCCACAGAGTCGGCAGGGAAAACTATCTGGCTGCTTCACTTCTTTTCCCTTCAGCAGTGAAGACCGACCATTTCTCCATTTAGGTATAAACCTTACGAGAGCACCACAAGTGCTTCCTGAGCTGGCACAGCTGAACTTTGCAGCAGAGGAACAGGAAATGGTCCCAAAGCATTGAGTAATGCTTTTGCCTAATGACGCTCCTCTCAGCTTCCCTTTGAGTTTGTTTTTTGCTTTTACAGGTCCCAATTTATTTGGTGGTCGGAACCTCGTAGGAAGGACTCGGTCTTTATGGATGCACTGGTGAGATTCCAGCAGAGCAAAAGTTGCAAAAGTGCTTCCACAGCTGGAGCATATCCAAGAGTCGACAGGCTCTTTCTGCAATGAGAACAGAGACAGGCCTTTCTTACTAAACATTCTAAGGAAGGGTCATATTCTCCTCATTCATCCTCTCCTGTGCTTTTCTAAGACCCATCATTGTCTCTGGTGATATTTACTTCCATGTGCTACCACCTAATTGTTCAACTGGCAACAGACTGTGGTCTGGGAGTAAAAACTCAAAGGTAAGGTAAGGTTGGCTAAATACTGGTTTATATGTTTTTGTTTACCTTTTACTGTAACAGTCCTGAGTCCTTCACCTTTGTTTATTTGTGCTTACTGAATTTCAAAGTCTCTACATTTGTTTGCATTTATGAAGTTACTCATACATAGCTGTAAATTGTACTTTCATCCTTGGACTGACATAGTTTATCTGCTATTCCAGCCACACAAAAGTGGGATGGGTTTCTGTACAAAAATGTAGTTTAGCCATACAGATTTCCTTGTGTCTTGGGCTGACTCCATGCTTTAACCACACAGCAATGGTCAATGGCTCCAGGAGAGGCTTCCTCACTTAGCTTGACATTTTGGCATTAGACTTCCATTAGCTGGATAAGAAACACCTTGGGTTTAGGGATCTCAAGCCTATCCTGACTTAAAGCCTTTTTTTTTCAAACAGGGTATTATTTGGAAGTATTACTTCCATGGAAATAAGAGCTCTACTGGATTCAGTTGAATTCACTTTAAATACTGATATTATAAAAATTCAGAGGAAAAACAATTACCAAAAAACTCCCATCACTGATGAAATATACTTCCAAATTAATGCATGACCATGTACCTCCTCAACTTTATCTACCTTTTATGCAAGTTTCTCATAAACTGTCCTTCTTTTCCCTTGCTCCTGGGCTAGCTTGCTCTGGAGAGCATGGTGAAGTATACAATCCATCTTTATTTCCAAACTGAGCCCTCCTCTCTGCTAAGACTCGTGCCTGATGCTGTGGCTCTCCCTCACCTTTCTTCTGGGGAATATTCTGAACGCCTCACAAGCCTTCTTGGAACGTGAATTCCTGGTTCATTTGTATTCCTGGTTCAATTTGTTTCACATTCTTTCTAGATTAAGTATTGATTTTCACAGCCATGTTTTCAACACTTAACAAACTTCTCCTATCAGTTTAAGGATTTTCTGCTATGATACAGAGGGGAAGATATTTGAATTAGTAGAGAAGGGTTAATTGAACAGGAAAGACTGAAATAATTAGTGGGTACTCTGGCCAATCAGTCAGAGCAAAAGAATGGGAAATGGTGAAAAAAGTCTGAGGCTTGACAGCTTGGTTATACAAAGATTAGTGCCCATCTGAAGTCTTTCCAATACATCAAGTGGTGCCACTTACTTCTGACTGTATCTGACGGCTCCATTGGATTACAAACACAGGACAGGAAGAACAACCTTTCTCTGGGTAGCTGCTTGGCTAAAATTGCTAAAAGCACTCTGTGCCTTACACTTGCTTTACTGGAGTTTATATTAAACAGAGAAAACACATAAATAAGCCATAACTTACTATTTCTAGTGGTGGCTTCAATGCAGAATAGGGGTACTTACCGCTACTGGAGGCAAAGGGAGAGACATCTGATTCTTCTTTAATGAAGACTTGCAGAAGCTTCCATAAATTTGGCATAATCGGCAGCATACCATACTTTCAATTCTGTGTGGGGTTCAATTGGCTATGAATGGAAAAAAAACAGCACCTGTTTACTTGTGTCAATTTTTCTAAATCAAAACAATAAGAAAAGCAGGAGGGGCAGGGATGTGCAGCGTTTTTGTCTTTACCCCAAACTGCAATTTTTGACTCTGTTTAAATTATTGGTAAACTTAGTTTGCAAGATTCAAGCACTTTTTGAGCATTACTGCCTGCTTTCTTGATTGACACTTTCTAAAAGTGGAATTGCATATGCACAGAGATTTGAGGCTGGGGGGGGGGGGGGGTGTGTGTAGCAGGAGGGATGCCCTCAATGTTCATAACCTTTGCTCAGTGAGATACATTTGTCTGTGACGTTCAGACATCCATCAGTCTTTCCAAGCAAGTCTGGAAGCCCTCTGGACACAACACTTAACTATAGGGTACAAGCAAAGGAAAAATGCCTCGTGAAGGCACAAGATCTTGGATGCCTCCTGGATATGTCCCACTGAGCGTGGGTGCAGAGCTGATCAATACGTGCACTGCCAGGCAAATTGGCACCTTCCCCAGGCTGGCTCTAATGTGTCAGGCTTGCTGTGAGTGTGCTTTGCTGTAACTCTGCCCTCCTTCCACTGAATCCTTCCCCCACAGGATTAAGGGAGCCCATAATCTGCAGCCTCCCATCCAGTCATGCTTGCCCAAATCTCTCCTTGGACTGGACTATGACCTCTTCTGACAAATACTTTCAGTCAATAACATAGCAAAGAGAAAAGGAGAGGTGTGATTACACTCACTGGCTAAAGATCTATTAGTTCTTTAAATGCAAAGGAGAAAACTAAACTTTGGGGTCATGATTTATATGACTCCCTGTATACAATTTTCTTAATCCATAATAAAAACCAACATTGCTGTAACAGGGGTAGAGCCAAAACTACTGTACTTGTAGTTTTGTTTTAACTAAGATAAACACCTGCCACAAAAAAAAAAAAAAAAACAAAAAAAGAAAGGAAAAAAAAAAAAAGGCAAACTATCCCAGAAAGAGAGCAGCTGAGTCTTATTCCAGAAAATGTGACATCATAAAATCCACTTATTCTGTAATATTGGTGTGGGATAAGCATGGTAGGGAAAAGACAATGTAGATTGTGAACGCAGACAGGTGAGGGGTTAATTGTGGGTTTAATGCTGAAAATTGAATTTTTTATTCCCAGGCACAAGCCTGCCTGCTAACTACAACCAGTGTGGGTTGGGTGTACATTTTGATAATACCTGGCCTAAACAGAAATGGTCTGTCCAGAATTCTCCACTCAATTAAGGACATGAGGCAGAGCCATTAAGTAGAAGGCTTATCATGAATTGTGAGACAAAATGTTTAAGGATGTCTGGAGCTTGGCCCGTGACAGCTGAGACTGATACCCACAAAAAAACTGCACAGCATGGCACTGTCACTACTTTCTGCCCAGCATTCCTAGACCAGTGGCCATCTCCTTTATGGGAAACAGAGAGCTGGTCAATGTGACTTTGGGCGGAGAGCAAGTGCATCAGTGTGTGAAACAGTCAAGTAATTCAAAAGCTCTAATCTCAGTAAAACTGACATTAAATGTTGGTATCCAAATCCACTACAAGTTGTCTTACTCTGTGCCACCAATGACAATAAGAGAACTGTAGAGCACACATGACGCTCTTCTGGGATCAGACCAACAGCAGCCATGGATGATTTTTATTTCCTCACAATTCTATACCTTTTAAAGCACTTATTTCTAAGGATTGCAGTGATTAGGTCAGAAAGTAAGCTAATGCTGGTGTCAGGATGCCACTTACACATCTGCTTTAGTTGCTGTAGTTTTATGTCACTGAAATCCCATTTCTTTGTAAAAATAGTGGGGAAAGGAGCCAATTTTACTCCTGTCGTAACACACTTTACTAAAAATGCTTTGAGAAAGTATCTTCAGGATGAGCCCTAAGCCAGCCTCACAGCATGACCAGCAGGGTGTGTCTAAGTGTAGAACAAGGCCAGCACACTCATGGATGGCCTTGGACTACAGGACAAAATCTGCAGGATGCCACAGCACCCTGAATGATAGTGGGACTTGGGAGAAACAAAACCCAAATAATGCCCTATGACCCACAGCACAGCAAAGGTTCCAAGACACATGCATCATCCTAGGACACTCTTAGTGTATAGGATGCAGCTCTCCATTAATGCCAATGTGCAGAGTTCTGCTGAAGCCAGCAGAGAGCTGGTTCAATAGAATTTAAATTCTACTGGAAATTTTAAGTTACCAGTTTGTAACAACTACTTCTTGAAAAAGTTAATGCTTTCCAAATATAGTATTAGTAATCCTGTCAATTTTACAAGCATATAATGCATTTCAAATCAAGCTGAAATCTCAAATGATATGGACTGCATGAGAATCTCAAACACAGCCTAAATATGTCTCAGGGTAGTATATGCTATTTTACATTTTTCTTTTTTTTCTTAATAATTATGTTGATATTAATTCTAGAATCAACTATACTCCATACTGTTATAAAAGACTTCAAGGGTATGAAATGTTATTCTCTCATCACCACTATACAGTAAATATTTTTCTCACTGTGCAGGTGGAAAAACAAAAATGGAGTAAAAAATGTAAATACTACTATGCCACAGAAATATGTGCCTATCTTGGATATGAAACTGAAATACTGGATTTTAATTCATAGTAACTACTTTTCACTAATACTCTTTTTTTTTAATTTTAGTGTTGCTCATAATGATATACATGCATGATGTTCAACAGACAGATTTCTGTTTCCCAAGTGTGCAAAAGAGTTATTTCTGATTAAAACCAACTCTGCCTAAGAAAATGGCCAAAACAATAAAAACCAAGACTATATGTTCTATTTTCATTTATAAACACAGAGTACCTTGTTCTCTCTCTTCAAAGATTCAGTTCAGAATCTCTAACATAACCTGTTAATTTCATGGCAACATTGCAGTAGTCTAAGTTTTGCAGTTAGGTCTTCAGATTTATTGAAAGTGGAAAATTGTACATGAAGATTCACTCAACACTTTGTTCCTGAGCACAGGGCAATGTGCTCAGAAAACAATATGTGTCCAGAAATGTAATAAAAGAAAGGAATTTGTTTGTTATTTCCAGAATGAAGTACTGTAGAATGTAATAATGCTAAATAATCCCATCATATACACCTACCTGGCATTAAAGAGCATTCAGTTTAAACACCATCAGCGTGAATGCTTTTTATCTTCCCTTGGCTCCGTTTCTTCACTACCCACAAGAGCAAGTACACAGCACCTTTTCCTGACAAACCCCATACACTGCTTGCTTTACTACAGATTAAATTACATTAAAAGTGGTATGTAAGTAATGATCCAGTTAGCAGAATAGAATCAATCTGTCACTGTAAGAGTTAGTCCTTCAGAACCTTTGTCTATAAATTTCCTTTTGGATGACAGGTGGAGCAATGTAGGTTTAACTACCTTAACTGTTGTGAAGTAGACTTCTCCACAGTGCTGATAAGCCACAAGGGTCTGTTCCTCTTGGTTCCGGGCTAGCCGGACAAACATCATCCAGTTTCCACAGTCCTCATTGGGAGTGTCCAGAAAGTACTTCCCTCCATCTTTCAACACCTGAAACAGGATGAACATGATGAAACCAAGTCCTAGATAGAGGGATGCTAGTTTTCTTTAATTTGCAATCACAGCCATCAGTTATCTATCTTGTCTTGGTCATATGTCCCTTGAAATCATGGTTGTTTTGAAATAGATCACTCTTAATGAACACTGAGTGCAAAAGAAAGTGAAGAATGAATACCTGCTGAGCACCGTGCTACTAAAATAACTGTAGGCCTTTGTATGTATTTTCCATTTATAGTTCATCATTTTTATGTTATATAAAGATAATATTAAGAACTAAGTGCAGGCAGGTAGAAAGATAAGCTTTATGCCTTAATCTACTTCCTGAGCATTCGATAATCTCAAGCCTCAGTGCTACCACATTTTGCATGGAACAATTGTATGGCTTGTGTTAATAAGTCCAGAGGGGTAACATACAACATAATGGCATTTTAACAGTCTTCTCTTTTTCCTCTTAACAATGCAAAAGTAAATACAAATGAACTATTGTGCCAGAATGATCTTTTTCTTTTTCCTTTACTTCATTCTTCCTAGATTCCTCTCCAAGAGAATGCCCCTATGAGGCAAAAATTACCAACCTCAAACAAGACTGCTGCTTTTCTGTAACAGAGTCTCAAACATGGACAGACAAAGCTGCACAACTGATGACAGCACAGCCTGTATTTGTTCTACTAACCACATAACTGAGCAAGTAACTGCAAAAAAAAAGTTGCATTTTCATTGCTTCTGGGAGCTATTTTATCTAACTTCATCATGTTTCCGATGCAAGCACCTGCCTGTTGGACAAGTTTGGTCACATACTCATGCTAGGGAGAAGTCAAGGCAGCTACTGCTGTCATGTAGGAAATCTGGGACTCTAATCTCCTCTTCTGAAGAAACAGTCCATTCATCAGCCAGAGCTGTGCTTATCACTGTATACTTTTAAGCAAATGGCGCTGACTGATAGAGGATAGGGTGTGGTTTACAATGGCTTGGTGAAAAGGAAGGAACTGGGTGCTTAGCTCATCCATCCATTGTTAGAGAAGTACATTTTCTGCATTTTTAATAGTGTCTAATCAAAAGACTGAAGATATTTAGTTACAGAGAAGAACAAATCTTTTCTGGTATCCACGTGCTATGAAAATCCCATAGAAGGACAGTGTTATTTTCCTGGCAGATAATTCCCATGATTTCCATGTGCAAATCAAGCTTACTGCAGCTACTGAAGCTATTAATACTTTGAAGCTCTCAAACTAAAGTTCAGAAGTATTTCCTCACAACACAGTGTTTTCCAGCCCCAGGCCTCTGGAGAAAGCTCAAATGAAGACACAGAATGTGTCACAGGACAGCTGCTGCTGGTGCCTCTCTGTTCAGGGGTGAGAGGGCCTGATAGGAAATGGAAACTCTGGAAGAAGCATGATCTGTTGGGAAGCCCTGACAGAGGCTGTGGCTTGAGCATGGATTCATTGTATGACACAGAGCTGTGCCCAGCCACAACCCTGACAGCAAAATGCAAAGACCGGGAGCAGAGGATTGCAATCAATTGCAGCTCCCAAGGAATTCCTGTGGGAAAGGATGTCCATGTAGATTTGTCTAAGCTGGGCTAGTCCTGAGAGGCCACAATTTTTGCTGGATAAAGTACAAATAATAGTGTCATGGTCCAGGTGCAACAGTCAGTACCTATGTGTGCAGCAACCGAAGGTACCAACCCTAAATAACCATCTGATTAAATACACTGAGGTAGTAAACTGTGCATCAAAGTCTATATATAAATTAACAATTATTAATTACTAATAATAACAACATTGAAAAATAATTAAGAAGTGTTTCCCTATCAGTTTCTCCCTACTAAGCCAGTGTCTCAGTGCACATTTCTGTCGCTCTCACTAACTCAGTGCACAAACTCAAACCTCCCAGTGGTATTGTGCAAAGCACAAATCCTTTTGTGTTACATGGGAAGAAAGCTCAGTAGCCATGCTCCCTGAAAAGCTTATCAAGAGCTATCAGATTCATAGGCTTAACACCCTAGAAATGGTAAAACTAGAAAGCAGGAAACCAAACTTCTAGAAAACACAGTATATAGGAACGTACTTCAGGTTATGCTGTACTGCCCAATAATGTGATTTGCATTCATACTTACCCATTGAAAGTACAAATAATGAACTACATCAGATGGCAAATTGACTGATTAAAATACCTAAATAAGTATGAGCTGCTAAAGACACATGCACTCCATAGAAAGGCAGTGGGTTTTTACCTGCAGGACTAGTCTGCTCTCATCATAGCAGGTCAGTTTTGTAGACAGTTGACCAACATAAGGACCAAATTGTGTTCTCTTCTGTATTACTTTCTTTGCAAATACACCAAGGACTGTGAAGAAAACAAGGAGCAGTCTAATATTAGTACAGACATCACAAACTACTTCTTGTATGCTTACAGTTGTGAAAATGGAGATAAACAAAATAGTGCAGAACACATGGATTCTTTTTCTAGACAAATAAGCCCACTAAATAATTCTAAGGTGAAGAATCTAAAAAGGATGTAAATAGGTAATGATTTTTTAAAATGGGAACTACATTGAATAAAAAAGTACCAAAAATTCATTACAGGATGTTAAACTGAGTATGCAACACAAACGTGTTAATACTCCTCAATCTACAAACTCATGTTATCATAGTTCTCTGCCTTTTGGCATAATTTGGGAGGTTGTTCTCTCCCAATAAGAGTGGAAAGTATTAGCCTTCTTAATAATTCTGGTTATTCCACTGCCAGATCAATGGAGTGACAGTGTAGGCATCTTGTCATTCTCTGTCTGAAAAGCAATCTAGGCAGGGCTAATTGTACACAGGTAGCTGCGGGAAATTTGCACACTAAGAACATCATTCCTTTGTTCATGTTTGGGCATGCAAATTGCTTTGCTTTCACAAGGAAACAACAGTCTTTCCACAATATGAACTGAAAATGCTGCAAAAGGTAAAATACACCCCCGTGATCTCTGGAGTTTGCAGGGGGTGGATAAGGGATGTCATTTACCATTTTGTTTCTGACCTTTCATTGAATACTCTTTCCTGTTTTGCATGCTTGGGGAAAAGAGAAAAAAAGTAGCAGTGCACGGCTGTTATTATTAGATACAAATTCAACATTCATTTAACTTGGATTGACTGAACAGAGCTAACTGGTTGTTCACAGCTAAATGTCACACCAGCTCTGGCTAATGTCCTGCCATCAGTTGATGTGTCTGTTACCAGAAAGCAGTCACAAAAAACAGTAGCTGACTGTGAGCTTTAGCTGTGCTCAGCTGAAAACAGTCTTCATAACACAAATGCCCAATGATTATGCCTTGAGTTACTCATGAAAACAGGAGTCTTTGTCTCCTTTTTCTCAAATGTGGGAAAAGAGCTAAAATACTTACTTTGCTGGTTTCCAGCTCTCAGCTCCAAGACTCGCAAAGTGAGGTAGTGAGGTAGGGTGAGGCGGGCCCGGCTGGGAATTACCCTATCTTTAGCCCTGATGAGTGGTCCGTGGAGTTTGCATTCTCCTATAAGGCTTTTACCGCAATCCTCACACCCTACAAATCCAGAAAAGGGAACCTGTTACTAAAAATGACCAACTGCTTTCCAATTCTGTCTCTTCTAATTTTGTCATCTTGAGAACGCATCTGGAATTACGAATGCTTTTCTTCACATCAGTCTTCTACATTAGGCAGTGAAAAGATTATCTGCAAGTCAAAACTAAACAAGGAAGGTTTAAAATAACACCTCCAGTTTGTGCATTCTCTCCTGAGCAAATTGGTGTGTCTTGACCTCCAAAGATTTATACATATTCTCATTCAGGTGCCTTTAGAAACCAGGATGGGAGCAAAACTGGACTTCATTGCCTGCCCAGCTGTAAAGATGCATATATTTATACAGAAATGTGGACAAAGTTGTCAGCAATAACCTAGGTAAGGCTGGTCCCTTCCAACCTTACCCATTCTGTGACTAAGAAATTCTGAAATTTGCAGAGATCCAAGGAATCCAAGAAAGACTTTGTGTCTGCTGCATTCTCGGTAGAAGACGAGACCCTCAGGGCACCATGAGAAATGAGTATGATGAGTCCTACAGCCACAGCTCAGTTGACAATCGTGTAGGGGCAGCCTCCTCATGGGCTGCTCTGCCTGTGGAAGTAAGGAAAAGGGGCACACTGCATCTCCCAGCTGTTGGTTCCCAATAATGACATCTGCAGGCTGAACACATGGACCATCCAGAGAACTCATTAAAGAGAAATACATGTCTGCAAACTGACTTTCCCCCAGCACAGTGAGATATTTTTGGTTCAGTGCAGCTCAAACTGGTTGCCAGGGAAACTCAAACAGAGCAGTGACAAAACTGAGCAATGAGACTTTCCAGCAGAAGGTCATCTCAGCACTGGTGTCACACAGGGCGATGGGAAAAAGGGGACTTCTTGCACAAAACCTTTTTATAGACAGTAGAAACCAAACCAGTGAGCCAACAATGCTTTACAACCAAGTTAAAAAGAAAAGCTGATATTGGTCATCCATGACTACCTCGTTTTGTTTTCCTTCTGAAAACTCTGCTGATCAAGTCTATTCAGTAAGTGACAATACAGAGCAGAGGAGGGGAGCCAGAACAGCCAGGGGAGCCCAAGGGAGCACTGTAGCAGAGACTGGGGCAGGAGAGGTGAGGCTTCATCACAGACAGGAGCTCATAACCAAAGGGCATAAAGGGCTCAGGAGACACTGCCTGGAGAGACATCAGAGACAGTCTTTGAAAAAGGACAGCAGCACCAGAAATGTCATATTCAGGGTATCCCAAAAAGGTTCTGTTTGTAAACACAAGCAGAAACTAAATCATGCACCTTGAGAGTCTAGTCCAAAATCTCCCCAGATAAGCCTAAAGCATTCCTTCCTACTTCTTTTGGCTTTCCAACAACTCCAGCTGAGGAGATAGATAGACTTGTGTGTTGGTCAGGCTGCAAGCACTACAATAGTGAGTATTTTCAATAATTTGTGGACCATGGAAATTTTCTTCTTCCATGGCTTCCAGGCTTCACACCTGCACTGTGAATAGCTGAAAAACATTACTTATTTTTGCTAGCGCTACAGATAAAGAACATGCCCCCTACAGCCATCACTTAAAACACACAAAAAGCCCAACAATATAGCTGCCAGGTATATTTTTCGTTATACATTTGTTTATGTACCCAGAAGTCCTTCACAGCTGCAAGGCTGCAAGAAAATAAAAATATTTCCTTGGTGATTTAACTTAATTGGCTTTTAAATAAATTCACCCTTCTGAGGTGACAAAACTATGAGGGCTTCCTGAGTTTGCTTGGAATAATAGTGACTTTGTCTCAAGTCAAACAGCTCCTGCTTGGAGAGTCATTGTATGCAAACGGCCGAAACACATTACCAAAAGCAAAATGGAGACAAAGAACCGCTGTTAGAGGAAGGATGTGTCTAATCATAAGTACACGACCTTATCAATCCATGCCATACCTCTGTGATTCATCACCAGCGAGCTCCTGAGCAAACCTTCCAGCTGCCCTGAGGCAGTGCCCACCTCCAAGGCTCCAGGGTGGGCAGCTCCCAGGAAGGCTGGAAAGGGAAGGCGGGGGGAAAAGGGTATCTCTTGAATCAGCTTCCAAATTCTGCAGTAGTGCTCCATTAGCTAACCCTCCTTGGTCCTCCAGAGGCAGGACATAAGGTCTGAAATGATTCACACATGGGTAGTAGAGAGGCTCTCCTCTAAAATCAGGAACCGCTTTGCATCTAACTGGGTGTTGAGCAAGGGTCTCCAAGCTGAGCAGCCCCACAGACAGCTGCCTAGGCAGCACACCTCAGCAGCAGCACAAAAACATCAGCCAGCTCTGCCCCAAACTACCTGCAGAGCTGGAAGCGCTATTAAGCACCCTGCTAGCATGGCCTGGGATTCTGACCTGGCACAGCTGCCCAGCACCTTGAAATATGAGGTTAGCTCAGTTGGTTAGAGTATGGTGCTAACAACACCAAGGCTGTGGGTTCAGTCCCTGTACACTTAAGAGTTTAACTCGATCACATTTGGGGGTCCCTTCCAACTCAGAATATTCAGCAATTCTGTGAAATATCCAGAGCTGTCCAACACTCGTTCTAAGGTTTTCTATGTATACGGGTCATGAAGATAACTAGAATGACTTCAGTTATTTAGTAACAAGCATACTGGAATTACATTCACTACACAGCATTTCTGACCCCATACCAACATCTTAGTACCCTGACTGCAAATTTATTGTATTCTAAAAATTGCCAGGTGTACCAGAAAAACAGGATTAGAACACCGCAAATAGAATAATGTTAGGAGCTACTGAAGGAAACTGAGATCTTTGTAATTTCTCTCCCCCAAACTAACAGTGCAAAACTGTCAAGTTCACATTCCTTCTCAGAGACAATTACAGGCCAAGGAATGATCCTTTGTGTTTCAATGCTAAATTACAGATGCCATTGACAAAGGAGTGTACATAGAGCCACAGCACAGAGTTTGTAAAGCTCACACAGATTTTATGCCACTTTTTAACTTGGCTAATTAAGTAAAATATATTTTTCAACAACAGCTTCAGAACACACTCTAACCTGCTCTGAAATAGGGCGCATCCAGCTATGGAAACAACATACACTTTGTTGTATTAGCACTAGAAATGAAAAACAGTTGGTCAGAAAAATCACTTTCTGAAAAGAAGACTTCTTCTGCTTTTTGCTAGGCACCTTAGTACTTTGACGTTTTCTTGGTTTCCTTGCTCGCTTAAATTGTATTTACACAAACAAAATTAATGGATTTGAGTTCATGCGCAAACATGCAAGAAAAACTGCCACTATTCCTCTGCTTTGTTGTGATTTAGATGAGTAGGCAACAAAAAGAAATAAACAAGATTTACAGGAGTTACAAGCTGTTAAAAACCAGACTGTGTCATTTACTACATCCTTAGAAAAACAATGCTATATTGTCCCCTAGAGGGTACTTCTTCATTCTTCCTCTGTCCTCACAATGATTCTGAAAAAATTCCAAATAATGCCTTTTTATCTATCTGTATATAAAACTGCACAAGCTAATAGATCTTGCAGCTGTTAAGATTTTTATTTTGCTGGACCTCCCTGCAGCAGAGGGGAGGCAGGCGTACAGAAGAGCCCAGCCCTGGAGCAGGTGCAGGCTCTGACCAGGTTGCGGGTGTGCAGCCACCACCTCAATCGCAAGGACAAACCACTGGAGGGGCTAAGAGAAGGGTGGGTACATCCCCCCAACACTCCCAGCTGGTACCCCTACACCTGAATGCCTCTGCTACCACTTCTCCCACATATTGGGAGGCATGATTGGCAGCAGCCACCCCCTGGCTTTCCCCTGCTCTTTGGGTCATCACAAAACTGAGACCCGCTGCCTCCAGGATGCACTCCCACCACATGAGCTGACTGGACACTGGTGGCTGTGCTCCCAGGGAGGAGAATGGGCTGTGAGTGTGGCTCACCTGTACTGGCCTCACCATGCTGGTGCTTCGCCCCAGTCCAGGTCTAGGTGACAGTCCTCCTTTGCTGCAGCCTCTACAGCCTGGCAGACCCAGCTGCCAGCCTGCCTCGTCCTCCACAGAGCTCTGGGGCCACCACGCTGCACTGGGACAAGCTCCCGCAGCCAACAGTAGCCAAGCTGGCACGGCAGCTTGGGCAAGCTGGACTTGAGCACAGTCAACAAACTGGTTTCCAAAACAGCAGCACAGCTGGAGCACTGTGCCACCCCCAGAGGCACAAGCCCGGCCTCGGGGAGAGCTCATTAGTGTGGGCGAGGAGCCACGGGCTGCGGTTCCACAGAGCCCTGCTGCACAGATAACAGGAGCTATACATAGCCATGCCAGGAACTGCAATCACTGTCCTGATAGCTCACACATGCCACCGGAGCCTTACCGAGTCAGCAGCAGAACATCGCTTCTTAAACCCAGTTTGCTAAAAACTAGATGCCTATCAGGACATCCTCCCTGCGTTTTCTCCCACCCCTGCTTTCAAGTGAGACTTTACAGTACCTGAACATTTCAGTGGCCCACAAGATGCCTGCGGTGCAATTACGTCCCCTGTGAAGGCAGAGGTAAATAATTTCTTTTCAATTGTCCACTTGGAGCAAATGCACCCAGCGAGAAATGATCAGAGGCTGAGCAGACCTTGGCATTTGCTGTGCTGTTTTGCAGCATTAGAATTAGCTCCCATGCGCAGAGGGAACAAAGATCAGTGTACACAGCAGTTGAAATCCTAGCCTAATTACAATCATAAGATTTGCATAGCAAACAACAGTAATTTATTCCAGAGCAAAACTGTAGCACTCCGTTAGCCTTGTTCAGCCTTCGCAGAGAGGAACACTCTCTCTGCAAAAACACCTCCTGGATATCTTCTGAAGTACATTGCACATGCCAGTCTTGGTTCTCTTACCCAAAGGTGCATGAGGGTTTCCAGCCTGAGGTTTGTTCTGCAGCACCCTGCGCTGGAAAAGCTTGAAATCCTTGTTCTACAATTTATTTGGCAAAAAATTCAAAGTACTCAATTAGCAAACAGTTAATCACAAGTTATTTGCCCATTATTGTGGGCCACTGACGCACATTTTCTCTGAAGAAAATGTTTATGAAAGAAGCCTTATAACCTAAGTTTGATGTGCAAAATGAAGCTTTTAACTGATTAATAATTGATTCTATTTATATTGAAGTAAAATAGAACTTGTCATAATTACCAGAATTCAGAATAATTTTATTCAAATCCCATTAACTTCTGATATTTTATTATGCTAAATTGTCTACAGAATGATCTTTACTTTTTAACTGGAAAAACTGATCCCTAGTCCAGCATCAAAATAGGTGAACATCTCCTTTTCATATCTTTTCTATGTCATACACCAAAACCTTGTATTAGCAGAGACGTACAACTGCTCAGCTCTGCGTGGAAAAAAAGAAAAAATACATAAATAAAGAAAGCCCACTACAGGCTGACTTTGCAATCATAATCATGCACCTGGATAAAGACTGAAAACTTGCACTTCTGTGCATGACACTGTATTATTTGGGAAGCAGGTGGAGTGTTTTCCATAACCCGGCACCCAAAATAACACCACCCTGACAAGAAAGGGGAAAAAAAAAAAAAAAAGAAGGCAGATTTACTCCTGTGTGCTTGAGAGGGAAACTTTAGATTTCAAGCAGAGTTCCCCTGTCTTTGACACACAGAAACCCTGAAGCCTTGCAGCCCCTACCTGGTGGCACCACCAGCACAGAAACTGTGGACATGCTGCTGGGCATTACCAAGGCCTTGCGCTGCCATGCCAAGGCTTTCTGGTGAGAGGACAGGAGCTCCTGAGACACAGGTGAAGGGTGAGGAGGAGTCCTGGTCCTGCTCAGGCATTAGTGGCACCCTGCACGTAAATGCCTGCTGTTCTTGGGGCCCCCTCCCTGGGAAGGAGAACAGTAGGTGGTTTGCAAACATCCCAGAAATCATTCTGAACATTAAACATATTCATGGGAACATGACCTCACTCTACTAAAATGTAAAACTTTAAAAATGAGTTACTATATTTGGAGACAGAAACAGAGAAAGAGAACAGCAAACATGCCTTACTGCCACCCCACCCCATACATTCAGTCAGACCTGCAAGTCAAGCTGATTCCCTAAAACCCAGCTCTGCAGGTGAACCTGGCCCTCAAGCACCGTGACCCAGCCACTGATTTGCTGTGACACCTTCCCTCACCTCACCTCCATCCTCCCTGTGCTCGTCTTTGCTCCCAAGAAGAATGAAGATTTGGAAGAAGAGTTACACCCTTGGGTTTGCAGCAGTGGGAGATCATCTGTCAAGGCACCGGCTCCTTCCTCACAGCACTATGATCCCGACCAGCTGTTCTTAAGGAAGAATGCCTCTAGAAGGGTGGCTCAGCACTTACCTAACTGTAAAGAAACCTCACACAAAGCATATGTCCATTTTTCTGGCACAAGTTCCAATATGTAAATTCTTCCAAGCTGCGGAACAATTTGTTATACAAACACATACAAGATAACAAACACTATGATTCATTACTCGTTCCTAATAGGGAGTCATCGTGACCATAATCAAGCTCATCTGGGAACAGTAAGTCTTTCACCTGGTGGCCATGAAGTACTGCAACAGGCATTGCCCTGAGGAATTTAAACAGCTTTCTGTAAAAGTCAGTCTCACACCAACCCCAACGAGGCTTTCTACTGTGCTCGTTCTGTCTAGCAAATCTGAGGAGCAAAACAGTTACAGAAACCTCAGGGAGCACAGCCGGGCTATGGAATTCAGCAGTTCCAGCACGTTCCATGAAGGCTGTGCAGCAAAAGCATACCTGTGCTCTGCTGCATCTCACAAACTCCACAGAAAAAAGTTCACTGTCTGAACACCTGAAAAGGCAGTAACTTCCACATCTTTCCTGCAAAACTAAAGGAGAAAAAAGCCCCAACAAACCAAACAGGAGGGAAAGTATGTAGGTGCAAACCTCCCTGCAGCCTGATCAACCTGTTTATCAAAGTTCTTGGTATGTTCATTCATCTAAAAATGACGTGAGGTCAAAAAATTCATTAACTGATTGAAAGCTAATTTTAAAAATAATAATTTTCTAGTTATTCTTGGGATAAAACTTACCTGTCACATTTCAGTACACCACATGGGGTTTGGTCGTTATCAGAACCCATATACATTAAATGAGCACAATTCAAGTGAAGTCACCTCCCGTAGTTTACATGTAATAGCTTCTAATCAGTGCAAACAAAGAGACTTCTCTTTCTGCTGAAAGCTGAGCACATTTCAAACAATCATATTGAAAAATGCAGTTGGATTTTCCAGCGTTTTTTTTCCTTCTCTCCCTCTCCCTCCACTGTCTTGGCATGATGTCATATAAAATTAGATCCAGAAACAGGGAAGGAGGTTAACAGAAAATTCACAGAAACAACTACTACTTTTTATGAGAAAGAACCTGAGTCAGCATAGCATGGTCCTATGAAATGCTCAGCAAAAAGCTCTCTGAGAGGGAAGCTTTTCTGTTGCACTCTGCAGCTCTTCCCCAGCAGCCAGCAGCAGTCCAACCTGGTGCAAGGCTGTGGCTCCTTGTCTATGACACCTTCTGCTTGCTTTAGGTCTTCACTGGCACTGTCCAAACTGCCCTGTTTCTATACTGTAGATGGCAAGACTAAAACCCCCCTGTCACAGAAACAGAGACAGCCACTAGGAGAGTCATATTCAAACTGCTCATAGGCACCTTGTGGCTCCTGGACTGCATGTTGGACCCCCTAATCTGCATCTCCCACACCACAATTTCTACCTACCACAGCAGAAGCATTTCATGTATCTCAAGCACTTTCCTTTTGGAGAGATTTTTGGCAGGACAGATGATTTATTTCAGTGTGAGATGTTTTAGTGGAAAATGTGAATGCTACTGTGGCAGCTCAACACAGACACCAGAATCTTCCATCTTTGTAATAGCAGGAAAACCCCACATAATACATCTTCCTAAATGCACATATGTATAAATACACACGCACAAAGCCACACACACACCACATTAAGTGCATTAATACTGTCAGCAGTTTTATTGATGGCAGGT
This sequence comes from Calcarius lapponicus, assembly GCA_039654755.1. Taxonomy (NCBI): domain Eukaryota; kingdom Metazoa; phylum Chordata; class Aves; order Passeriformes; family Fringillidae; genus Calcarius; species Calcarius lapponicus. Next base: position 60,698,488 of record CM077465.1, read on the forward strand.
CAACACCACAGTTTGAACTCTGATAAAGGAAGTGCAGCAATTATAATGACTAAAGCTTAGTATCCATTAGTTGAAATATTTCCAAGCCTTGCAACATTCCCTTCAAAGGGAACCCTAGACTGGGTCTCTTGCTCCTTCATTGAACTTGGTTGTTAGTGGCCAGCAAATCCAGATGTTGTGTTGAAGAGACTGGTGGAAAACTTGGTGAAAAAAGCTACCTCTCCTAAGGAAACCAGCACAAATCAATTCTTTATTTTCCACTGGTGACTTTCAACATGGACTTGTGGGAACTTTACCAGCAAAAACATTAGCAGCTGGGATATATTTCCAGCTGCTTACTGGAAGAATGAATCAGGCAGGTAGACACACTTTGGAGAAGGTAACATGAGTTTACTGTAGAATGCAAAGAGGAAGCATGGCATGCAGAGTGGAGAGACACCATATTAATCCTGTGGCTGCAGAAGCTGATGTCTTTAGAGACACATATAACAACATGAAGCAAATACAGCTACTGGGAATCAAAGTGCAGTGTTTGCACCCCAGGACCCACTTCTGCAGATATTAGTCTGTGCACATGGCTCCATTGATGTGCAAGTAGCCACATTATGAAAGAAAGAAGTCCATGTGGAGAAGTGAATACATAGACACTTAGGACTGATCAGGGCTGAGACCTTGGAGTCCTAAAAGAACACTACAGTCCGTATTACATTCAGTAGAAGCTATTAATAAAACTGGAAAATGAGTTAACTTCCTCAGTGAGCCATCCAAACTTCCTGCTGATATTCCCACTCACCCAAGAGAAAAAAAAAAAAAAGTTTTTTTTTTCTTATCAATGAACCCTAAAGTATATATCTAAAATACCGAAATGAAGGAGTCATCTTTTAAAACATTGGCTTTTGTAAATGAAGGGTCATTGACAGCTTAGCAGAACAGCTTTAGTTCCTACTATGCATCCCCTTTGTAACAGACAGCTTCTGTTATTCCTTGCTTCATTTCCAACAGGAAAAGCATGCTTGATTCCCAGCCTCTCTGGGAACAAAATGGGTAGGAGACTCTCATCCTTAGCCTTTATGACCCTGTTAAATTATTTTCCTCTTTTAAGGCATGAAGTGATTTCTTTAAAAAAAAAACCACACAGGCATTGAGAAGCTCTGCTTCTGAACAGGCACAAAAATTTATTTCTGTGAAAAAATACTCACATGTGCAAGTATCATGTCTGTGTTTCCATTCACTCATTTTCTTTTCCCTAAGATCCAACATTTATTTTTTTTCCTACAAAAAGTATTTTTATGGGGAACCATATGGTAATTAGCTAATGTCTTGACTGATACTGTAATAAAGAAATTATCCCTCCCTGCACTTTAACAGACTGATTAAAAAAGGCTGATAAGATTGGCAGCAACAAATTTGACAGCAGTGCAGTACATTTTCCTTACAATAACTATTGTCCTGAGGCATAAGGACAGCCTTGTCACACACAGAAATACAAAGTACATGATTATAGATTATTATAAGAGAATTGCATGAGAGTTGCAAAAATTTGTGGGTTTAAAAAAATTGCAGATTTTTTCTATAGATTAAGCTCTCAACTCAGATTATAAAGTATCTCCATACAGCTCTATTTATTCTGCTGGCAGTCATCTCAGTTTGAGATCAAATTAAATTCAAATACTTTTTATAGATCTCTGATTAATCTGTAGTTTTTAAAAAATTATTTGCAAAAGTCACATGCACACGCACAAATCCTTACATGAATCTAAGAAGCAATCTTGCAATGCAAAATTGCAAAGAATTTGTTCCTGTTTTCATACTTAGCTCGAAGAACAAGATGAACAGATGTTAAAGGCATCACCTTGGGAGAAATACACCATTCCTCAGATACGTATTTACATCACTCTGGTTATTTAACATACATATTTACTTAAAGCTGTGTATGATTACATATCTCATCTTGTATTTGGTATATTTAACTCTGTTGGTTAGAAATCCAGTATTTTATACTTCCACTTCAACACTGCCAACAGGTCAAAACAATTTCATATTTTACAAAGATGTTAGAAGAGGCAAAGGGACAACTGTCCTGACGGAACATCCCTACGCACCTCCCCACTCACATCTGCCTAAACACCTTCCAGTCCAGTAAGTTAAACATAACACACTCTGCCTTGTCTTATCGCCCGAGGAACGGGGAACAAGTGCCACCTTCCGTGTCACACATGAATCATCCACTTGCTTCCCCATTACACCAACTAAAAAAGCCCCGATCAAGTGCGCTTTCCGCAACTGTGATTCCTTTCTATTTGCACCACTACAAGTACCCAGGAACCCTCACTGGTCAACATTTTCATAACACATCTAGATTACAGCACTAAAAGGACCTACAAATATATCTCCTGTCCAACTTAAATGTTAACTTTATATTAGCTTTAGCTTTAGATTTTAATGGCTTTCAATGCCTATCACGCATAAATACACTTAAGTGAGGTCAAAAAACAGTCTTGACACATTTGGATAACAATAATGACAACAGAGCCTACAAACTTTGATATGTGCCTGCCTGAGTTCAGTGTTTCCACATCTCAGTCAAAATTATAAATGCATTTTCTTTTTTTTTTTTTTCTTTTTCTCTCTGAAAATCTTGGAAACTTAACAGCAGAAGTTACAAGCAAACATGTTGATGCTCTACAGTTAAGCAATGTATTTTCATTTTAAGGATCACAAAGTAATCTAAAGAAAGCCTGTTTGCGTATGGAGCCCAAATTCTTCCAAGAAAAACAGATAAGTTATCTGCTGGGAAAAGCACAAAATGCAACAAAACTAGTTAAGATTACTAGCTCAAAATCACTCAAAGAAAAGAATGCCAGACTGAGGAACACAAACCATTCCAACAAAACATGAAACTTCCCAAGCATTTACCTCAAAATGAGGGGACTACTTGAGAGTTTTCAAACTACTGCACCCATGTACAGACGCTTTTAATGGGGTTTGCAACAAAACCCCAGCAATTCCTGCTGCCATGTAAGAATAAGGATGCATGGCAGCAATTACTCTGCTCTGAGCTTGCCCTCACAAATAACAATGGAAGAAATGACATTACTTAAGGTTTTTCCTGCTATCCTAAGTGGTCCACACCTGGAAGTGGTAGCTGCATGAGCCCAGAAATCTTTTTCTTCAGTCACCACAGAAACTAATGTAGAAACTCTGGCAATTTGTTCTCCTATTTTCAGTAGAAAATTTACATATGAATTACACACCAAATGCCCTTGGTCTAATAAACTGTTCTGGACTCGCACAATGAAAATACTGCTTCTTCATTATCATCCTTCTCTCGCTATTCTTTTCTGTTCTTACAAAAAAAACATGTACACTTAAAGCCAGCAGCACGTGTAGTGGTCAGTCCGCCTCTTGCCTGGAGTCCACGCATGGAAACAGAGGATTGGAACTATATCCTCACATTTCAAAGGACTTTGAGATTCTCAGATTTTCTGCCAGACAGGCCCTCTTGTTAGTCACTACGTGGTGTGCAAGTATTGACACAGCAGTCTGTACCAGTTAAGAAATCATCTGATGAAACTCAGCTGATTTTCAAAGGTATAAAAAATTACATATCATAGCTTACATGAATGATTGATGTTCAGGACCTTACTGGAAGACCTGAATACTGATTTTCTATTACTTTTCATATTCATTAATCACCATTAGATAAAGAACAAATGAACTCACACAGAGGCTAGAAACAGCACAAGAGTTACTTAGGTATTTCCCATGACAGAATACAACTCAAACATTGGTTTTGCACTCAAGAACAGAACTGCAAACATTTCGTAATCGCACTACATATGGGAAATCAAAATAAACCTTACCTTATTTTAAATGGCAATTTTAGTAAAAAGTCAGGCTATGCTAGTAGAGGGTGTAAGGAACCATGTCATCCTCCTTCGGCAGACTTTTCCAAATGCCCCTGTATTCAACTAAGTCTAACTCTGCTCTATTTTGTTTCCCCAGGAGGACCCATTCAGGACCATGTGCTCCTTTTCAGCTGTCAATAAACAGAAGCAGTGAATTCCCCAGTGCTTCACAAAGCTAGTTAGGCATAGCCATTCATTTCTTCAGGAAAACAGGGCATTGATTTCAGCAAATTCCCAGGGAGCAGCTACAACAAAGAGATCAAAGACCCACCTCCTTTCCTGCCTGGCTTTGCCCGGCTGGGCTGAGAGGAGCAGCAACAGGTTTCCCGAAGAGCGGGCTCTGTCCCCACCGAGCACTGCACGCTCCATTCACGCCCATCGCCTTCCTGCATTCCTGGGGCAGCCCCCGGCGCTAACCGTGACAAACCCCTACATTCAGGCAGCATAATATACTGCACACCAGTTCATCCAAGGATAAAAAGAAAAACAAGCTCCAAAGGAAGTCTGCTGCTTCCCCGACCAGCCGAACCTCAGTAGCTGACAGACTTTTCATAAACGTCTTTTTTTTCCTTAGCTTCTCCATCTAAACCGGAGAAATGTTTGCCACCTCAGATTCATTGTGCTGAAACTTCTCTGGAATGTTGGCTTTTCTAATTTATTTCCACAAGCTTGAAGACTTAACTGCTGGAGTTTGAGGTCTAGCTGCAGCAGCCCTTGTATTGTGCAACCACGATATTTTCTTTGTGCAATTTGCCCTAGACTGCAGTGGGTTTTTTCCTAAGGAATTTAAGGGGGTTTCTTCCTGTTTGGTTAGAATTTTTACTTTTTTTTCATTCCTGTAACCTGGAACAAGATTTTTTAATGCTAAAATATGACCTTGTATTGAGCCAAGCATTAGCAAAAGACAATGTCATGGTCAAGCTTAAGGACTGGTGGTTAGGCTACACATCTACTGCTAAACAGTACGAGCCAGAGACCTGGTGCTGAGACCACCTGGCACCTGCTCCACATGTCTAAATGCTCCTCATCTCCTTCTCTTTTCCCCCACAAACAGTTTGGTTATATCCAAATTCCTTAACTGGAACAGAGTCTGGTAGATATTATCCCTCACACACACCCTAGTGTTTTTTACTTGTTAGGATATGCTAGTACTGAGTTCACAGGCTGGCCCTGAAATATTTATTTATATACAGACAGACATAAAGCTCTGAGGTCAATTCACACCTGTAGAGATTTGCCATGTCATTTTTTAGCATTCTCCTGTGCACTGATGCTTTACCAAGGCACTACTACCAGGCTGTCACAAACACCCACCAGCTGGAACCTGGAGAGTTCCCTCAGCACTGGCACTGCCTCCAGGCCACTGACACATCTCCAAGTGAGAAGACAAATGTCTATCCCACTAACATGAGCAAGTATCACAGGATCTGGCACAGCACAAGCAGCACAATACTGAGAAGACGAGGGACAGCTGGTAGAGATGACGGCTCACTGCACAGAAGACAGCTGAGAACACAAGGAAATACAGAACTGCAGAATTACTTAAGTTGCAGGAGACTGTAATGATCAACTAGCTGAGACTCTTGATGAATGCAGGCCCTTTAATACCATTACCCAGGGCATTGTCAAGCTGTATCTCCATTACTTCCAGTGAGGGCAACTCTACCACTTCCCTGGGCAGCCTGTTCCAATGTTTGATTGATCCCTCACTGAAAATGCCCCTTTCATCCACAAGCACCTCCCCTGAAGCAATTTGTGGCCATCGCCTCTTGTCCTGTCCCAGTGCATGCCTGGGGAAAGGCTGCTTCCAACTCCTTTTCCATAACCACCATTTTTGTACTGCAAGACTTGATCCCCTTGAGCCTCCTCTTCTTTGAGCAGAACACACCCAACTCCTTCAGCCTCTGCTCAGGTGACAACTTCTCTAGCTCCCTGTTCATTAGGGGGAAAGCAAGAAAGGCACTGTTGCTGAGCTGAAAAAAAAGAAAAATGAAACTGCCAGTGGATAAAATTGCTAAAACAGACAAACATCTAAGTACAGCTGAGGAACCTTGACCATGACCCCTGTGCAGTCCCCCTGCCCTCTGCTTTCTTTAATATTTCACTCCTGATAATAGTTTTGCCTGTTGAATACAATAGAGTCAGGCATATTACATTCCTTGTTTTAGAGTTCTTTCTGTATCTAGATGGCATTTAAGCATGCCTCAAAAATTCCATTTCACAGAAGAAATTTTTAAAATGCATTTTAAAAATAACTTGATCTCCATATATAATTGCTATCTTCCATTAAGCCACTGATGGTTTTATATTTATTAACTGATGGCAGTTTCAATGAATAAACCCCCAATCCTGTTTTCCTTGTTCCTCTAAGGAAGTACTGAAGAATGATAAAATGTGTGTCTGAAATTTCCCTCTCTTATATTGCACAGTGAGCAGCTGGGCAGCCCTTGGAGGCAATGATAAAAAAAGGCAGCTGAGGCACTGGAGGGACTCCAAAAGAAAGCATGTAGATCAGATCAACAAGCAGAAAAAAATGTGCTTAATGCTTCAGGTAACTTAAGCTGGAGTGAGAGACTGCAAGTATCTGGGAAACGTGAGCAACAAACTTCCGCAGTAATCACGACAGCAAAGCATAAGGATATAGCACTTGTCTGTTAAGAAGAAGGACAAATTATAGTGATAAGGCAGGAGATTTGGATGTGACTGGTACAATGATGCCTTGGAAGCACAGGAGTTAAATTCACAAGATGATTAAAAAACCCTGAGCACATCACTCTGTAGTAATCTGGGATGGTATTTGTGCCAAAGATAGATAAAACATTTTAGAGAGAATTGCAGTTTTAAATCTCAATGAACCAGTCTGTTCTTATACTTGGGCCAGATTTTTACAATTTTACTCACATTAAGTCATGCTTTACTCCAAGAATAATCTCATTGATTATAATGGTAATATTGTTTCACAGATGTCCCAGAAGAAACGCAAATGTAAAAGCAGACTTTATACTTCAGATAAAAGACATCAATCATGAGTACATCTGGGAATCCGATAAAAACATATGGTACAAAAAAATCACTGTGGGATGATGGAAATGTACTTACAGAGCAGGTCTGTGGACATGTTTACAGATCAGGCAAAGGAAACCTACACAAAATAAATGAAAAAAGAATTATCAGTGTTCTGAACTAGGGCTATTCATGTTTATATCTCATGCTAATAATCATATGCATAGTCTTTTAGTTCTTTAGGAAATAAGGAGAACATATCTACAGAAATCTAAAAAGGAAAAACTTCAGTTTTAGAGGAAAAGAAAAACTGATTCCACTTTGTTTCACAGACAATGCAAACTGACAATATTAATGTAATGCATTTTAATTAAGAGCAGTTCACTGTATTCCACATCTTCATTAACTTTTATTATTATTTGTTTTCCATGCATCGATTACAATAGAATTTTCAAGCATTGCGTATTTTACCCTATTGCGTTTTATTCTGTATTTAAGCCTGATATTTTTAACAGTCCCGACCCTTGTGGAGTCAAAGAGAATATTAACCAAATATAGGGCAAGATGTTATTTGCTCTCTTGAAGGACTTCTGGAGACTTCTGGTTTTCTGCTGAACTCATTTATCTTGTTCCCTTCCCATTTATCTGCTGGTTTTTGACCTGTATTTTACTATAAGCACATAGGAGTAGAAGCTGAGTTTTCTGTAGCTGTCTGAGCAATCCCCAACACACGGATATCCCAATGACTGAATAAGGCTACTTGGAGCTACAGAAATAACAATGCATGTATTAGTAAGGGGACACACAAATAACAATACAAATCACATCAGTGTATGCCATTTATCCCTGTATAAATCAGGCAGTGTTTAAGGCTGTGTTTAAAGGGACGTGTGTGTATGAATCAGGGTGAATGAAAGATGTTCAGTAAGGCCAAGTGCCAGGTCCTGCCCTTGGGTCACAACAACCCCAGGCTGGGAGAAGAGTGGCTGGGAAGTGGCCTGGCTGGAAAGGACCTGGGGGTGCTGGTGACAGCAGCTGAACATGAGCCAGCTGTGCCCAGGTAGCCAAGAAGGCCGATGGCATCCTGGCCTGGATCAGCAATGGTGTGGCCAGCAGGAGCAGGGCAGGGATTGTCCCTCTATACTCGGCACTGGTGAGGCTGCACCTCAAATCCTGTGATCAGTTCTGGGCCTCTCACTACAAGAAAGACATTGAGGGGCTGGAGTGAGTTCAGGGCAACAGAACTGATTTAGGGTCTGGAGCAGAAAGCTTATCTCAAGCGGCTGAGGGAACTGGCTTTGTTTAGCCTGGAGAAAAGGAAGTTATGGGAGACCCTCTATTGACTCTCTACAACACCTGAAAGGAGGTTGTAGCCAGGTGGGATGAGTCTCTTCTCCCAAGTAACAAGGGACAGGACAAGAGGAAAGGGCCTCAAGATGTGCCAGAAGAGGTTTAGGCTGGATATTACGAAAACAGTCCCCATCAAAAGAGCTGTCAAGCACTGGAACAGGCTGACATGGGAAGTGTCCCCATTCATGTGGATGTTTTAAAAACATGTAGATATGGTGCTTAGAGACATGGCAGTGCTGGGTTAATTGTTGGACTGATGATCTGAAGGGTCTTTTCTAACCTAGATTATTCTACGATTCTCTGAAAATATGACTGATGAAGACAACTGTGTTTTGTTGCTGACTGAAATGGGTCCAAAAAATCATTTTTAAAAATACAATGATGGTTAGTAAGATACTTCCAAATTAATTTGGGCTTGTTGCAAGAACTGAGTTGTGCCGAGAGAAAGCAGAAGTAAAGGGGCCCACATGCTAGAGGGACATCGGTGAGTCCTCTTTCCAGATAAAACAGGCATGCTGACAGCAGGCTTCCTAAGCAGCAAGGGTCCTAGTCTGATTTCCATCACCCAGAAAACACTTTATTTCTGAAAAAAACCTACACTGCAGTTTGATGCCATTCTGGCTGAGAACAAGACTCTTGTCTGTGGTGTTAATTTCTAAAAATATAGCCCTTGCAGAGGGAACAGTGGAGTTTAATGGCATCCATATGTGACTGTACACGCATCAGCCTCTGTCATCCTCAGAAACAGCAGGCTACATGTTAAAATTGTCAAAGCAGTCCCATCAACTAATAGAGATTTCATTTCCCCCACTGAATAACTAGATTCATGATAAAATGATTTAATTGTGTCGGCATTCAATGTGCAGGGTAATTACCTGGTAAACCACCGAAACACAAGCTCTTCCCTCCCATATGGTTTGAGTCATTAGTATACCATAAAGGTATACTTGTGTGACAATGCCCTCTCTGGCCCCCACATATCCTCCATCCAGACTTGTTACAGTGACACTGTGGTCCATGAACATCTCAATTGGTTGAGTTGTGTCTATGATGTCATTTTGGAGGTAAATCACCAAAGTGTTTTTCTGCACAGGCCACTGATGCCTGAGAAATTTTTGCCCCTGTACAATTCTATGATGAAACAGTGTTAACAACAGCAACCCCAAGGGCCCAAGTCCAGCCCTTGGGAAGGTCACAGAAACTACAGACCAAGAGGGAGCACCTCTGTGAGGGCACCCCAGTCACTGCAACACAACCCACTCGCAGGACAGAAGAACAGCAGGCACGTCACACAAGGAACTGCTCCTCTCCCAACAGCTGGTTCAGACTTTCTCTCTGACAAAGTAAGGATAAGTACAACAAAGTTTGACCTGTATTTGCAGGGGCAGGTGAGTTTAAGCAGAACTACAAGTTCTTTCATAAGCTATACCAGCTCTTACCTGCAGCTGTCCTCAACAGGGACTCAGAACTGCCTGTCATCCCAGCTGCACAAAACTATACTGTAAATCCCTCTCCTTCCTCAAGGGTATGAGGGCACCCCTTGTGCAGTGTACTGCCCTCTGACCAAGGGGGCTCCAACACACACAGAGCTGTGGTAGCCACAGATGCTGTGCCAAGCAGGCACAGTGGCAGTTTCTGGCCACATCAGTCACTTGTCCATGTAAACTCAGGTGCCTGGCCATCAACCACATTGGCCTTTAGACAAAGGGTTGTAGGTGCATTGGCCAAATTTGCTGTGCTGCCCACACCGTCAAAAGAAGTTGTTTGCAGTTGCTCTTAAGTATCCTCCTTTCTCATCAATGAATGGGCAGAAGAGGAAGAGAAGCTGAGTGGGGGATGCTTCCCACACATGAAAATTGCAGCCTAGAAAATGTGAGGCAAAGCCTAATGAGGTTTTTACAGGCTTTCAAGTATCAGGAAAATAACTTATTCATTTAGGTTGAGGAAGACTTGATGGGTTAAATATAATAGATGTTTAACAGTCAAAAGATAGCAAAGCAGCGATTACAGGCCCTTTGAATGATGAAAAGTTCAAAGCTCAGCTTTGTAGTGGTAGAAAGTGGTTTGCACCCATTAGAGGAAGTGGGGATGGGTTCTGCACTGTCTAGAAGGATATATCACAGTGTATTTTGCGTAGGAGACAGGATTTTAGGGATTGGGTTATTTTCAGTTGCTCCACCATTGCCAAAATTCAGAGACTGAATGCATTTTATATTTTGTAAGTGATTGTAGCGGGCACACTGTGGGCATGTATAACTCAGAACAGATACATATGATGGGACTGCCCTGAGATGTCCAGAATCCACAACGGGAAAGGCTATGACTGCTACCTGCTCTGCTCTGGTACAGAAGACATGGAAGTAATGAAAACAGGCAGCAGTTTCCAGGTATGGTTCATGAGGAGGACCTACAATGAGGATCAAAGTCACTGCTACACCAGAGGAAAGGTGAAGTCCTCAAGGGAATGCACAGCAAGGAAAAGCAGCCTGCACAGGACCTATTTATGATGTTTATGGGCTGTTTATGATGCATGAGACACCCATGAAGGCTGCCAGCAACGGCCTTGATAACTTCCCTTGCTTACCAGTGGTTCACATCGGGAGGCAGCAAGAAGGGCAGCAAAGACTCCACCTTCTACAGCTGCTGCAGGTCACTGCAGAGTTCCAGGAGGATGACAAGGTTTCATCAAAAAGCACATATTTCCCTGGCGTTGAAGCTCATCTTTACCAGAGACGACAAACTCCATGGCAAGGGAAGCCAGGAAAGTGCTGTGTGAGGGACCTTTGCAATGTCTGCAGCATAAGACTACAGCCTGCTGTTCGAGACAGCTGCCCTGCGTGTAACACCCAAGGATTCTCACATGGGCTCATGTGACAGAGCTCTTCCACTGACCTCTCTTTCAGAAGATGAACATCTATCTTCCCTGGCATCATACCACAGAAAGCCAGGGGAAAAGCAGGCCCAGATATGGGAAGAGACATAAGTGGCAGCAACAGGAAAAGCTTTCACACTGCGGGTGATACCCTTGTGCTTGCAACATGATGCCATCTGTAGATAACAAGAGAACATGCTGCCTGCAAAAGAGACCTGTGCCATGCAGAGACAAAGACCTGGATCAGAGCTTCTGAATTATGAACCCACTGTGAGTTGAAACATGGCTGTTCTGGACCAGTCAGCTTCTGCCCCCCACCAAGTCCTCAGAGGTTATTACAGAATTCCTTACATTGCTTTCCACAAGAAAACAATGTCCGAAAACAAAGACAACTGTCAACAAAGGCACATTCTTTGTAGTGATCTGACATTATGCAGCCCCCAAATGCACCTCAGTTTCATGCTGCCCACCAAAGAGGCACATTAATTAACCAGTCATCAAAAGACTAATCTCACTATGTGAAGTCATCTGTCCACCTTATTCGTGCAGCTGAAAAGGGACACTGCTATTCCTTGGATACTCAGAAGAATGCCCAGCACAAGTCATTTATAGATTCACAGCCTCATGTAAGTGACATTGTTATCTAAGTACCTTTTATCATATTTTAACTAAGTAAAGGTAAAACAACAAGTAAATGTATTTTTTTCAAGACATCTATGGTAAGTAATAGAGTTGCAGATGTCTAAAATGTACAAGCAAAGATGTGACAGGAAAACCACATTTAACCTACTTACACTGAGATTAAATCAGGAAGGACTCTCTTTCCACCACCACAGAAATCAGTTGCTGGGGTTTAACTTTCAGCACACCTGATGACTCAGGTTGCAATCCCTCAGAAGAAAACACCTTCAGGAGACAAGGAATCTATCACACAGCGTTAGCATTCTACTGATGTCCCTGCTTGTGTTCTTTTGGCTACTGCTAGTGCTTGTGCTGGGCTAACTGCTGACATAGTTTCTCTTCTCCCAAATTCATGAACAAGAAAGACAGTAATAATGATGTAGAAATTACTTAAGAGCAACAGTGTACTAACAGGGAAAAATTAATATGCACAGCCAAAATCTTCATCTAAAGAAACCCACGCAGATTTTCTAAAGTTTGTGTTAGTGCCACATGTACCTCCATATCAGGATTTAGTGCACGCTAAGTACAGCCTCTCAAACATAAGATTTATATTTGTTTGATGTCACTGATCAACAGTGATATTCTGTGCATTTTTCATCTACCATATGTAGAGTCCTCACTACTAAAATAGATTAAATTATAAATCACTTTATTTATAATACAAAATAGTATCATTTGTACTTTTACAATTACTTGGGTTTTTTTTTTCAAGTCATGGATTTATTTCATCATTACAAAAGAGAAAAACTGATTTGCCATCATCTTTTTCTTTATGTACAGGATTCTGCATATTTTCCCTTGATTAAGCAAAAAAGCTTGTGAAGTAGAACACATGAAAGCTTGTGTCCACAATCCAGAAATTTGACTCACTAATATTGCAGAAGGCCCCTAAGTAAGTCTTATTTGTGAATGCAAAAAATAAGGAAAACCCAATGTTATAAATGCAATGTCTTTCTCTTTCACAAAGGACTATGCAGAGGTAAAAGAAATGTACAAAGTCATGAGGCAGAATGTGAATGGACAAAAGTCATGTGCTCAAGGATATTTTCTCTAATGTATTTACTAAGGATATTTTGTATACTTTCATGATAATGTTTTAATTTGTGCTTACAGACACACAAACACTATACAAATACATAAACTGGTCCCGCTGCTGAAGGAAACTTTATAACTATATACACATCTCCACAGATTATGTGCAGTAATATGCAAGCAACTAAGAGTCCTGTCAGTTCCCAGTGACTTCAAGAGTCATCCTATTGGAAATTTTTGTATCCCTTTGCAAAGCTATACTGAGCATTAGATCTGGATACATAAAAAAATCCTGCCTTACCATTCCCTCCACCAACCAATCAATACTCTAACCTGCTTATGATCACTTCAACATGTAGCATCAGCAAATATGGTCCACACACAGGCTCCTAATCTATCCAAGTCTGTTTTCAGTTTAAAGCAAAAAGCCCCCAATTTTCATTAAAAGTAAATGCATCTTATATCCTGTGCCCTGATACCAGAAACATAAAGATTAACAAATCCCATTACATGTTTCAAAGCAAATTCTTCCTGTTCTGAAACAGGGCACTGTCTCTCACCATATTTTCCAAGCTTGTATCACTTGACACTGGTCTATTTTGGTCAGCAGAAGATCTGTGGCAGACAAGGCATCAAACACAAGTCTTTGCCCATCTCCAGTGCCTTGATAACAAGAAAAGCTATTATATAGATTTTTTAAAAAGAGATAGTAACAAAAGGGAGACAAACTCCTAGGAAAAGATACCAAACAGCATCTCATGCCAGCCTGCCTTACTGAGGGCTGCTCTTGTTTTCTGGCTTTGCAAAGCACTCAGAATTTTGACTGTGATCCAGCAAAGCAATTCTGCATTTCCCATGTTTTCCCACCACTAAGTTGAAGGGAACTATTTGTACACATGAAGACAAACCTACACTTCATATTTTGCTGGGTCAGGATCAAGGCACCAATCATCCTTCTGGATCCTTATTTTCCTATGAGAATTGGATAAAATGAGCTAAAAAAATAAATCTTGTAAGTGTGAGCTTTAGAAAGCCTCAAGACCCAGGAACATTCCTAAAATAATTTGCATTCCACAGCAGCAGGGCAAAACCATTTCCATTTCAATGAGCCCTTTGGAGAGGACTCTGGTCTACTGGCTGAAACTCAGGACTGAACCCCAGCATAAAATAAACACCAAACCCACTTGTACAAGGTCACGTGAAAAAGCACTTTTTCCTGTTCTCCCTCAATACCTTGGCTAAACTCCTTTTCATCACTTCCAGCCTGCATCCCAACACTTATTTCAAGAAGGGCACTGCCACTCCTCTGCTGGACAGACTGGTCAGCAGGGAGATTTCCTGTCTCTTTCCTGCAATCATCCTCAAGCAGCTGTCCCCAAAGAGTTAACAAGTCTGCGGCTTCAAAAAAGGTTTGACAAAAACCTGGGGTTTAATACTCACTTCTTTCATAAGTTTGATACAAATAACACACACTAGCAGCTGAAAACTTTCCAAATGTGGTGAGCAAAACCCACAGCAGAGACAGACAAACAGACAAGTTCCCACACGGTGCAACAGTCACTCCCATGACGGGAGCGGGGGATATGCTTTCAGTCAGTACTTTGGCAATGTCAGTAAATTTCAGGAAATCATAAAAACAGATTTACCATCTAGAAGCCAACACCTTACCTCACACATCTTGCTTAGATTATGGTAATCTAAAACCTCCCACCCTCAAAATGCTCAAAAACTTGTATGTTATCTACAACATATGCAACCTAAGCACTATTGCAACAAGGTGATGCAATGTGTAATGTTGCTGCTACATTATAAAAACACTCACATTCAAATTATTTGGTCAAATTTCACTTCTCAGTTTTGCTCACTCTCATACACTTTCAGCAGTTTTAAATTTCAATGCTGTGAAATTACTTCTTCATTCAGAAATTTGTAAGAGTGACAAAGTGTTCCTGAAAAAGGATTTTGGGTCAAGAATATTGGTATTTTTTTGTTATTTTAGATGCAAAGTGATCTTCACAGTGATTCTAAGGCGTTAAGCAGCTTAGTCTCTTTAGTTGCTTCATAAAAGCCGGATGTCTCTATACCTAAATTATGTAGCAAAGCATAATTAATGCTCTTCCACAATAAGCCTCACTTCTTGGCTAGTGAAAATGTTTTCTTTTTCCTCTCCACTCCCAAAGATCCCACATTTCAGAGATTTGCTCGAGCTGTTAGAAGTAGGCAATGATAACATGAGTACATCCTTATAACTCTGAAGCATAGGCAAAGGTTTCACTAAGAACTTAATACTCGAGGCAGAGACAGCAGGAGCTGATTTGTTTCAATTAACACTACAAGACTTACACTGGGTAACAGCTGCCTGTCACGTTGCTCCATTTGTTTGCTTCAACCTGCAAGCTCAGATTTCCTTTGGACAGCAGCTGGACCTGTCAGTGGCAAACTAGGCAGCAATACCACCCACATCCCTTCCCTCCTGTTCTCACACATGGACTGGCTGGAGCGGGATACTGCATGGGAAATGCACTTCATATGGTATAGAGGCAAGGGATAATTATTAGAACTAATTTACTGAAATTAGCCATCACATTAATTGTCAGGGACTGATTCTATTGGAACTAAACTGTAACTTGAGGAGTGATTTCTTATTGCCTTTTTTTAAAATGTATGTTTGGTTTTGGGGTTATATTTTCATAGCAGTGCCTAGAATGCCTGTGGTGCACAACTCTAATAATAACCAAATCCTCCAAATGGTGCATATATGCTTTAATAAATGAAAGCTACACATGTTCCTAAATATTACTTGGCTGCTTCCTTAATTTTTCCTTTGGTTATCAAGCCATTTAATCACTCCAAAAATCTGCAAATTGTGGCTCACAGATTATTGTTGAATAAGAGCAGATATAGATGCAGATGATCCATATTCAGCCCAGTAACCTCTTTCTCAGATAAAAAAGAGATAAAATGTTGCTCCCCACTGTCATCTAAAGATTAATTGAACCTTTTCTTCTCCCATATTGACAACTGGTCACACAGAATTATAACTGGACTCCTGCCTTTCTGAGGTCTGCACTGGAATTGCATGGTATACAAACCTGTTTGGGATTCTGTGCCACTTCTTGCACATTACTCAAACAAGAAGCCAAAAAAATGTGGCATTACATGCACAAGTGTTCATGCTCGTTTAAAATTTCATCCTGCAGGCAATGTTGTTCTACTGTTTTGTCCAGCAAAACTGAAACTTGAATAAATTAAAGGAGACTCTCTTCTCTACACAAGGTTCTCTTTTTCAGTGAAAGAGAATGTGAAAGGAATTATGAAAACAGGATAACAAGGTCAATGATGTGGAGACTGAAGGTAAAGGAAGAGCCACTACCTCCACAGAATGACAAAAACAACTTAAAAACAAGTCACTGTTAAATCCCCTGTCAGTACCAAATAAAGAGCTTGGAATATGGTGCACTGCAGATTAATGAATGCCAAGCGCAGGCTCATATAAAATACACCTTGTATTTCAGCAGTTTGGCATTTTTATTGCAGTCACTTGTCTGTATGCCAGTTTTTCAGAGACAGCCTTGGAACCTGATTAACTTCTCCATGTGCTCTAGCAACAGAGGCAAAGAACACCATTTCTTCATTTAAAAGCGATCTTGACATAGAAAAGTTACAATAATTTAGAAAAAAAACAAGCTAAGTGATCTCCAACCTTTTATTAAAATTCACCGAGAGGACACTTGTCTTCATTCCTTCACCAAGTTGCATGACCTCTTCAACTCTGACTTTTTAAATATCCATTTAGTATGGTTCTGTGAGTTAATGAAAAGTAACCTGAAACAACTCAGATGTTTGGCATTTGCACCTCAAGTTACCAGAAGGCTGGGTTAGTAATTTACAAAAACCTACATGAACATACTCTGTCAGATGTTCATACAGCGTGTGAGGTCTGCAAGTAGAACTTGGGGTTATCTTAAAAGTGCCCACTATCAAATACTTGGATGTTTTCTGTCAACAGCTACCAAAGTGCACTTTCCTTGTTGCACCATGACATTCTAATCTCCAACATCTACTACAATCTTAATAACAAACTAACAGATTTCTAATAAATGGTTGCTAATGACTTGCTAACCATATTCACATTGGGAGAACCCATATGATTCAAGAGTCAGTGCTCTGCTGGGACAAACTTAGGCACAGGCCACACTCTCCACAATTATGCTGTCTTAAGTTGTTTGGTAAACTTTGTGGATTCAACTTTGGAAGAATATCCTTGTCAAAACACATGATATTCAAATTAAAATTTACTGCAATTTAAGATTCTGGGACTCAAATATATTATTAAAAGTATGATAGCAACTATAACACCTCAGTAGATGTGTGACCATTTTTGCTATCAGGTTAGAATTTAATATGAAAAATTATAACCTGACTATGGGTTTTTCTAAATTAGATGATTACTTAATAAATTTATAAAGTTATCAGTGCAAATCACTGACCACAAAGATAATTCAGAGACTTATACAGTTGAAAAAAATTAGTGAATTTGACACAAAAAAAATTTCAAAATAATACATATCCTGCTGATATTTTTACAGATCAAAAAAGACACTCATTCTACATTGTCTCAACTATTTAATGAACTGCTTTTTTTTGATTTGGGTAAAAAATATCTGAAACAATCTTATTTATATTCTCTGTTTTCTGTTAGTTTTAGAAGTCTGTACTCATTTTAGTAACATCTCATTTTAAAATTATTTTATAATGCTGAGATTTTTGATGTTGAGTAAAGTGGTATGAAAAATTTAGCAAAAATCTGGTAATTTTATTTTTGAAAGGACTGAGACCACAACCCCTTCTCAATCAGGTCACTTTGATGACCTCTAACATCGTAGTATACACTCTGTAATTCAGTATTTTATTTTTTTAGTAAAATAAAATGTTTGTAAATATTTGCCTGTTTAGGTCCAGAAGCCTGCAAAGACTTGAAGTGTTCTGAGATTCAGGCATGAACACGGACAAATCGTTGAAACAATAAGAACAACTTAAAGGAAAAAAAATTTCAAGCCTTATCTTTTCTATTAGAAAAAGACAAAGGGTGGAAAGCAATTTAATCTCTCATTTATCCTTGTTTTGTTTTCTGTCTTGTCAGTCTCTCTGTTTTGGCCAGGGTAGCCTCTCTTCTTTTCATTCAACAAATGCTTAAAAATTAGGATGCATTTTTATTAGCCAGAGCCTTTCACAGACTCAGTGAAAAATCTGTATAGCAAATTAAATGATTAAAAAGGGAGACAATTCCTTCTATCAATTACACTAAGAGTATTTCAGAGAGAAGAACAGCATGTAAATGTGCACAAGTCAAGTAAAGATGATTTCCAAGTGTGAAAATTATTCTTGTCCCTGGCAGCTGCTATGTGAGAAGTAACAAGGTCCAGAAGCCTTGCCGGGCACAACCAGTGACAAGAATATCATCACGATCCATCTGCAACTCCCAAGAGACACAAAATGCCTTGCCAATCCTTTGTTCTAAGCAAAACTAGAAATCCAAAGCAACATGTTTCCAAGCCAGGACATAGTGAGTGTCACCACATGAACACCTCCCTGACCCCCTCAAATGGTTTCAAACAAGGGCAAGCTAAGAATACCTTTCAGAACTACAGAATTTTGGTATCACAGATTTTAAAGTAAATGTGTTTGCTTTGCCTGCATATTTACTTGCTTTGTGAGGAAAGGAGTGTTAGATTTGTAAAAACAAGTGAGTCATGAACCAGTCAAAATATTTCCAGTAAACTTATTTTTGCCTGAATACCCTGAGTTAACTGAAACCAAAACATTTTGCAGACTGGTATCAGTTTCACTGGCTTGTGATGAATCGGTGCTTGTGATGAATCGGTGCTCCAGGCTGTGCTACATTTTGCTCAAATTGTTAGTTCCAGAATCACAGAATCAACTAGGTGAGAAAAGAGCTCTGATCATTGAGTGCCACATGACCAAACACCACAATGTCCACTAGACCATGGCACTAAGTGCCACATCCAGCTTTTCATTAAACACCTCCAGGCACAGTGACTCCACCACCTTCCTTGGCAGCCCATGCTGCTTTTCTGTGAAGAATTCCTTCCAAATGTCCAACCTAAAACTCTCGTGGGCCAGCTTGAGACAATGTCCTCTTTGCTGCTGGTTGCCTGGGAGAAGAGACCAACCTCCAGCGGGCTATAGCCTCCTTTCAGGCAGCTGTAGAGATTCTCCCTTGAGCCTCCTTTTCTCCAGTCTAAACAACCCCAGCTCCCTCAGCTGCTCCTCATGAGACTTGTGCTCCAGACCCTTCCCCAGCTTTGTTGCCCCTCTCTAGACAAGAGAAATTTAATTCACCTTCATTTGGGATCTAACAGCTTAAATGCGGAAATCCTCACCTGACACATTTTTTCGTACTTTCACTGGCATCCACCACTGAGGACCAACACTGGGTGATCTCTTTCCAGTGCCTGGCACCACTGGGATGAGGAAGGGCTATCTGGCTGCCAGGTTTACAGGAAGCAAATTATGCATCTGCCCAGGATATCTCATGTGCTAGTTTTCAAATTTCTCTTCCACTAAAAGAGGGAGCAGTGGTTTTGTCATAGCGCATTTGGACTCCTTCTGGCCAGCAGCTCTGGTCTTTTCTTGGATGAGCCCTGAGAATACAAAAAAAATAGTGCTTCAGCAGGTAAATAATCTGCTGCTCTTTCTTACTGTGAGAGATCACTTGCCTAATTAATATGGGTGATTGCTGAGATACCTAAGTGCAGTTGAAGCAGAAAAAGATTCTGTTACATCTTCTTGGTTTGTCTTACTCACTTTTAAAGGGTTTAATGTCTTTTTGTGTCTCTCAGCACATTAAAAAACAAACAAAAAAAAAAAAAACAACAACAAAAAAAAACAGAAGTCAAAAAGCATCCTAGAACTGTACGGAATATTTCTGGAGTATTACAAAGGTTGGCTCTCTGCACAGAAAGTTAAGCTGGTTGCTAAGACTAAATGAAAATTGAATTGAAATATAAATTATTATTACAAAACATATCTCTGAGGGTTTTGTACTTTTATCTACCAGCTTCTCTTTTGTTATGCCAATCAAACATCAGTTATGTTTTTAGTAACTTCTTTTTCTTAGGTAATACTTTCCAGCATTTTACTACCTTCCCTCTGCCTTTTGCTTACTCCCTCTTTGCAGATCTTTGTTCAGCATCTCTACTTCCCTTTCTTTCAAACCCCTCTTGGTTCTCTGTATGCCATATCTGTGACAATTACTCCAGAGACAATTGCACCTGGAAAAGAAGTAGTATCTACCTCTTTGGGGACAAAATAAGCATTGAACTACTTTAGTTATGTCTTTAATATGTGTTTTACCAGTCCTTCCACCACTTATTATTGCAGGACAATATAATTATTAGACACTTGGTGTCTTCTTTGGGCATCAACCTGTCAAGGCACTGGTGAAACAGAATTCTAATGCTATATAAATAACTTGTTTGTTGCTCAGTTTTACTTTTGTTTTACTTTTGCTTTTATTGTAGTCTTTAAAAAAGCCATACTGAATCTAAAGTTACTTATTTCTGCAGGACAGGACAAATCAAAGCTGTTCATCACATTCTACAGCTGTAGTGATTGAAATAACATTCCAGCTAAAGTACACCAACAAAATTGCAGTGACAGTTTATGACCAAAAAAAAATCACATGGGACTCTTGCTGTTGTGGTTCTCTCTGAAAGACAAGTGTCACTCATGCAGAAGACATCCTTGCTTCTCCTCAAGAGTCCCTCAACACCATTAATAGCAACAGAAACCTGGAAACAAGAGAGTAAGTGGAAGAGCAGAGTTTAATATTGCTCAATGCACTACATTTCCTTGGTGTTGTGCATGTCAGCACAGGTTAGATACTGCTACACTAATATTTTCCTAAGTGCTTTCCTAAGCTTATATTTTTCTATACCAAGTTGTTTGTGAAACAGCTTCTAAAATAGTGCTCTAGGTGCGAAACACAGAAAGATAAAAGCAGATCTACTCTGTCCTCCAAGACAGAACTAGTTTACAAAGGCATCCTTGATCTTTGTTTATCACTGAAATTCATGCCATTTTACAAAAGATCAATCAGTACAAGCAGAAAAAGCAAGAAAAAAGAGGAAATGTGAGAAACATAGAGACAATAAAGTCCACTGGAAATAGCTCTTGCTTCTGGACTGTCATGTCAGACATCTGGAACCCAAAACACTCTTTCATAGCAAATTGCAAATAGCCCATATACAGAAGAATGCATTGGAACATAGAGATAAATCAGCAAAAAAAGCAAAATATTTATTTGACTATTGCCAGGATATGTGTGCAATTAAATTTTATGATCAACTTTCAAGATTTTCCCATACAGAATTCAAGTCAACTGACCTTCTTTCTGTCCTAACTCTTGTTATTTCCTGCTAGCTATCACAAAATAGCAGTATCCTTGGCATCATTCAAAGAGATTTCCTACTTCTTTCCACACAACACAAGAAAAGAACAAACAGATTCTCTTGGGTTTAGTGACAATTAAATGATGCAGCCGCCTGCATGGTGGCACAGGCTGAAGTAGAAGTGTGTGACTGTTGATCCCTTGGTGTTTGGAGCAGTCTTGTTGGCCTCATGCTTATCTGTGAAAGCAGGAACATCTTAAAATAAAAGCTCAGAGAGGCCAGCAGGGAACTAGTTGGCAATACTGTAGTTTTGAGAACATCTTGTGGGCCAGGTTGCTCTTACTGAAGAGGACGATTTAGATTCATAAAGTTAGGTATAAGGTCAAGTGCTCACACACATCAAACTTACAATGACTGCCTCAAGTATAGTGTGTGTATTCACTTATGGGCAGGGTGGGGGTCAATGTTCTTTGGGGTTTAATCATCACTCAAGAAATGAGGAATTTGAGGGAGGGACAGCAGAGCAGGTCCCAGCCCTGGCAATACACTGTAGATTAAATGTGTCTCAAGTCAAGAGGAGGGGAATTATCTTATGATGCTTCCTTTCCACTGAATCCTGGCAGAAGGGCAGGCACCGAGAGAAGACATGCGAGTGCTCACAGAACTTCACAACAGGAGGTTCTTGATGCAGAGAAAATAACAGAAATTAGAGGAAATATAAGTTATTGACTTTAGTTAGAGAGCATGAATTTGTGACCTGCCCTGGTTAAACTTAGAGAATAAACTACATGATTTAATGGCCCCTTTTAGGAAATAAACAATTATTTTCTTGTATTGATGTGATTTTTTGTACCAAACTCTCCAAACCTCCCACTATTGTTCCCATTCTGATACACAGGTCCAGAGGGACTGGCACAGTCCTTCTAATCTTATTTCTCTCTTTTATTTCTGCTCATCCTATTTTCTGCTTCTTACACAAATAATCCTATTATCAATTTTCAGCATCTGCATGATCAGAACAACCAGGTCCTATTTACATGTCAGAGCACTCAGCAATTCAAAAAGTGGTGGCAGTCAGCCCATTACACAGTTATAGTACTCCAGGATCTGTTTCAGCTCCCATTAGGTTTGCAAATGAGATTTTGACTGCTTTGACTTACAATTCAGGGCAAGTAACACACTAATGGTAGAAACTATACTGCAGATACAGTGGCACCAGGGCAGCAAGCACACAAAATATCAAGGAATAAAACCACAGCTTGTCACCAATCCTGTGACTGTACCTGTACTTCTGTTTAGCGCAACTCCCCGTGTTCCACCTAGAGCCACCTGCCCCGCACAGCCCCATTTTGTGCTGTGCCGTGTGACCACTCCCCACGCACAGAGGCAGACCAGTGCTCCTTGAGCTGCTTCTCCAAACCAATAACAAGGACAGGAAGGACCAGTGAAGGGGAATTCCCAATGACAGCATCTTTATTTCTCCCCAGTGAAGGGTCAGAGCGCAGCAGAGATGTTGCAGGGTCAATGGCACACTGAAGACCTCACAATAAAAAAGGGACACTCTTGCAAAGTGCCAAGAAGGGACAGGACTGCTTGACACCTTGTGCTGCTGCATGTGATTAGTTATCTCAGACTTAAACAGCCAGATTTTCTGCTAAGCTTTGGGACAACCAAGAAGAATCAGGTTATACCTGCTGACGTTAATTTTACAACTGCAATGCAATCCATCTGAGTGTTCAGATTGGAAACCTCTTCCCCATTCTGTCAGAGCTGGATTGCTAATCTCCTGGTAATAATGCCAGGCACATCCTCTCCTACTGATTCCTGGAAAGAGGACGTATGTGTCATTTCTATTTATTCATGAAGATCCTCATCATGTTAGACAAAGTGGCCACAAACATGCATGTAGATATATCATGTACCCAAAAACATGGCTTGGATTCTGTCCTATATAATCCTTTATAAATTAAAAATATCAGCTGAGGTGGGAAGATTGTGTTTTAACTCACATTTTAAAGGCAGATAGTACTTTTGCTCTTCATCAACTACTTTAAATACCTTCTACAAAAGCAGTTTGCCTTACTGGTCATGCATTGCAAGGTGGAACATACTTGTGTTAAAGTCAGACAGGAAGCAACAGCCCTCAGAGAAAATTTGGCTGTCCAATATTCACTTTTCTCAAAAATTAACTGTCATTTGACTAAGGGACAGAAACTTCTAATAGAGAAATAAAAAACAACTGAAAGTTAAATTTTAACCAAGTTAAGTACTTTAAGAAAAAAACAAATCCTATGTAGTAGGATGTAGTAAATGTACTAAATCCCTCTTCCACACAGGAAAAAAAATTAAAAATTTTTTTTAAAAGTTCTGTGTCCCGTAGGAGTCAATGACAGCTCAAGGCTTGACCTCGGCAAGCTGTCAGCCTCCTGAAGAGAGATGGAAAACTGCGTAAACCCTGCTGCGGCAGCTTCAGTCGGCGGGGGGTTTGATGCAGGCGTCGAAACCCGTGTGCGAGCGGCGGGCGCACCTTTGGAGCCGCAGTTGTTTTTCCACGCGGGAACAAACCTCCCGGACCACGACCCGTGTCTCCCGTCACGGGGGTGCCACCGCCGCCCGCGGGTCACCGCACCGCCCGCCGCCCCGCGCTCTGCCCTGGAAGCCCCGGGAGGGCGGCGGGGCTGGAGAGAGGCACCAAGGAGAGATGAGGAGATGTCCCCTCCTCCTCCAAATTCGCGGTCCTGCGGCCTTTCTGTGCCCAGAGGCAAGAGCGGCCGGAGCGGACGCCCATCCCGGGGCTCCGGTGCGCGGTGCTGCGGGCGGACAAGCGGGAGAGCCTGCATAGCGGTCGGGGCGCGAGGAAAGTCGAGGGGGACAAGCGGAAAATAAATAAGTAAAGACAAAACTCTCCTTCTGAAGGCGGACACATTGTGGCACAGTTTTCCTGCGGCGGCGGGCCCGGTCCGACAGCCCCGGTGCTCGGCGCCCGCCCCCCAGCGCCCCGCCCGGAGCGGGCCCCCCGCTCCCCCGAGCGCCCCGGCACGGCTGCGGGACGGCGGAGCGCCCCCGGCCCGGCCCCGCACGCCGGTCCCGCTCACCTCATGGCCCAGCTCCGCGGGCGCCGCCCGCTCCCCCAGCGCCGGGCCGGGGAGCGCAGCGGCGGCAGTGGCGGCTCCTCCCGTCCCCGCGGCGCTGCCCGGCCCCGGGGAGACGCCTGGCGGCGGGGCGGCGGCGGGCGGGCCGGGGGAGGGCCGGGACGAGGGGCGGCCGCGCCACCTCCCCTCCCCGCTCCGCCCCCGCGGAGCGCCGGGACGGGCGGGGGGTGAGCCCCGGGCGGAGCGCGGGGACGGCCCGGGGATGCGGCCCCGCCGCCGCCGGTGCCCGGCGCTCGCTGTGCGGCGGCGCTAGCGGGAAGCTCGTTCTCGGCGTAGTGCGGGTGCCGCGGCTGTCGATACCGCCTCTGCCGTGACCGCGGAGTTGCCCGTGCTTGTGAGGATCCACAGAACGTCCTGACCTGCACTGCTGGTGGTTAGCAACTTCCCAGGAAGGCAACTCACAACATTTAGAATGTCCTGCGCGCACGTCCCGGTTTTGCTTCCTTTACTTGGGGATTCGGTGTCAGACTCGCACCCCAGCCGGCGTGCACTTCCCCTGAAGCAACCAGTGTCTGTTTCTTGTACTGTCACGGGTCAGCCCTGAGGAGATGATTCCACCTTGTCCGTTACCGCCAAGCTGGATGGGACTTGGAGCAACCTGACCTACTTAAAGATGTCCCTGCTCAGGCCAGGCGTGGGATTGCACCAGATGATCTGTAAGGCCCCTTCCGACTCAAACTACTCTGTCGTTCTCTGAGCCAGTGTGGACTGCACTGGGTGATTCAAGTATTGGCTCCTCATGCTATAAATGAGTAAATTTTGCAGAAGTTCGACACCATTGAGGTTCAGCAGAGGAGGGAAGTTCAGACGGGCGTCACTAGCGCAGGGTGTGCAATGTGAAAAGGTGACACCAGCAGTGTCCTTCCCGGCGTTTCTCCAGCCGGATCGCCGCGGGCTGTCCTGCCCTCTAGTGCCTGCAGCGCCCGCTCCCTCCGGCCTCTCTCGGCTCCCTGCTGCACTCACGCACCCAGGAGCTGCAGAGCCCCGTGCAGCCCCGTGCCCCGTGGGTGCAGAGCTGTCCACCCTGCGGCCCTGCGCCTGCCGGGGCCAGCTGCTGCTGGGAACACTGACCCAGCAACGACACGCTGTTGCTGCAATGTAGCACAGGTGTACTTCTCTGAGGGGGACTGCCCCACCTGAGGAACTGGCCTGTGAACGGACAACTAACTAACTACACATGGTGGCAGCGAAGGCACATTTTGGCAGTCATGCCTGGTACTGTTTCCAGTGAACCGGCAGGAAAGGACGATTACAAAGAAAACCGAGACTGGACATAGCGTGTAGATCCAGCCCCTCACCTCCAGGAGGGGCTCTAAGAGGATGCTGAGGAGGATTTTGCACAGGCAGAAATTCCCAGGGGCAGGTAACTCTTTGAACTTGGGAAGCCTGAGGAATAGCTGCTGTGGCTCTATTACCTGCTGAGATGTCCATTCAAGTTTGTGAGGAAAGGAAAGACTAACATGAGTCAAAAGCAATTTATTTAATTGCTGTAGTAACTACCTTTCAAAATAAGGAAAGTAAGGAAATATTGTTCCAAGAACATTATCAAAGCATTTGCAAAGATTATTATGATGCTCTCAACATCCTTCTCATGACCTTCTAGCACAGGGTGTGGGACAGCATTACTTTCCAACTTTTGATGGATTGGATTCTGTAAAAGGAGACAGAATTTCCGTGCCATTCATTGCACTAGTAACTTCTCTCTTGATTCTAGCAGCCTGCAATCAGCAACTCCAGCATACGGAAAACATGTTTTAATGCTCTACTGTTGCTTAGGTTCACCCTTCAGCAGGGGTAGGGCACAATACCTGTAAATAGATAGGAATTAATTCCTTATTTCTAAGCCACTGGTCTCCATTTACTTGATGACTTGCCTGTTTGTTTACTCAGTTTCCAAATCTGCTGCTCCTTCTTGACCTTTTTCTTCTAACTGGAATCTGAAGGCTCTTCCTCAGCAACAGGTTGGTCAACAGCATCCTCCTCACCAGCCATCTCAGGAGCTGCATCTGTTGCCTCGGGCTCTTCAGCAGGTGCCTTTGTTTCAGCAGATGGAGGTGGACGGCTAAATTCATCTAAGCGGTTTTCCACCACCATACGAATCAAAGCTGAAACAGAGATAGTCACCATTTACAACCACAGAGGAAAAACCCTATCATTTCGGAGGTTTTTTTTGTATATATTACTGACTATAAATCCCTAAAGAGGGAAATAACCCTGAAATAACTCTGAAAATTAAGAGATATCTAAGGACTGGAGCAAGACAATGGTATCTGGTTAAAAACTTAAACAGATTTAACAAGAATACCATAGATATTCTCATCACTATTATATCCTGTAGCAACATTCTCCTTAGCATGTTTATTCAGTAGTCACATACAATATTTTTTTCTTAAAGAAGAGACATTTCCCTTCCTTCTGAAGAGCTACAGAAATGATCCTTGAGTGTACATGTATCAGCATAAAATACCTAACACACCAGCTTTAATTGTCCAAATCATATTATACCTTAACAACTAAAATTCAGGGTCCTAATTAAACTAAAAATAAACCAAAGGAGGCAAACATACTTGTAATACAAACCCAAAATCCCAGCAAGAGGAAAACTATAGGAATGAAGATGTTATGCAAGTGTAAAAAAAGTGGTTTGATCTAGGAGTGCACTGCTGAGCACAGATATACCATACTTTTGTGTTTCTACACAAGACAGAATCCAGGTTTTTCAGGTGTTTCAACTACAGCCTCTAAACTAATAAAAGAGCCCAAATATTTAGCTTGAACTAGCCAAAGAAGACTGATATTTCAATCTATTTCAAAAGCAAGGACATGATTATTGATTGAAAAGGAGGTAAGCCCTGGTTTTGATGAAAAATATTGGTCACCTCACTTCTCAGTCAACCATGGCCCGCCATCATCCTCCTTTTAATGTAGGAAAATAATCCACAGCTCCATGAGCTTACACAAGCAAATTAAGACACTTTCATGGTATACATGTGGCAATACACAAGATGGGCTTTTCTGTTCCCACTGGCACAATCAGGTGCACTACAGAGAACACTACAGCAGTGTAACACAGAGGAAGTAGAAGCTTTACAGTCAAAAAAAAAAGAATTGTGTTCTTTAACCATTCTGTTCCTGACATAGGTGTTGTATCTCCCAGTATTAACAAACCTCAAACAGTATAAAGTCAGAAGAGAGTGGATAGTGCTGCATGACTGACACTTCCATTATTTCAGCCGAAAATCAGTTTTCTAGTTGTATGTAGTAGTAGTTTTCCAACATTAAAACACGTTAATATATAAAAAAAACCAAACCAAGTCAACAAACAAATGCAAACAAACAAAACTCCCAACAGAAAAAAACATGGAGTTTTTCCTAAAATGACACTTCCTACCTTAACCCACAGTGACCATATAAATGTGATATTTGTTCTGACCAGCAAAAAAACAAGAACATCAGGCAGCCCAGATTACATTCCAGGATTTGGTAACTTACAGTCAAGCATCATCCTTCCCAGAACCTTCTTCTGTAGTTCTTCTTCCACTTCTGACATCAGCCATGGAAGGAATTCTGTCTCAATCTCTGTCAGAATTTAGCAGGAAGAAACAAAGGGAAATTGTCACTTTGTAAAGGATAGGATGACCAAGAGGACTTGGTGGCTGGTTTTTATTTGCTACGACAATTAAGGGATGGCACCCCACATCCTGCCAAAAGGCACTTGTTCTGTAAGAGTCACATGAAATCTCTCAGATGTCATTTGGTATCTTATCTCCAACCTCTCTTACTGAGGTTTATGATCATTATAGATTCAGAGCACAGTCCTCTCAACTGCAGTTATTTTCAAAGAGGTCTGTCACAGATGAGAAGGGCTCAGCACAGATGAGATATGCAGTCATGTTCTAGTGAGATCCAAATAACTATCCTAAACAAGTCAGAAGAATAACATTTCCTGCCTTGCTTTCCAAAGACATTTGGCTTCTGGTCTGCTGAAGGCATTTGTTCTCTCTGACTAAGGAGCTCTTGCTTACTTATGTATTTCTCAAATGATACTTTTTGAACACTGTGATCCCAAGCCTTCCCTAGTTGCAAAACACACTCAATTTCTGCATTGACCTCATGATTTACTCTGGAGAGAGTGTAACCATTCCCAAGCTGTGGTCTGTGCCAGTGTGGAGACTGGTGAAGTGGAGTGCAGCAAGACAGCTCATAAGAAATGCTGCTGATTCTAAGGGCTTGGAAGTCACTGATATACAATTCCAAAATTATTTTCAGGGCCTAATTCTACCTGACTAATTCGTCACTTGCTCTGATAATCATTAAAAAATATTCAGAATGACATACTGATTTCTTTGTCTGATCTATAAAAATAGAACATGTACCTCAGTTTGGATCTCTCTTCCAATCCTAACCACCCATTTATTTCTGTCTAGCTCCAAAGTAGCTCCTCTCATTGTCACACTGTCATCTCTTGCTTATTCTTCACTATTTGTACAGATGAGCAATAATGTTTTTTGTGTTCAGCCACAAATGTAAATGATTAGTCTTATGACATTATTCTAAGTAATAGGATAATCTGCTATGTTTCATGGTTGTTTTGAGCTTTATATAACTTTGCTCACATATTTAAAAAGAAAAAACAAAACCAACCTCTTTCTATAGGGTCATAAAAAAATCCACTTTCATGAAGATTGTTGAAGACTGAGGGAATGAGATCAGCCAGGTAACGCTGAGCGAATGCCCGAGCTGCAATTTTCTCTGCAGTCTCCTTCTGTTTCCGCAGCTTTTCCAGGTGCTCCAGCCTGCGACGTTCCTGTCAAGGCAATTATGCATGTAAAACTTAGAGGCCTTTAGCTGTGACTCCTTTGATCTAGATTTTGAAGAATTAGCACTGTGTGTGTCCCATAAATAGCAAAGATAGTATGATCTCTACCTGGTATTTGCAGCCTCTAACTTCCACTGAAATTCCTCATATGAAAGAGTGCTTGAAAGCAAGTTTGTGCTTAATCTATGGAGTATTAAAATACCCCAAATTACAAAGAAACACATTTCTGTAGTACTCCTTTTCTGAATTTGACAAGTCTGTGAAATAAGGGCATCACAGCTGGCCAAATGAAACCCTTCTCTGATGCCTTAGTATACATTAATCTCATGACTTTTTGCTTTATTATTGCAGATCAAGCTGGTTATTTGCCTTGGAATACAATGAAGTTTGGTTAAGTATTTCCCAAACTTCTTCTCTTCCAATATTATATCCAATTGCAAGTACCAAAAGATTAAACCTCAAATTGGTTCAGGAAACCATTAGAAAATACAAATATAAAAGTCTGATAAATAGTAAGTAACTAACACTTGCCTTCTCTGTTTATTCCTATTTACTAAATATTACTAATATGGCATAATACTTTGCAATCTTGAGATGTGCACACAGACTACAGCATGCATTGTGTGTGAAAGACCAGGAGGTGTCTCTCTTACTTCCAAGCACTCTGACTATTTGTTTAGCACTTATTATAACAAAAAGGCTTAAGAAACAGCTGTACCAGGCACAGAAGAAAATGCTGTTGGTTTTGACCTTTTGACCAGGTCAACTACACCAAGTCACTCAAGCATGACTGCTCCAAATAAACACAACAGTGTGGGGCTGTTGTATGAGAGCAAGTGACAGAGTGCAGCTGTATGTCATCAAAATGCTTTAAGGTATGCTTTGACATACCTTAAAGCATTTTGATGACATACAGCTGACAGAATCCCTTTGGGCATACCCAGCTTATATCACAGGCTGTTGTTCAGTACTGGAAATGTTTTTCTCCCTTCTGACAGGAAGTCCCTTAGGAAGTCCTACCTTCTCCTCTCTGATTCGCCTGTCCTGCTCTTCCAAGCGCTGTAACTCAGCAAACTCTGCATTACGCAGCTCTGCGAAGGCACGCTGATGTGACCACAGCTGGGACAGCTCTTCTTCTTCCATGACTTCCAGCAAAGCCTGCTCAACTGTTTTTCCAACCAACACCTCCAGGATAGGCTTAACTTCAATATCAAAGTCAAACAACTGAGGATGAGAGTCAGAGAAACAGAGATAAATGTCCCTTGATTACAATTACTCTTAACAAGGATTGGCAAGGAGAAAAGGAGGATGAACAAAGCCCTTGTACCAAAGTCAGGCTGGGGAAGTGCAGGTGGGGGACCAGTGTCAGCTAAGGCAGAGAGAACCATGAGTGCTGCTGAGGGCTAAGTGGTGAGTGGGCTGTCCTGAGACACCACAGAGCCTCCCCCAGCCCCTGTGGGGAGTGTCAGGGCCTGTGGGGAGTGCCAGGGAGAAGCTGAGCACTTGCCTAGACCATATTTCTCTGTTCCCAGTCCCTTCTTGGGCTGCACATGTTTTACAGAAGAAAGCATTTCTCAACACTGTACCACATAGCTGAAAGCAGCAGAACCAGTACACATGGCAACACATCTTCCTTAATTTTGCACTTAACCTCAAAGCAAACCTTGGTGAGTTGGGTTTGGGTGGGTTTGGG
Source organism: Calcarius lapponicus (assembly GCA_039654755.1). NCBI lineage: Eukaryota > Metazoa > Chordata > Aves > Passeriformes > Fringillidae > Calcarius > Calcarius lapponicus. The sequence goes on from CM077465.1 coordinate 60,729,415, forward strand.
TGTTTTTCTGGCATGTTCTGTGAGGATTTGTTCCTTTCTGTTTCCTTACTTCAATTTTGTATCAGAAATGTGTTTTGGATGGAAGAGATATTTTGACAGCACTTGTGGACCTGACTTCATACCTCTCCTTTTTCTATTTGAGTGTCCACATCTTTTCCTGATTTGGCTGGTATGAAGAGTGGAGTGGGAGGTCTGTCCAAAAATTCATCTGTTTGACACTCTCCATCAACCTCTATTATCCGATCACTAATCTCTTCCAAATACAGTTCTAGAAACAAAAGCACAATGAATACTCAACATGGAATTACTTTCATTTTAGCTTTCAACTGTTTTTGATGACTCTATATTCTGAATTACATCCAAAGAGTGCAATAAAAGGCTTTCTATAAAGTTAGAAAAAAGGCCTCTCAAAACATAGGTCAATTTGCTGCAAAGGCCATCTGATGCTGTGTTCTCTGCAATGTCAGGTGCACTTCATGGAAGTGATTCCAAAAACAGTAGTTCACCTTAAGCAAAAGTTTTAAAACATTCCATTTTAAGCATATATGAAATTTCTCTAATTATACTGAAAATGGAAAGAATAAATGAAGCAGTCTTGACTGGTGTTCAAGAATGTACACTGAAAAATAGACCTTCTGGGAAAATGCCACCAATTAGACAAGTTTAGAACCTCTGATTCCAGCATTCTATGATTTTAAACTGTGTGATTCTACCAAGTTTATCACCAATTTAGCAAGTGAATATAGATCAACAAGCTTTTGTTTTCAGACAGATAAAAAAAAAAAAAAAAAAAAAAAAAAAAAAAAAAAAAAAAGCAGCCTTTTACCTGTCTGAACGTGAACATGTACTCTGCCCTCCACAGGCTCTGGCGTTCCTGGTCGAATTTGCTCTTGTGTAAGCCTTCTGGCCTGTGTGTGTTTCTGTGCTCTCTTCTGCCTTTTAACCTCAATGGCAAGGGGCTCAGTACTCTAAGCAGGGGTGAAGAAGAAAGATACCCACAAAACAGAATACACTTTATACTTGAAAATGGTATTCAATTGCCTCTACAGAAAAATGATGGTTGCTCTTTGATTTTAATGCTAGCCATCTAGTATTTTGGATTTACTTTCCTGGGTCCTGGCCCTAAATTTTCACAGACTTAAAGACTGTATGGCATGAAATTAATAAGTTATGCTACCTGCCTACAGGCATATAATAATGGCATCTCATGCTAAGAGTAATAATTAATTATTTTCTTATTTGAAAGTGAATATTGTATACAGAACTTTGTTAGATAAAGTATATTAAAATGGTATGTTTTCAAATTTTGAGAGGTCAAATGGACTTAAGTCCAGTTATCATATTATGAACATAATTGTTTGCTAGATAAAAATTAGACCAATATATAATTGGTCTATATAATAGACGAATTATTGCTGATGAAACAAAAGAAACTCATAATAATGTTCAAATTCAGTATTCTACTTATAAATTGAAATAAACATCAGTTTTGAACTTCTTAAACAAAACTTATGTAAAATTCACTCTAAGAAATGACCACTGAACAACACAAAGCTATTTTCAAACAGTGGCTTTTAAAAATAATGCTTTAAATTCAGATATGATCAAATTATCTATGTAGAAATAGTCTCTGAAAACAAAGTATCACATATGGGTGGGACTCTAAGCAACCTGGACCAGTGGAAGTTGTCCCTGCCCAGGGCAGGGGGTTGGAACTAGATGATCCTCAGGGACCCTTTCAACCCAAACCACTTTAAGACTCTGTGATTTACTATTATATCAGGATATAGCAGTAATACAAACAAAATACTTTGGCATCCTCACAAGCAGCTTTTGCATACAGCTGGACCATTTAGCTCTGCTTCTGTGGTAGGATAAACCAAAGTCTATCCCACAACTCAACTTCCCATGAGCTGCAATTTCCCCTGGTGACACCTTGCATTGGATAACAGACTATCGAGTAATGACTTGTGCTCAGGACCATTACCCTAAAGAAACAGAGAAAGAAAATAAAGACATCAAGTATTTAATGTGGGGTAAAAAATCAGAACTGCAGAAGTTCATATGAAACCGAGCGCTTTAAAGAGTAGCTAGGAACTGGCTGGTTTAATTGGAGAGCCTGTGACTACAGGCTGGTTTAACTGGAGAGCCTGTGACTACGTGAAACATTGAAAGGTAAATTACAGCTTCATTATAGAGGAGGAACAGCTTTGCTGCCCTACCTATGGCGTTCCAACAAAACTGTAGCGTGATGCACTTTAGCGAACCCCAATACCTGCGGTGGGGGAGGACGGGAGGACAGAACGTTTCCGCGCACCACTCTCGGGTCGATCATGATGTTGCCGTATCGCACCTTCTCCCTGCGGCACAGCACAGACAGCGCCGCTTGCGGCTTCCCCCCGGCCGGCGGGAGAAAGGCAAGGCGGGGGCTGCGCTCCTCGGGAAGGGAGCCGGGCCCAGGGGAATGGCGCGGAAGGCAGCGGGGCAGCGTCCCGCCGGACGCCGGCACTCACGTCTCGGCGGCATTGGACTGCTCTCGGTACTTGGGCCGGGGGGGCAGGGAGCGGGGCTGGCTGGAGAAGCTGTAGGGCCCGTCGGCGGCCGCTTGCGCGGGCCCCACGGTGGGCTCCATGCTGCGGCTCCGGCTCCGCGGGGCGGGCGCGCCTGAGGGAGCGCTAACGGCGTCCGTCCCCCGGGCAACGCGCGGCGCGTGCGCGGGCCGGCGGCCGCGGGCCGTCGCGGAATGGCTCGGGCTGGGAGGCTCCGTAAGGATCGTCCGTGGGTCGGGACGCGCCCCACCAGACCAGGGTGCTCAAAGCCCCATCCAGCCCGACCTCGAACACTTTCAGGGTAGGGAATTCACAGCCTCTCTGCGCAGCCTGATACAGTGCCTCGCCACCGTCCCAGCATCCCAGCAAACAATGCCTTCCTAGTATCTAATCCAAACCGACCCTCTTCCAGATTGAATGCATTCCCCCTTGTCCTGTCACTGCATGCCCTTGTAATAAGCCCCCCTCCAGCTCTCTTGTCGGCTCTCCGGTACTGGAATGCCACGGACAGGTCACCCCGGAGCCTTCCCTCTGCGCTGTGCGGCCCTCGCCCCTCACGGAGCTGTTCCTGCCGGGACGGAGCCAGGCCTGGGGCCGTGCCGGGCCCCGGGAAAGCGCCGCCGTCACCCACGGCGGCTCCGTGCTCGGCAGCGCTGCGGGCCCGCCCGGCCGAGGCAGTGAGGGCGTCGGACCGCGAGGTGTCACCGTCCTCCCGCCGCCTCGGAACAACTCCAGGGACTCGCAGCTTCCCAGGGACACGCGAGGTGCCCTGGCACTGGCCGGGGGGACGCGAAACCCTGTTGGATACCGTGCTGGTGGCATCGGTACCGGCGTCCTGGAAGTATCGGCTCGAACAGCTGCACCCCACATTTGAGATTTCCACGTAAGCTGGAGATTTGGATTCTGTAAAGGTGTGCTACGATGGCAGAGGGAGGATGAGGTGAGTCCTCAGTATGCTGTCCCATCCGTGGTGAGATGCACTCCCTGCCAGGGCAAATCATGAGCACGTGTTTTCAGCTTCTGTGAAAAACTTCCAGTAAGAGAAACATAAAAGCATTGAAGGGTTACTGATACAGTGATAGCCCTTTTTTTTTTAACCTGTGTGGGCAGGGATATGCCTTGATTCTTCTAGCAAGACTTAGCACATAAAATAGCCCATGCCCTTTGTTTCTGAAGCCTTTGGTTTAAATATAATTCTTGGTTTAAATTCTATTTATTTCAGTTATGTTAATGCTGCAGACATCTGTGCTCCACTGCAGCCTCGAGTACTTCACAGGAGGCCTCAAAGGCATGGGGAAAGCTGTGGAGCAGGAGAAACTACTTGAAAAACAAGTTTGAGAAACCCACCCTGTTTGAACTAAAAAACAAACAAAACAAAAAAAAACCCAAGAAACAACAACAACAACAACAAACCTATTGAGGCAGTCCTTCAATGCTTGCTTGTGTCTGGGCAAGCAAAGTTAATGAATGGGTTCTCGGTCCAGCCAAGTCAGAGCACTATGGTCCTTAAATTTGACCTGAGCCAATACAATCCTTTGATTTTGGAGACCTGACTCATGTTTTCTGAAAATTTAAATTGGCTATACTGCTTTTACACTGGGGACTGGGTAGACCGTTCCAGGATTGTTATGGATCTGGTGTTTCTCTTCATGTGGAAAACAGCTGCAGCATAGCCTAAAAAATGTCAGTCTAAAGCTGTCCAGGGCATGCTTGCTGAATAAGCCTAGAAATTTGGCTGGAATAGACTGGGTAGGAAGACAACAAGAAAACAGCCTGTAACCACTGGAGCAAGGATTCCTGAGGAGTTGCCTATTCCTTATTGACCACAAATCTTGTGAAGATGAAGGTGGTGTGTCACAAGTTCATTTCGTTAAGCTGGCCCCAGCTGGTGTCTCACTTTTTGGGAGAATTTCTCACTCATCTGATATGTTCACTGATTGAATGGCAGCAACTCTCTTCTTTATCTCTGTGAAACACTGCTACCTACTGGTAACTGCACTGAGTTACCAGTTCAGTGCAAAGGTCTCTGAAGGTTTACAAGTGACAGAGCCATTCCCAGAAAAAGAGGCAGCTTTTATCTCTTTTCCTCTTTTATGCTGGGTTTTTTGTTTTTTGTGGTTTTTTGGTTTTTGTTTTTGTTTTTTTTTTTTCTGGTTGGTTGTTTTTTTGGTGTTTGTTGGCTTGGGGGTCTTTTGGGGGTTTTGGTTTTTTTGGTTTTTGTTGTTGTTGTTGTTCTTCTTCTTCTTTGGGATTGGTTTTGTTGGTTGGTTTAGTTTTGTTTGGTTTGGTTTTTTGGTGTGGCTTTTGGGGGTTTTTTTGGGTGTTTTGGGGTTTTTTGTTTTGTTGAGTTTGTTTTTTGGTTGTTTTTTTTTCTAAAAATACCTGGTGAGTTCTGGAACACTTTGTGTCTTCACAAGACTGAGTGGAGCAGGATGCAAAACCACATTGATTGTAATCAGATTCCTGCCATTTGTTGCTTTCTGGATCTTACAGTAGCAATGGCTTTTTCACATATTCTTAGGAGGATTTTCTTGGACCTGCACAATCTCAGTGCCAGAGGTGCTGCCTGGGAAGTGGGCCTAGCTAGCAAGGAATGAATCAGCCCATCTCCCATATGGCAGCTAAGAAAGGTCTTTTGAAGTGCCTTCAGCTGACGTGAAAGCTGCAGAACGAGGGCTTTATCTCCTTCCAGGTTTGCTGTGGGTCTGCTAAAAGGCTTTTTACATACTTGGTTTTTGTTTGTTTTCATAAGAATTTCCTGGCATTCTACCATGCCTTATGGCATGCCCTTGGCTTTTTTTTTCTTCTTTTTTTGGATGTGAAACAAGTTTATTCACAGCAAAGCAAATGTGAAGGTGTCAGTGTGTAGTAACAGAAGATGTACACCCACTATTTCCTGCAGCACTTGGGATGCATCTGTAACTAGTGAATGACACCTTGAAATACAACGTGAGGGATCTGGAGTGCTGAGCCTTGGTCTTCCTGAGGCCCTAGCTTGGATGTTGCTAGACTGGGAGACCTTCTGCCACAATTCATTAAACAATACAATGCTGAGCAGACTAGCTGAGTCCAGTTTCCACCACCTTAACTTTCTGCAACCTTTCATAATTAAGGAAGGAAGGAGGTTTATGGATTTAGGCATAATTCTTAATTGTCAAAAAGGACAGGGAGGGGCATAATGCCTTGCTAGAGCATGGTCTTCTGTCTGGAGGAGGACCATGGCTGCTTATAAAATCACAGGAATGCTTCCCTGGTGTAAAACTGTGTAATTATATGAAATTTGGGTTAGATTTGGTTCTCCATGGTCCTGAAATGGAACTTTAATCTGTGAGTCTTACCCCCTTGAGCCTGTAATTAAAGGCATGGATCTCCCAGTCTTGAAAGCAACTCTAATTGAGGCCAAAATGCCATTGCTTTCAAGTAGACATCAAAAATCACAGAGCAATCCAGACTGAAAAGGACTCTGGATGTCTCTAGTGTAACCCTCTTGCCTAAGCCAAGACAAATTCAAAGATAGATCAGATTGGTCAGGGCTTTCTCCTGCCAGCTTTTGAAAATCTCCAGGGATGGAGGTGCTTGAAATAGCCTTGAAAATCTCAGAAATCGTCATGCCACTGCTAATCAATGCCCTGAGATGTCTGATGGAAATACAAAGAGTACAGACATGGAAAAAATCACAGAGCCCAAGTGAGGTGTGTATGTACTATTTGTCCTGATGCTGTGAGAGAACAATTAATAGAAGTGCCCTGAGACCTGTTTCAACTTGCTGCAGTGACATGGTCAGAGAGAATTAGCAAATACTGTGTCAGTATTATATCACTGGTGTCTGCCATCCTGCTGATGGTGTCTTTGCTGCTGTTCATGGGTGCTGGCCTCAGAGCATCAGAGGTAAACAGGCCTGGTCCAAACAGGGAGATACTCAGCTCAAAAAAAAAATTATAATGTGCCAGCCTGGGAGTTTTGACTCCCAGATGAGAGACACAGAAGGAAAAATAAATATCAGAGCTAAACTTGAGTTCTGCTGGTGCCATCAATATTTTTTAATAAGGGTTGTTAATAATGATACATAAACATTAATAGAAAAGAAAGGAGATCCTATCACTCATCTCTTCAGCCCAAATTACTGAGCTTCATTTTCTGTGTAGCAGCACAGCTTCCTCTTGACTCCGGTTCTGAGTTTGTGGGTTGGGCAGGAGTGGAAAGTTTCAGTTCTCAAGACCTTAATTTCTCCAACACTAGTGAAAAAACAGAACTTATTAATCATGGTTTCCAGACAAAATTTACAAGGCTGTTTCCCCCTACACTTCACCCTCTGACTCTCAGCACCATTTTCCCTATGTTGCCTTTCCTCCATGTTCCCCACAAGCTTTGTTTTTCAGTGTGGCTGCTCTTCAGGCTGCATTCTTTGCCACCATGTGCTTTCAGAGAGAGTGAGTAGAAAAAATTATGAAAGGGTGATAAAGTACCTTAGAGAGTGGAGCGCACTGAATTTTAAACTATCATTCATTAGACTATCAGATGGAAAGTCAATTATTGGTGACCTCCTATTTAAGCTCAAATAGACTGTGTGCTGCTATCCTGCTCTGGCCCCTTCTTACCTCTTCCTGCCTCGAACAGGGCTCTCCTACTCCATCTTTTCACCTCAGGAAGCTCTGCCTCCTTATTTTGCATCTCTCTGTATTGAGGGCAATGCACTAAACTTGCAGAGTAAGAAACAAGACAAATCTGCTTCTATTGCTCCTTCACTGTAGTCTTGGTGTTTTCTCATCTTGATATAAGTTGCCCTTTATAACATCTCTGGGAGGCAGATCGGTACCATCCATGCTTAATTTGAGATAAACTGCACAGTCCGAAAACTGCACTGGGTAGGAGGCCTTTTGGAAAAAGCAGATCCAGATGTTGAACTTCCTAACTACAAGTCTCTGGTCTTTATCTCAAAATCATCCTCCTAAAGACCTGTGGAGAAATAGTGGCTGCCCTTCTCATTCTCACACCCAAGGACTTCTCAAATGCCATGGTGTCTGTAGCTCACAAGATGGGCGTGCATCTCTGTATTGTATTGTGTAACATTGTGTACTCCTCAGAGTACAGCCCTGCAAAGTAGTTGAATGATACTGTGGTTGCATTCTCACCTGGTCACTAGTTGTGCTGAAGAAATCTGGTAGGTGAATCACAGGCACAGCTGCATAGGTGCGCTTGCTAAATCTTTATGGTGGAGAGACTTGCATGGCCCAAGACTGTGCAGCAAGCATGTGGAAAACCAGAAAAATCCCTAATCTGTATTGTAAGAGCATCTTCTCTGATCACCTGACTTGGAAACTGCTTGGATTTGGCTTTAATTTTTTTTAATACAGTTTTATAATTTTCAGCATAACCTGTGGGACACTGAAGGTGCAGGGCTTGAACATGAACTGTTGCATTTGTCAAGGAAGTTGGTGGGAGGTTTGTGGGTTGTAGGAAGGAAGAGTTTTGAGCAGCCGTTGGATCAGTTCTGTAAATAGAATTGTTGGCTGAAGGGCATGTTTTGTTTAGAAAGTGTGAAACCCTTCATAGAAACCTTTTCATATTATTACCTAGCAGAGGAAGCAGAGCTCAACGGAGTCAGCCGTGTTTAGAGTTTGTGAACCATTTGTTCAGGCTTATGTGCTGCCTCCTCAGGTTAGAAACAGAAAATAATCTGTTTTCCTTTGTAAAAGAACGGGTAGAACCTGGAATGGGTTTCAGTCAGAAGTGAGATTTATATTGTTGTGTTTATCACAGTAAATGGTAAAGACTGATTAAAACAATAAAAGCAGTGTATTTATAGAAAAAATATTATAAGATAATTAGCATTTCTGAATAACAGAGAGGCAGAAAAAGCAATTTTTTACCTAGCATCCACAGAGACTTTCAGACAGCTACCTATATGATAGTCAGCTGTCCATATGAGGATTCCATCACTTCTCCAACAGTGGTTGCCCTTTTCCCATGGATCTTTTTCTCTATCTTGTCAGACTTCTTATTTAAAAATTGCTCCCTCTTCTGAATTTTTAGCTTTCACTCTGTTTTCACTCTGTTCTGATGATACATGTGATAAGGACAGACTGCTAACAAAATTCAGAGAAAAATGTAACCAGAAAGCCTACTGAAGGTGGGTTTCCTTTTCCTGTAGTCAGAAATTCCTGGAAACACACCATAGCCACACTAACTGTGGTCTGCCACATTGCTACCAGAGTAGCATCATGTTCTTATTTGTTCAGAGTTCACCCCTGTGATAGCCAAGTGGCCTCACTGTAATAAAAAGTAATATTCTCTTCTCAGGTTAAGAGACCTGCCTGGGTATGATGGGAAGCTGAAATTGTCACTTGCAGTTTATGGAATAATCTGGTGCGGTGCTGCAGCAAACCACCTGGTCTCCTGTGATGTATCAGCACCAAAACCAGAACAATCAGTACAGAAATAAGAACTCCTATTCCCACATAAAAAACAACGCAGATGGGGGTTTTATCAGCTGTGATACTTCTTCATGCTGTGATTGGAGACATTTGATAGCAATGTTATAAGAGGAACCATACATAAAAACTGTGTGGAATTCCCTACAATATGGAACTGAGCTATGAAGCAGTAATTTTATTATTAGCTTTTAACATCAGTATTAGCTTTTTAACATTAAAGTATACGTAACCCAAGCAGAATCCCTAAATGATCCATTTTGGCTTCAGTATTAGAAGAAATTAGAGATTTAGTTCTAAGCAAAAGGCTGAAGAGATACAATCCCATTACAAAATAGAAAAAAACAAATTCCAAAGTTCTTGGCTTTATTATAAGGGTCAGAATTGTGGACCACGGTCACATCACTGGTAATTTTACAACGTAAGTATCAGGAATTGTATCCACTTTTGATGCCTTGGGAAATTCCTATGGTCCTAATATATCAAAATTACTTGAAGGAACACCTTATTACAAACTGTGTTCTACCTGCACTCAATTCAGTCCCAAGAATCTAGAGAAATGGGACACAGAGAGCCTATGCCTCATTTTCTGCAGACTGTGCAGAAGATAAAGCACAAGCTTACATAAATATAAGCCTTGCATACAGATAAATAAATGTATGTGTCTACATTTGCATTCTGCACCTGAGTGTTTGAATGCCTGCAGTCTGAATGTTTGTGAAACCTGCAAGCATGATGTTTCTCTCAATCTTCACTAATGTTTGGACACAGAGTTGATACCATCACCCCTTTTCTGTAAGTTGCCATTCTAGTTCAAGTGGCAGGGAGTGAGTTTGCAATTTCCTGGTGCACAACATGGAAAGAGGTACTCCATGAGGAGCTCCTTTGGTCTTCTATTTGTTCTTTCAAATCCTAGCAAATGAGACATATCTATATGTCCAAAACCTGGATGTCTGCTAGGCAAACTGTACTGGGGAATGCCAGAATTTAAATTGTCTCCTTTGCTGGACAACCTTTTTTCCTTACCAGGGCAGGTGCATCCTATGGGGAAGAACAGAGTGCACCATGTGTTTGAAGACAACAGCAGGATGCAAATATAAGGGACTGAATTCAAGCTGCATCACCAGCCTTAATTCCAGCATTGCCTTACAAGGCAATGGCTTGGATTTCCTGCTTTAATATTGCTTTTTTCCCCTCTTCCAGTCCTACCTCCAAATTCACATTTGGAGCATCTTCATGAAATTTAATTGCAAAATTCTGTGTGTGAATCAAGTGGTGTAATACTGATGATGGAGAAACTTGTGGAGAGTGGGAGGCTGGCTGTCATCATTCAACCCTTCTACCAAAATCTATCTCCAGCTGACCCAGTTGTAAATGGGTGTTTGATCCTTCTGGCTGAGGAGTCAAAGGCAGCTTTGGCATGGCACTTGTAAAACAGATAACCCAGTTGTTGGATATAGGAGTTAAAAGATCTTACTCTTGGAGTCCTGGATGGAGTCCTCTCCTAGGGTCTGGATCCTAGGATGTGGTAGGGTGGACTGGTGGCATGATGAAATGGTTTTCTGAACCAAAGGCAGATAAGTAAGTGCTAAAGCAAAGTTCTCTATTTCCTGTGTCATTCTAGTCTTTTGAGGTCTCTTATCTGCCTGTATAGAAGAAAAATCACTTCTGTGGAGAGACTTGACATGAAAATAATTCTGACTAAACAGTCAAGTCTGAAGGGATGAAGGAAGTCAAAAGTTATCTGTCAATGAGGAGGTAAGTATATTTTGGGGTACCTGTTTGCATTCAGATTTTCTTTAATCACGGAGTTCCCTGGACTTCAAGAAATGCAAGAGCAGGATGAGGGGGACTAGGGCACTCTTCTATACAACTCCTTCACCTTAGCCCTTTTTTGTTTACAATTTGTAGAGCTTCTCTCTCTTCTTTTTCCTCCACCAATTGAAGGTGATCTTTTCCAAATGGTCCTTCTTATCCAGGAGCTGGAAGATTTAGACTCATCTATACTGAATATTTAAGCCCAGGTAAGCTTTCTGAGGGAGATTGTCATATATGCCTTAGGACACCTTAGACCTAAAGAGAGACTTTCCTCATCTCTGGTGAAGTGACTGTGCTTATTCACCCTGGGTTTTCTGGTGTGGTTACAGAGCAGGAATTTCCTTGGGAGACTTGGTCTTCTCACAGTCAAAAAAGAATGAGTCACTTAACAAAGAAGGAGCTGTATTGGGTTTTGATTACATTTCAAGGTTTGTGTTTTCTGGTTTTTGGCTTCTGAGCCTTTTCACTGCACATGGACTATCTCTTCATACTTGTTGTGCCACGTGGGTAAGATGCTAGTGTTTTTTACACAAGAAAAATATAATTCCACTTAACATAGAACAAGAGGCAATAGGTACAAATTGAAATACAATCAAATTCCATCTGAATTCAAGGAGATACTTTTTCTCTGTGAGTCTGGTCAAACACAGGAGGAGATTGCCCAGAGATGTTGCAGAGCCTCCATCTGTGGAAAGATTCAAAAACTGTCTGGACACAATCCTGGGCAACCTGTTTTATCTGACCCTGTTTGGGCAGTAGGGTGGGAGAGGACGATCTCCAGCCTCACTGTTTCTGTGACCCAGGAGATGCAGATTCTAGAAAAAGATAAACAGTTTTGCATCAGAGCCCTCTCATTCACCTTGCTTGGAAGCAGAGTGCCACTGTTCAGGTGGCTGAGAGAAGTGATGTTTTCTCTAGTTTCAGCCCACCAATATGGTCCTTCTCATCATTTCTTCTATGAGGTCAGGCAGCCACCTTTCCTCTTCTCTGTGTCCTAGGAGCACCTACACCTGGAAAACATAATTCCTGAGAAGATAGCATGCCATTTTTAATGTGTTTCGCTTTTGAAGCAGCATCACCTCTTTGCAGCTTAGCTGCTGTTAAATGGTAGTATAAGTTGTTTCCTGTCAGAGAGGGATTTGTAGCCTGCAGCCTCTTACAACAATAGCAGTGATACTGCTGGTCATTTACTTTGCTTCCTGCTACTCAGCTATGCTACATCATTCAAGCAGACCTGCAGTACCTGTAGAAAAGGAGGTACAGTACAAGTAGGACCTAGATATTTTAAAATCAGACAATGGACACTTAAGCATTCATGCAGAAAAATGTTTTATTGTAGTGAAGTTACACAGGAAAAAAATGTCTCCCTGCTTCTGGTTTAAGGCTATGCTGACCCATAAAAGCACATTGCACTTCCAGTCATTTTTAAAAGTTTATAAGGACACCCCCTACTATTTTCTTTTTTGTCTTTTTTTTCCCAATTAACTATAACTATTTAAAGCTGGAATCCAGAATATTTCCTTGTAGGAGTTTTTGTTTGTTTTTTCTTTTTTCTTTCTTGCTTTTCCTTTCTTTGCCCGTCCAGTTTATTTAGTCTAAAAGCACCTCAAGGACACATGAGGGTTACTTCATACTTTCCCATGATGACCTCACAGGGCTCTAACCCCAGGCTCAGTGTACAACACTATGCTGCTTAGTGGTCAGATCATTCTTATCACCAGCAAGCAGGAAGATGGAATGGCAGCAGATACAGGGGGTTTATGGAAGAGTGCTGAAGTGACCTAGATGACGGAATAGCTCTTCCCCCATTAAGGTAACTGCCAGACCTCATTTAATGCAAAAAATCAGCAAAGCACTGCATCAGCCTGGCATACATACACACATGAAAAATGGTACAAGGTCTGTGACTGTACGGAAAACAAGAAGAAGGTGAGACAGGTTCTGGACCTGCCAACCTTGTAATTGTCATTTGAGAAAAACAAACACAACACTGTTTATCATCTGCTAACTACTCTTCCCACACAACAGGTTATGTACAGCATACTAACTTACATTTTTACATAATGATACAGAGGTCTTCACCAGCAACAACTCTTGTGGTGAAAGGATGTGACATATCAAGCTGACTGACACTTCAGGAAAAAAAGTTCATGCAGAGCTAGCTTATTCTTTGTCTCTTGAAAGTAAAATCCTACAAATGATTAGCAAGATGTCTATTTTTACAATATTTACTTTGTACAAAGAGGAAGGACAGGCTTTTTAAACGTAGGACTCCTTAGCATACTGGATCTGCTCTACCTCAAAAACCGGCTGGCTGCACCTCCGAGCCACATATTCCAGTTTGTTCTTTTGACAGGACTCAGACATGGCTCTCATCCGGTAGACGCCTGGGGTCACGGGTAGATTCACACGGGAGTTTACTCCTACAGTGATGCTGAAGGTTTCAGTTTCCATGTCAGAATCCTTTTTTGCAGAAACTCTGGCACTGCGTAGATCCCTCAGATCCATATATGCTGTGTCCTGTGCACTGTGGCTGCATGGATAAGGCAGCAAAACATCCTGGTTTGACTCTGCTAATCTCAGAGTCTGAACTGTGAGATTTTGAGAGGGAACTTTAGCAGCCAGGCAGTTTTTAACAGCCTCTTCATAAGAGGGTGGTCTTCTAGGGTTTTTCTGGTCTACCTCTCTGAACACTTCATCAACTGACCTGAGACGGGGCCTTTGCTGATATTCCACAGGCAATTGTTTGTCATCATTACAGCTGCCCTCCTGGACAATTCTGCAGGAGAACTGATCTTCTTTCTGTGTGAAACTGTCCCTCTGAAAAAACATAGGTTTTCCAGGCCCCCAACTCTGTGTCTTTATTAGTGTTTTCGTGCGGTTTGCAAAAGAGAATGACATGGAATGTTTTTTGATCTCTCTGCTAGGTGTATTGCCATCTTCGGTGGCCTTGGTGGAAAAGGACTGAGGCCTATTTAAAAAGGTTTTTTTGGGACTAGAGGGCGAAACTATGGGGGAGCTGGTGAAAACTGAGCCATCAGAACTCTCCAGGGAGCAACTGGAGGATGTTTTGGGTAGAGAGTCAGTTGATAATTGTGAAGGTAAGCCTGCAAGACGTTCCTCCAGCGCCTCCATCCATAGCAGTTTCTGCTGAACTGGAAAATTGTCCTCACTTTTGTTTAGCCTTTGTTTCCTTATTGTGTCATCAAGGCAGTTCTGGAAGGACAGGTCTGACTCTGAGTACCTCCTGTCCATTATGCTGATGTCATTTCTGAAATTAGTCAGGGAAGGGACAGAGATATTTGTTGGACATTTTCTGCTCACAGTAGCACTCCTCCCTTTGGCCTGCTCCATTTCAGGGGTACACAGGCTGCCTTCTGCTTCAGGATCTGGGCTGTCATAGGCGGAGTCATTCTGATGAGCTGCACAGAGTTGTTCTGTGGGGAGAAAGCAGACATTAGTTTTCATTGACCAGCTGAGGATGAAAGAGGACTGCACAGAGAGAGCTCAGAAGAGGGCTTCAACAATCTTGAACCCTCTGTGTTTCCACAGATATATTCACGTATCAAATTCAATAATTTGTCCCAGTTGGTGACATCCCCAGTCCCTTCTCATACCTGTGGAGCTGTCTGTGTGCTCTGGTGACTCCTCAGCCAAGGCACAGGCAGGGAAGGCAATGTCCCCCTCAAATATTTCCATGCAGTTGTTTATGAGGAACTCTACCAGCACTGTCACCTGCACACAGAAAACAGCCCATTTCAGTCAAGACAGATTGAAGATTCTTTCCTCACCCTGCCTGCTATCTTTGTAGGAAGGACAGCACAGAGCAGGTTGGCTGCTGCCAAAATCCTGGCTTGAAGTCCAAGAGTGAGTCCACCAAGGGGGATAAGGCCTGATGCTGCAGACAGTACAGACAAAACAGCATCAGCCACAGCTTTGGCCTTGCTGCCCGAGGGCCCAGGGGCGACAATGGCCACGGGTGCCCCTTGCCCTCCACATGCAAAGTCTGCAGGAGCTGTGCTGTGACTTTGGGGGCTGCAGGGCAGCTGCTGCTTTTGCTCAGCACCCCCAAGGCCCAGGGGTGCTGCTCTGTTCAGCTGCTGCAATGGCAGTGGGATTGATCCCTATGGATGGCTCTCAATTGCTGCAAGGGAGCGGCTGCTCAGTGAGTCCTGCTCACCTTGTCATTCATCTCCTTCTGCACTTCCAGCGGGAGCGCGCTGTCCGTCTCTGGGCTCAGCATATTTGGGCCAATGCAGATGGCCAGGTTGCTGGAGTCCATCCTGTTGGTCTCAGCATTCTGGCTGATGTGGTGGAGCAGAGAGAGCAAGAGCTTGAGCAAGACGAGGTTTGGTCTCGGCAGCTTGTCAGCCACCCTGCATGAACACAACCACAATGTCACGTTAGTTAATGGTGCGGTGGCTTCTGCTTCCTGATTTGAGCAAGTCTCAATTAAACTTAGAGCAACACTGCTTCCTCCAGAAAGGGGCATGTGTGTGCTCTCTGTATCTTTCAGAAATCCCCATCTGCGGCTGAATGTGGGGTTAATTATGAGACCTTGAATTACAAGGTCTGGACTGAAAGGCAGCATTGCAGAAGCCCATGTCCTGGAATAGATGAGATGACATCAGGAGATGTCACTGGAAGCTTCCCAACGTCTATGGTTGTGCTGTGGGGCTTTCAAAGCATTCCCAGTCAGCCCCCACACCTACTGTTCCTGAAGAGCAAAACACAGTGGTGGTCTCCATGTACCTGACCTCCCCCCCCAGCAGATGTGGAGGCTCCGTGTCAGTGCCCTTCCCACAGCACCGTGACTGTGTTAGCTGAGGCACTGCACCCTCTGCCCTGGTTCTGCATTGGTGGTTCCATAAAGAAATCTGAAGTAACTTCAGGAAGTGCTGCTGCTGGAGCCTTCTAAACCAGGCCCCACGGAGCAATAGCAAGCTGATACAAATGAAAGGCTTTTAAGTGAGACTCTTGATTTCAAAAGACGCTGTTGGCCTCTACCAGCCACTCCATTACATTGGCACTGGTTGCAAAATTTCCTGGTTGAAAAACTTACTCTTTCAATTCTTCAATTTTTTCTTGTTTGCTTGGCTTCTCTAGAGCTTGCATCCATTTCTCATAGAGGTCAGCTGATAGGAGTTTGGAGGGAATATTTCGGAGAAAGTCCTGCAAGGCCAAGAGATTTAGATGAAGTTTTGACACTATCCCTGAGCACAGAGAGAGTACTACTGTCACCTGGGCTCTAGCAGGTTGACTTGAGCTACCTGACCATCAGCACTGACGGAGCAGTACAATGCACAAGTGCACTTGCACTTGTGTAGTAACAGGATCCAGCTTTCAGCTGCTTTTCCGTCACTCACAAATCTCACTATTGCTCCCTGGGAGGATGATGGGCAAGAGGACAAAGTGAGTTTCCTCAGGAAATCAGCCAACAAGTAGGACTGACAGTCAGGTAGTAAAGGCCAAACTTTCCTAAGCTTGAAGAATTCAGTCTGGCTTAGTTCTGGCTTTAGCCAAGAGTCCCACCTAGATCAGCTCAGAGCACTGGATTGGTCCTGTGCCTATTAGCAATGTCCTCCCTCCAGTGTAGCTGAGAATTACTCACCTTCAAAACCACTGCCAGCAGGTGCACAGATTTGCTTTTCAGATCAACATTCCCGCCTTTGTTTAGATCCTCCTTCAACTCCTTTCGTGCTTTCTCATTGGCAGTTTTTCTGAATATCCCTTCAGTAGAAGCTCCTTTCATATACAATATGGCTAGGAGATCCTGCAGGGAAAAAATCAGACAGGAATGGAAGAACAGTTACATGGATGAAGGAAGTTAGCAGGTGAGTATTTAGAAATAGAAGAAAAATTGTCTGGAGGTACACTGTACTGTGGTTAGTTCAGTATCTAGCTCTTGTTCCAAGTACATTAGATGGGAAGTAGTCTTGATTTTCCCTTAATCCACCTTCTTTTTGAACTGACAAATTCCACTAACTTCACTGGAGTCATCCTTGCTTACTTTTAGAAGGAAGCAAGGGATGGCTTAAATCTTAGTTCACATCCCCTCTCTCACAAGCCAGGCAAATATTACTTAGCAGAGACAAATGCATGTCTATTGTGAAAGCCAGTTCAGTGGAAGAACTGTTACAAGACCATTTTTATTCAGAAGTTATTGTTTAGTTATTTTTTTGTGTCAGTCCATAGCTGATCACTTGTTTTTCATGGAAATACAGAACTCCTTGGAAGTTTATGCTGCTGAAAGATTTATTTAAATTACTTATTTAAAATCACAGATGATTTTATTAAGAAGCAGATCTTTCATTCCTGGTTGTCTACACTCCAAGTTACTTCAAGTGAAAGCTGGGTGAGCTGGACAAAACCCTCAGACCTGACTCTTTCTGCATCTGGGATGGGCCCTGAACTTGTCAGGGGCGTGTGTGTTGGGAAACACCAGAATCATCTCTTGGATTATGCAGCAGAAGTACTGAGTATCCTGCCTCACACTTAAGTCAGAGGTATCACAGAATCATAGAATGCTTTGGGCTGAAAGGGACCTTAAAGATCATCTCATTCCAACCCCCTGCCATAGGCAGGGACACCTTTCACTAGACCCAGTTGCTCCAAGTCCCATCCAACCTGGCCTGGAACACTTCTAGGGATGGGGCAGCCACAGTTTCTCTGGGTGACCTCATTACCCTCACAGCCAAGAATTTCTTCCCAATGTCCAATCTAACCCTGCTCTCTGTCAGTTTGAAGCCATTTCCCCCTTGTCCTGACACTTCAGGCCTTTGTAAACAGTTCCACTATAATGGTACCTCCTTACCTGGACTGGCTGGGGCAGTGTGTCATCTTCCCCACAGATAAGTGCCAGAGGATGGCCAAACAGAGTGATTTTGGCACCCAAGTCTAGCTGTCCTGAGGAATTTCTTTTGGTAAGGCTTTGTCTCAGAGTAAATGACTGCGATATCACCTTCTTTCTTTTCTTTGTTCCATCTGCTGCAAGTAAAAGGGAAACAAAAGATCAATTTAAAATTAAAAAAAACACCCAAAAACAAAAAACAGAACACTATGTGGTCTTTCATTTGTGTGCAGTGCAGAGATGTATGTTGAAACAAACCAAACTGGGGGAAACTGAAAGACAACTAAGTGGTTACTAGGGAAACAACTGCCTAAACTGTAAAACTGTGGCCATACCCCTAAGGCCACCACCTTTCCTGTTTTGGGTTGGGTGCTTTTTACATTCTAGTCACTGTTTCTTCTTAGAGAGTGGGAACATACAAGGCACAGAACATTTATAGAGATTTTTGATATTGCAGTAGTTTCTCTGATAACTCTGAGGCAGATATACCACTTTGGCAGCTGGCAATGACAACAATTTTCACTACATGGTCTGGTTGTGCTCCTGCCTTAGGGCAGGAGTAGAAGCAGGGGCTCCTAGTTTTTGACCTCTTTCACAGCCTGAAAGGAAAACATGTGGCTCCAGTTCTGCCAGCTCTGCAGCCAGCTCTAATGACAATGCTCCTAGAGCTGGTGCTTGCCCCCCAGCCAGTGGAACATGATACTGGCTCCAGAGGATGGGAGCATCAAAGTGCTCACTGGCTTCCCAGTTAGAAATCTCTTAGCATGGGTTTTGCATCTGCTTCATCAAGAGGAGGGCCAGGAATTTTAAGAGGATAGTTGTATTGGGGTGGGGTGCACCTTTTTTCCCCTTTCACAAACAGTGAGAGAACGAACCTTTAGTGAAAAAGATTTCTAAAGGATTTGCCTTCTGCAAATTTGCAATAAACGTCATGCCTTCTACTCCAAAATGAAGTTGTCTTACCCAGATGAGAAATTCTCAGGACCTCTCTTTGTGATTTACCATAAGCTCTTGGTAGGTAGGGGTTAAAAAAATTTGAGAAAGTCACCTTACATTATAGTGTAATTTGAAATATTAGCTTCTGATACTCCTGAAAACTGATCTGATATGATTGTCTGCTCCAAATCTGACCCTGCCCTGTTAATGGTCTGTTCTGGGTTGTTTACAGCTGCTGAGGTTTTGCATGGTGAGAAAAAACAAGTGCTGGTGCTGCTGCCAAGAGGGTTTATTTGCTCTGGTGTGCAACAGGTGGTACAGTACTCAGTACTCACTTGAAGTGCCACACCTCAAAAGCAATGCTTGAGGGAGAAAGAAACACATTTACTTCCCATTGCTAGCAGGGAACGGGAATACAAGACCTCTGGCACTCAGCACTCTGTCACTGAGCATATAGGAAAGAATTAACTTGCAAATGAGTGGCATTCCAGGGCTTAAGCCCTCTCCTGGATGGGAACTGTGGCTTGCTCTCCAGTAGGGGGAGCAGGCAGTTTCGGGTGGTTTTGCACAAGTGCCGGCTTGCAAACGTTATATAAGAAGGCAGTTCCTCAGTTTGTTTTTGAAACTCACCGTTGGAGAGGCAGAGTCTGTCTTCAGTATCTGCTGGGACTGACAGAGGACATTTCTTGGCATCAGCCTGCAAAAAGTATGCTAGGTTACAGAGCTGCCACAGAAGTGAGAGCCGCCAGCAAGTTGCTGCAGCTCCTCAGAAATCTGGGGAGGCTCTGGGGAATAACCAGACAAGCCCAACACCTGCTAAAGAGGTGCCTCAGCCCAGGACTGACACTGTCTTGCTGCCTGGTAAAGGGGTCTGTGTTAAACTCTGCAGCCAGACACCCCAGTCGTGCTGGCAGGTCACAACCCTCCGCTCTTTCAAGCCGCACTTTTGATCCAGAGAAGCCATAGCCGGACACAGCCTCCTTTTGTGTGTCCTCCCCAGCACTAGAAATTTCCTCCCAAACTCCTCTGGGGAGCCTTGATGGCTTTGAAGCCTTTAAAATCCCTGAGCAAAGCTCCCGGTGAGCCGGGGGAATGCACAGACTGCCCACAGAAATGCCCTGCTCCCTCTGCTCAGTGCGGCACAGAGCTGCCTTTGAAGAGCTCTGCCTGCCCCTGAGTGAGGGTAGGCAGCAAGCAGCTACTGGAGGAGTCACCGCCACTTCGCCAAGGTATCTCACACCAGTACCCCAGAAGGATCCAGGAAAATGTAAGGGCTGCTTACCTCTGTCTGGCACTCAATCAGATTCTCCATGTTCCCGGCATTTAGCGTCTTTGACTAGGCAAGAAAACAAAGACACTGTGTGAGTAACTGAATCCCATGGTTTGGAAATCAGAGCTTTTCAAAGTCACTATGTTGACAGAGCTGAAATAATTGAGATACTCACAGTATTACAGCTGCTTAACACTTTCATTAGTAGTTTGATTGGAGGAGCTCTGGACAGTCTGGTTTCCTTCAGTCCTTTTGTTTGCCTGTTTGTTGAACAGGGAATGGACAAAGAGTCTTGTAAAACTGCACCCTTCTTGTCTTTCTCCTCTGCAAGCCAATCTAGCGTGTATGATCCTGAACCAGCAAGATCTCCCACACAGGGAAACAATAAAAACCCTTCTCCGGAAGGGCATTCAGCCCTGCTGCCCTATCTACCTCCTGATTCAAACAAAATAAAAGGAGCTTTCCATTTTTAATCCATGCAAAAAGTGAGCAAGTGATGACAGCTATGTATGGTAATTAATCCGCACACCCGAGGCTGAACAACTCCGTCAGCTCTGCCCATGAGCTATGCTTAGTGGGTGCACCTCTCTCCCATGTACTTTTTTGTACATCTCTGTGCAGCTGCCTCTGAAGCTCTCCACTGATTTCAACCATGATGCCACAGATTTTTTTCAAAGGCAGTACTTACCCAAGAAGTGAATCCAGCCAGATCTCCTTCACCTCCCGTGAACTGCAGAGAAAAGGAGAAACAGCATCACTCCCCACTGCTACTAATCCTTTGGACAGGGGCAGGCAACTAAACAGTGCATACCGCATGTGCTGTCTTATATATGCAGAAGGGGCAGGTGGAAATTCACAGGCAGGAAGAAGCATCATGGGGCAGGACCAAGACACTAGCAAATTTCTGGCTTCCTCTTTCCTTTTAGAGGAGATGCTTTTCTGGGTTTTCCCCCCCCTTAAAGAAAATAAGAAACTCTGGTAGCTGTTATGGATGGAAAAGATGAGACACTTGCCAGGTAAAGGTTCCAGCTATCATCACCAGCATGAGGTGAGATGTGCAGAGGGGGCTGCAGTGTGGGCAGCTTCTCTTTACCATTAAAGGGCAGTGGGTACAGTCTGTCCTTTGCTCAGAGACATTAGATTTGGCAGTTTAGAAACGCACTGCCAGATCAAGCTACACTAAGAGCAGTGAAAACAACAGGGCGGTGGAATAGACAAGATTCAGAGAAATGTTTCTTTATAATTTTTTTAAAGCTAGTTGCAACAGTTTACTGTCTGCAAGCAGATATAGACACACATTTTGTCAGTGCTAAGTAGTTCTTGAGAATCTAGGTACTGGACATTTATAGACAAAGTGGTGTTATGTAGTAATTTAGTAATGTGTGACAATATGTAAATTAAAAGTCTTGTTTAAAATAAATCTCAGTAAGACATATTTGTGTGCACATGTTAAAATTTGATTCAACCGAAGAGATAAAAAAAATCTAGGAAAAATCTACCTCTGCTTGACCTGTATCATTCTGTTGATGACTGTCCCCCAACTTGGGCATATCAGGAATACAGCACTCACTCTACCAGGCCATTATGAAAATTCATTAAGATTTGATGTTAAATATTTGATATTATTTCTATTGATTTATTGACCGAGGCAAATTACAACCCTGTTGGGTGCCAGTCTACTGATCTTGTGAAAAGGAGGAGTTAAGGCTGAGAGTCAGGGTTGGGAATTCTTCAGTAGTGGATTTAGGTGGAAAGCACTCTTGTGAAACTGTGGCCTTTCTGCTGCTTCTCTCGTGGATGCTCTGTTTCACATGTGCAGAGGATGGGGCTGTCTTAGCACAGCTCTTTGCAGATGCACGTAATGGCTACATCTGCTGCTGAATTCACCCTCAAAGCCCTTTTTTGTGTAACCACATCAGACCCAGCCAGTGTAGTACTGGCCCTGTTTTATGCAGAACAGAAAAGGAACAGAGGGGTGATCTCTGTTTGATTCTGGCAGAAATCCAAAGCACGAAATTCCCTTTTGGTTTGATAGAGATGTGTCCAGAAGAGCAAATGGAGACTTTCTGGTTTTGTGGGAGGTGTTGCTATAGGTCACCTTTTAAGTCCTCCTGAGGCCCATCATTTCCATGCTACTGTATGGCACTGGTCTGGTGACTTTTTTAGGGCTGAAACTTACAGCAATCTCAATCAGTCTGCAGCCCTGTGCATTTACCGCTGATTTTTTACTCACTGCTCTAGCTGATTTTTTGTTAATTATCAGTACCATGACATTTGTAATATCCCAACTAAATTCCATAGGCTGCTGCACATGCTTGCACAAATATTGTCATCCCACATCACTTTCT
This sequence comes from Calcarius lapponicus, assembly GCA_039654755.1. NCBI lineage: Eukaryota > Metazoa > Chordata > Aves > Passeriformes > Fringillidae > Calcarius > Calcarius lapponicus. Next base: position 60,751,617 of record CM077465.1, read on the forward strand.
CCTAAGAATTTCTTTTGAGACAGCTGCAGCATCACTGCTGATAGTTTCAGTGGGATTCCTCAACAAGAAAGATCTATTTTTCATTACATCTGTTAAATGTATATCCAAACATACCTGTCTGTTAAGCATCTCAGAGGGGACCTATGCAGTTCAATTCTGCCTTCCCCTCACTTCCAGCACTCTGCACAGGTGTATTTCTGAGCTCAGTCTGTTTCATGATTAAGACATGGGGTTGATCTGGAAAATGTGTGACTTGTGAAGAAAACGTGAGTTTAATGGGTGGTGCTTAGCCAGGCCAGAAGCTCAGATTACAGTTCTGGCACCAGCTGTACACAGAGCACTGGGCTTTGAGTTTCCCAGGGGATGATACGGTAATGGGTGATGTCCAGACTGTCCACTGGCACACACTGCTGTATCTCTATCAATTAGTTCTTTTCCATTAACAGTTGTGGGGATATAATGGCTGTTGTATGTGGAAGGTGTGTGTATAGGCCTGCCTGCCCATATGAAAAACAATTTGATTTTTTTACCCTCCTGATGTCATTCTTTATTTAATAGCTCTTTTATGGTGTGTATCACAAACACTTAAATCATGCCAAAATTACTTTAAAACAGCCTATTTTATTACAAGTAAGCAGGGATCCTAAAATGCTATGGTTTGGCAGAGTAATTGTATGGCAACACAGAGGGAATCTTGGCTGTTTTTGTGAAAAGCAGTAAGCAAGCACATGCTGATTCCTGCCAAACACCACAGAGCAGTGTGCAAACTTCCAGGGTCAGAAGAGCTGCTCTCACACCTACTTGCCAGAGCAGCTTCACAGCTTCCCCATCAGCATGGAAAAGGTAACACAGGTGTAGGCCCCAAAGCCAGTCTCCACCCTGAATATTAACAGAAAAGGCCTGTCATATGAGATGTTTACAAGTTAAGTTCCCTTATATGAACAACTTCTCTCCCTGAGGAGGCTGATTCCATCTCTACCTCCCAGTTCTGCTTTGCAGACTTGAAACTTTTGCTGTGGTCCACTCCTCCCTCCGTTTGTACAGATCTTACAGCACGATGCATCAGAGCAATGTGTTTGTTGTACCACAGCCACTGCCCTGGAGCAAGGAGAACAGATGGCAGGTGGCTGGGGTACACCTGGAGTTGTTTGCAGTCAATGTGTTTCTCCCAATGAATCCCTGACTAAGTGCATGCACTGTCCTTCAAAAACACTGGATGTTTGCACAAAGACCAGGGCTCAGGAGAGGCAGTGGATTTGCAAGGGTTTTGTAGGACTAGCCTGTGCAGAAGCTCTTCCCCTGCTGTGCACCAGGATGCTTCCCTCAGTTCTCCTGAAGTGTTCTACATTCACTGGAAAGAAAGCAGGAGCAGGGAGGTCCTGCAGAGCAGACAAGCTTGGGTGGATCCAGCCCTCTTAAGGACTGTATTTGCCCCTTGAAATGTGAAGCATTTTCCTTATAGAAGCCATGACAACAGTTTGGTGCCTCTGCTTCCACTGGCTGATCCCAGCCAACCCCTTTCTCCCCCCAGGCCATGGCTGCTTTTGTGGTCCACTCCCAGGCCCTCTGCCCAGCCAGTGTTTGGAGGGAGGGCTTATATAGCACTTGCTGCAAACATGGATCAATAGTGATTTTTGGTGATTTCCCCTCTGTGTGAGCTCCAGTCAAGCTAGGCATTTTCTCCTCTTTTCTCCTCTTACAGTTACACTGTGGCTATGTGAGGGACTTTAGACAATAGCAATGAAAGAGCAACATCGATTGGCATGAGAAGTCAGGAGTTTACAGTGAAAAAAAAATAAAGAATAAATGTGCTGTGACTGGAGACTGTTTCCTTCTCTCCTTATCAAACCACAAATGGGAAAACCCCAGCCACAGCTCACGTTATTTCTCTTACTTTTGCAAATGTGTGACAGCATGGCGTGTAGGAAGGAGGGAGTGTGTGAATGAATAAACTTGCCTTTGCCCTGTTATCATACCAGCAAGGAGGCAGCAGGAGCATAGCTGTGAGAAGGGTACAGTGGAATGAGCCTGGAGCAGGGATCCTTTCAAGCCCATATAGAGCAGAAAGAACCTTCATCAGTGCCTCTCCATGTGGAAAAGGGATTGTATTCCAGTTTTGTCTTCACTGCCACAGCTGCAGTCTCCCCAGGGAGCAATAGGAACATTTACCAAAATAAGGAAAGTAGTTGTGCCAAACTCAGAAAGCTGTTGGGTTGGTTGTTTTTTTTGGAAGGGAAAGCTCTGTACAAGCTGTCCATGAACTCAAAGAACAAGGTGGCAAGTGGGTTCCTGGAAACAGGCCACATTTATAGATGCCTTCTGAAGGCAGCTGATTTCCTACCACTCTCCAGAGTCTGTTGTGGGATGCATAGACATGGTTCAGGGTTTGATCACAGAAAAGAGGTCAGACAGACCTTTGATCAGATCAGTCTCTGCTTCCTACCTGTAACAATTCAGAACAAGAACCATCAACCCAGCCGGTGCTGAACTCCTACAGGTTTAGTCAGGTAGAGTCTGGGCTTATGCTAAACCACCTTTGGAAAGTGAAACACACTGTCAGTTTTTCCCAGCTCTGTTCAGCTATCTCTATCCTAAAGTAGATATCAAGGTTAGATTGCAATGTGGGTTAGAATGCACCACCCTTCTATACACTGTGCTACTATTGCATGGGAAAAAGTTACGAATCAAAAAAACTCTATAAATACTGCACAGGGTGTATTCGGTTGCATTTGCTTTGCAGTATGGTTTGTTTATTCTTTCATGGGTGCTTCTCCCAAGACTAGGTTGGCAGCTCTAAAGACTTTTACTCTTTTTACTCAGGTGACTGGGTCCAGTGGATGCTTTTTCAGTTATGGAGGGCAGGCGCATATGGGCCATTTTTCCAAAGGGTCTGTGCTGCTGTTTGGCTGTGTCTGCATTCAGCTTGCTATTGTGCTTCTGTGGCACTTGGGAATTACTCATTCCTTTGGTTCCCTGAGGTGATTAGCCCAAAGGAATCAGGGAATTGAAGTTGCCCATTATTTCTGACTGAGCAAATGCAGATCTAAACTTTTACTTACTTACACAAAAATAGTAGAGAACATGTGTAATTCAGTCTAAAATCTGTTCTTTTCAAAATTTCTGGATGAAGGTACTAAAAAATATTGAAAAGTTATATGCTTACTTTTTTTTGTTACTCCACCAGGTTTTTCACTTAATTTCCTTCTTTATATTTGTCATTTGCAAATCAGAATATGAGATAGGACTTTTTGCCAAGCTCATTTGCCATCAGGGACCAATTATGCTTCCTACCGAATACAGAGCAGTGCAAATCTTGATTTTGCTTTTCAGGATTAACACAAATATTTTCTTCTAGATTTTTTTTTTTAAACGTTGGCTTGTATATCTCTTGTTTCTGCACCTTCTGTTTTGCATTGAATTTCAGCATCAAAATTATCTCAGATCTCAAAAAGTGAATTAAGGGAAACAAAAAAGAACGTGGATTTGATATTGAATTCTAACTTGCATGTGATTTTTCAGGCATAAGTCACCTGACTTTCACGTTAAATATGATCTGTAGACTGGCACTGGCCTAGGAGCCAGTCTGGAATAAGACCAAGAAAACCTGGCCAAAGTGTAATTTGGGGTTTCATTGTACATGTGTCCCGTTGATACAAAAACTTGAAAAGAAAGGCAGGCTTGGCAATGCAGGACCTTGCCACTGCCCTGGCTCCAAGCACTGCAAGTGCAATGAACACAGCTGTTACCATAGGTGCCCAGGAGAAACAACCAGAAGTAGTTGGATTTTGCCCGTCATTTCTCTCCAGCTGGCTTGCTCTGAGTCCCAGGGGTTTGATGGGAACATTTCATCATTGTGTTGGCCTTGTGAGTTTATCATTCCTGTGTTGTCACCTGCTTCCTAAGTAATAAGTACAACTGGCAGTAACCAGGTCCTCAACACCACTAAATTCACCAAGAATAGGAACTTTTATGAGTGCACATCTAGATTCCATTCTCCGGGCAAAAGCAGTGTCAGGCAAAGCAAATCTTTCCAGGGACAACTCTGCTAACTAGAGCTGAACTCCCCTGAACACATTTGACCCCATGCTTCGAAAGGATTATTTGTTGTCATGTGCTGTCCGTGTCCTTGCACATCCACACACTGCAAAATAAAATGTTCTGTGAAGTTTTGGCCACCCATCAAACTCAAGATGATAAATTTGAAACAAACATCTCCATATTAGCTGGTGATTGCCATATTGTTGCTACTAGCAACAGCTGCCTCGTTAGTGTTTTAATAAACACTCCACTTCTGTACTGCTATCCCATTTTACAGCATAACTACCTTATGAGGATTTCTGAGAGCAAATGCTTCTCAGGGCACGGGCTCTGCCTCCTGCTGCAGAGCATCACGAGGTCTCTGGAAGGAAGGGACATGCAGGGAGTGGAGGTGCCCACAGGGCAGCCGGGCTGGCCTCTGGCACCAGCTCCAACTAGCACAACTGGAGGGCATTGAGGGCTGCCACACCCAGAGCCAGGGCAGCCAGGTCCTCACCTTCACATTTGCAAAAGCACAGTGACACTTCCAGGCCAGGAAAAAGGGAGAAATTCCTACCCTGCAGGGCAAGCAGGAGCTGGGATCTCCCCCTTGAGAGAAGGGGGTCAGAGGAAGACAAAAACTTTTGAGTTCAGCTGTTTGACCCATTGCTGGAGAGGGCCCAGCTTGAAGGTCAGGCTGTTCCCTTTAGGCCTGCGTTCCTGCAAAGTCAACCGTTAATTTATGCTGCTGACATGCAAACCAGGTGCTGTTACAGTGCCTTTACTCATTCTGCCTGTGTGTGCCTGCTCTGGACCCTGCATTTGCTTTCAGTCCTGCAGTCACTGCACAGAGATGACACTAAGGAGTATGTAGAGAAGGTACCCTACATGCCACAATGTCCATTTTCCTGTTCAGTGATGGTGGAGGCTTGAAAGAAGAATTTGTTCTCCATTTCCACTTCCTTTTAAAGGTTTGTTTGTGCTTTGTTTGAGCTTTACCTTTTCTCCCACTCAGCGGAGGATGTTTCTTTGGGATTTTTTTCCTCTGAAAACAGTACCTGCGTGTGTTCTTACAGTCACAAACTGCTTTACTGAGAAATAGCAAGAAATTTTGTGAGGGGAGGATATATTTTTAACCAGGCCAAATGATACAGCTACAAAACATTCCTTGGGTCTGAAAAGAAATGTCTGTCTTCACTCTCAGGACAAGCTGAGAAGAAATGCTCTGAATTTTACCAGATCCATTGATCAGTTATGTGTTAAGAAAAGATCAGATACCCCAGAAGTACCTCAAGAAGGGTCTTTTCAAAGGGAGATTAAATCCTCTTTCCTTTAGGCACCAAAATATCTCAAAATGCTAAGCCAAAAGATGTACAGTTCAGCAACTGCTGTAACATTTGAGTAAGCCAGATACCATATTTACTACAGAATCGTAGTTCTGCTTGTGCAACACTGTGAACTGATCTTTTCCTTGTATAACTTAATTAAACTTAGTATTCAGAGAATAAACATGAACACTCATTAGCCTGTAAGTTCTGCCAAACTGAAGATGATGGTGCATGTGTCAGGTAGTTCTTCCATTTAGTATGTGGCAGGGCAAAGTGGCTATCATTGCATTATACAAAAATCTCCAGAGTTTATCTTTCAAATTTAACCTCTTGGAATCATTACAGTACAACCTCCAGTGCTATCCTCAGCAAAACAATGTTTGAAGATACAACATATCATAGTAATTGACACTTGTCTGGGCTGTTTTAGGAGAGCCGGATTGCTGGAAGAGGAGTTTGCAAGGCCTTTCTTATGTCCCAGTGGTTGTTCCTCCTCCCTCCTCCCTGGTTCTATTTGCTTCCAGAACCAAGGATTCTCACAGTTTTCTTTGGATGAGAGTGTGCTGCAACATAAACCTGTCATAACTGTGAGACTGACATGAATAAACAATGCAGATAATATTTTCATTCTGGCCTTAAAGGAACAGTCCTAATGAACGTCACAAGCATGGAAAAAGTCATTACATTAACAATGGAACATGCTTACTCAGCACTCAGTAATCAACCCCTAAATGTAAACAAGCTACAACACAGTAATCCCCCTATTAGGGAATTTTCAGACTAGTCAAAGACTGTAATTGCATATTCATGCTGGGATTTAGTGGGTGAACTCTGGGAGATGCTTCAGTTTGCCCTTTGATTTTCCATGCAACATCTGAAAGGTAGCCTGCTTTCTTTCTGCCTCAGTTTCTTATTAATAATGGGCTGAAAATAAAAGGTCACTGCACCACATAAGGTGCTTTGATATCTTTTGTTGAAAACTGGTACATAGAGAGAAGCCTGTAAATAGTTCAGCAGCTATTCCCTCTCCTGCCTCCTTTACACTACACAGCAAAGAGAAGACCTTAATTTTAGCCCTCCTGGCAAACCTTTGACAAATGAAAGCATGTTTTGAAGTGCATCACCCATGAGAAAAATACATTTTTGTCTGGGCATTATTTGTTGGGACAAGAGCTTGTCCCTCCAAGGTCTTTGCAGTTCTACTTGCCACATCAGAAGGCAGCAGTCACCTTCTGGCCATGTCACATACACATTTATTTTAAGCATGAAGCTTATCATCAGGATAATATATGAAAATGTGACAACATGTGATCATTCAATATGGTGACTGAACCAGCCATTTTATCTAGATTGTGTGATTAGAAACATTCTGAGCATGAACTCCCCTCTCTTTGCCTGGCCTCTGGCAAGGGATCTGACATGGGGGCTCCAGCATGGTCACAGCAGAGACTATGCTTTCATCATCAGGCTGACAGTGGAAATGCTGTCACCTGATGTCTGCACGCTCTTTGAGGAGTTGCTTCCTTCAATGTGAGCTTGGGAAGAGCTGCATGGCACTGAAGTAATTGCAACTACTTTGTATCTTCAAGTTCCTAAGAAGGTAGTTGCCTTATATATTCAACATAGAAGAAGTGCTAAAGGTAAGAGGTAGCTGCAAATTCCATGAACTTCATATTTAATCTTCAAAAAATCACTGGGATGGTGACTGGATGGATATATGTATGGAGGTTGACTACTTGCTCTGTTTCCCAATGATAAGCCAGTGAACACTCTTTTCCACCACTGTGATACCATCTGTGTGAATGTTGAGACATTCAGTATGCCAAAGTATTTGATGTAGTTCATCACTTTGCTGAAAAGTGCACAGACAAGTGCTTAGCTGAACATGCTGGGCTGGAGGATGAACTGAATTCTTTTGGTACCAAGGCAGAAATCACTGCTTTATCCTTATAATTAGTAGGTTTGTCCCTTTCCTCTACTCTTATCATAACCAATGAAAATCATTGCATTTGGGCTTCTGTATCACTTAAGAGCTTGAAATTCTGCTCTTTCATTTTCAGTACACTGGAGTACCTGGTTGAGAGACAAGGCCCATTTTATACCCCACAGATTGCTTATTTTTAAGAGCAGGGGAAGAATCCAATAACAAATGGGAACAATATCCTCTCTTTGGTCAACCAGTGTTTTTTCTTAGCTTACCTTAGAGAAATTTGGATGTGGTTTGGCCAGTGTTCTGTGTAGATAAAGTGATTTTAATGAAAATAAGAAAAAAACCCTCATGCCTGTATTTTCCAGTTTAGTCTCTAAATGCTGGATGATGTACTTACTGAAAAAAAAATCAAAAAGTTTCATGAGTTTGAAAGTAGTTGCCTAATTTCTTATACAGAGATACTTCATTAAAAGGAAATTACAGTCAGACACTGGTTATTCTCCTCTCTTGCTTCTCTTTTTTATTCTTTACAGTTGCTTAGCAAATACAAGTTTTAGTTCCTCAAAATTCGGTTTTTGTTTGTTCTCTTTTTCTCAATGTGCAAGATGCCACCAGTCTTGCAGAATGAATTTTCCCGCCAAAACTGCCTTCTCTCACAGTGGTTTGTGTGGCTGTTTCTGTACTCATATAGGAATAACCAAATAGGGCCCCAATCCTACAGCCCAGCTCTCCAGGCATCCCAGGTATAAAAATACCACCATTTTGTTTAGGTGGTGTTCAAAATTAAACAGGGATAAGTTTCCACAGAAAATGGAAAAAAATCCCAGGCCTCTGTTTTTGGATTGTGGCTGTATGAGAGAGCACTTATAAAAGCCTGCTGTCATGAAATAGTCTATTATTTTCAGTAAAACTTCTGTTCTCAAAATGGGACTTTCCATTAGGAACCACAGAATGGGGGTTTCACAATGGTATACATGTCTGAGCGCTCTGCTTTGCATGGTATGGGTATCATCCTAGTCCTTGTTCCTTGGAAGAGAAGAGGGTATGGAAACAGCATGTGCCCACTGGTGGGATTTTATCTCCTTTGCCCCAGCTTCTGCACCATCTCAGTGGGAGCAGGCTGGAGCTGGCCTTGGCAGTTGTGGGTATCCTTGTGCTGGGGAGTTACCACTGAGGGTTCTGGTGAGGAAGTGGAGCCAAAGACCAGATCCTCAAAGATACTTAGCGACCTATTGCCTTTCAAAGCACCCACTCACCCTGAATTAAATTGGGAGCTGAGAATCTAACTGCCTTGGCAAATTTTGGATGAGGTTAGTGCCAGGGAAAGGTCAGACAGGCTCCAGAAGCATGAGGTATTACTCCTTGCAGTTTGCTCTTCCTCATGACTACTCTGCACTAAGCATGGCTGAGATAAAACTAACTTGCATTTAGGCAGTGCTTCCCATTTGATCCTTTTTTTTTTTTTTCAGTAGCAGTGAAAGGTACAGGGAGTCCAACTGGTGCAGCCCTCAAATCATCTCTGTAGAAAACAGATGGTAAAAAGATATAGCCATGACCTAGGCTGCACCAGATAATACAGAGGATGGATTTAGTATCAGCGTGCTTGCCTGGAATTTTAGGTCTGGGGACACAGAGAGAAAAGGGATGTGGCTCAGCATCTAGGTTTTGATTTGAGTTGTCACAGAAATATGGCACAAAAACATCGCAAAGCTGGATTCAGAGATGAATTGCTCTAAATAATGCTTTCAGTCAATGGCTCGTCTCTAAAAAAATGAGCATGATTCAAAGGTCTAGTTCCAGCCAAAATCTTATGAATGAAGAGATTTCATTGTGTCCCTAGAGGAACTGTTCTGAATGAACTCTGCCTTGGAATAACTTATGGGGCCACAGTGAGATGTTCCTTTAGTGCAATGTCCTTAAGTGCAAGTGGGCACTGAATCACTGATATCCTTTGGCACATCCTCACCATGGTACCATGTGTATAAGCCTTTAACAGGACTTTGGCATGCTAATAATCTTGTGCACAGGCAGGAACCATTCCTTCTCCACAAACCTTGCATTAAAAAAAGGATACACATGACCCCAGGAAAATGAGGAAGGTATAATTCCATGAACACTGTTAAACTGCAAAGTGTAAAATACAAATCCCATTAAGATCTTGTAGGAATTCAGGAGGTGTTGGGATCTTCCCATATAAGACACAACAATAACAGAAGGGTAGAGAAAACCAAGAAGCCATCCTAGTGGATCATCTGATTATGGGTAGTGGCACTTGCACACGTCATGGCTGATTTGTACTACAGACTCCCCAGCTGTCACTGAGCCTCACCCCATTAATGCTGGCTAACCTGAATCCTACTAACCAGCTATCCTATGGGAGAGTGCATGTATGCTCACACTTCTCTCAACATCTTCAGGAATGGTTGCACTTCAATTGAAGAGCAGATACTAACAAACCTTTGAGGGACCTGCTGACTAGAGCTCTCTGTAGAAGGGGCCTGAAGACAGTGATACAAATACCCTTGCATTATTTTCTTCAAGCCCACTAAGCTTATGGGGAGGTAGAAAGAATCAAATGTTGTCAAAGACAATTAGGAAATAACACCACTATTTTCCTTCCACCCATACTGCTTATAGTATTCAACACTAGTACCTTGCTCTTAAACTCTTCTTCCCAGCAGAAGCTCTCACTCTGCTCTTTTGTGCCCTGAAGTGCATCTCATTTACCTGCCTAGATTCCCTTCAGCAGCATGAGTCCATACCACTCTCATGTCTCCCTTATGACAAAAGAAGCCTGAGATTCCCATGTCTCATTTCTCCTGGTTGGTTTTGTAATAGTTGCTTTAGCCTGCCATGCCATTGGAGATGCCCTAAGCTGGGTCCAGATCCTCAGCTTTGCCCAGGATACAGGGTGCAAAACACTCCCAGGACAGGAGCTGGGTTTATGCCTCCAGACCAAGCAGAAAGAAGGCAAAAAAGGAGGGAGAGCAGAGGCAGATCAGCAGATGGGACTGCACATGTCAGCAAGGGCCTCCTGTGAAGCCTACATAATAGCAGGTGCCAGTGAGAGGATGTTCCAGCCCACTGTGCACTCAAAAAGTAATCACTGGTGACATTTCTTCATACCATCCTCCTCCTCAGAGAGGAACTGGCAGGTTCTGAGAGGTCTGTGTGTGGGAGGCTGATAAAACTGCAAGTGGGGTCTGCTTCCATGCGATGAACTAACAAGGAAGCAGGGACAAAACAGTCCCTTTAATCTGACCAGTTGTAATGACTTTTAGGCTTGCAAAATCTACAAGAGAGTACAGAAAGGTAAGAGTTTGCCCAGTGTCAGGACCTAGGACATCCCTCTGGCTGTCCTGAGCAGCCAAGACCCCTGCCAGGGGTCTCAGAGACCCTGGCACAGAGCCCAAAATACCTGTGGTTTTGATTATGACCCATGGAGCAAATTACCAACCTTGTATGAAGATCAGCAAGCCACAACAGTTTAAGTAGAATATTAGTGAAGTTATCACGGGGTGGAAAAGTAGATTTTAGGGTTTTTGGTATGGGGGTTCAGGAGGCAAGATGGAGGGAACTGGGTGTGTCCAGCCTTTCTCCTTCTTCTTGGCCTCCATCTTCTGCTGTGATGTTGGCACTTACAGATTGGTTTAGAGTAGAAGCTCACTGTCTAACATAGGCGATAGGTATTGGAAAGTAATTGTATATGTAGTTTTTAGTATAAAGACATAACACCCCCCCAGGGGGCAGGCAGAGTGCCTCGGACTGTCTTGCTGGGCTGACCTTGGCAGGGCAGGAGAAAATTTTTTAATAGATAAGACAAGATAAACAACCTTGAGACCGAGAAATGAAGAGCCCTGACTCCTTCTTTGAGCACCGGGCTGGGAAAAGAGACTTTCAAACTTTTCTTGGGGTCACTCTGACAAGCTAACGATCCCAACAGCCCAGGTTCACCTTGCTGAGACTGGGGATTTTTGCCCATTTCTCTCATTAAGGCTGCTCCTGAGAGCCAAGGTTTAAGCATTCAGAATGATACAAAGTGAGAGCCATGGAAAGCCTTCCACCAAGGCCGTGGCAGCTGATCTGCTGAGTAACTGTCTCAAAGGCACATCAGAGGGATTTTCTCTGCAAACCTGGTTCACGTGACAGACAGCATCATAAGATCTGTGACAGCTGCTCGGTCTGTTGCCTCAACACGTAGTAGCTTGTTGTGCAAGCATGAAAGTTTTCTACAACTCAGATGCAAGCATGAAAGCTTTCTACAGCTCAGATACACTCAACTTCTTTTTAACGAGCTCTTGACTTTGTTGCCAGTCAAGTGTCATAGCCTGACTTGTGTTTTTCTCTTGAAAGCAACTGTGTGCATTTTGTTTGAAAAATTTGCTGAACTGATCATTCCCATCACCAGAATTCTCTGTTTTCTGGGACATGCTGGTCATCATTGCCTCACTGGGTCTTCCCCCAGTGCTGAGATGACCATTGCTTCTATCAGCCTCACAGCAGCTGACTGACTTAGGTTTGTGATTACAAACCACAATACACTTGAAACAAGTCAGAGAAAGGTTTCAGATTGGTAACACAGAGAAGAATGGTTGTCACAATCATGCCTCACTAACTAGCCTTCAGTCAGCCCAAAACAAGGCAAAAATTCTCTTGGACCCCTGGGAAACAGTTATTTGTCAATACCACCTGTGGGTGACTTCAAGCTAATTTTTTTTTTTGTCACCTTTTTCTCTTGGGGGATTTCAACCTCTCACAGATGACTTCCTTTGCAGACCTTCAGAAACTCAAACACACACACACAGTAACACCTGTATCCATCAGCATAAATACAAATAACTCTTCTGTGACATAACACTTAGCTAGGTTGCACTTTAAATATGCTGAACGTCATTTATCAGTCCAAGTCACTGGGGCACATTCTGTGTCTGGCCATGTTCCTGAGGTGCCTCAGTGTCCCATCAGATGAGAACCTCATTTGATTGCAATGTTAGAAACAGCAGCACCTCTGCCATCCTCCCCACTTCCAGGACAAAAGACGGATGGAGAATATGGGTTTTGCAAGGCAAGGTGAGAAAGACATGACTTGAGGTAACTCCATTCTTCTCCAGATCTCCCCAGATCCTGACTGGTCCCCAGGACCACTGCCAGCCAGCTCACAGACCTCTCCATGATTCTTCTTTTCTTTGTAGTATGAGGCATCATCAGAGGAAGAGCAAAAGTGATCAAGCAAACAAATCTTCTTTTCAGAGTAGGAAACTTAACCTTTTGCAAATACTTTCTAACTTGGAAGATGGTGAAGCCAGACCCCAACCCCCAGGGTAAGGAGGAACGTCAGGGAGCTCTAACTGATTCTCAAGACACCAACTGCCATCAGCCTGTGTACTCTGTGCTGGGAAGTGCAGACAGTGCTCCCAGCCTTAGGAAGGTCTTCCATGGCTACAAGACAACACTTGATGCACAGCAACTGCAGCAGACAACCTCCTGGCCACTACTCTGAGCTGATGTTATTCTAAATTATCCCAAACTGACCAAGAAAACCTGCATTTTGAGGAGGCTGGCCAGAGTCTCTCTGAGTATTATTACTTTATTTCCTGATAAAAGTGTACTGTGTAAGGAAAAAACTAACAGGATCAATCCCAACAAATGCAGACATCCATATACACAGGTAAGCAGCGTTTGTGTGCTTACATGATTCTGTCATTTCTACATGGGGGAAAAGAATGGGATATCCTGGGCAGATATGCAGACTACATTTATAATTCACATCAATAATAGCTCTGAGCCATACAGTGTCTGTTTAAGGGGACTACCCTGGCCTTTCTCCATGCTGACTGTGTTGCAGTGTCTGCAGAGCAAATCCCCAGGCAACGCCTAATCTGAAGCTTCTTCATTGCAGTCTGATCCTCAGGGCTGTGGTTTTCTGAACAGCTAAACACAGTCTCCTTACACTGTCTTTAGAATATACTCAAGGATGGGGAAGCCCAAAAAGTCTGAGTTACAGAAGCATTCATTAAGAATGGCATACCCTGTGAATGAGACTTGTATTTGTATTAACTCTAGAGGGTTTAGTAGCATCCTTCTACTTCCTGATTTTAAAAACAACTTGGGGAATTTCCTTTCTTGGGTTATTTTGGAACTTCTGCTTGTAGTTGTGATTGAAACTAAGACCTGTGAAGATGTCTGGTGGTGGTAAGCCCCTACTGATGACCACAGCAAACTTCCACATCCAAATACTCAGCAGCTCATAGAAGCCTTGAACACAGTTGAGTTTTCAGCTTGGGCCACTCTGTTGGAGAAAACTAGTGTACATAAAAACATAAGAATGTAGGAAATTAGCAGGCTGAATCATTCTTCTGAACCACCTAATCCAGATTTCTATCTCTAATGGCAAATTATGCTACTTGTTTCAGAAATAGTTGCAGATCTCATATCTTTATAAGAAGGTTTTTCTTCCAAGCCTCTAGTTTATTAATTTTATATATTCTTGAGAAAAGCATACAGGAGTAGGCAGATTTAGTTTCTTATTTAATTAAAGACTGTTTTCCTATTAAGAGTTGGAATAATAGTACACTGGTAACAATTCCAGTTTTACCAATACATCACCTTCTGTCCCTATGAGCAGAAGAGCAGAGAGTTCAAAGGAAAGATTGCTGGTAGGGAGTCAGAGCATTCTTCTGGGTACCTTCTACTCTCCAAAGTAGAATCACTTTACAAACTTTTGTCTAATCCATGCAAGCTGTCCCACATATGCTGCCCTTTTGCATTATGCCTTGGTGGTGCGACTGTGAGCTTGCTGCCCTTGAAGGGAGAAGAGCCTTTTTGTGCCAGAGCCTCTACTTTTCACAGCACTCTGTTCTCTCTGCCATACCCAGAAAGATCCTAACCTTGGTTGGTAATATCATACAGTCATGTTAAAGAATGGTGGCATTCACTAAGTGAATTAATGTGTTCTTTTATTGCATTTGTCTTTTCATGCAACAAAAGCAAGATGAAAAATGCTTGAATGAGCCTACACTCAAAATTCTTTGTTTAATTACTCTATTTCTTCCTCAAAGGCACCTTTAAATGATACTTTTTTGTGCTGTCTGCTAACAAATTTCCATTAAAGGCACAGCCTTTCTTCTTTGAATGTCAGCTGGGTTGCCATTCACTTTCCTCAGCCACCTGAGAAGCAGCCAAGAAAAATAAAGACAAGATTTCCAATTTCCAGTAGCCCTATCAGGAAAAAATAAATGGGAAAAAAATCCCACCACCAAACAAACTCCAAAGAACTACGAAAGACTGCTGCTCTCTCTTGTGCTTCTCAGAAAACAAAAAAAAAAAAAAAAAAAACCAAAAAAAACCAAAACAAACAAACAAAACCAACAACAAACCAAAACACAGACCTATACCAGGGTATCACAAAAGTGGCATTGCAAATTGATTTTAGGAATTCTGCCTTTGGGTGCCTTCTAGAGAAATTTTTGATGGGAAGTGCATTTGATACAGTAATACAATAACTGAACAATAACTGGAACTTTTTTAATTACTCTAAACAATGGAAATTAAAAACAACATCTGAACTGGCTTTAAGAAAAAAATTAATAAGAATGCATTTATGTCTTTCTGTTCTTTTTCAGTCATCTCTCTCTGATAAGTCACTTCTCAGCACACATGAATAGCATTGATGGGAAGCAGAAGATGCTTTTGTCCATTAGTATGACAAATACTGCAATTGAGGCTGAATCAGTATGTGCAGCCTTTGCTATTTCCCACCCCGTCAGACTGATAAATTAATTCATCCTCTGACTAATTTAAGAAGTGTGGGCTTTACAAAGTACTAACTTGTTAGAATGTAGGAGGAAAGTAAAAAGTCAGTGGAGTGCAGTGGCCTGACTGACCTGTGCACGGGCAGGATGTTTTGCCTGTGAGAAGAGAAAGGCTGTTCAGGGGTCTTTGCAGTTTAACACTGTAGCAGCAAGTCTTTCAGAAAAGCTGGCATATTTTCTTCCCCTAGAATTTTGAGCTTAGGCTGACAATTTTAGCCAAGGAAAGCGTATTTTTAAGAACCAAACCAAATTCTTTGGGTGCTGGAGAATGATCAAGGTCCCTTTCTCCAATACTGACAGGAAAAGGAAAATGAGTCTGATTTGTAGTGGTGCTTTTCTAAATATGCAGCGCAGTTACCTGGGCAGGAGGATGCCATCATTTTTATTACATGTATGTTTATTACACAGAGTTTAGATGCATGCCTGCAGAACAGTTAGAGGAATAAACAAAATAACCCCAAAACCCAACCAAAAAACAAACAGCAGGTGCCAGGAACATGGTACTTCATAATCTATTCTGTGCCTGCCAGGGTACAGAAAACCTTTCCTTCTGTTGCTGCAAAGGAGCTGTCCTGGTGCACTGCTTTGCTAAGAGTCACTAGTCAGATTGATTTACACACTAGATTGCAACGTATCCAGCTCACACTTGCTTACAGTGGCAGCATTTTCTGAATAATGGTCTACCATGTCCTAGATTCCTGATGCTTTTTTTTTGCGAGGATAAAGAACTTTAAAACCATTGTTCCCCTTGGGGTGCCTGGTCTCCTTCATTTTCCTCTTTCCTGTGAAGCTTACAAAAAAAAAAACCAACAAGAGCTGGGGCCCTGAAATTAGCACTTTACCCAGCAAATGGGCTACAGAAACATTTATCATATGTGAAGCAGATGAAATGCATTTAAATATTGAACTTAATCTTTTTTGTGTTGTGGACTTCCCTGGAGTTATGCTAGCAGCCCCCCTCATACTAAGACTGTCCAGGGAAATTCCCTTTCTGCCTTCAGTGTCTTCCTGAATGATTATATTTCAGTTTCTTCAAATTAAAGAGAGATAATGGCTCTCTTATTTCCATTTGTTTCAAAGGATCTGCTCATCAGATAGCATCTGAGCCAGAGACTGTATTACCAGGGTCTAAGTGGAGAAATTGAACCAGAAAAGTAGAGCTGGAGAAGGAGGAAAGCTGCCCATGGCTGAACTGCAGTGGGGAAGAGCAGTAGATATCAATGATTTCCTCAAGGTGAGCACAGATTTTATGCAAGTTGCTCTTCTGAAGAGAAAGCTTGTGCCCTTCATATATATCTAGAAACACCAGATGGCTGATCTGAAACTCATTGATGAATGCTTAAATGCTGGATTCATTGAAAAGTTGTCAAGCACTGGAACAGGTTGCCCAGGGAGGTGGTGCAGTCCCCATCCCTGGAGGTAATTAAAAGATGTGTAGATGGGGCACTTGGGGACATGGTTTTGTGGTGGGCTTGGCAGGATCAGGTTAAGGGTTGGACTCAATGATCTTAGAGGTATTTTCCAACCTCAATGATTCTATGATTCTGCAGAGTCAATGGACTGTTTTGATAAGGAAGAGTTACTGTGTCAGTATGTTATGTATATTTAGAAAGGCCAGCTTTATGGTCCGAGGGTGGGCATGCTTGATTGACTCTGCTGTTGCTGATCTCACCATCAGCATGGTAATTATTGACCTTGCTTATTATAGCACAGGGCCTGGGCTCAGCCAAATCAGAGCACCCCAGGTGACACAGGGACCAGGTTTCTGCCTGGCACAGCAGGTACCTGAGGAAGGAGAAGGTTCCCGGCTTTTCAAATGAAGAACCTGCTACAGGTTTCCTGGGAAATGTTTTTATAACCTAAGCATAACAGCCTAGAGAGTTGTGTCCTAAGCAGGCACTCTGAAGTTAGGATGTGGGCAGGTCCCCTGGGGCAGTGATATGCCCATTAGCAGGTCCAGGTTGATGAGCCAGGTGCTGAGGACAAAGCTGCAGCCAACTTGACTGTGCTGCTACCGCAGCCACCTGTCCATATGTGAGCCTTCAGCAGGGCCAAAGTGGTACATTTGCTGAAGAAAAATAGGTGAGGTTTGTCTCTCCACAAAATGAAGGGAAGATTGAAACAGTTTTAAAAATGACTTCTGCATTATGAAAATTTTAACTGAACAGAAAATTCTTTCACTGAAAAAAATAGCATTTCTTCAGCTGAATGCCAGCTATTCAAAATATGAGACAACTTCTTACACCTTCTTCCAATTTCAGGACCAAAGTTCCCAGCAGCCTGCCAAAAATAAGATTTAGAGCAGCTGTTCTTAAGAAATCAAGCTCCTTTCAAGTTTCTTCTTCAAGCCAGCTCCAAAAATACTTGTTTGATTGGCTTGGTGTGGGTCAGAAGCAGAGTTGCAGATTTACCCAGCTCACCAGTGGTTGGCTCAGCACAGCTCCAAGCAGAGACTGACTTTCACTTTCAGTTTGGCTTTGAGCTCACTCGTGCAGAAGTTAAATTTTGAGAAATCCCCAAACACAAAGCCTAGCCACAGTACTACAATTAGTCAAGTGTAGGATTTTCCCATTGTCTGTTTATAACTGACTACAAGGTGTCTTGGGGTTTTTTGTTATTTCCCAAGAAACACTTTAAATGGGGGGTTTCAGGGATTATTTTTAGAGATATGAAAAAAAGAAAATATAAGATGTAAGAAAATCTATTTTACTGTATATTTATGAGACATCATCAGTAGGGTTACTGCAATTAGCAAAGGGAGATGGTTTCTCATTGCTGGGTTTCTGGGAAGCTGTGATCCAAGGTCACTGTGGGTCAAAATTTACAATTGTGGAAAACCTTATAACTGTGTGGCTGGCTGTAGTTAAATATTCCTGCTTGCCCGAGAAAGTGAGGAATTGTCTCTCTAGATGCATCTTGGATGGGTTTTGTCCATTTAGATGCTTATTCTTTTGCCATCCTGCAACCAGGCCTTGATTTTTGCAATGAAGCTCTGGAAGTGAAACATCAGAGTCATGTTCTGAGCTGGAAGAAGGGCCAAGGGTGAGATCTGGCCTGGGCCTTACAGAACAACACTTTGAAGGGGATGGTGAAAACTATGCTTAGGTGAGGACTGCGGGATGAGGAAATGTCTATCAGAAGAAACACATTCTTCTTTTCTCCTTAGGAAAACAGGTAACATGAACACATAGGTTCATCCACAAGGCTAGGAAATAGTCCATTAAATCATCTAGTCTGGCTGCATGTCCACACTGGAATTTCATCTGGTTAGTGTTGGAGCGAACCCAGCTGGCAGTGTGTGATTTACTGTGATTCAAACTTTCACAGTGGCTTATTGACAGCATGCTTATTTTTACCTTTTATTTTTCCCACTTTGCACAGATACCTCTTCTCCTAATACCAATTTCACCTACTTCCAAGAGCCCCATCTTGCAGTTGTTTCCCCTACAATAACACACCCACACAAACCCAAATCATCTTCTGATCTTCTTTTTACTATGTTACCTAGGCTAATATCCTTCAGATTCATTCTGCAGGGCTTTCTCAAACTCTTCTGCAGTTTTTAAGGGATCTTTCTACAGTTTCATCAAGTTTTCAAATGGTTTAAAAAACTCAGACACCAATGTGTCAGACATCCTTCAGTCCCACTGTTTCAAACATTTTTCTAATTTAAAAATAATCTTCTTACTTCTGCTAATTGCTTTGTATATACCCAAAGGCCATATCAAGCTTTGAGTAAATAAAAGCTTCATTACTAGTGGTTGTCTGAGTAATAAATACCTGAAAGATGCTTTAAAACAAGTTACCTGTTCCAGTTTCCATTATCTGCCTTAATTAAAGCAAGATATGGACCATAGACACCCAGAGGATAAAAGAGCTCTGCTGTTCCTTAGGAAAGCTGAGGCGCCATGGGCCATGCAGACACTGGTGGACAGGTCTGTCCAGAGATGCTGTGGACCTTTGGGGGCAGGAGAGGTGGGGACAGCTTTCCCATGACTCTGGGGGTGCCAGGATTCCCCAAAACTTTACAGCTGCAGTCTCAAGGAAACCCAAATTCATACCCTAGCAGAATAATGTTGATAAAACTCCTGTATACAGATACAGAGAGTAGAGATTGACTCACAGAGCAGACATCCTTTTGACCAAGAGCATTTTTTAAGGGCTTGCACACAATCGGTGCACAGTGAGGACAGGATTAAGGCATCCTCCTGGATGAGTTCTGTGGGATCAGACAGTACAAGAGGCTTAGAAATACAATGATTGACTATATACATATATTCTGTTTATACTGTTTACTAGGAAATTATACTGTTTGCTAGGAAATAGATGCAATGAGTTTGGCTAAAATTCCTCCTCCTAGCCAGAGATGGGCAACTCAGACTCCATTTTGACATTGAAGTAAGTGGAATGTTGCTTTTATGGCTGTGACAGATTTAAAATTAAATAGTCCACACACTGATGTATGCGTGTTGCATGGGAAGCACCAAGTCATACTTTATCCTCCCCTGGGAGCTCCTCAAGTCCCTTGCTTTTCACTAGATGCTTGAAATCTAAGCAACTGCTATTTCTTTCATGTGCCAAAACCAGTAGCATTTCCTCAGGCCACCCCTTTATGGGATTAATTAATTTCCATGCCCATGTCTTTTCTTATTAATCTACCAATATATGTGGAGCAGTGGAACTCCTGTGACTGCATGCCAACCCTGGTTCCTCAGTGCCTGGGTTTTTTCTGATTGTAAGCTGGGGGCCTGCCACTTAGTTTTCCAGTAGGGGACAATAGGGAATGACTGCTGCCTGGGATGAGAGAGGAGAAAAGGGTGGGGTTTGAGACTGTAACTTGTGTCTGTGTTGCCACATAAAACCCAAACACCTGGTCCTGTCTGAAGTATACCAGGGCCTTCCATTGGCTTGGGTGGCCTACAGACACCTGCACTTGCAGGAGTGGAAGCAAGAACATTCACCTCTGCAAGCTGCCGTCCCTCCATGGCTGCAAATCCTCAAGTGAACTGGGCTGAGACCAACTGAGGATTTTGTGCCTTCCACTCTGCCCTCTCTCATAAAGGGTTAAGAAGTGCAGATGTATTTTCTATCTCACTGACACCTGGTTCCCATACCAGGTAACACTCAAATCTCCAGGGACCTCAAAGAGAGCAGAATCAGAGTGAGACACAGTGTGAAGCACGCCTCCAAGGCATAAGAAGGTTCTCCTTCAGCATCCAGCTAGTTTCATCTGCCTGTTGCCTGCCAAGCTCCCTCTTCCTCTGCAGGGCAGGTGACATGGTGACGTGTGGAATGAAAAACGCAGATGATGCTCCACTAATCCCCTTCTCTCGTGCAACAAGAGCATACCCACGTACACACTGCTTCCTCCCCAGCCCCTGCTTGCTGTGCCAGCTGAGTGCTAGCAGGGAGCTCAGGACTGCCGAGAACTGCAAAGGATTTGCTGCTTTGGTTGACATTTAACTATTAACCAATTTTGTGGAGACTGAAGGGAAAGGTGCTGTTTGTGGGAGGTGATATGTAGAAAGGAGAAAGAGTGGGAGTAGCAAGTGTCATCCAGTAAGAGCTGTCTGAGCATGTTTACACATTCTGACCTTGGCTGTCTTAAGGACAGAGCCCTTCTGGGTCCGTCACAGCCATGTGAGGCTACAGGCACCCATGCTTGGCTAAACTTGGGAGCTAGGTATTCCTGGGCCTGGTTAGCAGGAGATTGCCTGGCAGTAGAGGCATTGCATAACTGTGTGACTGAACTTAAAAACCCTGCCAAATGTGAGACCATGGGCAGAGAGTGGGAGGAAACCCTCTGGTTCCACTCTTTCTAGTGACATCATGGCACAATTCAAAGTTGATCTCCAAACAAACTTGGAGACACCTCACCCTGGCTCTCCTAGCTTCAATAAACACCAAAAACTCCCTGTCAGGGAATGGGCACTGCTTCAGGCACACGTGAGCAAGGGAAGGGCGAGTGTCACTTGGCTCAACTCAGCCCTGGGGCTTCTCACAGCATTGAGATGGCCCTGCAGCCCATTGTCTTTCCTGATCTCAAAAGATTGTCACTGTCACAAGTGGGCTGTGCAAGGCCGTGCCAAGTGCCTTTGCATTGGGGTAACAACAGGACTCAGCTCTCATCTGCTTTTCATTCACCCATAAATCTCACTATTCCTCCCTGGGAGGATGCTGAGGAGGACAACAAAGTGAATTGTCTCTGGGCATGCAGGAAATCATGTGGGACTGGAAGTGATGTGGAAAAGGAAAATTCCAAATTTTCCTAAGCCTGAAACATTTAGTCTGGCTTTGCTTTGGCTTTAGCTTGGAATCCCACCTAGGTCAGCTCGGAGCACTGGAGTGGGTCTGTGCAGATTAGCAATGTCCTTTCACAGCTGGAAGTGGGGAAGGGAGCTAAAGAGACCAGGGCTGCACTGCTGGCACAGCTGGGCCCTGCCCACACCCTGGGCTCAGGGCAGAGGGTGGTTCTTCACAGTGTCCTCACCTGGTGACTGGGGAGGTGCTAAACACTGACCATGGCAATACTGGCACAAGCCTGGTTCTGTGGTGACCTGGCATGGGGCAGTCCACATTTTTGCTGCTCAAGGCCTGCCAAGAAAAGGTGCAAATCCCCTATCCAAGCTGCCTGCTGGGGCTGTCCAGCTTGTGCCAGTTTCCAGATGGTGTCAAGATGCTGCTGGCAAGGGCTGGCTGGCCTGGGCCGAGCTGTGCTGTGCTGGGAACCCCTGTGCAATTTTTGAGAAGGACAATCCTGTTTGAGTGATGGGGAGAGTCCTTGACAACAACATGTTTGCTAGCAGAGCAGGTGCCCTGGTGAGGCCCAGGAGACCTCTGGGGCTGCCTCATGCTGCAGAGGACAGGAGGGTCCTGGATGGAGGCTCTGGAGTGCCCATGGTGCCAATGGTCTGCATGCCTGGCACACTGCTGGCTGTGCTGCCCAGCCTGCAGCAGCAGCAGGGGTAGATGGCAGGCGTGAATGTCAGCCTGGGGACGCCCACAGCGTGTTTCCTTTCCAGCAGCACACAGGATGTTAGCTGTCATGGGTGTTCATTAGCCCTCAGCGCGATGCTCCCGATTTCCATCAGTGTGTCTTTCAGTTTGAGACTCTCTCTCAGACCCAGTTTTTAACAGGGTCACAGCACTGAAAGCCTCCATCCCTCTGAGCTCTTCTCTAGGTGCAATTTTTTTAAATTGTAATGAAGAAGCCTGTATTCTACTAGCATCCCATGAGCACCACTGGCCATTTATGGAGTTTGTCCAGAGGGCTGCAGTGCTGATGGACTCAGCTAAGTCCTAGGCAACATTGCACGTGCTGCTCCATGTTCTTGTGGTATGTAGATAGGAATAGTTCTATGTGTGAAGAAAGGTCATGAAAACCTCAGAGTTTCATTTAGAAGTAAAATGAAATTATTAGCTGTTTAGAGATAAGCTGGTTATGACTGAGGCTTGGACACATAATAAAAGTTTTACTGTTTTTAACAAGATGTGTTGGTGGAAGTACAGATTCTGCCCTGCATGGAGCAGCTGTTCAGGTCAGCATCTGTGAGGGCAGCAGCTGCTGCCCAGCCCTGTGCGTGGCTTGACACCGGCCACCTCATGAGCACTCTGCTCCCAGCACTCTGCGGGTGAAACAGAGCGAGTGCTCCCAAGTTCGTCGCCAGTGGGAAGTCTCCAGCTTATTTCAAGCCCCATCATGCAGCACTGTAATACAGAAATAGCAGAACTGGTACCAGAGCACCCAGCAGCCTTTGCTGCTGTTTATAACCTCCAGACAGCGAACGGTGTTAAGTGGGAGCAGGGCAGTAACACCTGAAGACCCTCCAGTCTTTTTAAAGTTTAAAGATCTCTACCAACAACAATGACATATTTTTCCCAATATTACTGAATATTTTCAGTGTTACTTTTTTTCAACACAAATGTAACTTTTCCAAAGAAAGCAGACATGTTCTATAATAATTTCAGCCAGCCTCTGAGTTTCTCAGCAGTACAATTTCTATGAATTGTTTTGAACCAACCCACATGAGAAGCTGGACACATTATTCTGTGTTTATAAATAGGTCTGTTTTCACAAAACTGTTTCTCAAGGAAATTGCTCTTAATAAATATGAAGTACTTTCACTTATTACTTGTATTATAAAAAGAGAGGGATCCTGCATGAATCAGAGCCCTGTTATGCTAAGGGTTAATAATAAGACAAATCTTACCCTGAAAAAACCTCATCTTTTGAGTTTGCTCCAGGTCTCTGAAGTCCTTGATTGTCTTATACCTACCTCCAAATTAATCATCCCCATCCCTCTGTTGAGTTCTTAACTTCTCCATTCCTCACAATATTGTTATCCTTATGAGGAAAGGCGGCATTATTCACCCTGTGTTACAGATGGGGACTTGTGGTGCAGAGGTGAAACATCATGCTTAAGGTTGTCTGAACCAGAGCAGGGGGTGGATGCCCACTCTTCCCCTAAAAGTAGCACCCTGACTGCTATGCTTCCATTCAGCTGGTCCTGTGATAGTATTACATTTTTGTTGATTAATTTTCCATTGGTCAGCCTATGAAAGAAAACTCACAGTATGTTATCAGCTGGTTACACAAGAGAGCTAAAACATTTAGCTACTGTAAGTGCACAAAGGGTGAAAAATAAAGTAAATAAAAGTGAATGAAGAGAAAAAGTGAAGGGCAGGAGCAGTATAGCTGCCAAGGAGTCATGGGAGGGTATGGAAAGGGAATCAAACCTTCAAGCTGACCCATAAAACTCCATGGTGTTACCAGCAACCTCACTGATTTCACCTTCAGAGATTGTTTTGCAGTAACCTTCACTTGATGCATTGACACCTGCCCACTTCAGTTCTGTGGCCAGCCAGAAACCTTCCTACCTCCCTTAGCCTTCCACACCGGGGTCTCTGCTGTCAGCCCCCAGGCTCTGCATGACTCACCCCTCCTGCATCTCTGCAGACACTAGCCTGAGCTTTCTCAGCTTGTCATGGCAAGAATAAAAAGGCAGATAAATGGGGTTGCATGATGACAGGAATCAGATCTTCAGTTTTGGGACAGGATCCAGAATCTCTGTAGGGGAGTTCAGCACATGCTGTGCCTCCCTGCTTAGACCTGGCTGCCTGGGCAGGAAAAGGAGCAAGGGTAACACAGAAAAGACCACACAGAGCCCAAGCCCTCCTACTCCTTGTTCTTTCAGTGTGAAGAACCCCCCAAAATTATGTTTTCCTCCACAAGGAAATGCAGTGGCATTATCAGGTGGGAAATCAAGAGAGTCATTAGTTAAATGACTTTCCCAAATGTCACGCTAAGGGCTGCAGATAAGACTTGCTTCACTCTCTTGAAAGACAGTGAAGTGTTGTCTTCAGTACACTGCTCCTCTCAGCTCTTGCAAATGCCTCTGCAGTCATGGCAGGGTTAGTCTGTGACCACTGATATCTCTAACATGACATCAATGGAAATCTCAGTGAAAAACCTGTGGGGGAGGAATCCTGTCCCCATAAATATTTGAAGAGGATGCACATTAATTAATGTCTTCCCTGTCAGGAGTGGGCAATGCAAATAGCACCAAATGAGCAATATGCAAACTCAACTCAGAGGTACACAAGATGTCTGGTACAAATTAAACATCAATTCTCAGAAAATATCCTCTAGACATCCCAAGGAATAAGTTTCTTTAGGGTCTCAGTTTATTATGGAGGCTGTTTCCTTTAAAGCAAAAGATTTGCCTTATATACTGTCTGAAGTTTGTCATTGGTATTTTTCCAACATAAATCCAAAGGATTTCTGATTGGCCTGTTGGTTAATAACCAGAAAGTAAGCACAGGATTATGCTTATGTTACCTTTTCCTAATGCTACTGATAATTTCTCAATAGGTTCAGAAACCAGACAATTCAGTGGCTTTTATCTCTTGAGCCAACTCCTCATGCAGTGCCTGGTTGATTAGAATATAACCTGCATGCTATTGCAATAAGGAATTGGTTTGAGGGCTGGATGATACCAGTTTCCAAACGATTGAACCTGCAGGATGAATACATTTATCAGTTTTCTAGAAATCACTAATGGTTCAGTCCTGACAATCACCTGCATTAGCTCAATCTAGTTGTGAAATTCTGAAATAAAAAAAAATCACATTTAGACTGAGAACAGTCAGGCCTGGACAGTTCACAGTTTGGCAACCAGCCCACAAAGGCTATTGCTGCCATGTGAAATTTGTCCTCACTCTACAGTGGCTATGCAGGACAGTGTTCCAGTGAGTGCTCTATGGCATATGCATAGCTTACTGCCTGCACAGAAAAAAAAATCAGGGAATATTTCATCTGTGACTGCTCTCCATCCTGAAAGGTGACAGCTTCATGAAGGTGGGTTACTTGTAACAATTCCACCTTCCTTCTGTGAAGTGTAATAGAGGCTTTTCTTTTTATGCTTCTATAGGTGCTGGGGCTTGCTTTAGAGGGCAAGTCTGGAGTGTTGCCCAAGATGACAGCATTTTTTGAGACACAATTGACATATTTTGTTTCAAGGTTGATTAGATTGTGCTGATCACAGACACTCAAAAAAATCACTTTCCACAGGGCTTTGTGGGCCTTTTCCATTGCTTCACGTCACAGTGAAGCCACCAGTGGCTTGGTCACAAGGCTGTGAGGTCTCAGGGAGGGACTGTGTGTGCAGCACAAAGGAAGCTGGGTCTGACCTGACTTTCACAACTTTCTTCTGCACCTCAGAGGTTTTGTGTGTTCATTGACTCTGTATTCAGTAGAAATGATACTTCATTTTGTAAGATGAGCTGATTCAAGGCCTTGATGGCCATTAGTGCTGTAAGGCAGGTGCTGATGAATAAAGTGGGGCTCTGTCCAGGCCACTGGGATTAGCACAGCTCGAGGGATAGGCAGCCACCCACAGGAGCAAAGAGTGTGAAAACCATCACAGCTCTCCTGCCCACACTGTCTGGAGAGCAATGTGGAGGCGAGGCTCAGGAAAGAGAGAGGTGGCAGCTACTGCTGAACCACCGCTTGGAGGAGCAAATTTAGGTGCTGGCATGAGCTGCAAATTAGCTGATGCACCAGCAACAATGTGGATTAGACCACTGAGAATGCTCTGCAGGAGCTCTTAGTAAATGCTGCCTCCTGCAGAAATGAGAGGGAGGGCCCATACTAAGCATGAAGTGGAGATGAGGCACTGGAACAACTTTCCTGCGCAGCACGCTCTCTTTTCATAGACAGATGTCCAAAAACCAAAGCCAGAGGCTGAAGGATGGAGGAATTCAGGGCTGGACAAGAGGCATAGCTTCAGCTGATCACCCCTATCACCAGCTAACAGAGGGATTCTGCTGCCTCCTTCCTACATCAACATTAACAGCCCCTTTTTCCTGCAGGTGTTTGGAGTTTGTAGCTATTGTGGGGAGGAGGGTAGGGTGGGGTGTGTGATAGTATTTTTCACTTGTAACACCTACCAAATTATGGCATCAACAAAAACAGAGCAGTGGGCCCTAGGCACTTGTTCAGTGTTTGAGTTCCTCCTGTCCTCCTGGGCTGTAGGATGATTCTGGGCTCTGAGATGGAGCCATATGGGAAGCCAGGAGGTGTCACACAGAGCCACTTCACAGACTTCAATCAGGAATGTTTCCAGCAAAAGAAAAATGTGTTAAACTCAGCCGTTCTCACAGTCTGACAGCTCCTGATGTTCGTGTCAAGAAATGAATGCAAAAAAATGTGCTCTCTCTGAACAGAGACATAACTGCCAAATAATTAATAAGAGCTCACACAGCACAACTTGTCCTTCCCCATGCAAGGAATGCTCAAGGCCTTGAATTTTTGAAAAATGAAAGCCCAAGATATTGGCTCCCTTTCTGCCTTTCCCCTGGAAGATTTTTTTGCAACACATAATGAGCCCACTTGTGACACCACCATGCCCAGTTAGCAGAGCTGTTTGACTAACTGCACTGGGTTTATTCTAGGGAAGTCAGGGCATTGAGGTGAAATAGCTGCAGTTCAAATAACAGTGTTCTGCTCATTGGAAATAGTTTAATCAAGGAAAGAGGCACTGCCACTAACATCAGCAGGTATTTCCCATTGGTTTGTGTAGGTAAGTCATGACCTGTAGTGAAATGAGGCAATAAATGCTATCACAACCAACTCTTCTGCCTTCTTTGAAGGCTTTGCTATCCAAAAGAAAGAAAAACAGGAGCAAAACAAAGAATCAGGATGCACCAATGAGAAACTGTCAATGGAGACTTCTCAACAGCACTAGCAGAAACTAGTGATAGTAATATGAACAAGGAGCCAGCACTGGTAACCCTTGGCATGGGCTGGGAGAGATGGAGGGAAGAGGCTTTTCTCCTGCTGGGCTTGCACAGGCCTGGTGGGAGGGTGAGGAGAGCAGCTGAATGCAATACCAGGAAGTGCAGTTCCCACCACCTCTCCCACCCATCCCATCTACACCAGCAGCCCCCACTGCTGAAGCCACAACTCTGCCAGCTCAGCCACCCCAGGCACCACAGGTATGCTCCCACACCTGCAACTCACCTGAGGTCCTCTAGTGCAGGACACTGACAGCAGAGCCCCATGACACAAGCATGGGCAAGCCAAGGTGTATCACCTTGCTCCTGGCCATCAAACACCTGTGCAGCCCCTCAATGTACCTACCTGGCTGAACGCAGCCATGGCTTGCTCAAACCTTTGCTGAATAAGAGCGATGGTGCTGAACACCGGCGGGAAGGAACAGTCTTGAGGGGCTGAAAACAAGAATAAGTTTGTTATCAGTTTCCATCCTACAGCAAAGCTCCCACAAAGCTGAGGGATTTGAACATTTTATAGGAATCATTGCTACAAATTGTGTATGGGAGGAGAATATGTGTTTGTGCTCTTAACTCCTGGATGTTGCCAAATTTCCCCTCGAGTGTGAGGGCTCCAAGCCCCACAGTGGTCGGCACAGCAGCTGCTGCTGCACAGGGCCAGCTCAACTCGGGGGGTGCACAGCCACAGCACTGGGGACAAAGCCCTGGGGCCACCAGCTGAGGCACCCCAGCAGGTGTCTGCCCCACCTGGGCAACCTTGGCACCAGTGTCTGCACAGAGGCTGCTCAACCCGAGCTCCTTTTACAGGGAGTGGGGAGACATGGACACTTGCAGGGCACCATTCTTCCCTCCCCACTTCTGCAGCAGGCTTGGGAGAACAGGAGCCATGGCCTTTCCCAGAAGTGCCCACTTCTCTGTCCTGACTCTAAAAGGCCCTTGGACCAAAAGGATTGGATAGAGACCTCCACACTCTGTAATGCAGGGTGAGAGGAGGCTGCACTTGGTGAGCCCAGCATGCAGAGGCAGCCAAGCTGGTTTCAATTAGAGGTGGGTAAGCTGCCTCCTCCAAATCCGCAGGGAAGCTCCCAGCCTCTTGAAAATCTAAAATCCCTGCAATCTGTGCTTTGGGACAGCAGGTTCTGTGTGGCTGCCTGCCATTTGAACACAAGTATGAGTGCTAAGGAAAGAGGCTATTTTAGGAACAAGTGACACAACAGAGGAACATCAGAGGCAAGAAATGGCTCCTTGATGCCAAGTGTTGACATGAGGCCAATAAAGGGCGGGTTACTGCCCTTTTGGGAGGATGCCTGTCTTATTAAAGTTGTAGTTACAGAATTTTTTTGAGATACTTGGAAAGCAGGGTGATATATTTACAGAGAACTTTCTGAACACTTGGCCTTATTAAATGAGTGGAAAAGGAATGATTAAAAACACCATCTGCTTTTTATTGAACTTTGTTCCAAATTAATGAGAATTTAATCAGCTTTAACCTCTAACTCTCAATTTTTACTCCTGAAAGTATGTTAGCAGCATACCACCCCATGCAGTATACAAATGGCAAACAAGCCCTCTTGGGGGTGTCTGCAGATCTCCTCTACCACAATCTCACCAAGTCAGTGCAAACAAGCCCAGCACAAAGGGAAGGCCCCTGCACCACATGGAGCAGAGCTGGAGGCATCGTGTGCTCCCTGAAGGTGCCTGAGACCCTGAGAAGGGTGACAGGGAGCCCAGCTGGGGCCACCCCATGGTGCAATGGCCCATGTAAGCAAAGCAAATGCAGTTTCCCAGAGGAGATGGCTGATGTTCCCTGTTATTATCAGCAGAAAAAGTAAAGCAGCAGCAGAAGAAGAAGAAGTCACCTTGCTCTGGCTGCAGTGAAAAGTGCCAGCACACATGGCCATGAAGCTGCAGCAGCACTGCACTGGGATACTAGAAAACCACTTCCTCCCAGCAACAGTGAAAGACAGGAGAAATTTGTATATTTACTCCTGGTTTATACCAGTTTGACACTGGTATATTTATCCCAATGTATATATGTGGAACCTTGTGTGACAGGAGTAGGTGACACTGCTTCATGCCTACAGAGGAGCTGGTTTCTGAAGGCAGTGCTTGTTCCCATGCCTGTACTCTCATGGCCCTTGTTGGTGCCTACCTTTGACAAATACCTAAATATATGCAATCTGAAGTCAAAGAAATGAACTTTGAAATTGCTAATTACGTACATTATCAGAGCATCAAGTCTTTTCTAGGTATTGACTCATTATTACCAGAAGTTCTTCTGCAGGTGCTGCTCAACAAAAGGTCAGTACATGACAAAGCCTATGTTGCTTTCACAGCAGTCACTGCTGAGCTCATGGAGTTAAATGTGTTTTGGAGAAAGGTTATCCTTCTAAGATCATCTTAAGATGTTGCAGCATGTTGTCTTTATGTTTGAGCCCACTGGGACTCTGGAGGAAGTCCTCTAGCTCCAGTTGAAATACCATATGCATGGAAGGCATGGTCTATTCATCATCAGTTTTGCAGTATCAGGATTGCTTTATCAGCCTAGTGATAAAGCAATGGAAATAGCTGCACCCTCCAGGGGAAGTGAGCATGAATCCTGACTCAGGCAGAGGCCCATTTTCTCCCCAGCTTATTCCCTTGTATTGAGCTCTGACCACACCAGCTTAAAACACCATTAGTGCTGTTTGTCATCCTGCCTGCATTTAAATCCACAAGGACTGTCTAGTGCAGACTCCCAAACAAGATGCCCTTGGGAGGGCAGATACCACTTTCTTAATCTGGTGCAACATCTGGGAGGTCAGCCAGGATTCTTTTCTGAGCCCACCTAGGACCAGCTAAAAGGTACTGTCTGTGCAGAGCAGACAGGGAATGCTCAGGGAAGTGCAACCCTGCTGGCACCCCCCAGAGTGGGCATGGGGGTTACAGCTGGTGGCAGCAGGATGCTCAGGGTGCCTGGATTGATGTGTCACAGGACAGCAAGCAAAGAGCTCTGCACTCTGGAGAAAAATTGTTTTGTTCCTCTCCCCAGATCATTGTAAAGCAAATTATTTCTGTTACTGCTGTTCTTATGTTAACTCTATTCTAGAGTTACCACAATTTCATCTACCAAATGCGTATAGACAAGATTAAATAAGCTGTGTATTTCAAGTGATGTATGTATACACATGCACACTGACGCAAGTAAAAATATCACACCTGATGTTCCTCCTCTCACTCCAAATACAAGGGACTTATTATTTGATTTATTGAACAAGGTAATGTCATGTCATGAAGAACAACTTTATTCCCTAGTGTTGCTGCTACTTTGGTGGAAAAAAACTACATGTGATTTTTACTTAACACTTCAGCAGGTGCATTAACTTTGCCCTGTGTTCCAAGACCTGGGAGAATTGGAACACAGTTATGTCAGTATTCATTATGAATTACATCATACTTTCTCTCTTCAGGGGTTTTCCTCCACTTAACAGAAATCTTTTTTTGCTTAACGGAGGATATCACAATTTCTGCCACAAGTTTAGCTCCAGCCTTTCTTACTCCTGCCTGTGACGTGTTCTCATTCTGAGGCACACAGTGCAAGGTTGTCATCTGCAGATGGCAGGATTTCAGGAGCACTCACTGGGAGCCATTTGCTCCAGGAAATCACCTACACACACCATGCAAGGGCTTCATACCAGGCAAGGGCTTCACACCAGGCACCCACAAGGAGATCTGCCTGAAGACTCGACCGTAACCAGAAAAACAGCAGGGAGAGTCTGAAAAGTATCCCAGTGCTCTGCACATTGTAGTGGGATATAGATTACTGAAGGTGCTTAACAACCCTTGCACCAAATTATTTCCTTTTTGCAACTGACACAAAAATCAAACCTCCTTTATTATCTCAAAGCACTCCACCAAAAACCCTGAAAATCCAGAGTTCAGTCATCCTTCCTCAGATGAGCTAACTACATCCTGCTGGTTTATGGGCACAAATGCATTGCTTGTCTTCACTCATTCAGAAAGCCTTTCAAAGTGTGTATACAGGGACATGATTTTGCCATCTGAAGAGATTTTTAGGTGGCCAGCTTCTTCAGCAAGTAACAGCCAGTGCCAGCTGAAAACCATTGCCATTTCTAAAACCTTGGACTTCTGTTTTTTCATGACTTTCAGAAATGCCCTCACATCTACTAACATACTTCTACAGTCCTCAAGGAAAAACAAAAAAGGCTCTTTACCCTCTTCTACCACAATAGGTGAGAGTCCTTGTGAAAACAGCAAACTCATGTCCTTCTTCTGAAAGAATCCATCAGTGGCAAGAAGATTGAACATGAACATCAGTTCACTTGAAGTGATCACTTAAATCAAAGCCCACAAGACACCAAAAGCAGAAGAAGAGAGGACAGCCCAGAGAATTTCCAGGAGGTGTGGTGGCAGGTAAACCTGCCTTTCCTCAACCAAGCTTTCCCAGGGAACACAATGAAATTCCCAGGGACTCTCCCCAGTCATGTCATCTACATGCACATGCAGAGGAGGCTGGGGCAGGGGCAGTTGTGACCACCCCAGCAGATCAGGCTGCCAAAAAGGGGAGGAAAAGGGGCTCCTGAGGGCAATGAGTTGTTTAAATTAGCTTTTTCCTCGACCTCTTCCCAATTTTGTCTCTCACCTGAGGTCACTAGCAAGGAGGTGACAAGAGATGTGGGGATGCCATCCAAACACTCTTCAAGGCATTGGTTTTGCTGCACTGCCAAACCAAACCACCTGCAGATGCTCCTGGTTTCATGGCTCAGGATATGCTTGTGTGAGCCAGTGCTGCTCATCTTGAGGCAGGGCTCTGCTCCCACTGGGAACATCCCTGGATGCTGCTGCCTTGAAGAGGGCAGGTGTTGAGCATGGCAGTGCTATTTGTCATGGACCAAAGAGGGTTCAGGGCTGGCTTTAACAGTTTATGTGTGATATTATAATTTATACAGATTTTAGATAATTCTGCTGCAGTGCCAGGCAGCACTCTCATGTGCTTCTTAATCCATTAATGCAGACAAACCCTGAATGGTGCATGCACATTTCTGCAGCCAGTCCCACTAGCTGACATTTCAGATGAGCAGCCCTCTGTGAGTATTTCCCAATGGCACACAGATGGGTGGCATTGGTGGCATTGTCTGGCTCCTTTGTCCTTCATGGACCAGGGCACCCTGTACCCCTCTGGAATCTGTTGGGTGCTCTGCTGCCTCACTGCCCCCAGCAGTACCCATGAGAGCTGCCCCATGGATGTTCCCTTAGGAATTTCTTTGTCTCAGTAAAGCTGGCTGGGAATGAACTTACAAATACATGCAAGAGGAGGATTTCTGGTCTTTGTTGTATCAGTGTGGGCAGAGTGGTCCCTCTGAAATAAGCAGCAGCAGCCAATTTAAACTAACCAGTCCAAGGTGTGGGTCCAGGCTTACACAGAATAAACCAGACTGGAATTTGCTTTATCTGGTCTACAGTAGAACTCTTTTCCAAAGCTACTTTGTGCCACTATCATCACTCGAATCAGCGCAGTTACTCTGGGCTTCTAACAACACAGCAATAACCAGATTTTTGTCTAAATAGGTTTAAAAGCTGACAGCCTGGTTATGGGGACTGATGAGATTTCCTTTATTGACTGTGCAATCAGTGTGATTTAGAGTCTCCACAGGGGCCTTGCTGAAGGCTCTCCAAGGCTCAGCTGTGACAAATCCCCCCCACAAGTTCTGTTGGGCACTGCTGCTGGAGACAGCGGCTGTGGTTCTGGGACCTTGTTCCACCCCCTCATCTTCCCACTCTCCTGATCCTGCCTTCCTGGTGTCCTGACCTCCCACCGGGCCAGTTATTTGTCTGGCATCACACCCCTGCCTTCCAAGGTAATAAATTACTGCAGGAAGCAGCTTTGCACTGGCCCTCATTAGCCACAAACCCTGCCGTCCCTTTTCCTGCCGCACCATGCAATCCATGACTATCGGCAGCAGATACACATTTCTCAGGCTCCCAGGAGGACCCACAGGTCTGTGGCAGATGGTGCACCGGGCTGATGGATGCACAGGGCTGGGGAAGCGAGTCACCCTCCTTGCCCCTTGGGATCATGTCCCAGCACAGCCTGGCCCTCCTTGTGATGCTCCATTCCTGTGCCATTGCGAGGGATTTGTGGATGTTGTTAATATCCACAAAAGTGGGAGGTAAGGTGACAAGCCTTTTTTGGTACTCTCTCATTCCATTTTCAGAGGCCATTGTTATTCTGAAATAACGTCAGGCTTAAGCAAAATAGATCCACAAAACTCAAAGTGAAGTGTCAAAGTGCAGCAAAATGGATCTCTGCCCATGTTATAGGTGCAATTACTGTGGCTGTGTTCTGTCTAAAGAAAATAGCAATTTTTTTCAATGCATGTTGAAAGGCTACTTTTTAATACAGCTAAGTAAAAATTGATCTGGGCACCGCCAGCATCCCAACATTCTCTGCTAACAATCACCTACTCTTTTCTTTTTATTTCTTGTCTGCTTTCTCACCAGAAACAGAAAAATAAAGAGTGGTTAAAAAGAAAGAAATGGGGAGAGAGGAAAATACACATATCTGAAACTTTCTCTTTTTTTTTACAATGTTTCTACAGACAATGTTTCTTTGAAGAAAATTTAACTATTATTTGTTTCTCTTTTCTCCTCTCAACTCATTTTTGTTTTGGTTTAGTTTTTTAATGTAAACTCTTTCTTATTGGATAAAAAGCCCATTTCTGCTAGAGGCCCTCATTCTGAAGAGCAGGAAGAACAATGGGAAACCAGATCAGTTGTCATGTAAAATGACAAACTTTTATATTTGGAAGCACTGAAGCTACCACTTAAGATCCACGTATCTCTGTGCAAGGGAACCCTGCAGAGAGCCCCTCATATTTTGCAGAAAAGTCTATATGTCAGAGCTGACAATGTCATGAAGAAATGTCACTTTTCAATGCAGAGATTCAGTCCTCAGCAATATTCTTTTTGTTTTCCAGACAGCACCTCGCTCCTGTCTGAGGTCAGACTAAATGATGTAACGCTCTCTTCTGGCCTCGCAATCGATGGGCCGGTGGCCGGGGCTTCTCTCCCTGCTGACAGCAGCGTTCGCTGCAGCTGAGACCCCCCCGGGGACCAGGCTTTGGTCCTGGGCTCGCATCACACTACCAGGTGCTATGGGACAGCGTTCACAGCATGCACTAAAGTGAAACATGTTTCTTACAACGATATTAAACCTTTCCAGAAGAACAACAACAGCAACGATTTAAAAAAAATCTTAAACTCTTCCCCTCACATAGCTATAGCCAAGAAACCCGCCAGCTTTATTTTAACCGAGTCCATTTACTCGTGGCTGAGTAAATGTTTGTTTTGTTTGTTCCGTTCTTCAAGACTCTACCACCCTAACACGGTGCCGGAGCAGTTTGACAGTGCAGTGACATCGTCAAGCACTCTCTTTAAATTCCATTTCTGGCAAGAAGGGAGGAACTGCACGTCGACCGGGCCTCTGCTCATCTGACCCTGACTCCACCCGGCTCCCGTGACCCCTTTCTCGGGATGAGGAGAGCTCCGCGCTGCGGGGCAGGGACCACGAACCCCTCTGAGCCCAGCAGTCCGGCACCGGCGCCGTGCCCTGCGAGCGCATCTCCAGTGCGCGGGAAGTCGGGGTTTGCTTGTCACCAGATTCAGGACCAGGCTCAGACCGCCGGCAGACCCTAACCTATCACTATGCCCAGGTCACCCGCGGCAGCAGCAGCCGCACCCCCTCTCACACCGGGAAGGAGCGCGGCTGCCCCGGCCCTGCCCGCTCCGCACCCGCCCCGCACTCACCGCCTCGGGCGCGGGGTCCCCGCTGCCGCCGCCTGCCCGCGGCCCCGGCATCGCGCCGGAGCAGCGCCCGCTCCGGGGCCGGCTCCGGGTCCGCCTCGGGCGCGGAGCCGCAGCGAGTGAGCGGAGACCCCGCGCCCGCCGCCCCCGGCCCTCCCCGCCGAGGGAGGAGCCGCTGCCTCCCGCAGCAAACCCCGGGGGTCCGCGGGATGCCGAGCGGGCCGCGGGCAGCGCTTGCCAGAAAAGGGGAGGCAAAAATCAATAGGCGAGGGGAGAAATGAAGTGAAAAGTGACTTACAAAGAGAAAACCCTTCGCGGGTTCTTCACAGCCAACCCTTCACAGCCAAGCCCTCCCTGCCTGGTTTATTCCTGAGGCAGAGTGGCGGGTATGAATGTAACACCGCAGGGTGTCAGACATAGCGAGCACCAGGGCTGGGCAACTTGCAGACGAAATTTGCGTCCATCAGGAATGAAGGAATGAGGGATGGGACCGAGTGGCATGAGGGATAGGGGTCTGTGTCACCACTGGCTTGGATTTAAAGACTCTGCAATGCTCTCATCATCCGTACAAGTGTCCACTTAAGTCTTAGGACATTCTCATTGTCCTGGGCACAGGTTTGGGGAATCAGCCTTTTATTCTGGTAAGAATGGCACAAAGCTCTGAAGAAACTGAGACTGGCTTTCTACTGCCCAATGTTCTCCATATTCTTATTGAAATCTAAGCGAGCCAACTGCTGGGAAGCTTTATCACTTCAAAGTGGATTATTTCTTCTACAGATTTGCCTGTACTTAACCATCATATTTTACAAGTGACCTGTTCTCACTGAGTTGTGGTGCTTGGCAGCTAAATTTGCAGGATTTGTTTCAAGTAATGATGAATTGTCTCCAGATGGGACACTTGCTCTTGCAGTCTGAATTATGGTATTCTCACTAGGAAAAAAAGCATAGTAACTGCCCTTTCCCATGAATAGGACAAATGTCCTGTCAAATCTGGGCTGGTTAATCAGAGCTCCAGTTTGTCCTTGAGGAGGGGGAGGGATGAATTATCATGTCCCTGACTGCCCACAAGGCACTGCTTAGGGAAAAAAACCCCGAACAAAACAGCAAAATACAGCACCTTTCAAAACCACTCAGACCCCTTGAAATAACAGGTAGATACAGATCCCTGCACTAAGTTGCTTCGAATGACAGGAGCTCTGCCTTTGCTTGTGTACAGCCAGATGCTGCAAATCAGCCACCTAGTTCTGCCAGCATTTTCCTCCCTTTCCTGGCTCTGTGTGATTCAGGGATTTCTGGAGGGCTTCTTGGTTTGTTTGGGTTTTTTCTTCTTATATTTTTTCAGCTTTATTACTGAGAACATCACTTGTACCAAATATTAACAAAACTTCATTTCAAGCTGCTGGGTCCGCTCTCTGACATCCTCTGGCAGCCTGCAAAAAAATCAGCAGGGAAGTTATGTGAGATTTGGCATCATCACTGCAACTATTGTGAAGGCTCAGTTAAGCCCTCCAGGACATGAATGCGGGCCAGATTTTCAGGAAGTTGCAATATGTTCCTGGACAGCATGATCAGCAGTGATTGATTTCTGCATTTACAAATGTGTTTATTATTTTACATTATCTCAAATTGGACAGATAAGAGACCTCCAGAGAAGTGAGAAAGACCATTGCTTTGCTGTTTAGATCAGAAACGTTTTCTGTATTGCTGCAAAGGGAAGAAAATTTTTCCAAGCTCACACAACATCTTGGGCGGGACCTTTCGGCATGTAAAATACTGGCTAATTTAAAGGTGACAGCTGAAGATTACAGTGAGAGAAATCAGAAATGCAAACATGGTCATCTTATTTCTTACAATTCATATTTCTTTTGATGCTTATGCTAAAAAAAGAAACCGTTTTGATCTGCACAAAGCCTCATATGTTTTAGCAGACTAAGATTAACTGGGATGCCTAATTAAAACAGGCACTCACCAATTAAGATAATAAAAAACTGCTATTTGAAATTCAAAAGAGACCAAGAAGTTAAAGAGACACTTATCCAAGAGCCTAGCAAGTTTTCATTTGCGGATACTTAAGGAAAGAAAAAAAAAAAGGTGAAGACGCACTCTGGAACGCAGCCCAGTAAAATCAGAGCGGAGTCTGCGAGCTCCTGTGAGCTTCATTACCAAAGGGCCTGCTGCTCGCCAGCCCGTTTGCTTTTGCACTCCATCTGCCACGTCTTGTATGCACTGAGACCCAGGCTCTGCTGCCATCGCTTGTGCTGACAGTTCCCCTCGGGTGTCCCCAGCAGCCCTGCTCCGACCACCTGAACAGTGCAGGACCTGTGCAGGGTTTTCAACACGGCTTTTTCTCTGTCCTGGAAGCTTTATGCAATACAGCAGCAATATTATTGATGTTGTTGTTTTTATTATTAACAATAATAACAATAACAATAATAATAACAATAATGATTAGTTCAAATAATTGATGTAAATTCTCCAACCTGAAGTTTCTTCCACATTTATTTGCACCACCTGAAGCTGACTCAGTCTCCTCTGCCTGCTGTTCCTAAGGGAATCAGCTCAGAGGAGAACATATGTACGTTCAGGTACATGAGCATATGTACCAGCCTGTGAGTTTGTAGGTGCACGGGAGTGTGGTGGGTTAGCCTTTGCTGGCTCCAGATGCCCACCCAGATGCTTTCTCATTTTCCCTCCTGAGCAGGACAGGGGGACAAAAGCAGATTTAAAGAAAACCTTGTGAGTCTTCCTGATCAATCCTTGGCTCTGGAGCTGGTGAATCATGGATGGGAATCAGGGAGCCTTGGGCGATGTGTATTGCCAAGGGTGCGCCATCGTGGCAGTCATGGCCGCCTGCTGTTCCTTGACGTGCAGCAATCCCACTACACAGGGATCCTCCAGGAGGCTGGGCAAGGCAAGCAGATGTTTCAACTTCTCTGAATCAATGGCAACTGCATCAAGCCCATCACTGCCTTTCAGGGTCCTTGAAGTACCCACTCCTGAGACAGTCTATGCCAAGGATACACAGGGCTTCTGAGCTGGTCACAACAGTGTACTTTTTCTATTTGTCTCCTGTAAAGCTCACCTCAGCCCCCAATATCAACAGTTTTTGGGAGTTCCCTGTCAATCCAGAAATCCAGATGGGTTCCTCTCCGATGTGCCATAATAGCATTAGGGTACGCTGTACACCAGTGTCTAGCAATACTTTAGACTTCCTTGGATCCAGTGTGCCAAGGCATCAAATCCACACAGCCCAGTAAAGCTGGTCACCTCTCTCCTTCTCCTGATCAAAGGCAGTGACCCTCTATTCTAGGCTGGAGACCCTTGCAGCTTCAGACCAAAAGTTCCTTCACCAAAATCAAGAGAGGCACTCTTAATCCTCTTCTATGCCAGGGAGACTGCTGGTTGCCTTCCACCATCTCAACAGCAGCTGAACTGACAGCAGCCATGGATGGCTCTCTCTTCCCAGTCAATCTGTGTACACGGGCTCCTAACTCAGAAGAGGGTCACCATCCAACTTCCTCGTGAGGTCACTCAGGAGGAACCAGAGTGGCACACAGTGTGTGTCTGAGTGCCCCTGATGGCCAAGGGGACCAGTGGGGACAGGAGAGAGACAGGTTTCCTGCAAAAGTCAGAGTCAGTGGGATGCTCTCTCCACAGCTCATATATTCAAGCCTGATGAGTCCATTGTCTCCAGATAGATGGAATATAATGCTGGTGATTTTCAGACAACCCTTCTGCACGCGCTCATGTACAGTGGCCATCTGCATCTTTGGAGACATGGTTGTCATCCAGGTCACCATAGGGACTTTCCAGCACTGCTAGTAGTCTCACATACTGGATGCCCTCTTCAGTGGTAGCGGCAGCAATCTGCTTGCCAGACTGGTGGCTGTAATGTTTCAGCATATTTTGAAGTCTGCCCAAGTTTCGGGGCCGGTCATTTCTCTCACTTCCTATTTTTGCCTTGCTGAAGGACCAGCTGCCTGATCAGATCCTTCCTCCTCCTGCTCCTGTACTAATTGCTGGTATGGACCCATTGACCTCTGCATCCAGTGATTCTTTTTGACTGCTAAGTGTTGCCACATGTGGTTTAGATCCCTGTCTCGACCACGTTCCCCTGATGGTGCTGAAGGGAGGCTCAAGAAGCACAAGGAAGGCCCCAGTGCAGTGCCAAGAGCTGCTGGGTTTCACTGGAGCGGGCAAGGCACCTTTCCATCAAGTGCCAGCTCAACATGCCTGTAGAGGCGCAAGATCACAGGCTATGGGAGGTGATAACCCCTCCAGGCAGCCACCAAGTCCTGCCACACACCATGCAGGCACCCAGGGATCAGTGGCCCAAAGCCTTGTCACCTCACTGGCAAACTGGTTCCCTGTAACACCAGACCAAAAGTAGTTTCTATGCAAATGACAAGAAGATGACATTAATCAAGCAGCTTAGATAAGGATGTGGTGAGGAGCTCTGGAGAGGAAGGCAGGCACATCAGTCCCGGAGGAGAAGAGAGAGGTGCGATCCCTCAGCGCTCCACAGGAAAGCTCTCCTGGCGCAGGAGCAGTGCCCGTGCCAGGGCCAAGACAGGGCTGCTGCTTTATCAGAATGCTTCCAGGCACAGTGAAACAAAGAGATAAGCACTGCAGCAGGAGGAGCTGAAAGCAGCCACTGCTGAGCCCGGGGCTCTGTTACACTGTAAATCAAGCGAGCCCTGTGTGCCGTGCAGAAGCCTGCCAATTATCAGCCACGGCAGCTACAGTACACCCAGATCAAAACTGGCTTTATCTCGTGCCCAAGGAAAAGGACTGGTGGGTTGATCTTGGCTGGTTCCCAGACATCCACCTGGATGCTTTCTCACCCCCTCTCCTCAATTGGACAGGGGGAGAAAATAAGGTTAAAAAACACCTCAAGGGTCAAAGACAATTTAATAAAAAAAGGAAAAGCTGTGCATGGGACCAAAGCAGAAAGAGGAATTAATTCCCTGCTTTCTATCAGCAGGCAGATATCCAACTACACCCTGGGAAGGAGAGCCTCAGCTCGTGTAATGGTAGCTTGAAAAGACAAACACCATAATCCTGCTTTCCCTGAGCATCTATTAAAAGAGACGTGCAGCCTCTCTTTTGTGTGCTGTTTGCTCTGAGGGCTGGGAAGTGGGATCTGCTGAGCCCTTGGCAGGGACCATGCAGGGAAGGAGTATCTTACTTCATGTGTGTGCTGGGGGCAGGGGTGTACCTCTGCAGCCCAGAAGGTCTCTGCTGGAAGGAGATTTAGCAATGGAGAGTACCTGACTCTTGCATGGGGCTACATGAACACTTTACCCCCGGGGAAATGTTCCCTGCAGAGCTGCTGGCTGGCACCTTGTAGCATGGGTGAGGCAACCTCTGTGCCTGGGTTGGTTTGTTCAGCTCTCCAGTTGCTCTTGAGGGACTTTTCTGGTGTTTATGTCCAAGTCCAGAGCTCATGTCATCCCCAGATGGACTTTCCTGTTCAGGTCACCTAACTAGGTGGAGGTGTGTCATGGATCATACCCAGGACTGCTGCACATACATCAGGCACTGCAAATTATTTGGATCTGCATCTGCCAGGCTGTTCCACAACTCTGCTCAGGAGCTGTATCTTGAAGGAAAAGAGGCACATCTGCACTGGAAAAGAGGAACATCTGCATCCTTTTCATATTTCCAGCCCTGACTGGCAAGGGTGCTTGCAAAACTTGCAAAAGCAGTCCCACGGTCTGGAGGGAATCTGGCATCAGGCAGCATGGGATGAGGCAGAATTTGTCCCTTGAGGCCAAAGAGCACCAGAGGAGTTGCTGGTGAATCCTGAGCAGTGAGAGAGCAGGAATGCATTCCTTCTGGAAACATTGCTACAAGTGCATTGCATAAAGCTTGCTGAGCTCTCCCTCCAGGTGGCCGAGGGGAAAATGCTGGTGTTTAATGCAGGCAGCTACTTAGCTGGGGACTGGGGTAGGAGCAGTGTCAAGGGTCTGGGCCGGGAGCTCTGCTCTTGGGAAAGCAGCCAGAGATGCTGGAGGAAATGAATCACCAGTGGCAGCTCTGGGACTGCAGACTAAATGAGTTTAATGCAGTGTGCAAACAGAACAAGGTTGATCCCTGCACAGGGTTTGGTAATTAGCCAATAATAATCTGTGCTTTTTGAGGTACAGCATGCATTTTTCAGGTGGCTGTTGAGTGTTTAATTTGGTTTTATACAGGGTGCTCTACATGTAATTGGGGTTTGAGTCTGTATTTGATTTCAGAAGTTAAGCAGTAGAAAGAAGGGGGTGTCCTGTCATTTCCACTGGACTATGGGACTAGATTTCCACATGTACAATGTTCTTGGACACATTTTCAAAGCACCCAGGAGCTTGAGCTCTTCTGAAAATTTCCCCAGTTTTTTTTTGGTTTTGTTGGTTTTTTTGTTGTTTTTTTTTTTTTTTTTTTTTTTTTTTGCAGCCCATGTGGGATACAAACCTTTTTAAAAGATTTGCTCCAGAGAACAACTTCTGGTTTTCAGCGGTTTGATTTAGCCACATCCTTTTTATTCATTAATATTGCAGGAAGATTTCTGTGACAACCACAAACAAAAACTCAGAAATTCAGCATCTTGCCAATCTGTGTGCTGAAGCCTCTGCTTCACTCTTGCAAAGTGTGCTGGAGCTGTGGCACACAATTTCTCCCACCTTCAGCTGAGTCACCTCATAATGGTGGCAGAAGGCTAAAACACCAAATTCTGGCAAGAAGGTGACAAAGGCTACTTACTGGGACATCCAAAAAGATGCTTGAATATTGGCAGGATAATGTGTTTTTTCCTCCAGTCTCAAAGGACAGACTGAAACAGCTCTGCTGAACTTCTTGAAAGCTGGGGTGTGGTGTGGAAACATTTGGCAGCTGCAGTTAAAAAGCCCTGAAACCCACAACTGTGGTGTGGACCGAGTAGAGGACCTGTGGACTTGTCAGGGGCATTGGACCAGATGATCTTTAAAGGTCCCTTCCAATCCAAACCGTTCAGAGTCTGTGCTTGTACTGTGGACAGGGTAGGGTGACCCTAAGTTTTGGTTCCTCACGTTAAAGTATGGCCAGATTTTGCAAAGAGTCGACACCACTGGGGTTCAGCAGAGGAGGGAAGTTCAGACGGGTGTCACCAGTGCAGGTGTGCCATGTGCCATAGGTGACATTCCTAATGCCTCCGCACCCGTTTCTCCAGCCGGATCGCCGCGGGCTGTCCTGCCCTCTAGTGCCTGCAGCGCCCGCTCCCTCCGGCCTCTCTCGGCTCCCTCAATGGATGATGCTGCGGCTCCGAGCAGGGAACAGGAACTGGAAACCCCCGTGGCCTCCCCTGTGCGATGATGAGTGCAGAGCCAAACTGGAGGAGAAGCCTCGTGAGAAAGTGAAAGGCTTCTTATCAAATCCACAGAGGAGGCGGACTTCTTATCAAACACAAAGTCCAAACTGTTTCCTTCCAGCTGACATATCCAGGAGTGCAATTTTCCTCAATGCTCAAAAGAACCTGCAGCTGACAACCTCTGTAGCAGCCAGGCATCCTGTAGCACCCGTGTCTGGCTGTGCAGCCCCATGTGCAGTCAGGGCTGTGTGCCAGACCCATAGCTGGGGAACAGCAGCCCCCTGGAAGCCAAGACCCACATCCAACCACCTACCTGCATTTCTGTGTCTCCTCAGCTCTGGGGTGATGGATCAACCATCACAGTCTCTTTTTCTAAAGCATCTTGAGGGTTTGAATGACTTTTTGATTTTGTACTTAGTGGTGGCAGCACATACGCTTTCTGAAGAGGATGTCCCTATCCCTCTCCATATTCCTGTCCCCTGGCTTCATGAATTTTTGGCTCACAGCATTCTGCTTTATCTATGTGTCTCTGAATACTTTGTAACACTCTCAAGGAGCCTCTAACTGGTGAGGATGGGAAAACACCCTTGCCA
The DNA here is from genome assembly GCA_039654755.1 of Calcarius lapponicus. NCBI lineage: Eukaryota > Metazoa > Chordata > Aves > Passeriformes > Fringillidae > Calcarius > Calcarius lapponicus. The sequence goes on from CM077465.1 coordinate 60,794,717, forward strand.
GTCACTCCATTTTGTCCAGGGCAGACCCTGCTGGTGGCTGCCCTACAAAAAGAATGGCGTAGGAACAGGGCAGAGGCTGCAGATGGGGATTTCTGAAAGATACAGAGAGCACACACATGCCCCTTTCTGGAGGAAGCAGTGTTGCTCTAAGTTTAATTGAGACTTGCTCAAATCAAGAAGCAGAAGCCACCTCACCATTAACTAACGTGACATTGTGGTTGTGTTCATGCAGGGTGGCTGACAAGCTGCCGAGACCAAACCTCGTCTTGCTCAAGCTCTTGCTCTCTCTGCTCCACCACATCAGCCAGAATGCTGAGACCAACAGGATGGACTCCAGCAACCTGGCCATCTGCATTGGCCCAAATATGCTGAGCCCAGAGACGGACAGCGCGCTCCCGCTGGAAGTGCAGAAGGAGATGAATGACAAGGTGAGCAGGACTCACTGAGCAGCCGCTCCCTTGCGGCAATTGAGAGCCATCCATAGGGATCAATCCCACTGCCATTGCAGCAGCTGAACAGAGCAGCACCCCTGGGCCTTGGGGGTGCTGAGCAAAAGCAGCAGCTGCCCTGCAGACCCCAAAGTCACAGCACAGCTCCTGCAGACTTTGCATGTGGAGGGCAAGGGGCACCCGTGGCCATTGTCACCCCTGGGCCCTCGGGCAGCGAGGCCAAAGCTGTGGCTGATGCTGTTTTGTCTGTACTGTCTGCAGCATCAGGCCTTATTCCCCATGATGGATTCACCCTTAGACTTCAAGCCAGGATTTTGGCAGAAGCCAACCTGCTCTGTGCTGTCCTTCCTACAAAGATAGCAGGCAGGGTGAGGAAAGAATCTTCAATCTGTCCTGACTGAAATGGGCTGTTTTCTGTATGCAGGTGACAGTGGTGGTAGAGTTCCTCATAAACAACTGCATGGAAATATTTGAGGGGGACATTGCCTTCCCTGCCTGTGCCTTGGCTGAGGAGTCACCAGAGCACACAGACAGCTCCACAGGTATGAGAAGGGACTGGGGATGTCACCAACTGGGACAAATTATTGAATTTGATATGTGAATATATCTGTGGAAACACAGAGGGTTGCTGACAGTTCAATATGTTAATGAAGTGTTTTTCTACAGGAATGCCTTCCAGAAGTTCAAAATTACAACATTCACAATCCAGACTTAAATCCCAATGTTAAACATCTGATTCAAGCACATTTTTTTACAGATGTGCTGAGATTTCAAGAACCTTTCTGGCAGGCTTGAAAGAGAGGATCATTCTCCCAACCTAACAGATCTAGAGGTCTTTATTTTGTCACTGCTTCTTAGGTGGAACAGGCTATGAAAAGACAGACACATTTTCAGTATAGCTGATATCCTATCTTTGTCCTTTTTTGCACTTGCCTTATCAAAGTTAACTGCTTCAAGAACTGTTTGTTCTTCAAGGTGAGATGAAACTTGAAGGTTTCAATGCTGGCTTCAGAAATCTGCAGTGTGAAATGTCCTCTCAAGAACCATTTTCAGAAGAGCTGTACACATTACACATTATGTCATGAGAATGTGACATTACAACACGCACAGATGTCTCATATATGATTTTAGTTGTGCTTTGAATTTTGGGGTTTGTTTCATTTCACTGTTCATCTATTTGATAATGCTTATCTTACTGAATTGTTAAGTTTAAAAATCATAGCAAAGTCCTGCAGTTTTGCTTTTTAGATTTTAATTCAGAAGAGCAGCAAGTGAGGTGCACACAGGGAGTGAGAAGGTGCTTTTCTGGAGAGATAATCCTCTCAATTTTTCACCCAAGAAGAAAGAGGAGTACATGTGGCCATGCAAATAGGAAAAGGAGAGGTGCAAATTCCCCAGCCACTGTCAAAACAAGTCTCCTGTAAGAACAAAGCTTCTGATGCAAAACTAGGCCAGAATCAGAAAGGAACTTCTCCTCACAGAAGGTATTGAAACAAAAAAGTCTTCAATTTACACCATGAGGTTAAGTGCAAAATTATGGAAGATGTGTCTCCGTGTGCACTGGTTCTGCTGCTTTCAGCTAAGAACTACATCCCTGAGAAATTCTGTCCTCTACAAAAGGTGTCCAGCCCAAGAAGGGGCTGGGAAGACAGAAATAGGGTCCAGATAAGTGCTCAGCTTCTCCCTGGCAGTCCCCTCAGGGGCTGTGGGAGGCTCTGTGGTGTCTCAGGACAGCCTACTCACCACTTAACCCCCAGCAGCACTCATGATTCTCCCTGCCTTAGCTGACACTGGTCCCCCACCCACAGCTGCTGAATTGCTGCCATGCTCATTGATTCAGAAGGGCTGTGAGATCTGGGACACTTACAAGGTTCTATGTAGCTAATAGTAACAAAGAACAGGTGTTTATCAACTGCTTTTCAGGCACACTAAATATTTTGGTGGCTTCCTTGGTTCCAGTGTTTCCCACCACCAAAAGATCCCATGCCATATACAGATCTGCTTAGTGTTTGCTCCTGGCACAGAGCATGGTCACCATGTGGTTTTGTCAGAAAGAAGTACACTTTGGGAAATATATCCTTGTCAAAAATACTTCATTTGGGATGAGCCATTCAAACTCCTACACAACCTTTAAAAAGATTTGAAATTACTTTACTGTCTGTCACCACCAGATGTCACTGATAACACTAAGCAAAGCGCCTTTACCTGTGATTAGAGCCTTCCCTCAAGGGCAGGCTTGCACACCCACATATTTGTTGCCCACAGTCTGCACCGTGGCCGTGGGTGGTTGACGTTGCAGACATTACTTTAGCATTTGTCATGCAGAGGTTATTCAGTGTAAAGCTCTTTCTGGCATCCATCCTGCTTATCACACACTTTGGGTTGTATAATATTTCTCTCCAGATCTCTGCAGGCTTAGGGACTGGGCTTCCCTAAACGTACAGCTGTGGCAGTGACCAGGAGACCAGTGTCAGGCTTACTGATGCAACCTGGCAAGGTACCCAAAAACAAGTTTTCCATAGTTTAAGGTAAAAATCAAAAACCTGAAAACTGAAATGGTAATAAAATTCTACCATTGGGCTTGGACCAAAATGTTTCAAATGGGCAACAGAGGATTAGGATAATCTTTAGAGAGACCATCAAGGAGGTGGCTGCCAGCAGCCACCCTCTCCCCTTTGCCCAGGGCAGATGGAACAGACAGACCAGCTAGGATGAGCCTGGGGGCTGACAGGGAGCTGAGAAATTACCAACAGGAAAGTTATAAGCACATCTGCCTTTTCAGGCCTGACAGAGTATCACACAGGCACCTCAGCAGGCAATAGAGCAAAGGCTACTGTTCCTAAAGGTCTTCAGAGTGTTGTCTGCCACATGTGCTGACCTAGCAGGGTAGATCCCAGTCTGAGAGTGGAGTATCAGGAATGACACCATTCAAAGACTTGAGCCACACCCCATACTCTCAAAAGGGTCCACTGGACCTCCCTGGACTACCTAGGTATGTGACCTCAAAGGCAGGCCCTGCCTTCCACCCATCCTGGGCTAGAACTATTCACTGATAATCAGGGGAGTTCTTGTTAGATGGAAAAGCTCCCTTGGAGGGTGTCACCCTCTCTGTGGGTGCCTAAAAATCAGAAGTAATGAGATGTAACCACCAACAAATCCACTCACTGGTTTAAGGATCAACAGGTTTGAATGTGCTACAGTGAGTGTCTATAGCCAGATGGTTTGAGGTCAAAATTAGACTAGCATGTTCTAAAGATGAACTGTTCCTCTGTAAACTCTGGGGTTTATGTCCCAGTAATTCAACATACTGTGCTCTATGTTTCATTTATCAGTAATTCCTAAAATTATCCTAATAGATGTAATCTCTCTGAAACTAGAACCTTCCATGCTCACCCCACCTGCTTGCTAGCATTTGAGAACAATTGCTCTGTTTCTTTTGGTGACACACAAGATGGGAGTCAAAGGGTGGCAGTGAAAATTTGGTTTAGATGTTGAAGTCAATGGGACCAGGGGTTTACAATGGTTTTGTTTTCATGAGAATGGAGACTCTTATCATGACTTCATATAAATCAGTGTTATTATAGCTTATTTTATCTGGTTTAAAATAAATAAAAAGGACATTAAGGTGTGGCATGTGAGAACCGTAAATATGTTAGCTTCTTTAGTGGGATATTAAATATCAGTTTTAGGGATTACTCATTATGGATGTCCTCTTGTGCCTTTACAAGGGACTTAGGATCACTGGGAGGATTGCTGTGGATATTTGCAAAAAGATTCAAGCCTCTGAATGTTGACTTTAATATTTATTTTAGGACTTATCCAAGGAACAATTGTCAACTGGAAGATTTTAATTTCTGCCATTTCTACCTTGTGCTTTATTGGCTGGAAAATTTAATTAGAGGGTGTTGAGTTGTAGTATTTAAATTATGAGACATTTTTATTCTTAAAATGTTGTAAGAAAAAATAATTGTTTATACCAATTGCAATAATTCAGTAATACTGGTTTATGAAAGGTCAAGAACACTCTGAAGAGAAATTCCAAAGTTTATACATCACTGCTAATCTTCACATAACATTAACATGATGTTTAGAGAGTCCCTGTCCTTACCTACCTGAAGTGATATGAACAACTCACAAGTAGTGAAAAGAAAGCACGATTTGGTTATATCTATAAAGACAGGCTTCTGACTTCATATCACTTTCTTTTTTTAAGTAGAACGTGAAGTTTGTTTGGATCTTTATGTTGTGGAAATTGTCAAGAGACTACAAGGTCAGCCTAAGGTGGTTCAGCTAATGTTGCTTGGGATTTCACCCCCCACCTGCTGAAGTATGGATGGAGGGCACTTGTGGAAAGTTTTGTGAAAATTTACATGTAGATATATTTTCTCTAGCATCATTCATATGAGTGCCATTTTTACATCACTAGAATTTACAAATACATCCAAGCCTGTAAATTATACCCACACTTCAAAACCTCTGCTTAAGAAAAAAAAGTGTCATGAAAATATTACTACACTGTAAAAATTGCCTTGCAATAAATTTGCAGAATATATTAGAATAGGATAGCCAATTCTCATAACCCTAAAATATGGTGCTATCTGTGTTCTTTTGTCAACAGCTAATGGTTGTGTTTGATAAAAAACCTCATAAATCTGTTTCCATACCCCCTAAATGAAATATTTGTTTAATGATAACAGCAGCATGGGCACCAGGAATGCTTATTTGATGAAAAATATTTCTTCACATGGATAAGGTGTACCCAAGTTTAAAAGAAAAATATTATAATGGCCATTCCCAAGACACCTTTTGCAAATGACTCTCGGTGAAAGGACACGACTTCGCTCTGCAGTCAGCCTGGCAGTCACATTCCTTCAGCTGAGTGGGAATTATTTAAGTTTGCTCTAACTTAAAGATAGCAGTGGCAACAGAATTTACTTAGGAGCCAGACAGGCTCCTATGCCAATAAAATTGCACTGCACTGACCCAGAGAGGGCATCTTGCTAGTAGACAGATCAGTGGTTGGGCAGGTTCTGCTGCATTTCCTTCCACTTGCCCCAAAACATTTGCACAAAGCAGCATTAGAATCGTGCAGCAGGGACAAGCTGACAAGTGGGCAGGGAGCTGGGGGTACCAAAGGGTACAAGAGCTGGGCCTGACAGGTGACAGCTGGCCCTGGGCTCTCTGCTGGGCAGCACAGGCAAGTGAATGGCCTGAGGCTGGAGAAGTGAGGTTACTCCAGGGTGACCAGCCTTGCAAGCTGCCTGCCCAAACCCTCATATGGCCAAAGGTTAAGGAAGAAGAGAAAGCTCCAGCATGGGTTTGCCTGATCCCCCTGCTCTCCATGGGGCTGGGGAGCCACCTCTGCCAACATTCTTCTTACAGCACAGTGCATGTGCCTGAAGTCCCCTGGCAGATTTGACACACCAAATGAAGAGCAAAAATATCATTTACTAAAATGTAAAAATTACAAATCCAAATTAATGTATTTTCATGTATATAACTGCCCAAATAACGGGCACTGTCTAGTTCTGGTTAGCGGAAAACACAGACTGAATGAAAATGTTATATATGTGCCTGTAAATCAGCACTGTCTGGAGACATACCAGTGAATGAAGATAAGTCTTTCTCCTGGAAAATTAAAAAAACAAAATTAATTTCCTTTTTTTTTCCTTATGCCTGTGTGGCACCACCTCTGTATCTTTAGGCAATTTGACTTCCTCTTCCAAAGAGTCTCAGCTACTGCCCCACTCCAAGAAAACAATGCTGCCCTCCAAATGCTATTGAGATACAAGATCTCCTGCCATCCCAGTCACAGGTGACTTGCAGTCCCTGCAGAAGTGCTGATGAACTGCTCTGTGGGAACACACCTACACCCTGTGCCTGGGCTGCAGGAGCTGCCTGGCCTTGCAGACAGTACAGGGCTGTAGCTGTGTCTGTGGGAATGGACTGGATGAACTGAGGGAAAACTAAAAGGGAATCTAAGTCAGGAGCTGAAACTCACAGGAATCAGGAGAGCTCTTCCCTGGTTCTCTGAGAACTTTGCATGAGCTTAGGAGGTGCCACAGCAGCATGGGACATGAGACTGGAAAACCCATCAACCACAGGGATTCAGTGCCAGTGCCCCTGACCTCTCCATTCTTCCTGTGTGACTTCAGACTTGGGACTTTTGGACACCTACTAGCAGTCTGAGGTTCATTAAAAAGTTACTGGGAAGTACAGACGGTTGCTATGGCAGTGCAGACAATGTGGTATAAATGAGTGTGGGGCCGGTGGAATAATTGTTCTGCAGCCCTTTTTTGGGCTGAAGCCCAATCTCTGTTGCTGGTTCTGTGGGACTGATCTCCTTATTCCATCCCTTCCAGGCCTGTGTCCTCCAACTAAAGAATAAATTTAGTTTTACTGTCTTTATTTACAGTATATGCTAACTCACTTCTGGAGAAAAACACTATACTAAGCCCAGGGTAGTTTCATGTTTAAGCAGCTTTTGAAGAACTACTCATCCTCATGAAACAGCTGTCTCTGAGGGGCTGCTAAAGCCACAATCTGCATGGTTATCAGCAACAGAGATGGCAGTCATATAAAAGAAACATGACATCTCAGCAGGATGGGCTTGCATGGTCAATCTCTGTAAGCAGCTGCTGTCTCCCATTCCATATGCAGCCTCTCACTGACCTGCCATCAATCAGCAGGACAATGGGAACACAGGTGAGACAAACAGGAAGAACATCAGCTCTACTGCTTGGCTTTTGCCCATATCCATCCTGAGCTGGATCCTTGTACATGTGGGAAGTTGTGCCTCCAACCCAAGAGCCATACACTGCTATAAAATCCAATCCATATGGCAAGGATACTCCTCAGCAGAAACAGGTCCTCTTTTCACTTCTCCTTAGGGAAACAGCCTTCCCTCAGGTAATTCCCCCCTGCCTTATGACTGACACACTGGATTTCCACTATGTTTAGAAAAGTACATGAGAGTCTATAGAGGTTCTCCAGCTTTGACAGGAAAGGAAACTTTTTTCAGGAGACCCGTGCCTGAATATTGTTCAATACCATGGGATGATCATGCTCCTTTTCTCCATGTGATCTCAGGGCACTTCCACTCCTGAGCACTAAAATTTGTCTTGTGTTTGGAAATAAAAACCCTGCAAATATTCATATGCCAAACTGACTCTTCAACAGAAAGTGTAGGTGGCAATCCACCTCCTTCCAGCAGCAAGGCTGGAACAGGAGCTGCCCGTGGGCCCTCAGCCAGGCTCAGGCAGCTCAGGGCAGAGGTGGGGGGCTGGCAGCACTCAGCCCCCACAGCACTGGCGCCTCATCCTTGCTCTCACCCTTCAGTGTCAGCAGGCTCACAAGGCCTGGTCCCGTGCCCTAGATAATAAATACAAGCCCTTGCAGATGTGGAGTGTGGAATTTGTAACTGTTTAGGCAGGTATTGCTGGTATTTTAATCACTTTCTCAAATGGCCCATCTGTCTCATTCTGCCAGCACATGAGGACTGGAGCTCCACAGTTTCTTACTTCAAGTGTTTAAACAAGCAGCAAGCCTTTTGGCTTGTGGCCACCTTCAGAAATACAGATTATTAATATTTATTTATATCAAATAATTAACTAGGAAATACAGGCACAGACCAGCGCTCAGCTTGATAATGTGGTGTTATACAAACACACAGTGAAGCAACCTTCCATCCCTCAATTGAAGTAACAGGCAGGAAAGAACAAGAGAGGTACAGAACATAAAGAAAGAGCATTTCTGTGTCACAAAGATTTATTGCAAGAATTGCTGTCTATGACTTACTAAAGATTGCGGGAAATCCCCCATATTGAATAAAATGACAGTTAAATGTAGGGATGACTGTGCTGGGTCAGAACAGCAGCATTTCAAGTTCAGTCCTGGACTATCTCCACAGCAGCCAACAGGAATTGCCTAATGACAGCATGAGCACAGGTGAGGCTGCTCCCCAAAATGCTTCCGCAGGATGAGGATTTGCACCTCAAAGAGTTCCTGAATCAGAGCTGTTTGTGCAGAACATCCCCGCACAGATTTTTCTTCCGTGATCATGCGTAATTCCTCTTTAAACTGCTTCCTGACGTCCTGTAGCAGTAACTTCCAAGATCTGTTTTGTGTGAAGAGGTACCTTCTTCTGAACCTGCCACCTCATAATTTCATTTGATGATCACTCTTCTTCCCCAGCTGTTATGCTAAGCATGTCAGTAAATACCTCTCCTTGAATTCAGTGGCAACAAGAAAAAAAGAATAAACTAAGAGAATAAACTTCCTATTTAGAGAATTCAGCTGTATGAAAACATATATATATATGTGTGTGCATGTGTGTGTATAAAAATTATGTAAGATAATCTTCCCCAACAGGAAATGCATATTGTTATCTTACCAAGGTCTCACAAAAAAAGGCAAAAAAGCCACCAGAAAACTACCCAAAAACAAGCAAGCAAAAGACCACAAAACCAAGCAAACACACAACAAAAAAAACCCCCAACACCAAAGCCAAACCCAGTGATCCTGCAGCAGATACCTTATCTGAGAGTAGCGAAGGACTATGTCCAAGTAGTAGGGTGAGAACAGGTGCAATTGCACAGTGCAGACTGAGAACACGTGTTGGGAGCATGTCCACAAAACCAGCACAGCTCAAGCAAGTAGGGACACGTCTTGGAAGGGGTCCACTGCACTTACAGCCCTTGCAGTCTTGAATATAGTCAGGAACTTGGTATATTTTTAACATTGCTTTTAAAAAAGGCACACATCCTCAAATAGGAGACTATTTGCTTTCATTCTGAGTCATTTCAGTTTTCACAGCTCTGCTCTCCTTACCTCCTGGTGACGCATCCCCATCTTTCCCAGCTGGAAAGGGGATAGAAAGAAAATCCCACCTTGGTTTTTGCACGGGTGGGTTTGGGTCTGTGCATTCGTGGTGCGTGTCTGTATCGGGTGGAGAGCCTGATACAGGGCAGGCCTGTGTCCTCCCCGCAGCATCCTGCCCAGAGAGGGCCTGGCCCTGCGCTATCTCTGCAGCCTTCTCCCGTGGCACCGGCGCTCAGACTAATGCAGGAGAGATGGAAGAGCTCGGGCCAAGGCGATAAGCTTTATCAGCCCGCTTCCTTCATTAGGAACAGGCCGTCTTAGCTCTCAAACAGATGCTGTTTTAAAAGCACACACAGGACACGGCTGCCAGGACAGCTTTGGGTTTTTCAGGACGGCGTGGCACCGGCTCCCCTCGGTTGCTGCAGAGGCAGGTGAAGCGCACGCTTGGAAGGGAGGAACGAGCCAAGACCTGCAGGAAGAGCCAGCGAGTCCTTGAGGGAGGACAGAGTGACAAAGCCAGGCACCAAGGGCCCCGAAGGCGCCACACCCTGCCCCGGGGCTTCTCCCGCGGGCCGGGACCGCGCCCAGCCGGCCGCTCGGGGCGTGGGCGAGCCGCAACCAGGGGAGGAGAGGGCCGGGCGGTGGGGACCGGGGCGGCGGCCCCCGCGCTCCGGCCCCGTCACACCTGGGCCGGCCGGGCGGGCGGCGCCATTTATAGCGCGCTATTTCGGGCGCGCGGGGCCATTGGGCGCCGCCGCGTGACGGCACCGCCGCGCCCGGGGCAAAGTCCCGCCGCTCCCAACGCCGCCGGGGGGGCACGGGCGGCGCCCGCGGGCTCTGCGCGCATGCCCGGGCACCGGCACCGGGCCGGGGGCTGCTCCGAACAGCCCCGAGGGTCCCCTGCCGCCTGAGAGGGGGGCACGCGGCCCGTCCCCGCCCGAGCCCCTCTGCCGCCTCCGGGCGCTGGCGCTGCCCGCTCGGGATGGCGCTGCTGGGGAGGGGAGGGGAGGGGAGCAGTGCCCGAGGGTGGGATTGGCAGGGCCTGCAGGCAGGGTGCCAGAGGTTCTTCAGGTCGTGCATCCTTAGCCAGACCTGCAGAGCGGGAGAACGTCGGCAGTCGCCCGTCCCTGTGTCGGGCAGCGCAGCGATGAAAGGCTGTCAGGAGCAGCTGGGCTGGGGTGTGCTGTGAGTGTGATGGGAGCTGGGTGCGAGGGAGCGATGACAGCAGGCACAGCGGCCTTTGGTGCTGGTCTAACTGTGAGTGTGCCATGGCACACACATGGGTACCCCTGACAGCAGCACGAGCAGCCAGGTTGGGTCCATCTTTAGGTGTACGGGCTGCATTCACAGAACCAACTAAGTTGGAAAAGACCTCTGAGGTCATTGAGCACAGCCTGTGACTGAACGCCACCTTGTCAACTAGACCATGGCACTAAGTGCCACATTCACTCTTTCCTTGAAACACCTCCAGGGGTGGTGACTCCACCACCCTCCCTGGGCAGCCCATTCCAGTGTCTAATCACCCCTTCTGTGAAGAAATTCCTCCTGATGTCCATCCTAAACCTCCTCTGGCACAGTTTAAGACTATGTCCTCTTGTCCTGTCACTAGGGTCTGGGAGAAGAGAGCAGCCCTCACCTGGCTACAACCTCCCTTCAGGGAATCGTAGTGAGCAATAAGACCTCCTCTGAGCCTCATCTTCTCCAGGCTAAACAACACCACCTCCCTCAGCCATTCCTCATAGGACTTGTGTTGCAGACCCTTCACCAGCTTTGTTGCACTTTTCCGGACCTTAAAATACCTTAATTCAGTTTTGCTGATTTGGAGCTCTAGATAGGAGCATCCTCACATCCCCAGTCCTCCAAGACAGGATGGCACAGAGTCCAATGGCTCAGGTCACTGCAGATTTTTTTTTTTTTTGAGGTTTTTGTTGTTTTTTTTTTTTTTTTTTTTTTTTTTGCATATAGCATGAGTCTTTTGTAAACATTTTACAAATGGGCTGAATGGTTCCAGGACTCAGTGCCATTCAAAAATACCAGAACACCTTACTCATAAAAGCCATGTGCTCCATTTATATAGATAGTGTGTGATGATGGGTGGGATAAATGTTTTTTGGCAGCTGCAGTCCCTCAAGTCTCCAGGCCTGGTGGATACATCAGTGCACATGTGAGAGGAGGGTCAGAAAACTCCATGGGGGGAGGTGAAAGAGCAGACTGCCATTTCTTGTGATTGAAGAGCTCCACAGTAAGTAGTGTCAAGATCCAACTGCCCAGTATTGTTACATTAATGTGGAAGTTTCTCCAGTCCACCAAACTCAGCTAAGACAGCGCTCCAGGAAAGGTGCAATTATTGGCCTGGCAAATGTAGCATGGGACGGAGCAAGCTGTGCAAATTGCCTTCCTTAAGTCTTACAGAAGTCATCATCCCTGAAGTTGTTGGATGTAACTCTCAGGAGAATGTAGAAATCAAGCCACATGGAGCTGGGTGTCCGAAATCCCCAGTTTTCTACAGCCAGTAGAAAAAAATGCTCCCAGCATCTTCTCGGAGCAATACAGGTTGGAAAAGCAGCAATATATTGGCCTAGCCCTGAAATATTCATTTGTGTAAGCCCTTGACATCGCCCACGGGATTTTGTCCGTGCAGGCAAGATCTGTGTTAATCTGGAGCCTGAGCCAAAAGACTCCTGGGCAGCTTCTGCCAGATCACAGGTCTGTCACATGCTAAGCACACAGACCGGGAATGACATTTTACATTCCTTGCCTGCTAGCAGCTATCGTAAATAATCAATTAGTTGCACTTTGAACAATTTGGTTCACACCTTTTCCTGACTTAGACTACATTTCTGGCAAGAAGAGTGCAATACATAAACTTTGCAGAAACTGTTTCTGTTTGTCCATGTCCTGTTGTAGGGTTTCAGAACCCATTTATGTTATGGCTTTAAAGTTATTTCCAGGTGCACTGAATTGTTTAAACTAAAGATTATGCTACTGTTTGCCTGGCAGTGCTTTGTAATGTCTAAAGAACAATCTTGGCTATGTCTTTTGTCCATATATTTAGAAGCCTATCATTCTTGTAAAGGCACAAATTATGTGTGTTTGTTCTACATATGAAGCACTGTTGAAAGAAAGAGAAATGCATTCCTCCCAACAGCTGCTGCTCATTAATTCATTAAAAGAAAATCTACTTCCAAAAAGCTGTTCACTCAGCAATTAATATGTACTATTCTAGAAGTGTTCCCAAGCTGCCACTTTGGGACCACTACTGAGCCATATACAACATGTACTATAGAATTACACATTTCACAAAGTTGGGCACTTCCACCACTGTTACTGTATCTAGAAATTGAAATTGGGGGATTTCTTCATGCTCACATTCAGAGCTTGATTACAAGTCCATTGTAGTCCATGACAGTCTTTTCAGGAATGTCACAGTGCTTGAGGACCTGCCCTCAGCACATAAAAGTCCATGGAATCTTTTATAGAGCCCACTGCTAAGTTGTCTTTACTGGGGAAAAAGCTTAGAAGGGAGCAGAAAATTAAGTTTGCAGGTTTAGTAGAGATCTACCTCATATCTGGTTAGCTCTGCCCTTGTCCATGTGTCTTCAGTTGTTTTATCCAAACAAAAATAAAACTAGATTCCAGTTTTATAATAGTCTTTTAATGACACTTTACAATGGTTGGAAAGTCAAAGTTCACTGGCATCACAATTTCAGTATTGTTCCTCAAAGAGCTATTTTGGAAAGATCCACACTTCCCAAAAGCTTCAATTTAACAAAGTTTAAGAAGAAATTCAAGATTGTGTTATCAACTTATAAATCCATCTGTCAACTAAGATCTAACAAAAGCTTATGTTTGGATGCAAAGATTTTATTGCCTTTGAGCTAACAGTATCAACTGCCTGATAAGCAGAGCATTTCTGCTAATATTTGGAGAATAAACCTTGACTGCTGGGCTTATTTCCTATCACTGAAGCAAAGAGGAGGATTCTTGATGCTCCCATTGACTTAACTGGGAATTAAATCAGAACCTGTGCCAAAAGTAAAATCCAAGTAGTCCTGCAACATTAAAATAGTGAATCTGCATAGTTGGTGGAGGTGTTGATTTGTGTGAATTTTATCACTTAAATGTAGTAATTGTAGGTTACTGGGACAAGCAGTTTTGCCACCACCACAAATCAAAGGTATCATCAGGGAATGTCAATGAGGTTTTGTGCTCAGCGAATCTCGTCTACTGTAGGGGGAAAAGGCTGAGTAGTGCTTAATGATTAGATAGATCCAGTTTCTGCCTTGCCAGTGCCTTGGTCAGCAGTGTAGTGCACAGCACACAGTTTTCTGGGACTCCAGAATGACAAAGAATGAACTGTAACAAATAAGGAACAGCATGTGATGGAGGGAAGTTTGGAAATTATGTTATAGTCATGAAAGGAGCTAATTTTATATTACAGTTGTTAACACAATGTCATGATCAATTGCATGAAGTCAGATTCTACCTGCCTCATTAATAAAAAAAAATTGTAAAGCACAGGGAAGGGCAGACTGAGGAGTAGTATGTGCTTTGCATTCAGAAGGCTCTTTTAAAAGATTAATGTAAAAGTGTGCTTCAATAAAATTAATTTGCCATATGCAAAAGATTTCTTACCAGGCTGGCCAAATCCTTGCCAGCCTAATGAGAGGCCAAAAATAGGTTTTCAAAGCCTGTCTTGTTGCAAATCTTGCTGCACAAAAAATAATTGCAACTTTTGTTGTGAAAACGTGAGCTCCAGCATTCAGGGAAACAGTGCACCATTTTGCAGAATAGAACACGAGGTCATTTTGGGTGCATGCTCATTAAGGAAAGGAATTGCATTGGAATGTGGGAGGGTTGAGAGTAAGAATTCGAAGCTCCTATGTCTTCAAGAAAACAGGGCAGTATGTATGCCACGGTGACTTCTGATGTACAGACACCATACTGAAATTCTAAAAATGTTAAGGATGTAAATTAGCTGTACTGAAGATCACAGTCACTATAAGTTGTCCATCAGCTCTCCCTGAACTCATTAGTCAACTATTATCCTTGAGCATGTACAGGAATGCCTGCTGGGCCTGGGCTTTACTCAGGCTCCAGTTCAGCAAGACTTTTAAAGGACATGCATAGGCTTAAACAAGTCTTGTAATTTCACTGAATCCTGGAGCAGCAAGGCTGAAGTCAGTAGCCTCACAATGGAGTGCAACACACCTTGCCAGTGGGTCCCAGAGACAGTTCAGATATGCAGGTTAAGGAACGGGAACACTGCAAATCCAACGAGGATCTTGCAGATCCTCCATATGGGTCAGTTCCATTCCCTGTTCAGCAGTGAAGCTGCACTGTGAGAAACATCATTGCATCTGTCAGGAAAGAAACAATTGAACAATGACATTTGAAACCTGAACTGTGATTTGAACAGAGCAATATAGATCACCTTCTCATACAGAGGTAGTTGTAACAGGACAATAGCGGGGTTGTAGAATTATTCATTTATTAATACTTCTAACGTTGAAGAGTATTTTAAGGCATTTGTAAGAAACCACCCTGATGATGGGAAGTAACAATTGTCCCTTGGGCTTCCTTCCTCACCTGATCTGTTCAAGTACCCATCCTGGGCCTGACCCTGCCTGAATGAAATCCATGGGTGTTTGGGGTAAAACCAGGGTCTCTCTAATGCTGTATTCAAGCTGCACCGAGGAGAAGTGCTGTGTAACTAAGACAAACATTGAATTGTAAAGAGCTGGGGTAATTTTCTCTTCCTCAGTCTTTTTAATTAGCAACATTGATTTATTTTTATACTGTTGCAGGCTGGTAGCAGTGTAGTCTGGGGCAGGACTGAAAGTGCTTGATTTTCTCTAAAGTGTTGTGTTTGCTCACCCGAATGTGCCACTACTCCCACAGAAATGCAGTACTCAATGCATCTCAAGTGTTTACACAACACTGTTGTAAAGCAGACAGTAAATTACTTCCTTTATGGGATAGATCTGTGGGTACATTCTGCTCACTGCTGTATTAACTGAATATTAATGATTAATGGAAAAAGAAAAACCATGAAGAATAGTTAAAACAACTTGTTATACTTTTAGGATAATATAAAGTTTACTGACTGCTGTAGCACACCCTTTTGCATCCTGCATGTACTGCCCTGCACACATGCTCTAGTGAAGGACCTGGCACAACCTACAGCAGCCTGTTTCTAGCCCAGAACACCTGGAGCCAGCCTGAGAATTGTTACATTACATATCAGATTAAAAGGAATCCATTATTTTAAAGACTTTATCTTCTGTCTCTGTCTGGGACAAAAAACAGGCATAGGCCTTTAGTTTGAGTTGAAGACAACTGTACTGACCGGGACCATTTCAATTTTCCCCAATTACCTCAGATTTTTATAATTGCTGAACAACTAATTTGTTCCATTCATGTCATCTCAAGTTTTCTAAGACACATAGAACTCACCTCTTCCACCTCTACACATGTTTAAAGAAGATTGCATGAGAAATCAGGTACTAGCACCATGGCTAAAAGTAGCAGAATCAGGCTGGTAACTGATGACTGGCACAGACATAGAGTCTTAATGTGGTGTTTGATAAAGCCCATAAACAGCTGGATTGCAGTGATCTTGTGATTAGGTTGACAGAATCAGCCTGATTCTGTCCTCACACAAGTGCAAAATAATTTCTGACTTTGTCCCTGTGCACTTCATGCAGGTCTTTGGATTATACTTAAACCATGAACACAGTTCAACGTTATCATTTCACATTAACAAGGGTTGGCTGAGAGGCTAATCTAAAGTAACCAATTAAGAATTACCATGGAAGCCTGTCATAGTGAAGTCATGGAATTTTCTCCACCAAACCTCTCAGTTACAGGCCTGGTCCCACTGTCTTGACTGAAGGGCTCTGGCAGGACTGCAAGCTTGAGTCCTGTGGGAAAGGGGCTCACTTACAAACATCACTAGCTTGCATTGAAACAACTTCCAGCTCTCATTCTCTTCTCCACAAGCAGGGTTTCACTGCAGCTGAGTTTACCTTAAAAGGGTTACACAGAATTAATTACTTTATCTAAAATTATTCAATTACCTTTTTTCCTACTATTTTTCCTAATATTCTGTGATAGCTTACAGGATGTGAGTTTGAATTCATCGGGGTACTGGATACATTTCTTCTCAAAGGGAGAAATAAGCAAGTTACCAAAAGAACAAGAAAATAACTTAAATCCACATTTAAATCTTGCATGTACTTCTCAGTGGGAATTTTACTGCTTGGATTTTTTTAAGGATAGTCATTACAAAATAAATCTTTTAACCCCGTGCAGTTTCTGCAATCATTTTCCCATGCAATAGCAATTCAAACAAAATTGTTTTGACTAAAGTTAAAAAACTCAATCTCAGAAATTTACAGCCACAATAAGAATCAGTGGTTAGAGATTTTAGAGGCAGCACAGATTATTTTGATTATCTGCCTTGTCTAACATGAAACTCAGGTTGTCAGTTAGGAATTCCAGTAACTTTTGTTTAGGACTTTGTTTGAGTTAGATTGTCCTGCTGAAATTTAACACCTGCAAAAGCAAACAAACCTTTTTTTTAGTTCTTATTTAAGCCATTATTTGCTCACCATTGATGTGTGGTGGCATTTGAAACACAATACTTAATTGCTACTTGAAGCACAGAAAAAGACATCATTTCAAATACTACACATTGGAAACCATGGGGAAAATGGTGGCCACAAACTTGAAACACCACTACTATTTTGAATGTCCTTAGCACTGCACTAACTATAATGCACACTGCATTTTAAGGCAATTTCTGTAAAGAGGGGTTGGTTTTTTGCTTTGACATTCCTTTTTTTTTTTTTAACTAAGGGTGCAGACTGAACTCTGAGACAAGAAAGAACATTGTGCAATACTCTGTGCTGTTATCTAAAGAATATTGTTTCTTATCTCTCTGGATTTGTACAGCACAGCATGGCTAAACTTTAGTGATGAGTGAGCAGTTATTTCAGGCGACAGGGGTGGAGGGCATTGAGAGGAATGTAGGGAAGGAGTACATTTAGATATCTGGAAAGATAATACATTAGAAGATTATTCCTTGCTGTTAGATTTCTTGCTTGTGGGATCAGGAGAGTTCCCATAACTTCAAACACAAAGGGAAAAAATTGTGTGTTGTTAGAGATGATTGCACTTGGAGAGAAATAAAGTGTGTGAAGTGCTTTTGTTAGTCCTGTCCACGTGACTTTCTGGGAGCACCTTAGGTGCAGTTCTCCAGGAGGTCCCTGAACCCTCCCAGGCACATCTCTACGGAGAGTCTCCACCTGTGAGACCAGTGTCTTGCTCTGCCAGTGTGTCCAGCTGTTACTCCACCCTGTGAATCAGCTGTACATGCACACCCTGTTTTGCTGTCATCTCTAAGGCCCTTTTGGTGTTTTCCTGCCTCACCATGTCAAACGGGTAAAGGGAAACCAGGCCAGTGGCCAGAACTCTCAGCTTTCCCATTCTGTGCTGCTGTCCTGCCTGGCAGAGCAGCCATGCAGGGAAACCACTGCCATGCAGACATGGAGACAGCTGAGCCCTTCTTGCAGGCTTTCTCAAACAGGGCTCGAAGGCCACATTCCCTATGGGTGGCAGGCAAGAAGCCAAAGAAGCCACTTGCATCCCTTGATCCAGAGCACTCAGGCACTCTGAAATGAGTCTGTCCTGGGCACTCCAACACGCTGGGTCACAAACAGGCCTTGATACCTGGCACAGCCCTTACTGTGACAGCAGCCCCAGTGCTCACAGCAATGGCCCTACATCAGAACTCTGCAAAACGAGGCCATGGCTTGGTGCTGTACTTCCCCCTCCCTCTACATCTGCCATGGCAGGCAGAACTCAGCCAGGGAGAACAACAAAGGACAACCCACTTTCTCACAGGAAAATGTCACACGTAACAGCGCCGCGTGCCTTAGGGACAATATGGTTCATCCAGGACTACAAGGTGTTCCCAGCTCTTGTGCTCCTGGTCTCACTCGGGAACAAACTGGGCCTGGCTTTGGAGATGATCCAAGGTACGACTATGAAGATTTTAATGGATGTATGTTTGTACCAAATTACCCAAAGCAAAGTCCATAAGGCCAAAAAGCAAGGTCCGTCAGGCCAAATAGCATGGGTAGGAAAACCAGCCAGCCTTCTTGGATACAGAAACTCTACTTTGTTTCTGATTGCTGCAACAATGTTTTTACCGTTCCAAGATAATTAAACGTACTGAACAATTAGCTCATGAAGCGCCAGCTCTGGAGTCGCCTAATCCTCATGCTCAACTGATACCAGGTGGAGGGACACAACACCCTACTTCTGGAGTCCAGCAGCACCTCACCTTTCTCCTCCCACACTGGAAGCACTTGAAGATAAAAACAGCTCCAAAAGGCTCCAAAGGTGCTGCTGGCAAATGCTGAGACGTCACAAAAATGAAACCATAGCACAGAAGGTGTTCATAAGGTTACATATAACAGATTTTCCCCTCTCATCTTGACATTTCTCTTTTATTAATAGAGACCAAAGAATTCATCATGCCACTAGATAACTGGCTTATTAAATAAATGAACTGCTGAGCTGTGTTCTTCCTAGGAGCAAATCAAGTCTGTTTGACATCCTGGTTACATCCAAGGCATCATGTCAGCTTTATTTTGAAGGCTTGAGTGCTACTCAGTAAATACCTAGGTCCTGAGTTACCTGCTGTAAAGAGGTGAAGTTCACCCAATATTTTAAAAGAAGCACACAGATATTTTCCAGAGTGTTTTGGTGAGTTGCTAGCCAACATGCTACAAGACTTGTTTATCTTTTGTGTCATGCGTCAGAGGTAATTACTTCACAGGGTAGGTGTGTCATTGGGAAGCACTGAAAACTCCCTTTGTTTCAGGTTACCTGCATGCCTCAGTGTGGCAGGTGAACAGTAATCAACCTGATCCCCTTCTCCTCCAGCAAGGCCTCACAGAAGTTGTTTGGTTTGGTAGCCTCTTTGTTTCTGAGTTACTGCCTTTAAGGCAGCTGGGGCTGATTAGATAAGGTGACTGTGTATCTGCAGCCTTGACATAAAATGGATTTAGTTTGCCCTCAGTGTTTAGCAGGGTGGTTGAAAACCAATTAAGGATATATGTAGCCATTTGTAAATTGTATAGGAGCTGTTTGCTATGAAACACAAATATTTTTTTCTCACGAATGAATATTTAATTGAGGTACAGTTCCAGGTAAGCCCTTGCAAACTATCAGAGTTAAAATTCAGGTATGGTGAAAGTAGGCAGTGTTCTACTTTGTTTAGAAATGTCACCCTGCTTGTACCTCCCTTGTGCTTGGTCTTACGTCTTCATCAGTGCCCGCCTGTTTTCAACATTATTGTTATCACAGAGCAAACAGAGGATTTCCCAAGAGACAGGTGGATACTTGTACTTCAGACTCCAGCTTGGTGTCTTACTCATGATACACTGAGGTCAAAACTACTCTCCTTTATCTGTGTGAAGAATCTCCATTGGTATATTCTCTCCTTACTCAGGGCTGAGAGCTCCCTGTGCAGCCTGCACTGCTGTTGGGAAGCTGCAGTCTCAGGAGAGAACAAACAACTTCATCTCCTAATGGCACTTGGAAATGTTCATGTCTGCAGCAAACACAAGTGATGCAGAGCAGGAGAGATCATGTATGGACCAGTAATAAACTGCACCCCAGTATTGCATATTTTCTGTTTCTCTCACTATTAGATGCAGTCTTTCACCAGTGTTACACTACAAAAGGTTCACTAGTCTTGCATTAAAAAATAAACCTCATCTCTAATGTTCAAAGGGTGAGAGCCTTGTTGCATAGAGCACTGAAATCAGGCTAGGCAAAATATGAGAAGATATCTGTAAGAGCTAGTCCTGAATGGCAGAATAGGCTAGAGTGATATTTGGGACTTCTGAACTCTACCTAGTAACCTCTGCTCTCGGGGTCGGCTGTATTTCTCTGCCCCAAGATGCAGAGATGGTTCTGGGGATGGTTCTGCAGCAGCCCGCGCTTTGAAGAATGAGTCTGGACTCTTCATTTTTTCAGGTTGTTTATTAATTCTTATCAACAAAATTTTCTTTCTGCTCAGCCGAGATCTGCTCAGCAAGGCAGCCATGAGCACTCTGACCGCCCCTGAGGCGGTATCGTCTTTTTATACTACAAACTATGTATATCATATTTACTTTTAATTCCCAATACCTATCACTTATGTTACACTGTGCATTTCTATTCTAAACTAATCTTAAAGTGCCGACATCACAGCAGAAAATGGAGAACAAGAAGAAGAAAGAAGAAGCCTTGATTCTTCCATCTTGTCTCCATAACCCTTATACTAAAAATCCTAAAATCTACATTTTCACCCTGCGAATACTTTATTATTACACCATTCAAGCCTGTGTGGCTTTCACGTCCTCATACAAAGGTGGCAATTCGTTGGAAGGGTCGAAATCAAGCCACCAGGTGTTCTGGGCAACATGCCAGGGTCTCCGAGCCCCCCGAAGGGGCTCTCGGCAACTCTGGACATCCAGAGGGATGTGCTGAGTTCCCACACTCTGCATCAAATTTTTTTTCTGTTTCAATTAGAGAAAAATATGAGAAAATGGTCTGGCACCAAATTGTGCAGTAATGCCCAGCCTATAACACTGATTTAACCAAAGCAAGAGCCATGCTAGGTGTTTTATTTTTGCTGAGTATTTAACTGTGAATTGCCTTATGGATAATGCAGCTTCTGAAATTGAATGAGAAATACAAGTACCAGTCAATGCAAACAACTTTCAAAGCTTACACTAAAAGAGCACTTGGCTCTGGAAAGAACTGATCAGGAGGTAGAATCACTGCCATTCAGTCTTGAGACTGGGGTTTAAGGCCTTTCTAATGTTACACACTGGATTTGAGAATCACCAGGTGAAACCCAAGGGCTTAGTTTATGCTGAAAGTCAAACAATGTGACTTTAATACTGATCTTAAAAGGTATGAGTCAGTATCATATCGCAGGAAAAGGTACCCTGTCTATAAATTGTACATTGAACTTTGCACTCTTAGCCCTGAAATTCTGAGTTTGGGCACTCTTAGTTAACTTGAAATAGCTTATTACTTGTGGTTTTGAACTCTTACATCCTCATTCCCACAGTCAGACCAATGCAAATGCCAGCAATATATGTAATTATAAAACAACCTGGGATAAAAATAACAACTGTACATAGACTATGAACTATTCTTCCCTCTATCAACCAGTGGGCATTTGTTATGCCTCCACCTTCTTTACCACTCTTATGTGCTCTAAACACAGATCTGTGCTCTGTCTACAAAGGAAAAAAAAAGAAGAAAAAGCCACTAAAAGAGCTGGTCCCATAGAAAGTGCTTGGATGTGCAGGGGGTATTTGCAGTATATGGCACTCAGCTCTGCTTTTAATCAGATTTCAAATAGAAAGCACAAAGGAAGATATCAAGGTGAAATAGAGATTACTTAACCAGGGGAACTCCCTTCCTCTTTCCTTTCTTATCATAAGCATTTAGATCATAATTTCATTTTAAGACGTAAAAGCTGTGTTGGCCCTAGTTTCCATTTGCTTTGAGCCTTGGACAAACATGGCTGGATTTACACATGTGGTATAATCTCTGCAAATTCAGTATGTCATGGACTTCTTTTGTCATTTCACACATTTTTAAACAATGGTTTGTGACATGATTGTTCTCATTCAATAGATTCAGAAAACTCTCAGTGCATTTTCTATTTGTTTATTTGTTGGTAAATCAATAATTCATTGTGGATTTC
Source organism: Calcarius lapponicus (assembly GCA_039654755.1). NCBI lineage: Eukaryota > Metazoa > Chordata > Aves > Passeriformes > Fringillidae > Calcarius > Calcarius lapponicus. The sequence continues at coordinate 60,816,767 of CM077465.1, forward strand.
AGTTACAAAGATGATTACCATAGACTTTCCTTCCCTGGTCACTTTCCTGTTTAAACCTGCCTTTACTTTGAGTAATATTTTATCTGTATTTTACCTACCACTAAGTCTTGCCTTCCCCATCCATTGTAAATAATTTCTCAGTCTCGGTGTACACAAAATGTAAATGCCAAATTATATTTTGCTTCAGTTGAAAAGAAGATTTTATTGCACACTTTGCATCACTCTGTGAAAGTTTCCTGTGGAAGAAGAATGTGTTAATAGAGAGTTTACTAAGACAACTCTCATGGGAACTGAAAGCAAACTGTGTTTGGGATTTCTTAAAACTTATTGAGGAGAAACATAATCCCCTTTAAGTTTTTCTCTCCTTTTATGATGGGTAAGAACAAACCAGATAAAAGCCTGAAGTCTTGTCTGATTATTTTTCCTTCTTACATTTTAAAATAATCCTTCATAAATTTCATCATATATATTCTTTTCTCTTCGTAGGGCTCCATGATGGTCAATCAGAGAGTCAAATAATCCCAAGACCTACTTGGGGGTGCTGCTGGAAGACAAATTGATTATTAGAATCATCAATAAGGATGGCAAAAATAAGGATCTCCCAGCATGTAACCATTGGATAATTGAATGGGATTTATTTCCAGGCCTGAATGCACCTAACCTCTTGTCAGTGCAGGGAAAAAAAACCCAGTCTATGCTTACTGAAAAAAAAATAGCAAAACAACTAACAGCTGAACCTGGCAACAGCAGCTTTTCATGTAGGAACAACAAGCAACTGAACTTGGCAGCAGCTTCTCGTAGGAACAAGCAAAAATGAGGCACAAGCCTTGTGCTCTTTTACACCATTTATCCCCTTCATAAGAAACTCAGAGAATGTCTCAAGAGGCTTTGCCAATAGATGCTGGTCCACTGTGACCTCATTCTGTCAGGTTTTCAGTAAGCTCAGTGTGGGTAGTGGGGAAGTAGCTCTCAGTGCAGAACTACAACTCACCATGTCCTTGGTCACTCTTCCTGAAGTCTGACATTTCAGGCATTATAATGCCAAAATTTCAGAATGTGCAATGGGTAATAAGCTGCTTATTCAGTTATGCACAATGAAAACGAAACTACTGTCAGTAATCCCATGTGGTTCTTTTTCCTTTTACAGCTCTTCCAGTTCACAAAGAAAATCAAAGACTCTTGACTGTCCTACATGACAGCAAATCTCCTTAAATCTATATATGTCTCAGAATTTGGCATCCTTTCCATTAACTACTCTGATGAATGTCCTTTCTTCTAGCGGCTATACTAAATGTGTAGTCTATAAGTTGTCAAGAGGACAGAGTTAGCTTCTATAGGTTTTTGTTAGTAAAGAATCTGCAAACCAGCAGAGAATCTGCAAAACTCTTCCAGCTATGCCTTGCCTAACCTGGATGAAGCTTTCTATTCAGAGAAACAGAGAGTTTAGGTCTGTCTGTTCTTGCGATTATTGATTCTGCATGAGCAACAAAGAATTATGGATTTAGGGCATAAGATTCCATGTTTCCCAGTTCCAGGATGATGTGACTTAGGAAGTTTTATGTTGACTAAAAATTGGCTGGTTTGAAGCCTGTTAAGCAAGTGCCACTTTTTAGCAATAGGACTTGCTTGAGCAAACCCAGGCAAGTACTTGGAATTCATAAATGATCCACATCAAGTTTAAATGTTATTACAGCTTAAAGTATAACAGGAAAATCAAATTGGTCTTCTCTCTAAAACAGGGAAGGCAGACTTGATGAGGATGACACAGTCTGGTTAGGGGTCAGTAAGTCACAGGAACTGTTACAGGGAAGAAGACAGAAACTGGTTTCTGCTACTGACCTGCTGAGCAATCGGGATTCTTTCATCACCTCCTCTGCCTTATTAATTCCTGTAAATGGTTGGTAATGCTATCCTCTTAATAAAGCAGGTTAAGAGTAAGTGCTGGATCAGAGCAGATCTTAATCCTGTGACTTAAAGGCTTCATTTTGATTTGGGTCTTATGCTTAATTGTGAGGTCTGACCGAAGATGATGTGGTTAGGGTGGTCATAAAAGCTCTCTCTTGCTTAGCTAATGCCTAAATCTAGAAGTAACCAAGTTCCAAAGAGTTTTAATGTGGAATTTTCCCCAGATTGCATATTTGTATGTTTTTTCTATATTTGTACTTCCTCACCAGGATGTCTTGATGTGGGTCGATTGTTTTGTGTCGATTTCATGCCTTCTCCAGTATTCCCTCACACACTCTCCAAAGGGGATCCAGTCTCTAAGCATTCTTAGACAATGCTTATCAGTATTATACACAATGTCCATACTCTCGAAATTTAATATACTGATTTTCAGGGCACTCTCAGGAAATCCAGAGAACTGAGGGCTTTTACCCCCACTCTGGAGCAGAGGGGAACTGATTTGTGTCTGGAAAGGATGAGAAGGCTTCTGTATAAAGGGGAAGAAGGGGCTTGCATTATATACATTCCCATACTTCTAAGGGGGAGGTGGGGAGAGAAATAATAAGGAAGGAGCTGAGTGACCCAGCTGCAGAAGAGAGTTTTGTACTGTCACAAAGACACCTACCTAGCCAAGTCTTCAATAAGGTACGGAGCTCTGCAGGCAAGAGGGTTTGAAAGCACACCTAGCCCAAGGCAAAAGCCCAGGAAGGAAGCGAAGGGTGTCTAACAACCACTCCAAGCTGGCAATTGTTCTGGTTCCTTCCACTGAAGACAATTCTCCCTGTGTATGCTCAGTGTGTTCACAGTGGCTGGTTTTGGGTGGAGTGGTATTGGGCAAGCTGGTAGTTATGGATGCCATTGAGGTATCTACCTTTCCCCATGTATTGCAGACGTCTGTGGGAGAATGGCACAAGTTTATGTGCTGTGGCAAACAGGAACCTAGAGACTGTATGTTGCCACACTTAATTATTAGTCACCTAAATTCCTTTTGCCCCTAGGTTTGTGTGTTTAGGAAGCAATGGTAAGTATTAGGGAAAAAACCCCGAAAACAACAAAAACCCAACAAAACCAGGGGTTTAAGCTTGGATATGTAACTAACATATGGGAACAAATACTTACCTGACCAAATATGATGTATTAAATGAGACACCTCTCTGACATGGAGTTTCTTCAACATGAAACCCCAGGGTGATGGTCTCTGCGCCCATATTGAGCTATGGACAGGAAAGGATTTTGGGAATGAAAATCTCCCAGAATGAAAATAGGCTTCCCATTAGATCTGTGCAATGTTTTGTTTCAAGGGGATGCAGATACACACACTTGTTTTGACTTTTCTGTTTCGAGTCACAGCCAAAATCTGGATTTTAAAACTATGGCATGAAAATACCTCATCTCTATCCTTTTTCCCCCCAGAAATAGTCCCCCACCAAAATATCTAAGAATGTCACTTAGGGTTCTGAGTGAGAGCTGCAGAAGCTGGGTTCTTACAGCATTTCTTACTTGGAACAGTTGTTCCTTGTGCTTGGCAGCCTACCCAAAACACTGTGATAATTTGGTCTGGTTCATTTCCAGTGTCATCCTGTCGAGTAAGGCACAAATCCCACCATAAACTTATTGCTTAACAGAAGAGCATAGAAAGTGTCTTCACAAATCATATATTTGTTAAATTAACCCAATCCAACTGAGTGTCAGCTTATTTTGTTAAATTAACCTGACCCAAGTAAATCTCAGTGGAATTGTTTCAACTGAAAAAGGAGGCCATGTCTGTTTCCCAAGGATGTTTGATCCCATGGCCCTTTTCTTGGAAGCTATTCAGCTTAGACTATTTCTTCTCACCTGCTGTTGCAAGCTGCCACCCCCATGGCTCTGTTTTGATGCTAAAGCCGCCTCTAATCTCTGAGGATCATGCAACAGGAAAAGAATATTACCATGAATTCTCTCAGCCTCCAACTGGGTTCCCCTCCCCTTTCTTTCACAGACCTGACACAGTAATGATTCTTTTATTTTAATGTGGCACAACCAAGTGCTGCTTGGTGGACTCTGTGGGGGAAGACACCATTTGGAACTCTGCCAGAAAGACTTGTATTGTTTGGGCCATCCTTTTTGTCACCATCCCTTGATATTTCCCAGGCTCTCTCCTGCTTTATATATTTTCCATGTTGCTGGTGTTATTCTCCTTGTTCTGTGCCTCCCTGTTCCCGTCCTATGTCCTATGCCAAACAGACAGACAGTGGTTGAAGTGGGGTGTTGCAGACAGCGGCTTGGGGACAGGCTGCACAATTTCCTCAATCTCACAGCTCAGCTACGTGCCATTGCTGGCACAGGGGAAGAGCTGTGTCCTACAGGCCGTTCGTTGCCCATGACTATGTAAATCAATGTGCTCTTGTGACCAGCCAAGCATGGAGATGCGGTGGGAGGCCAGCAGCTCCTGGCAGACGCTATCCACAGAAGTGCATTACACTCATGGGTGAGGAGGGAGAAGGAACAAGGGGCAGAGACACAAACTTCATTATCTGTGTGTGTTTATTCATTGTTACTCTACGTGCATGAACTTTCTTGGGCTTTACAAAAAGTCAGAACCACCTGAAGTATACTCTATAGTTTCTGAGCTTAGATGGATTTTCAAAGTTTTCTCTTTTACTGACATTGCTGAAAATATGCTTTACTACACAAAGCAAGCCTGTGTTTTGTTAAGTAATCATATTTTGTGACCTCACGCTTTAAGAAACACAGCAACTATTACAGGCCATCCCTAAGGCATCATCACCTCTGTGCCGGACGGACGCTTTCTCCGTGCCGTCCTCTGGCTTGGGGAGCGCCGGCCCCGCGCGGCCCCGGCAGGTGCAGGGCAGGGCAGGGCGGCGGGCCGGGGCTCTCCGGCGGGACCGGGGCCGTGCGCGGAGGGGCCGCAGAGGCCCCGCGGGGCCCGGCCGTGCCCGGGGGTCGGGGCGGCACCGCCCCCGCCCCTGTCTCCCGCCCGCCCGTCCCTCACGGCGAGGGGCTCGGGGGCCGCCGGAGGCTGCGGGCCGCGGTGCCCCCTGCGCGCCGGGCACGTCGAAGCGAAGCCGGCGGGGGTGCCCCGCGGCTGGGCGAGGCCGGTGCCGCGCTCGGCAGGCGCCGGGGGGAGCGGCGGGCAATGGCCGGCGGCGGTGAGTCACCGCCGGGCCCCACCTGCCGTACTTAACCCGCCGCCGGGCGGCCGGCGCCGCACTCGCGGGCTGCGCTGCCGCCGTGGCCGGGAGCGGCTCCTTCCTCCTGCACCTCCTCCGCACGGGGCGCTCGGCAGAGGCGAGGCAGGCGCTGCATGAACGTTTGTGTCGGGAGTAGCAGAAGCAGCAGCAGCCCTCAAAATGCCGAAGCCGGTGAGCGGGGCGCGGTGGGAGGGAGGCGCTCCGCGGGGCCGCGCCGGGGCCCGCCCGCCCGGCGCTGGGCGTCGGGGGCTTGTCCGATCCGAGCCCGGGCGCTCGGCGGGGCGGTCATCTCCGGGAGGCGCGGCGCGGGCTTTGCCGGGCTGGAAGGGCTGAGTCCCGGTCCCTGCTCCCCGCGGCTGGACGGGGCGTTTGGACTGGAGCGCCCGGGGAAGTTGTGCGCGGCGCCGGCAGGGAGCGGCGGGCACCCCCGCGGGAGCCACATCAGCGGCTGCGGAGCGGGAGGGAGCGATGGCCAGGGCGGCTGCCGGCGGGCGCAGGGCCGCGGGCGGGACGGAGGCGCCTCGGGTGGGCTGCGGGATCTCCTCGCCGTCCCGCCGCCGGGAAGGGGAGCACGGAGCCCCGGATCTCCGTGCTCCAGAGATCGGGCGGTGGGCTGCTCCGTCTTGTGTAGCGATTCCGTGCTAGACATGCACAGAGCTGCCGAGTAACTCTCGAAAGAAGAGCTTTCATCACGCTCCCGCTTAACGAGAAATGATACAACTGCGCCGGCTGCCATTTGGTATGCTTGTGGCCTATGCATTTATCTACAGGAAGCGTGTATGCATCTGTAAACATAGGGAAAACCTTGTTCCCTCCTTGTTTTGCGATCTAAAAACTAAATGCTAGGGACTCTTAATAAAGGTTCTCCACACTGGTCTTTACCAGTCATTATCGAAGACCTGTTTCCTTTTTTGGTTGGATTTTTTTTTTTTTCAATTGAACGGTCTTTTTTATCCCTCCTTTCTCTTGACACCACCACCTCCTCACCGCCTCCTCCTCCGACCTTCTAGTGGGTTTGTTTGTTTTATTTTAAAGTCTGCAGCTACTGTGCCGGTTAGAGACGGTAATTCCCTTGGGGAGCCGACTGCCTAATGCGGAGCTCTGAGCAGTCGTTGGAGCAGACGCACTTTTGAACTTTGAAGAGCATAATCAGAACAGATTGTTGTTACTATCTATTTTCAATAGAGGCAATATTTCTTAAATTGCAATGCAGTGAAGGACTTGTGTGAGTATTAGCTCACTTAAATGAAATGTGAAATAAGAGCAAACAAGCTTATCTTTGTGGTAATAAATAATTGATGTTTTATCACTATAACGTTGAAGTTAGTTGAACTTTTTTTAAAGTATTTAGGTTAACTTACATAGCAGTTTCTATAAACCTAACAAAAAAATAAAAGCCAGCCCAACAAAAGACAAAAACACACCAAAACCAAACTGTGCTCAGTCTTAAGAACTGATAAATCTTCAGTCTCTCTGGTTGTATTTCATCAGTAGGAGGTGATATATTGCTGCATATAATAACAATAAATGAGAGGGCCCCTCTGTAACTGGGGAAGCAAATATATAATTTATAAAGTATGGATATAAAAGGTTGTGTGTGAATAATCTCTTTCTGCCTTGTTAGCTGTTTGCTGATTACAGAGTGCTTTCTTGAAATATCCTGGTTAGAGTAATCTGAAATCCTGGTTTAGGACTAAGTCGCACTGGAAGCCATGGATAGGTGTACAAAAACTCTTTAATCTCTAAAAAAAATGCAGCTGTGTTTATCCTTTTGCTTGGCAGTGCTAGGTTTGTATTCCCTCAGAGATGGTGGTTTTTCTTTGTTTCTTAGCTGAGTAGCCAGTGAATAACAAAGGTGGATGGTGTAAACCACCATCCACTGGGGAAGGACAGTAGTACTGTAAAGACTTCTGAGATGTGACCTACTGGCTGGGATTTATGGACAGGACTCTGTGTCAATACTTTGTAAATATGAGCCTTTTTCTTATTTAATCTGCTGTTCAGTGGGGCTAACTGCTACCTTATTGTAAATGGAAGAAAGGAATTTTGCAGAGGCTATTTTAGTAAAACACACTGTTCACTCTGGATTTGGATCCTTCCCAACTCAGCTCATTTAATCTTAATACAGCTAAATAGGATTCGTGTCAGTTTGCATGGAGAGAGGATACAAAGCTGTCACTCCAGAGGCAGAACTGTGCTCAGGACGAATGTGACAACAGCCTTTGGCATGTGTGAGGAATGATAGCACGACCTCTTGGGATGCACAGGGAAGCAGTGTTTTTCTGCTGGGTATTTAGCATGGATGCTAAATATTTATTACCTGTGCTTGTTTGCATGTGCCTTGTCTACATGGCATAAGTAAATCTGGTGTTTCTTGGCAGACTTCATGCTGCTGTGTGAAGTCTCACACACTGGTCATCAGTTGTTTACAAGTAAAGATTATGATGACAGAAAGCAAAATTTTGGCAACACCTTCTCCTCTGGCCCCTCCACCCACAACCCAATAAGCTAAACCTTTCTATGAAACTATTGTTTTAACAAAAATTATAAACGTGCCCACAAAACTTAGGGATCATGTTTGTGATTTATTATTTCACAGTAAACAACTAACGAATCCATTAACAGTAGGATATTAGTAATTTTGTATCTTAATTGAGTACCAAAGTGAAGTGCTAGAAAGCTGACTTCCTGAGTCTGTGGTAACATTTGGTCACAATTAGTTGTATCTGATGCATGTTTACCATGCTCAAAATAAATTTTAGTAAAAGTCCAGAAAATAATACTGAAATAAGTGTATTTGTTAATATAGACACGTGTTAATATGTAATTTAACACAGCCATTCTGCCATGTGTAACAGTTACAAAGTAATGAGGTCTCTCCAAGGTAAGCTATAAATATATAACCTATACCCAGTTCATGAGGGTTTATGGCTGGGAGTTCATCAACAGTTCAGATGCATGATTTCTATCTAGTCTGTACAGAGGTTCATTAGGCTTTACAGGTGGTGAATTATTTTGTAAGGAAATGCAAAAGGTGTCATCTTGTCCAAATCTCGCTGTGTTATCTGGAAATGAGTGAAATGCTAAATAAACCTTACTTGCTCAGCCTTGCTTCGTTTCATTACTGGAGTGTCTGTGTGCTCTGTGCATTTTTCCTAGATTCATGGTACTAGTTTATTTGTGATGGGCTTTTAGGTGGATTATATCCTCTTGCAAAGCAAACCAATCTCATAAATTGTGGCTAGAACAGCATGGCTGCGGGCTAATGAACAGTGCTTACCGAAGGGGGAGGAAATGTGATCTTGGGTCTATAGAGTTGTTAATTTGATCTGATCTACCAGCATTCTTGGTTACTTTATTGAAGGTGGATTTTTTTGTTTGGTTGCTTTGGGTTTGGGTGTTTTTGTTTCCTCTTAGAGGGAAAAAACAAAACATAAAGCTTCACAAGAAATTAAGTTAGCTTTGCAGCATAGCATTTGATTGATGTGGTGTCACACAAGAACTTCTAATACTTGTGTGAAAATGTATAAAACTGTGTAAAGAGAGGACAGCAGTAAGTGCAGTCTTGCAGCTTTTGGTCCTAAAGAGAAAATACAAGTGAATAATATCCAGAGGCACCTTTTTTTAATACCTTTATTAATGGCCTGTGGTCAGAAAGCTGAACATAGTAATGAAATCTGTTCATGTCATGCTGCTGGGGGGGGGAAGCATTATTGATGCAGAGGGCCAACATATAAAGGGGATTGAAGGACTGGGGTAATAAACCTTTGCATAGAGTTAAACTTGGAGGGGGGGAAAGAAGGTCCCTCACTAAATAGGTTAGAAGGAGATGGATTAATCAGTGGGAGGATAACTGTCCTGTGGTACATGTCATCTGCAATGTGTAGGGCTTCTCTAACAGAAGGCATTAATATAAGGTTCTAGTGAGAGCTTTCCTTTAATGTAGGTACTTACCTGTGCCCAGGACAGACAAATTCAAAGCAAAACCTAGAGAGTGGGTTTGGGATGACCACAGACAAAATTCCACCTTAAGATAAGAGGGTGCTTGGCTATTTCAGCCTGGTAGAATTCAAGGAGTTATCTCTTCCTTCACCTGTGTAGTAAAATGTAAGGAATTTAAATGCCAAAGAGGAGAAAGAATTGCTTTAAGCACAATTTGTGGTTTAAGAGACTTTAAACTTTTAGAACAATTAAGCATGTATGGGGGGAGGGGGTTGTGAGTGGGTAGATTTTTTTTCCCTTCCTTGTTGATCGTATTAGAAGACTATTCCAAGACCTAACATCCTCAAGATAAAATTTGACAGTACACAATTTAATGCTGCTGCCTGTAGGAGTGGGGAGCTGGAACTGATGTCTCAAAAGGGTTTTCTCAGCCCCGTGTTGTTAATAATGGGCTGGTGTGTGCTAGGCATGAAGTGGTTAGACAAGTCCTCCATACCTATTTGATGTTGAATATACATGCATGCTGTCTTCAAGTTGTTTTTCAGAATACAGGTCTTCTGCCAAACCTTTATCTGTCTGTGAGCAGACTATGGCATTAAAATTTAACAAGTTTTCGATAAGCTGGCCAAAAAAATATGCAAGTGTAGTGACAGGAATTTATTTCTAAATATAAACAATTAATATTATTAATTGTTCCAATATCTTCTCAATTTTTTCTTGACTATGTGTCTTCTAACTACACATAGTGGTTTTATCTTCAGCTCTTTTCAGTGGATTCCTGTAAGTGACTGAAATAAAAATACTTTTTCATATCTTTAAGCGTTCACAATCAATTAAAATACTCTTAGCTTATGGATGGCTATAGATTTAGTCAAGAATAAAATATTAGCTTTGTGAGCACCAATGGCAGTCCATCAGATGATACAGTGTATGGTATATTTGATACCAGGAGATGTATACTCACTCTGGGCAAAATGGAAACTTAAGGAAGCTTCCATTTGCCAAATGCCAGAACTCCCTTACATTTGCCAAATGTGTCACTCACTGCTGCAAAAGAAAGGTGGAGGATTCTATGAGTAGTAAATTTAAGGAGATTAATAAAGTTATAAGAGAATGAGTTCACAGTTTGCCAAAACCCTTACTTACTGTGTGTGTGAGCTGAGTAAGCATTTCCGAGGGCAGTTTGTTGTGGGATGTTAGCTGCTGCAGAGAAACCAAGGGTGTTAACTGTTATGTTAGTCACTAATTAAAGAATTTCTTAACCTTCTTAAAGGTCAAAAGGAGGGAGATAAGCCTTCCTGTTCTGTTCTCTTCCTCCACCCACATGAACATCTTCCTTTGTCCATGAAAAAAAGCTGTGATATGTCAGGACTTTTTGAGAATAAGACTTCTTGATGACCACTGAAGATTCCCACATCAGTGTCATTCTTGTTTGGCACCCTGTGCCCAGAGAGCTTTATATGCACTGTAAATCCCATAATCACTCGATTGACCTTGATGGAAGGCAGTGCTGCCCAGGATCACTGAACCACGCTGCACACTGTTAAGTAATGTGCTTTAGCTGTTAGCTGTGTTGTGTGCTTGCTTTGAAGCCTGGTTTCTGCAACAGGTAACATTTACTCTGTGAGATGAGAAGTATGAACAGCAGTGTATGCACCTAGGAGAGGGGGAAATTGCTCCTATATGAGGCTGGAAACAAGGCATAGCTCAGTGTAACAGCTAACCATGCTGCCTTCATATTGCTCATCTGTTCAGATCCAGATTTTGTTTCTCTTTCTAGTTCCTACTTCATAGTGGGGAAATTCACTTGCCTTCTCTGCATCTGTTCTCATCTTTGAGGTGCTCAGCTGAGACTGATGGACATCTCATAGTAACAGCTGTCCATTAGGGAAAAATCCTGACTCTAAGAATTAACATGCAGGACTCTGCTTTCTAATTAAGTAAGAAAAACTCTTGCTGATGACCATGGACTTGTATTTGGCTACCTACTGTATAGGCTCAGTGGAAGAGATGCTAACTCCCCTACACAAGGCCTGCAGCCTTTTGCTTCCTTTGACTGGGGAGTGTGTGATTGCCCTGTTTGGTTTGTGTGCATTTACTTCTCCCTCTCACAAGTGAGTGCTGTAGCTATTGTGTAAAACTGAGGTGTTACTATCACCATCTCTTATTTCTTGTTTTTGCTTGGAGAAGTCCATGCTTGCCGTAGTTGTTCTAACCTCAGTGTGAAATGAGTGTGAGAGAAAATTCTCTGGGGATGAGTGGATGGATGTCCTGTTGCTGAATCTTGAGCAGGCTTACAAAACTCTAGAGTGGCTCAGTTCTGCCAAGAGACCACTGCTGTGTAGATGCAGAGAGCAGGTCTGTGAGCTGTCTGCTACCTGAAGAGGCAGAGACTAAAAAAATCTCACTTTTGAACCCAGGCACCTGAATTTAGCCTGTGTAGCCCAGTAGATGACTTCATGCCTGTACTGTAAATTCTGGTCTTCAGAGTTATTTGTGGGAGCTAAAGTTGTTCTTCAACACCTAGCTGAGTACACTTAGCTGGCTTAAGTTTTTGTCTCTGTAGAGATAAGTGATTGTGCACAGTTCCTGCTGCACAAACTGTGGTGTGTGGTGGGGTGATTTGCATAATTGATACTCGGTGATCTCAGTGTGGGGGTGAATAGATCTTCCTCCATAACAACTGTCACAGCTGTGCAGACAAACTCTTGAAAGGTATTTTGGCTGCTGTCACTGTGCTCAAGGTACACTTTGGGAGCCACTGGAGCATATTTGTTTGCCATCACACATCGATAGTGAGGAGAGGGGGAAGAGTTTCATCTCAGAAGCCCTTAAGCTGTTTTATGAGTTACGAAGGGGTACTTTGGTTCTTTGCCAGTCCTTGCAGTCACTTTTCCTTTATGATTTGTAGCTGCTCAAGAGCAATACCTCTGTGCTTAGGTGACATTCCAGGACTTGCCATGACCTACCTTTATCTGGGAGCAAACAGTGCCTGTTGCATGCTGTTTGAAGTACCTGCTTGAGAAGTGGAAGCATTGTAGTGTATTGCACATAGATCAGATTATCGAGCTGTCAGAGGTGATCACATCACATAACCCCACTATGAAATTTCACAAATGCCATGAAGCGTGTTCCACTGAAGTCCATGAGTAAAATGAAAGAGGCTGATATGGAACAGGTAAAACAGAAGGGTGGAACATCAAACAAAAATCTCTCTGACAAAAGGATTTGTATCTAGAATGCAGAATCAACAAACTTCATTACTGGGCCTTGTGTGACTTGTTGCACTGCTATTTCTCCCTAAGTAAATGGAGTTCATTTTCCTTCTGCACTTTGATGTCTATATGAACATGGCTGGCCTTGTAGGTCAGGCAGAAGCCCTTGTAGGCTTATAGTACACCTCTGATGTTGGCCAAAAGCTGATGCCTGAGGAAGAGTATTTCAAAGATATTCACTGTTGCTTTCCTCTGAGGTATTGGAGGTTGAAAAGTCCTATATAATGAGTTACTAAATGGATTTCTGTGAACTTGTCCAGTCTTGCTTTAAAACCCTGTGAACTCCAGCATCCATAGTCTGCTTTAACAAAGTCTGTGTCCTAGATAACCTTCACATTGTTTGGAAAGTTATCTACAAACCTCTTTGCTACAGTGCTACACGAATACATGTTCCTTGTCTAGTCTGTCCATGCAGCTCAGGAGTTTATATGCTCTTATGTCCTTGCCTCAGTTAATTTTCTTCCAAACTGAGAAGTCCTACCTAGCTTAGTTGGTCCTTGCATGGTAATTATTTGAGCATCCTTGATCTTCTTCCAGTTCACATCTGATGAAAATATGGCTTTGCGCCCTGTAACGTCTCTATCTGAGAAGAGTACAGTTATTGAGAATATTTCTCCAGTAACTGTTTCTTGGATGCCCTAAACTCCCAGGTCATAGTCCTGTGAGAGAGTAAGTCACAGGTGATCCTTGTGTTTACTCAGCCCACCCTGTTCCATTGCAATGTGCTGCTCTTCCACCCCAGAAGAACAACCACCACAGGGTCTACTGAAAGTGTTGAGAGCTGTGTGCTGTCAGGCTGTGCTGCTGCTGTCAGACTTCTGACTCTGTAATGGCACTGGGTTTTCCATGCACGTTGCCCTCTAGAAAATAGATCTCTGCATAAGCATTGGAATAAAAGGCACCAGTATTAGTGCCTCGGATTCAGGGGAAGCTCTAAGGCTATTGTGGCTTTTATTTAGATTATTCACAGCTTCAGATCCTGCCCTGGCTGTTGTGAGTTTGTACTGTGGAGTTCATCATTTGCAGAAATTGTTGTGTGTTTGTTGCTTCCAAGTGAAAAAGCCGAGCAGAGGCATAAAATGATGTTTGTGTTCCAGATCAAGACTGTAAGATACTAATATTTTTTTCTATTGTCTCAAGGGGATTGCAGAAGGATGCAATCCCCTTTATGTAGTGTAAATATTGGAGATGTTAAATTATTTAAAAGACTCTGAAATTATGATAAAACTTGATAAACTCTATATTATTTGCACTTGGCCCCATGCTTATGTTTCTGATGGAAGGCAGCAGACAATCTGATCCATTCTGGATTCTGAGCAACTTCTTCAGATAAAGCTTATTTGAGGATTGTTTATGGGACTTGCTGTAAACTTCATGTGTGAAGCCTTAGTCTCACAACTTCATTATGTTTAATTAGATGCAACAGCTGTCATGATAAAACAGTCTGTGTATGCAGGAGTTTGATCCAGTGGCCTCTAGCTTTCCTCTGTATTTATTCTTTATGTACAAAGGAGCTATTGTTGTTGCACTCTGTGTTCCTAAATCCATCCTAGCATCCATTGAGGGCAAGTGACACATCCAGGCAGTGGTGCTATGTTGAGCCTGTTGTCACTGGCTGTGTGTTCCTCCTTTAAAGAGCAGACTGCTGCTTGTACACAGATATTCTGAAAATGCTAATGGAGTATTATACAGCATCAGAGAGTCTTTAAAGTGAACATTAATGTATTTCAATGAAACACCATAAGCCCTCCTGCTTCTTCATAATATTGTGTTCAAAGTAAATCATTCTTACATCCCTCACATAGAGTGAGGGCAAGTGTTTTGCATGAAAAACACCTGGGCTCCTTGAGTGTACAGGGCTTTGTTCAAGGGCAGTATCCTGGGGCCTTTCATACTTACTCTGCATTGCTTCATGTCTTGCCAGAACATAGAGCTGTGCCTAGAGAATTTTGCATTAAAAAAATTTAGAGTTTTAGATAGGCCTCTGTCTCTCAGTTTTTCAACTTGTTCCTGGCTTGAGACAGAATGATGCTGTTTGCTTGTTAGGAAAGAGTCAGGGGGAATCTTCAGTGACTGGAGAAAGTTTCTTAATTTATTTTTTTTTTCCTGGGAAGAGTGTTTGCTTAGTTTTACTGTTTCATGGAGCCATTATTGTTAACTGCACTGAGCTGACCAAAGGTGGAGAATGCTGGAAGTCTGTCTGGGGCCTAGGCATTTGGGAGCCAGGGCTATCAGAGATGTACTGTCACTTGCACTTGCCACACCTGCATGAAATCTTCATGATCTTTTGGCATGCAAAGTGTTATTGCTTGACCTAAGATAAAGAACTGAATTGCAGCCATGGCTGCTTCTTGATTTTTCACGCAGATGCCTACTATGCAGTTATTACATGCTGACAGAGGAGATAGTAGGCCTTCATTAAGGGAACTGAGATAGGCATGTAATTTAGTTTGGCATCTTCTGCACATCTAAACATAAAAAAGTTTGAATTTGCCTTCTAGGATTATGTTCATGTTTAATTATAAGGACAGTTTCATGCTATATTACAAAGAAGAGTTAAGTGGCATGGCTGTAATACTGAACTCCGTGGATTTGCTGTCTTGTGACCTGTTTTTGTGTGTAGGCAGGGAGGAGGAAGTTCATTCTGAAAATTCTACCCACTTTGTTAAAACTGGAATTTCTGGATGACTCCCCACATCTGGGTATTGAAGGTTTTCCTGCTTGCATGAACCCCCCTCCCTCGACTTCATCCAGAAGTTTAGCTTTCACATTTCACTCCAAAATTTTTCTTGGCTTCCCCTCAAAGTACTTTATTTCTCTTCTGAAAAAATGCCACAAAAGAAGTTGTGTTTTTCACCATACATGAGAGCAAATACCTGGGCTCCTATTGCCTTGACTAAACTTAAGAAATTTCAGTTAAGTATTACTGATATAGCTATTGCTCCTTAAATACTGAGGACTAGTACCCCCAAAAATATGATTCTGCAAGCTGTTGCATTAAAGCTGACTACTAGTTAAGGCTAACAATGGTACCGGACAATTTTAAAGTAACTACTAGATTCTAGATTATTATATACAACTCAATTTAACCTCAGTGGTGCTTCTCCCTCTCCTGGGAAGGTAAGCAAGGCTTTGAGGAACAAAGACCAGCCTACTCGGCTCTAATTTTACCTGTTGCAAATGCAGCAATACCTAACTGCTTCATAGACTCTGAGGAATTCCATTGGAACGTGACTTAATGTTCCCATTTATTTGCAATGAGGAAGCAATGTTTAACACAATGAGATCTGAAATGGAACACGTCCTTCAGTTCACAGAGGGGTATTTTGATTTAGCATGGTATGCTGGGAAACTGGGTCGGTCAAATGGGTGAAACCAGTTTGCCTTGTCAGCCCGGGGGAGGCCAGGGAGGCTGTCTGCAATTCACATTTTGTGAACCACTCAGGCTCTCTTCTTCCTCATCAGCAAACTGCTCCCCAGTGTGCAGGGGAAGGCTCATGGCTGCTGTGCTGTGCTGCCCCTGCCCTCTCTGAGCTGCTCCGTGAGAGGCGGGCGCTGCACGAAAGCTTCTGCCACGGGAGCAGGGGAGGAGCCTGCGAAAGGCTTTCTTAATTGCTGCGCTGTGCGCTTCTTTCCCCTTCTCATAGGAACCAGATTCTCCTTCCCCCTGAAGAGAAATGGTGGGCCTGTCATTTGCCTTCCCATTTCAGGTTCCGGGACATCCTTTAAATCATAAAAATGTAGCGCTGGGAAGGACTTGGACCTGTGTTTTCTGAAGGCTGCATGAAGTGGCTACATAATATCGTAATGTCTTGCCACTCCAGCAATTGTTTCTTGTCATGTTACCCAGCCTGCAATAAGAGGGCTTTTTGCTGTTTTCCTCCATGTGGGTTTAGAAGTTTTTATAGTCTTCTATATAAAACATGTCATGTTTCAGACAACTCCCATTTGGAAAGGATCACTGACATGTTTAAATATAAAATCTAGTTTGAAACAAACAGAAAACCCCCACAAACAAATAAAAAGCCCCAAACACGCACAGATTAAAAAAACCCAGCTGGCAACCAACCCAGAAACACTTGACCTGTAGATCAGTGTAGACTTTCCTTGATCAATTTGCCCCCTTGCAAAAGAAGCATTCAGATTTGGGTGACAGCATTCCATATAGCAAGTCATCGAGGCAGGCAGAACAGAATAGTCACCTGCTGTAATCCTTCCGGTGACAAATACACTCAAGAATGTAATTTTCCCCTCTCTGTAATAGCATCACACCAGGAAATGTGGTGTTTTTCTGGGGATTATAATAAACCACATCCTTCTCTACAGTTGTGCTGTAGCCCATTGTTTGCAAGCCTGTAATTTGTTCATCTCTGCCTCTTATCCATTCTCACCTCTCCAAGTGTAACACTTGTAGCTATTTTTCAGACCTACCAACATCCTTGAATTCCAGTGCTGTCCTCCTAAAAGACTTATTTGTTCTTGACTAGGTGCTGTTCATGATCTTGTAAGTGCAGTCCATCTTCCAGGGACTGTGAGAAAACTTTGTTTTCTTCTTCCCTCAATCCCACCACATTCACATTCCCTCAATCCCACCATACTCACATCCCCTTTTCAAGACCTTGACTTGACAGGAAAAGGTCAGAATATGTGTCCCTGCTGTAGTTCCAGCAAGATGAAGATGCTAAGCCCAGCTAAAAGGAAAACTCTGTTTTGACAATCCTGCAGCAGTGAATGGAATTGATCATTTGCTTGATATTCATGACACTTGTCTCCTGCTCTGAAAGAAGCTATGGAGAATGTAGGTGCACAGCTTGTCATTTGGTTGTAATTTCACATGGCTCAGATTTGTTGTATGCCTAGTCTGTGTTGTGGGGCACCACATCAAATATGTTATTAGATTTTATTTGATCCATCAGGCAGGTTATTCTGTCAGAGAAGAAACAGAATTGTCTCCAGATGTTGTGTTCTTGACATGCTGGTGTTCATAAAGTACGTTCTTAAGAAGTCTACCATAAATTGAACTAATATTTCTGCAGTTGCTTCTATGTTATTTGCACTACTTACCTTCTCAGGGTTGTCTTCTCTGCACAGTCTCAGAACCATTACCTGTTGACTTAAGTAACTTGTGGAAGACAGAGGAATGCAGATACTGAAGTGTTAGCAGATTAGCTCTGAGCTCTGAAGCTGCTAGGATTTTTTTCCCTCCTCAAAGTTGAAAATTTTCCCATAGCAGTTTCCAGGAGCTGGGACAACAGTTACTCCATCAGTTAGGACAATGTCTTTCTTTGTTGTTGGACCTGGAACCAGTGAACACTACTGAATGGAATGTGGAAGAATAGAGAGCGGTTTCATTGCCCTTCTGATGCTGCTGCATGAAGTTGTTTTTCCTCTTACCAGATACTTAATCACTCCACGCGTCTGTGAACAGCTCTGGTTGCTAAGGTCAAAATGAGATTACTTTGTCCTTGCAGATGCATTGCAGCCCAGGCCAAGAAGCTTGCCTGTTATTTATTCCATTAGTAGTTGCTGCTTGCCTGGTGAAAGAGTAGACCCGCAGAAGTGAGGATTAATGCTACTACTTTCTTAATACTATTATTAATGCCGCTGCGTCCTCCTTCTTAAGACTTCTGTATTCCTTCAGCACAAGCAAGTCCAGATCCATATAGTCAGTGTGTGTGCAAAAAGGCTTAACAGCTCTGCACGCTGTTTGTCATAGAATGTGCTGTGCTGTGCAGAACAGCAGTTCAAAATGTGGCTGATTTGCCTAAATGTGCCAGTGACTCCTGGGATTTCCAGACATCCAGTGACTGAAGAAATAAGTCATGTCTATCTAGGTTTCTCCCCTGCCAATTGCCACCACTTGGAAAGATACCCTGCTTGGAAACCCTCTGTTTAGGAGACTCTGGTCTTTCTTCCTCCCTGGATAGGGGAGAAAACATTCCTGATCATTGTCTAAGGCATTTAGACCTGCCTAATGACAATGATAAGTGACACAGTTAAGTACCGGTTTGTCCTGTGTTAATGGGTAAAAGTTGGTATTTAGTGCCCTTTATCATATGTATTTACTGAAACTAAATTGTATGGTCTTATTTAAATGACTTGCACAACGTCGTGGTTTCACTGAACCATTTTATTATGCAAGTGAACTATTCAATTACATGCATCAAGGTGCAAAATATCCACAATAGCATAGTGTGTCTGAGAGCTGTGGGGTTTTTATCCTGTTCTCCCTCCCCTTTTCCCTTTAGTGTGGGATGTTTTTCAGTGGAGCTGCCGTATCAGCAGAGGGATGGTTAACTTCAAAGATACCGTGTTGCCTGCTATCAGATACTGGTTCTGCACCAAGATGCTCAAGAATCCTATGTTAGAAAAAACTACAGCTGTGTATTCAGTGTCCAACACACCTGAAAACTGGGTGTTTGTGAGAGGATGGGGTTGAAGAGGCAATGTCTTCTTGGGTTCCTATCTAGGTCTTGATTCTTCCACAGACATGGTGCCACTCAGCCGCTTGGCAGTGTGTTGCCTCCTTAAGAGAGTGTTTTCTGAATGTTTTTCAAATGGCACTTGAATGGACTCTGAAAGGCTGCACCTGCCCCACAGATTGATCTACTGACTTAGCATTAGAAAAGATGTAGTTTTATCGACAACAAAAGGAACAAATGCATGACTTAGGGGCTTTGCTAAAGCACAGAAGATTCCATTCTAACTACCATTGCTTTCCATAGTATTACAATCATTTAAACTGTACTCTGAAGTTCTCTCAAGCTCTGGCCCTCATCTTCTATTCTCTTGTTCGTTGGTAAGGTGGCTATCACGTTACAGTCCAGTAGGAAGTCATGGAACTGGTGTTCAGTCTTTCAGTGTACTAAATTCTTCGCCTTCATGGAGAGTTTTTCATTTTAATGCAAATGGCATTGCCCTTTCAACAACATGCTTTTTCCCTTTTGGATCAAATTTGTTAGCAATTTTATGCATCCTAAGACAGGGGAAGAGGAAAAACTTGTGTTCTGTAGTGTTTCTGTATGCACAAGGAAACCTTAAGGGCCCTATTTGTCATTTTAAGTGTGCTAGCCTCAGACATAAGAGTAGAATTATTTAATAGTTAAGGTTGAATAAATATAATCTATTATATAGATTATATGAATAAATATAATCTAAATCTAATCTATTTCCAACCCCCACAATAATAAAGTGTTATGACATTGGCCTATCAAGAAAGAAGTTACTTCTTACTGTCCAGAATTTGTATTGTGTTTTGTGCATAAAAGCACATATTTTTTAATATAACCCTTATTTCATGTATTACAGCTGTTCTCTCCACATCCTTGTGCTCTTAAAAATGAAAAGCTCTTTTCATTTTTGTTATGGCTTCAACATTGTCCTGGATTACTGCCAGGGTTTGGTAGGATCTTATAAAGGACATGCCTTGCCTAGACACGGTGAGCAGGACTTCACTTGTGAAAGTTGTCCTAAGTGTGTCTTCCTCTTTTTGTTGCTCATGGAAATTAGTTTGAGTTCTTGGTTGTTTTCCTCCCCAACAACACCTGAATTGGTTAGCACATCAGGTGTTGATTTAATCGTCTTGGCGCCGTGGGGAGTTCCATCTGGTCTGAGCTGAGTGCCAAACTGATCGACTCTCAGCAGCGCAGACATCGAGGTTTCTTCTAACCAGGGTTTCATGTGGGTTAAGCTCTGTTTGCTGCTTTACTAAGAGTTTCTCTGTGGCTAAAAGCTTGTATGGAGTGGTTGTAGGACATCCATTTAGAAATACTGTTAAAATCATTATGTTCATGAAGTCAAGGCTAAGGTTTGGAGATGAGAAGCAGGAGGGATTAATAGGGCAGGATGGAGACTCAAAGGATATTCCCAGGCAGTCATCAACTCATGGAAGGGACAGAAGGTCTCTTTTGGCTCTGCCTGTCATGTGGCTGGCAGTTTGTCTGAGGACACCAGGGAAATTCCTCTTTGTCCTGATAGTTATGCAGCCCTCAAAGAACACAGAAATTAACCTTTACTGCAGGCCACAAGTGTCCTTGAAAGCTTTTTGGATAACCAAGTAGTCATGTTCCTGCGTTCTTCTGACTTTAAATTATTGAAGTGGAAAAGCATATGACTACAATTTTTGGTCTTAGTACTAAAATAATTGTTGAAATATGTAGCAGCTAAATGCACTAAATAGCTCACTATATAGCTGATCCTACAGTCCTTGAGGGTTGGAGTAGAACAAGACTAGGGAGTTTAACTTTTTTTACTAGCAGACAACCACTAAGGAGAGATAGAGGAAAATACATAATGGTATGAGCTGGAATTTTGTACTCAGCCAGCATTCTGCAGGTTTTCTGGTAAGGAGTAAGAAGCACCTCCTTTTAAGTTAGCCTGTAAAGTGATACTTATTTTACACTTCTATGCTGTTTCAGCCAGAAGTACAAATACCTTGCTCAGCACAAAACTAAGATGATGAGCATATGTTTTCTTGAAGTGGGTAGAAAGGGATTAGAATATGATTAGGGATTTATTGTTGAGAGGGATTAAGCAACAGGTGTTTTTTAAGGTCACATCTTTGAATTGCAGACTTGCTATTCCAGAGAATTTGATATCTGAACTTCCCCTACACTGGAAAAATTTCTTGGGAAACCTTTGCTTCTTAAGGCACAGGAAAAAAATCTTAAGCATAGTTCCATGCTCCATTATGATCTCAAATGCTACAGCTAGGTTTTCCAAGATCTCCTTTTACCTTCTTGCTTGTTCTTCCATCTTGCATTTAAAGAAAATTGTTTAAGTCCTAATTTAAAGGACAGTGCTTTAAAAACACAGCTTAAAAGTGGCGTCACTAAGTCATCTTCTCTGGTTCAGTTCTGGGGTCCTGTGACTTGCAAAGTGCTGTCAGTCATCTTTCTTTGGGAGGATACTCTGTCATGTGGGGGCAGAAGAAAAGAAACAACTCTATAAAGATACTTGATGCCTTCATAGTATCTTTTAGTTTGGAAAATATCTCTAAGATCAAGTTCAGCCATTAACCTAACATTGCCAGCTCCACCATTGAACTGAAGAAGGTTGGTTAAACATTCAGCGTCTCACTGAAAAAGGAGTGCAAAGCTTTGTAATATATTTTACTAAAACTAGCTGAAGCAACTTGTTTTATTCACAGTTCTGTGTTAATTGTAACAATGTTACACCTGACCTTTATCCTGGAGTTTAAACATACATAATTAAGTTTCTGGGAACTGCAGAAGGTCAGAGCTTTGTAGCGAGCGATTCTATTCCCCTCCTACTTCTTTTACCTCTCCTTTCTTCAGATGTGGGCCAGGCTGTCCTGATCTCTTAACCATGGCTTTCTGTAATGTGGCATTTACAAATTGTTGGGAAATTGTCATGAAATCTCATCTGCCTGTACCTTACATGTTGTCTGGCCTTGTAGCATAACTATACTACACAATCATATATGTTTGGTATTTTTACATCTGTTTGGGGATTGTTGTGTTTTTTGAGAAGTAGTATAATATTACAAGCTATATTCAGAACAGTTGGAGATAATCCTCTCCCGATTTGCCATTTTACTGGTCCTTATGTCATTCCCTGCAAGATTAGTTGCTGCTTTTGCATCCTGATTAACTGCTAATAGACTTTTTCCAGTCATTTAACACTCTTGCCTTCTGCATTTAGTAGTAACCTCTGTCTTGCAGTCTAGTGCCATTGCAGTAAATCTAGTTATGTTGTTTCTTTACTGACAGCAAGAGCTTATTGAACTCCTGCCCTGTAGAATCATTCAGTACCTGTTACTGCTGTTTTTATGTGCTGAATAGATTTTTATGAGGGAAAGAATGAACGTTTATCAGGTTAATGCTGATTGCTTTATAAGAATAATCTGCAGCCTTTTGCCTTTAAAACCTCAGATTAATTCCAGCTCTAATATAAATGGAAGTTAAATTATAAGTCTTAAATTTAATTTAGTCATTAGGGCCTTTCGTAATCCAAGGGATGGCTTGCAGGCAGCTATAATGTGCATCCACAGTAGCTCTTAGTCCAAGTGGGTTTAGGCCTGGAAAGGGTCAGGTCTAAAATACCCTCCTGTTGAACCAGAAGATCTGTCCAATCCTGTGTTGAGTAAGAAAACCTGTGGAGCAATTTGGTTAAAACAGCAGAATGAGTGCCCCAATTAAGTTTGCTGGTGTGATAACACGATTCTAATTGAGGCTTAAGTGTGTTTATTATAGAGGTTACAGGAGTGCATCAAAGCATGGAGACTCTTGTACACAAAGGACTCTGTTAACACCTACAAGTAACTTTCAATGCATCTTAAACAATGCTTTTTGTTTTTTTCCTTAGATCAACGTTCGAGTTGTTACTATGGATGCAGAGCTGGAGTTTGCCATCCAGCCAAACACTACAGGCAAACAGCTGTTTGACCAGGTCAGTGAAGGGCTCCTGTGGGCTCTTGTTGTTTAATTCTGGAGTATGTTTTGGACTATAATGTTTTCTTAAGACTGGATTCCAAACCTATCTTTCTTCTCTCTACCTCCTAATCAAACGGCCCCAGTCTGAACTAAGATCTCTAAATTCCATCACAGTAAAAGAAAAAAGCAAAAACCCTTGCAGGTATGTTATGTTCCAGTGAAACCTGTCTTCCTAGCGTGTTGGATGATGAACTGTCACAAGGGATCTAAAATATTTAGACAGCATAGCTAGCATGTAAAAATGTACCTCTTGCTTTGAAATATTGCTTAGCTCTTGCATACTTCTTAACTTCTAAAGTTGAAATGTTGCTCTTGTGCATAAAACTGTTCAGAATCAGGTCTTCAGGTGGCTGGTGAGGGCGTTGGTGTGGCATTCATTCAAATGCTGGGTTGGAGTTAGCACAGGTGTTTGAGTTTGTCAAAATACTGGAAAATCAGAAGAGTTTGTGATCTCTGTGCAGCATTTACAGACAGCATGCCTTGCAAGAAGCCCCTGTGCAGCAGGATGGAGCAGAGATTAGTGCAGGGATCCCTGCCTTCAGGGATTCCAGGGAAGTGGAGAGCTTGAGTGGCCAAGACTGTCCTCCTGAACTGTTATTCTTCCCATTACTGCTTTAACAATATTCAGGTCTGTTTGAAGATGGACTTGCAAAGATCAGATAAAGACAACTAAAACAAACTGTGTGCTATTTGTGAAACTTTGTTATTATCGACTTCAGTAGCTTCCTGTTATAAAACTGAAGCAAGGCCTAGATTTTAGCATTAAAAAAATTACTTACTGCTCTGCAACTCAAAAAAAAGAAAATAATTGCTTCCAGCCATTTCTGCTGTAGACCTGAAAAATAAGAATTGGTCTATGCAGACTTCAGTCACACATTTTAACATGTTTACAAACTGTTATTTATACTTCTTCCCTTGTACCCACTAACCTTGGTAGCTAAGGGTGGTTATACTTGAGTAGCTACTGCTACTCAAGTAGGCAGTATTGGCTAAACAACATCCATTCCTTCTGGGGTATTGTTGGTACAATTCTTGTTTCAGTGAGTTAACCAGAACTTACTAGGCCTTATGACAATTGTGCATTGAGAAGTACTTAAAAGGAAAATCCAGAAAAAAAAACCCAAACAAACAACCCACAAATCAGTTAAAAAATAAACAAAATTCGAAACCCCCAACAAACAAACAGGAAAAAAGCTTTTAGTGAGTTCTTGAAAGGAATGAAAGAAGGAAATCAAATACTAATCACTGCTTCACAGTACAAAGCTGAGTACTCCAGCTTGTGTTTAGCATTAAATCTAACTTTAATTCCTTTTGATTACTACTGGTGTGGGATAAACATCAAGTATTCATTGAACACAAAGGCCAAGGGTTCAACCCCCATATGGTTAATTCATTTTAGAGTTGAGCTTGATGATCCTTGTTGGTCCCTTCCCTCAGAATATTCTATGATTCTTTGACTGGAGATTTGCTGAAGCGCATTTGAAACCTGCATTTTTATGGCAGCAGTACCTGCTGCTTGATCTTCCAGAGGAGAGTCACCGAGTTGATTAGGGTGATGGACCGCCTCTCCTGTGAGAAAAGGCTGAGAATTGGGATTATTCAGCCTGGAGAAGAGAAGGCTTTGGGGTGACCTAACTGCAGCCTTCCAGTACCTGAAAGGAACCCTAAAAAAAGTTGGAGAGAGACTATTTACAAGGACATATAGTGACAGGGCAAGGGGAAATGGATTTAAACTGAAAGAAGCATCTTTACATTAGATATAAGGAAGAAATTCTTTACTGTGATGGTGGTGAAGCACTGGAACAGGTTGTCCAGAGAAGCTGTGGCGCCCTGACCCTGGAAGTGTTTAAGGCCTGCTTGGATGGAACTCTGAGCAATCTGGTCTAGTGGAAGGTGTCCCTGTGCATGGCAGGTGGGTGGAACTAGGTGATCTTTAAGGTCCCTTTCAACCCAGGCCATTCTATGATTCTATGATTCCATTCACGCTGATCACCATGGCATCAGAGTAACTTCTTCCCCCAGCCCTTTCACGTTGATCCAAAACAGAGAAATTGGATTTTATCTCCATCAGTATGAAAATCCAAATTACTGAAAGCCAGGTTTTTAAAAGCAATGCTTTGGATTAGACTGTAAGTATGTCCTTATGACAAGCATTGAACAAGGACTTCCCTCCTCTGTGTATATTAACTAACGCTTACATCTGTTCAGAGTCAGGGTCATCTCTGGCAGAAGGGAAACTACTTTCTCTGCTTTCAGCTGAGAAGTTCAAAATCCTGAGAACATGGAAAAGGCAGGACGTTTCAGACTCAAGATACTTCTATTTTAGCTTGCTGTCTGGTTACTTAGAGATTTCTGAAGAATGATTAGTGCACTATTGGGATAGACCTACTCCTCATGGAGATTTGCTCCTTAGATCCAGTGGCACGGGTTTAAAACCTGTGATTGGAAATTCTTATCTGTATTTCATACCTTGTTGGGGGATACTTCTGCATATCAAGGGAAAGCTGAGGTAGAATTGAGCAGCACAAAACCAGAAAAGGTGAAGACCATACATTCTCTCTTCAGTTCTGTTGAGCAAGCCTTTCACTAGGCCCTTATCTCGGGTGGAGTTTACACTCAGATAAAGCCTGAGGAGGCAACAGGTTTTCACAGGTATGGGGAGTGGCCCAACTGGGACTGCACAACCACTGTGGGGGTTTTGAAGAGGCAAGCTATTTTTAAAAACTACAAGATGATTTCTTGGCCTGGTTGTCAGAAACCAGAGCTAGGCTTTGCTAGCATGTTTGTGTCCTGCATGTAAGGTGTTCTATAGCTCCCTTTACAGGAGAGGGAAAATAAGGAAACCTGCGAATATTAAGTTCCTCTCCACTCAAGCCGGTCCTGTGCAGAGTTTATTCTGCAGTGAGGTCTGAGGCATCCCAAGAACAACACAGTGGGCTCTGCAGCTGGCTGGAGTATCTCCAGTAGTCATGTGCCCTCCTAACCATGCATAAAAAAAATTCAAACGGAGGAGGGTGTAACTGGCATTCTCTGCAAGTGAATGCATAACTGGATGGAGTGGGAAGGCTCAAGATTTGTGGCTTCGTGCATTTGAGGAAGCAGAGGAGGTGTCTCTCATCTTGTATATAATGCCTCGTTTCTTATTTCTTCCTTGTTTTGCCATGGAGGAAGTTTACAGAGCATTTCCCAGTACAGGCCAAAACCTTCTTTGTTCTTTGTATTGAAACTCAAACAATCAAATTATTAAGTTTAGCTTAATACTTTCTCCTTCCTTGCTCTTTAGGTTTTGGGAAGAATTTGAGGGGTCATGATTTCTGAAAGCTTTCTAACTCTAATTATAGGAAGTGTACTTTTTCTCTTGTAAGAGACATTCAGAGATAATGACCTGATAACTGCTTGATTTATGTAACTTTTTATTTTAACAAAGTTGCAACATTCTTTTGTGCAACAGGAAGTACCACACTCTACATAGCCCTGGTTTCCTGTTAGACTTCATAAAAATACATCCAGCTGTCAGAAAACTTGTCTCCCATGATGAAACAAGCCACTTTGAGGGAAGAGGGAAAAGGAATTTTAGTCAAGTAAAAGCTGAATTATTTACAGAGCCCAGCTCTTCTTTTAAAAGGACGTGGGGTTTGGCTTTTTTTGCTTGTTTGGATTGGTGGGTTTTATTGTCTTTCTGATAAACTCTAGTTAGTCTTAGGTAACATGACATTGTTTTTCTCAAGTCTGCTCTCCAGCCAGAGTGTCTCCAGCAACACCGTAAACGTGGAGGTGAAACAGATCCTTGGTTGAGGTCTTACACTTGTTGAAGCACATGTAACTACACATTCCCAAGTCTGTCACACTTCCCTAACTTACTCAGCGGTTTTAAATTCTTCTTGCCTTCCACTCAGTTGAGCTCCCTGTAGTGATGCCTACATCAGTTTTTGAGGGGCTACTCTGCAAATAACATAATGGAAGTGATCCAGCTATGTACAGTAGATCTTTGCAGGCTTTGGCTGTGTCTAGAGCACAGCTTTACAGGTAGATGAGCTGGCAGCCAAGCACTTGGCTATAAGAACAAGCTGTCAAGAGTAGGTGAAGGTCAGGAACTTGTTGGCTCTGTTCTCCACTGAGGCAATGTAACATGTCCAAACAGGACTGCTCTTCTAGTAAGTGCACCATCCAGTCAATGACTGGTGTTTCTGTGTCTTTCAGCTGGTTAGTATTTACAATATATGAAATGAAACTTGTACTAATGTGGGGGTATCAACTTTTTTTGTCCTTCATGAACTCAGCCTTTTGGGGAATTAAAAAAAAAAATAACCTTGACTGAGAATACTTGCATCTTATTTTAACTCTCAGAGTCTCACAGGAGGGGTATGAAGCACCCCTCAATTGCTTCTTCTAGAAGGAATAGTCTCTGCTGACTGGCAGAGAAGGTCACTTGAGCCATTAGTACTGCTAACTAGTTCTAGTTAGTACTAATACCATTAGAGACCATCCCACCAAAAACTTTGGTGGCATAACTCATCTGCTTCACCAAGTACAATTTTAAGATGAGTCAGTAGATAAAAAGCAAGCAGAAGCCCCACCTGCTGCCAGTGTGTCAGTCTAGCAGTTGGTGGCCTGTCACCTGCTGTTTGTCTCACCTGCTTTCCCCAAGATCATCATCTTCTAGAAACTGGGTGGGACAAGTATCTTAGCCTAGGCTGTCATCATCATCTACATATGGCAGCTGTGTATCCTTGTCTGCAAGGTGAAATTAAGAGAGAGGTGAGTAGGTTTTGGCTCTTGCCTGCACCCATCACAGGTGATGTGGGATAACTGGGCCTCAAGTGAAGTTTTTCCTGCAATAGCTTTTCCTTTTTTACCTTTCTGTTGCAGGTGGTTAAAACCATAGGCTTGCGAGAAGTGTGGTACTTTGGTCTTCAGTATGTGGACAACAAAGGGTTCCAAACTTGGCTGAAGCTTGATAAAAAGGTAACAGACTTTGGGCTAATTGCTGGCCAAAGGTTAAAGCTTGTATGTTTCCTGATGTGTTATTGGCTGCAACTTCATACACCTTGTGCCTGCTGCTGATTGTGCCCTAATTTTCATAATTCCAGGATTGTTTTTAGAGATAACATTGTGATCTCCATGGGTGAGGTGTGACATGGTAGAAGCCCTTTCACTCTCTGAGTTTCAGGAAGCATTTGCCACGTGTGCAGCAGCACCTGGATACTGTACTTTGTTGGGAGAAAGCAACTGCACTTTCTGTGGCTGGAGGAGCACCTGGCTGATGATGGGCTTAGGCCCTGCCTGTGCAGGATCAGTTGTGTCCTAATTGGAGAAGAGGCACTTCCAACCTGTGCAGCCAAGTGCTGATGCCTCTGATGTGCTCCTGTTTTTTGTGTTCCCAGCTATAAGGAGGGCATGAACTGCTTTTCTTGGCGGGGCAGTTGGTGAAACACACCTGTTTAATGTCAGGGGGCTGTTCTCCGTCAAACACACACACTACTGGGTGGGTTTGCCATCTGATACAGCACAGTAAATCATTCTCCAGTGACCAGTGTTTGCTGTACAAACAGGATTTAACTGGCTTAGTTGGAAAACATAATGCATTTCCCCCATGTTCTCTCCTATCAGTAAGCAGCCAGAATTAAGGAATTCCCCTAAAGAGTTGCCAGTCACTCACCTCTTATGGCAAATGCCCCAAATTCTTTTTTCTGTCTAAAAGCAATCTATTCTATTATTTGCAAAAACCACCTGCTCAGTTGTGGTGTCACCTCTGTCCTCAGGTTTCTGCTCAAGAAATCAGAAAGGAGAATCCCCTCCAGTTCAGATTCCGTGCCAAGTTCTTCCCAGAGGATGTGTCCGAAGAGCTGATTCAGGACATCACGCAGAAGCTGTTCTTCCTGCAGGTGAAGGAAGGGATCCTCAGTGATGAGATCTACTGTCCTCCTGAAACAGCAGTACTTCTTGGTTCCTATGCTGTGCAGGCCAAATTTGGAGATTACAACAAAGAGGTGCACAAGCCTGGATACCTCAATTCAGAGCGTCTGATCCCCCAAAGGTGAAGGAATTGGCTGATGCAGCCTCTTTTTTTTTTTTTGTAATTTGAATTCTATTTAAATGCAAAGAGTTTCAGTTAAAAGCATCTTTGGTTTTGGTTTTTTAAATTGAATTGCATATAATTGGGGTTTTCCCTTACTTTATTTCTATCTGTCATATTTGAGTATGTTTTTGCTTCTCCTTGGGTTGGTTACAGGGGAAATATGGTTTTGTATTCAGCTTTTTTTTCTTAAACACTGGTGCCATGCTGGTAACTGTGGCAGTATGAATGTTTCCTCTTTAAGAAGAAAAGAGCAGCATTAAGTCAAGAATATGTCATTCTTGAAGAAGGTTGGGTTGTGTGTCTCTAGTCCTAATGTACAGTCCTAAAAAGCTTGTATGTGGAAAGCATGTCTTGTGGCTTCACAGACCATCTCCACACAGGATCAGTGGATGTTATCAGACCAAAGGCTTCTGTTTACCCTTCCTGATGACACTGCAGCAATGTCTGATTCCAGGGATTGCACCAACTTTTGCTTTGCTGTAATCCCCTGGTGTCTACAGTATGTGTGTGATTTGTTTGCAGAGTTTGGCTTATACCCCTCATGTGTCTGGGCAGTGACCAGAAGGGATTTGCAGAGGGTTATTGCTCATTCTGAATTGCTCTGCTTCACTGAGAACATCTTTGGGCTGAGTAGGGTTTTCCTTTTGGCTCCAGTAAGGCTTCCACCAGGGTGGGAGTAAGACTACATCAAAGATCACTATCAGTGGGTATTGCAGAACCTCTAATCTTGCTGATATCTGTTTCCTTGTGTAGGGTGATGGACCAGCATAAGCTCTCCAGAGAGCAGTGGGAAGAACGGATCCAGGTGTGGCACGCTGAGCACAGTGGCATGCTCAAGTGAGTGTTTTGTGTTGGTCCTTGGGCTGATCACCTTGCTGCTTGTTTGATTACCTTAAGTTTGCATTTCTACAACATGGTTTTGTTAGTCTGTGGTTTAGACTCTGAGTTGCCTGTGTGAGCAATACACACTACTCCTGGTGTGTATTTTTTAGTTCAGTATTGGATCACATGGCAAAGCACAGTAGTGTATTTTGTGCTGGTGCTGAGAACAGTGTGGCTTACTGAAGATCTTGGACCTGTGCACGTTGTATTAGTGTCAGCTTTGAGGGGAAAAAGAGTAAAGGTGCTGTCAAACCTTACAGTCATTGAAGCATTTGCATTGACAGATGGGGAAAGCTCAGATCCTATACCTTTCCTACTCACTGTACCCTGAGACAAGGATGAGGGCTGAGAGAGGTGAATGTTGCTGATTTTCTTTCTGGAAGTACTAAGGATTGGTATATGGAAATATTCTCTGTGTGTGCTCGTAGATGCGGTATCATAACTTCTAAAGTGAATCCTAAATGGTGAATGTTCAGTTTTAACTTCTATGTTTCAAGTGAGGTTTAGGAAAATTTTTTTTTCTTCTGAGGTGTTTGTGTTTTCTGAGATAGAGTTGATGTTGGTTTCTCATTTATCTGATTTTTTTTCTTGTCTCAATCAGAGAAAATGCCATGCTGGAATACCTGAAGATTGCCCAAGACCTGGAGATGTATGGAATCAACTACTTTGAAATCAAGAATAAGAAAGGAACTGACCTTTGGTTGGGAGTTGATGCCTTGGGGCTCAACATCTATGAAAAGGATGATAAGTAAGGCTTTTGTTTTTGCCTCTGATCTTCCAATGAGGGTTGGTATGGGACATTTCTCATTTACAGAAATGCTTGTGTTCCAATTTCGGATCAGTAGGTGAAGCCAGGAAATGGGCTTTCACATCCCCTGTGCTTTCATGTCTTTCCTGAGCTGCTATCACTACCTGCTGTATAAAGAGAGATGTCAGTTGTACGATGCCATCTTCATAATCGTGCACAGTGGTGGGGCTGAATCCTGAACTGAGGAGTTTACCAGGCTTTTCCTTGAGTCAGGTCACCAGGTTTGCCATCAGTGGCCGCAACACGAGAACCTGGCTAGGCTAAGGTATCTGCAGACACCTAAGGAAACTCCTGTCCTGAAGTTAATGATGGATGTGTGTGTAGCTGCCCGGTTCTGAAAAAGGCAGATTATGGGGTGGACACAAAAGCAAAGCTGGGTGACACCCAGAACCCAGGGAGAGGCTAACCTATGTAGTTGCTGTGAACAAGGAATGAAATGAGGGCTTACTCAAGTACACACAGTTTTAATCAGCCCTTCTGGTAAAGGCAGAGCCATCATTAATTGGATAGTAGGTGGGAAATGATAGACTACATCTATAAATAAACATAATAAGAAGGTGAGAACAGCTGTGTCTAAGCCTGCTAGTCTCTTCTAATACTCTGCAACTGAAGGATTGAAGGGAGTTAAAATAGATATTTTTTAGATGGAGGATTGCTGTCTAGACTGCTTTCTTTTCCTCTCCCCAATGCTTCCAATCTTTGTTTCATGTCACTAATCTGTAACAGACTATCATTGAAATACAGAATGGATTTCACCTGTTCTACATCTTTGCCTCCAAAAAGGTTTGAATGCAACCCAAATATTAATTGGAACTCTCTGCATCTTCTGTTGATAAGGCAAAGAGAAAGGCAGTGTTTTCTGCAATGCTAATATGTGCTGTCACCCAGAAAACAAGGAGTGTCACTTGAAAGAAAACTAGTTTCGCTCATGTAATACTTCAGTCCTGAATGACTGGTCTTGCTATGTAACCATGGTCACACAAACAGGTTTTTCGAGCTGCAGAAATCAGAGTGTAGCCATTGACTGTGAAGGCCTATCGAGAGCGTTTGCAAAACAAATACAGTGCTGGAATAAACTGCTTATTTCTGCTGTAACTCGTGCCACTATATAATTAAGTCTTTCCAACAGATGTGGGACTAGAAAAATAGTAATGTGTATGGCACCTCTGGTTTGTAGGTGCAAAGTCTGGGGACTGAGGGCAAAGATGAAGAAGCAGAGATTTCATTGTTGGAGTGTAACACGAGGAAAATGAGGCTGTGCTGTAGGTGTGTGAGCCTCTATACTGCAGTGCATGTCAATATCCTGTTTCTGGGTATATTCAAGCTTTTTTTCCCCTGCATTGAAGGGAAGAATCTGCAGTAGAACTTACTAGGAGTGAATTGTTTTAGTTGTCTGTCATACTGTACTATCTAGGATTTAAGCACTTGTACTAATGTGATGGAGGCTGAAGTAATTAGTTAATCTTAGTCTAATCAAATCATTTTCTTTACAGTTCTTAATGTTACACACACACACACACGCACACACACACACTGTTGCATAATCTTGCAGTTGAGTTTGAGGTTAAGGAGTGGATAGTTCTGAAGAGGGTGAATTTTATTTTTGATGTCTGAATTTAAATGAAGCAAGGGGACTTTTTTTGTGCTTTTGACGTAGTAGCTTTCCATCTCTTTGACAATGAGGGAAATTCCTCCCAAAATTGCTCTTTTTTTCTTTAATCAATGTGCTCCAGAGAATTCTTACAGAATTTGAGTGGTCTGCTGTGATGATAAACATTTCTATAAGTGCTAAACATTAAATACTTGTGTCTTCAAAGAATTTGCCAGAATAATTGTGACAGAGGAACATTTGTTGGAGGGGTTGGAGAAGAACAAGAAGATTGTTTGTTGTCATTATTTTTTATGAAAGACACAATTATTACAATTCTTAATCATAAACATATATCTCTAGAGAATATACCCTCCCTTGCTAAGAGAAGAATAATAATGTGATATTAAATATATAAAAAAATATTTGGTTGGCTTAATTAAAGGACTTTATTATAGTCACATGCACAAGTCCTTGTGATGTTAGAACTTGCTGCAGAGCTGATCAGGTGTTTGAGGGTGAAGTATTGGAACGGCTCAGAAACATTTGATCTCATGACAAACTTTTTATATGCAAGACTCTGGAGAAATTAAGGCAGAGGAAAATCTCAAGTGTTTAGTGAGTCATACAGAAAAATTTCAAACAAATCAACAGACCTGGACTCCTCAGCAGCGAGGAAGAGCTGGGAGTTTGAATCCTGCCCTTTGCTTCACAGGGGAGCTTTTCACTAGTGGGAGCCACGTGGCACAGCTCATTGCATGAGCAGCAAGTAAAGTTCCGCTTGGTGACTCATGGGATGGGCTCAAAGAACAGTTTGTATGGAAGGAAAGAACAGGGCCTTTGTTACCAACCTTGCCTGTCATCTAGGGAGGAGATATCTGAAGGGAGGTTGTCAAGAGGATGGAGCCAGGCTCCTCTCAGTGCTGCTGAGCAATGGGGCAAGGAGCAGGCTCTGATGCACAGAAGTTCCACCTGAATGTGAGGAAGAACTTCTTTACTGTTCAGGTGACCATGCACTGGAACAGATTGCCCAGAGAGGCTGTAGAGTCTCCCTGCCTGGAGGTATTCAGGATGCAATCCTGTGCCATGTGCTCTGGGATGACCCTGTTAGAGCAGGGAGCTTGGACCAGATGATCCACTGTGGTCCCTTCCAACATGACCCATTCTGAGAAACAAAAGAAAATAAATCTTCTCCTACCAATGGTGCCTGCCCAGCACTTCAGAGAAGGCAGCATGGAGGTGACTGGGCTAGCTGTAACACAGCAGGGTGGGTTTGCCTGTGGGTGCTGTAAGGTGTGGGGAGCAGCTCAGTTACTTTGGCTCATGCCTCCCATGGTGTGTGAAAGGCCTGTGCAGGGAAGCACTGCACATAAAGTCTGCATGCTGTGGATTTTGGGAGCAGAGGTAAAAGAAATAAGCTTAAAAGCAGCTGAGCATGTGGCTTCAGTAGAGTCCATTCCTATTTACATAGCCAAAGGTCAGTAGGGTGATGAGAGTGAGAAGAGGCTCACTAAGAGAGGTTGCTGGGCTTCTTTTCCTGCTCCCTGTGGTATTCTGGTTCAATTACTGCCTTCTCTCTTTTGGGAAAGCTTTGTGAAGCATTGCATCCCACCAGGTCTGTGTGTTGGAAGCACTATGTGGGGAAAATGTTTATTGCATCATCCCTTAAAACAAGTTTTTCTTCTTTCCAGACTAACCCCCAAGATTGGGTTCCCCTGGAGCGAAATCAGAAATATCTCTTTCAATGACAAGAAGTTTGTTATAAAGCCTATTGACAAGAAGGCACCGGTAAGTATATGTAGAAGGGACTCCTGGATACTGTATATGAACAACTGATACTGTTTCATCTCAAAATAAAGTAGTCTTGGGAGAGGAGAAAGCCTCAGATATGCTAGATGCAAAATAAGCATTTGTATTTAGAGTGTATTTAGAGCTGCTGTTTTTTCTGTGCAGCATAAATGAAGGGCTGATAGTGATAGGTAATGTGGAAAAAGATAAGGATTTTACAACTGCAGAGTCCTTTTTTGTAGCAAACTGGGTAACTTCATGCTCAAATTTGAGATTCTTTGTTAGTTTGCTAGTTCTGTGAGTCCTCTCTGCATCTTTCAGTGCATGCAAGCTGATAGGTAAATTTCATTTTTGTTTTTTCATTTAAAAATACCAAAACATTAAAAAAACTACAGAAGTAGTTCAAATGCTACTGCAAAACCACATGGGTATATATGGCTTCCCATCCATTGCTGCCCACTTCCACTCTTCTGACAGAGTAAAATGTGGTGCTCATTGGCTTTCTTGAACAAGGTAAATTTCAGGGATATGACTTTGGTGGAGAGGTGAAATATAGCTCCATGTGAATGTTGCTTTTCAATACTTAAAAGTATGTTTTCAGATTTATTTTAGTGAGGAATTAGAAACTTACTTTGACCTGTTGAGAACGTAAGGTGGAATAACTGGTAGGGTGGGTGTCATTCTGTCAGTCTTGTGAAATTATTGGAGTAGTTGAGAAAGATCTCCTCTGCTCTTCCCCCACCCCAGTACATGGCCTTGGTGGATAAGTGCAGCCCAGAGAAATAATAAGCAGCCTGGCTTTGGCAAAGGATGATGGCTTATAAATATCTCTAACAGCAAAAGATCCTCCCAGTAATTTAAAGGATACTAATGCACTGTGTGCTGCAGGGATTGCTTCCTTCCTCCAGATAAGAACCTGGGGGAGAGGAGCTTTTTTCTGTAATGCTGTTAGGGAAAACAACAGAACTCCCCAGAGACAGAAAGCTGGTCTGTCAGGCATGCTTTTCTCAATAGAAGAGCCTTTTGCATGTGTTGTACTTAATTTCAAAACACAGATCACAGCTTGCCACCCACTCCTCAAAGAGTAAATCTGAGTTTGAAATGGAAGGCTTGCAAAAGGCTGGTACAGAAAGGTGTTAGCATTGAAAACCTCAGTTATGTTTTCTCTTTCCCTGTCAGTTATTATTTTCCCTCTGGCTGATAGTATGTTTAAAGCTATGCCTAAAATAAGAATTTACCTGGGCACTAATTTTGAGTATTCAGGAAGTTGTCTGGGTCTTTTTGTTTGCTTGTGTCTCCTTTTAAAAAGGCAGGCATCATAACTACAGCAAAATAGTCAGTCCACTCAAGTTGTAGGTTGGAAGGTCTCTTTTAATTTGGAGGATTTTATGTGCCTAAATTTACAGTAATGTAAAGGGCAGAGTCCTGGGGCACCTTGCCCAGAGTAAGCTTTTTAATTTTTGGGCTTTGTCTGCCCGTATACTCCAAGATCTTCAGCACATTATCTTTAAAATATCGAGGTGCAATTCTCCCAGTTGTGTGAGATCTGGGGTAGGCTGGGGATGAGGAAAGAAAGGAATTTTTTTATATTTGTATTTGAATGTTGAGTCCCTTGATTATGGCCTTAAATGACAAATGCAAGCACCGTCCATACCCTCAGTATTTACTTCCATGGAAGTGAGCTTTGCCTCAGCACAGGACCTGTTCATCTCAACGTGCAAAAACTGTTTGTTTTTACAATTACTTGTCAGAAGTAGGAGGGTGGATGAGCAGCTTACAGTCACAATTATCAGGATCAGACCTGTGAGCCTCGGAATGGCTCCAGCAGGATTTAGTGGGAGAGGACAGCACAGTGCCATGACTGCCTCTTCTGCAGCCAGTGTGCATTAGGGAAATGCTTTGGAGAAAATCAGTCTTTGCCAGCATACTCATCTTAATGCCACTTAGGGAGCTTTTAATTGCTTAGTTTTCCCAGAGGTAGCCACAGTTGTGCTTCTGAGCTCAGGCAATTAAAAACATGGTCACTGCTTCCATTCCTGGTTCCATCTCTTGCTAACAATCCATAGGAGAGTAATTCCAAGGAATGGGCACTGGTTTATGGTGGTAATGTGGCAGCTTGCCCACTATCCATGTAGTACACAGAAAAAGCACAAGGATGTTTATCCACTGTGTAAGTTTAGACTGTGTTGTAGATGTGTGTGGTTGTAGACTCAGAAAAATTATCAGGGAGGTAGTGAACTTGGGCCCTCTGTATCCCTTCCTTAGCTGGTTTTCTTCTAGAAGAGCTAGTCTAATTTATAATTTCTGTAAAAGTCTGATTATAGGACAGGTAATAAGAAATTTGGGAGTGTCCTTTTTTCTGAACCAGAAGTTTTAGAATATAGTTTGTTTTGTCATGGCCTGCAACCTGATGTGGTTGGTGGTTAAAAAACTAGTTTTCATTTGACAATCTTCTAACAGCCTAGGTCAGCTTAACTAGGAAATGCCATGGAATGGACAAGAATTATATTGAAAGGCATTTTTCTCTGAAAAAATATGTGGGGCCTTGAATGTTGATTCAGATAGACTGAGAAATTCTACAAATTTGTAGTTTGTGCTTTGTCTTTCAGTCACAGAACTGCAAACTGAAAAACTACTCAACACTAGAGGTCTGTGTGTTGCCCAGATGTTTACCTGCCAACCCAGAACCTTCTGCAACATCTAACAATCTCCATTTAAATGAGACTTCATCTATCTGGGATTTTCTCTAAAAGATGCTTTATCTAGAAGAGTAACTTGCACGTTCTATGTAGACTTTAAATGGAAAATATAAATCACAATAGTTTTGGCTTCAGATGATATTTGCAGTCCCTGCTGCTGTGTTTAAATGGTCTTGCATTTATGTCTGGATTAGAATTAAATTAGCAACAAGATATTCTGTCTGCAGTTAGCTGGGAGAAGAAAGAGTGTTTGGAATAAACTGACTGTGGAGTCTCTCTCCTAGGACTTTGTGTTTTATGCCCCTCGTCTGAGAATTAACAAGAGGATCCTGCAGCTCTGCATGGGCAACCATGAGCTGTACATGCGGCGCAGGAAGCCCGACACCATCGAGGTGCAGCAGATGAAAGCCCAGGCCCGGGAGGAGAAGCACCAGAAGCAACTGGAAAGGTGAGCTTGGATGCAGGCAGCTGGTGTGGCATGGCAGAAGTAAATGACACCCAGGTGCCAGGGTTCAGCAAGCAGCTGTAGCCCTGGGTGAGGCTCTGAGCCATCCCAGGCTCAGGAGGAGCCCGTGTGGTCCTGGAGCTCTGGAGTATGGGCAGGGACTTGGGGTGTCCTGCAGTGGGACTGCTTTACTCTTCCTGCTTGGCTCTGTGCCCACACAGGCAGCTGTCCTGGCTGCAGCCTCAGGAGCTGCCAGAAAATGTGCAAGTAAAGGCACAGCGGGCTCTGGTGTGGTGGTGTGCACCCAGAGAAGGGTTTTCCCGACTCTGGAATGTTTGCACCTGATTTATGGGCTGGGCCACGGGATGTTTGGGAGTAAGGGGAAGCCTTCACAGGGAGCACATATGTGTATACTGTAAAGAGAGAAGGAACTGGGAGGTCTCTTACAGGCAAGGAAAAAGGAATAGCAATTCTACCACTGGCTGCAGGTTGCTTATGATTCAAGAAATCATGCTGCTTTTCTCCTGCACTTGTGGATTGTTTGTCTCTGTTCTCTCAGTGCTCTTGTTTTCACACCTCCTTAACTTTCCATGTGGCAGAAGTAAGAAAGTTACATCTCTTCTGCCTTGCAGTACAAGTCTTTTTCCTCTCTGGGTCTAGCAGCTACTTGGTATTCTACATTTCTGTGGCAACCAAATAAAATACAAATACTTTTATGAAATGGGGTATCTTAAACAGAGCAAAAATTCTAAAGAGATGAAGGAACGGCCTATTTCTGTCTTCTGGCTCCTGTTTCGTGGCAGCCACTTTCCCACTGAGCTGCCTGGAGAGATTCCCAGCCAGCTTTCTTGTCTGGCAGTAGCTTGGGTCTGAAAGTGAGCTTCCAGCATGAAATGTGTTTCTAACAGGAAACAACTAGAAGATGAAAAGAAGAGGAGAGAGACAATTGAGAGAGAGAAAGAACAAATGCTGAGGGAGAAGGAGGAGCTGCTGGTGAGGCTACAAGAATATGAAGTGAAGACTCAGAAAGCAGAGAAAGGTAAAGTATTTGTCCTGGCTGAGCAGACTGTGTATTGTGCTCCACAGAGGGGGTGTATGGGTTGTTGCCCCGCCTTTCCTAAATCTGGTGACACTGGGATTGCTTGGCAAGACTTACTAATGTCTGTCTGCCAATACAGCTAAAGGTACAAATGTGCATCCAAAGGATGAAAGTAGCATAAAATCTGCAGATTTCATTTGGAAACTAAAGGGCAGGAACTCTGTTTTCCCCGGTTGCCAGGAGGATTTAAGTAGCACAGCCTCTTCCAGCAGTGAGCAAGAGTTCAGCCCTCAAGTATTTTACTCACTCCTAACAGAAAAAGTACTTTGGGAACAAGCCTTTCCAGTGAAATGAAAGCTTCTGTTTCAATGCACAGAAGAACACATCTGGTCCATGCAGCAAACTGTCAATTAACAGCAGCAGAGTCATGTCAGTGTTACAGACTTCAGTGCAAATATCTTGCAGAAGATTTAATTGCAATGTGCATCTGACTACTTCTGAATCCAGTTACTTGGTGTATTATGCAAATAATTACTTTGAGGAGCACAGTGAAGGGAGTATTGCAAGCTGGAATAAAGTCCTGTCATGACTTCTGCAGCCACCTAAGAGACTGAAGTTCCTTAGCTTTGACCAGACTTGTGGACTAACCACATTGATCTGTCTCTTTGCAGAGCTGTCAGATCAGATCCAAAGAGCCATTCAGCTGGAAGAGGAGAGGAAACGGGCCCAGGAGGAGGCAGAACGCCTGGAAGCTGAACGTTTGGCAGCTCTGCAGGCCAAGGAAGAGCTGGAGAGACAAACTATGGACCAGATAAAGAGTCAGGAACAGCTGGTAAGACTCAGTTATTTTGAGAACAAGATACACAGGCCCATTACTGTGCCCTTGAGTACGGCAAAGCCATCATATCCAGGGAAAAACAGTACTGGGCCATCATTGTGGCACTGGTTTATATCATAAGCAATCTAATTTTTAGTTCTTAGTTTCCTATTCAGTCTCTGTGAGAGTTAACAGTATTTTTTATTGTGTTTGGTTATTTGGTTGGGTTGGTGTTTTTTCTAAGAGTCCCTGTAATTCCTATGTTATTATTCAACAGGCTACAGAGCTTGCAGAGTATACAGCCAAGATAGCACTTCTTGAAGAGGCAAGGAAGCGTAAAGAGAGTGAGGTTGAAGAGTGGCAAATCAGAGTGAGTATCTGCTTTACCAGTTGCTCTAAAGTTTTGTGCTTAAGCAGCGCATACTGTGGTTCTTAGCCTGGTGTGACTTCTCAAACGTGTGGAAGAAAACATCTGTTCAGCAGTGAAAAAGACCAAACTTGTAATGAATGTGCAATTTATCTGCAAAAACACCTTTCTTCCAACAACCCTTCAGTCAAAAGTCAGAATGAAAACCTCTATAAAACCTAAAAATGTGATCATTGTCTTGGAGCCTTGGAGAGAGAGGGGCACATGAATAAATGATGCATGTAATCCATGATAAAATGTCTGAAAACATTACATCAGTCAAGAGAAGATGCTGCAAATGCAGCCACACTGCAGGTGTCTGTTTTGAGGGGCATGTGCTGTTGTCGGTGGCTTCCTGGTCCCCAGATCAGGAGCATTTAATAAACTGCTGCACCAAAACCACACAAGACTCAGAATGCTGATGCTCCCAGTGCACTGTAAGACACATGGGAGGGCAGAACCACTGCAGCAGCAGGGAAGGTGCCTACCTGGTGTGTAATTGCACTAAAAAACGCCAAACTCGATTCCCAAATTCTTGCTCTGTGGAACCAGTGTGTCTCCAGCCTACAGCTCTTCAAATGGAGAGCAGAATGACGATAACTGTAGCTTTCCATAGAACTTTTTCCTGGGTTGTTTTAGAGGAAGAATATTGTTTGTTCAGACCCCCTGCACATTACACAGTGGCTGATGATGATAGCATCCCTAGCAAAAAAAAGAAAAAAGTTCTCTAACAATGGAGTACCATCAGCTGCAGACATTTCATTCTCTCTTGCTTTTCATAGTAGACAGAAAAAACTAGGAAGATAAGCATTTAAGTGTTCATTAAGCTGATTTAAAGCAAGAAAGGCATTTAAAATATTTCCCACTCTCTTCCCGAAGGCCAGGGAAGCACAGGAGGATCTGGTAAAGACCAAGGAGGAGTTGCACCTGGTAATGACTGCTCCACCTCCACCCCCACCCCCTGTGTACGAGCCGGTGAATTACCACGTCCACGACAACCTGCACGATGAGGGCTCCGAGTACTCTGCCTACAGCGCCGAGTTCTCCAGCGAGGGCATCAGGAACGACCGCAACGAGGAGAAGCGCATCACCGAGGCCGAGAAGAACGCGCGCGTGCAGAGCCAGCTGAGGGTAAGGCACTGCTCGGAGGAGGCAGAGGAATTGAAACAGTGCTGGACAACAGGTCATTTCACCACTTGGTTAAACACACAAAGCACAACAGTTTCTCTTTGTTTACAGTTCCTATAGGAAGTTTGAAGTAAAGGCAAGGTATATAAAAATTACTCTCATTGCTCAAGCTTTGAGGTTGCTTAAATCATCCATAATGGTTTTGGAAAGGCTAGGTCGTATCCATGTCACTCCTCTATCCAAGCATTAACAACTCTCAGCTCTCCCCAGAGAACAGGACTGACAGAAACTGAGAGCTTCTCACAATAACCTGCATTTGTTGTTCTGTGTACTGCAGGCGCTGACAGATGAGCTGGCCCAGGCCCGGCACGAGGACAAGAGGACCCAGAACGACATCATTCACTCAGAGAACATGCGCCAGGGACGGGACAAGTACAAGACGCTGCGGCAGATCCGGCAGGGCAACACCAAGCAGAGAATCGATGAGTTTGAGGCAATGTAAAGATGCTCGTACGAAGAAGACAGGACTGTGGGAAAGGCAGATCTTAATGCTGTGTTCTTGTTTTGGGGTTTTTGTTGTATTGGTTTTTTGGTTTGTTTTTTTTTTCTCTGAGGAGGCGTCACTGTATGACACTTAAACAATGTTCTCTAAATCCAGAGGTGTTTGAATCTCCCCTTTATTCTGAACCTTCTGTGAAATTTGATATAGTTTGAAACTTATTGTACCACAGATCCTGGTAACTTGCTCATGCCTTTACTTAGTGCCAAAAGGCCTTATGTCACATCTCTCTTTAAGCAAGACAAATTTTAACAGGCCATGCTTTTATTTAAAGACTTGTGTCCTGTGCAGGTGCTGGATTCAGCCTGGTCTAAAAGATAAGCATCTGTGGGTGAATTTTGTGCCATATGTCTTTGTATTATTAGCTACAGTGTAAAGTGTAATAGCTGAGAAGACAGGCTGTGGAACTCAGGATTTTCATGCACCTGTCTGTGTGTCATACATCCACGCACAGGTGCCTGTAGATCCTGTTTTTTCCTTGGTCTTGATGCCCATGTTCCCCCTTCCCTGCCCCCCCACACAAAAGAACTGACAACACCTCAGAACTTCTTTGTGTAGAAATTAGGTATTTTCTAGTTGCTGTTCTCAACTGGAGAAATGGTGCAGTGATGGCTCAAAAGTGGCATAGGGACACTGATACCTTCTTCATGTAACAAGTAGCAAATACTCCTGGAATCTGCAACACCACTGTGTTTGCATTCCAGCTTCATTACTGATCAGTTGTAGTGTAGTATTTATAAATATATATATAAAACATGCAATATGTGAATTGCAGTACTAGCTAAAGGGAAATAGTTTTGCTCTGTATATTTTGTTACTTTTCAGATTTAATAAGACTTGCATCTGTAAAAATGCCTAAGCAAGACTGTAGTCTGATACAGTGCAGCTGATTATTTACTATAAAGCATTATTTGTAAAGATCATTTTTTTTACTTAATGAAAACTGTTATATGTACACATGATCCAATATATACAATTTTACTGCACCTATTTTTCTAACAAATTTTCTAATTTTTTTAAATGTTTGATTTAAAGTTTCAGACTCCAAAGATGAAGGGACTGCTTGTTTATATCACAGTTGTATTCTCTCTAGTAGAGAGCATTTCTGTGACCATCCTTCCCCCACTCTCCCCTTTTTTCCTTGAAAATCTGTTAGAAAGTGAGATACAGTATGTTGTCACCTCTTCATTTACAATATCTATGCTGCGTTATACTTGAGTTGAATCTTGTGTGGGGTTTTTTATTTGCAGCAGGAACTATCTAAATAAAAGATCTGCAAAGTAACAAAGGTGACGGAGTGGAGTGTTTCTTGTGTGGGGTGTATTTTGAATAAGTTGTGCTTCTGCTCTTTTAGTTCCTGAGCTTAGCTTATGAGTCCCAGTGGTTTTAAATCTCAAATCCTTAAAAGCCACACTGACCGAGAAAGGAAGGGGGAATACTTAAAGTAAGGACTTAAAGTATAACACAGGAACATAAGTTACAGTTGTACACAAGAAGTTCCTGCTGACTGTAAAGCTACACCCAAGACAAGGCAAACTGACACAGGAGTTTGGCCCTAAGCTTGTCCACATGAAGAAATGATAAACTTAGCTAAACTTTTGTCATGTGCTGTACACCCTACAGATGAGAGTTATTAATTCTGTCTTACAGTGGCAGCTGATAAGAAGGGACTCATTATACCCGCCCTTATTCTATTGGCTGTAGTCCCACCCTGCTACTGACAGGGAATTTATACATTTAACTTTCTAAGCACCAGGCTATAGCACACACTTGAGAGATGTGGCCACAGGCCAAAGCTTTTTAGGATCACGTGAAATAAAGTGGCAGTGTGGTTAATGCTGAAGCACAGAGGCATTAGCATCACCCATTTGCAGCTAGCAGACAAAGATAAACTGGTTTTACATTCTGTGGCTAAAACATCAATGTACGAGTGAAACAATGTAACTTTCTTGTCATAACAGTTATTTTCTCAGTAGTAGTCCTAGTTGTGATTTAAATAAAATAGTAACAGTTCTGCTAGGCCTGGAAATGGAAAGCTGCACATTGTCTGGCCCCTGTTGCTTTGACAGCGTAATGCATCTCAAACTGAGGCTGTCACTCCTGAAGAAACAATATTATCCTTGCACTCCAGCTAGAGACACAGGCTAAAGCCTTAACTTTTGAAGAAATAAAACATTCAGAATGTCACAGACGTTCAAATACATAATTCTATTCCCGCAAAAAACTGGAATAGGTGCTATTGCAGTGCACCTTTCCCAGAACTGAAGTGTATGTACCACTTCAGTTTAAAACATCGGACATGGGAAAGGAAAGGTTTTGTCTGATATCTCTCATGATTTAAAGTTTTCCTTATTTGAATGCAGTACAAGTGTGAAGTCCATCCATGTGTTTGGGTTGTGGAGCACTTCCTGCCATTGGAGCACTCCCTGAGAAGCAAGGTCCATAGAGCCAAAGAATTCCTCTGCAAGAAAGCAAAAGGAAAGATCAGAGTTACTTTTCACTTAGCCTTACCCAACTCCTGGCCAACCCTTTCACCCACTTCTACAGTAATTTCAGCTGCTCTGTAGCTCCTGGCACTAATTGCAATAAGTGGGATTTCTACTTTTGAACTATTATTTACATCCTGTTAAACTGGGAGCACTTTCTGAAGAGTGCAACCTGCAGCAAAGAAAAGGTTTTTGGCTGTATGACTAAAAGCAGAAGAGCAAGTGTGCCTGCTCTTAATAGCAGAATGGCACTAAGCCTCCTGCTTCAGTTCATTCCATGTTTAGGACTTGGATCACTTACAAGCAGATAGTCCCTGCTCTAGCAGAAAGGCAAATGCTGGCTAGGATAAGCAAAACAACTTCATGAGGAAGCCTGCATGACACTGAGCTACCATTAGTGATAATACTCCTGTAAACTGCATGCTGATACCAAAACAACATTTGACCCTCTCCTCTCAAATACTGAAACCCAGGGCACTTAACTCACTGGGAGAACAATTTTGAGCAGCCTTCAAGGGACAATGCTTCCCTGCTCAGCTACCAGTAAAACAGGGCCTATTTAGTGAGCAGAGGGTTTCTCAGACATTGCTCAGCCCTGAGAAGGAAAGCTCAGTCTTAGGTTAGAACAGAGCCCAAATCTTCAAACATCCAATAGCCCCTTTGGAGTAAGCTTCACCTCCTGTATTTCATTGACTGGATTGATTTGTGGATATAAAGTAATAAGCACAGACATGAGCAAGGTTGGAGTCTATGAGAGG
The DNA here is from genome assembly GCA_039654755.1 of Calcarius lapponicus. Taxonomy (NCBI): domain Eukaryota; kingdom Metazoa; phylum Chordata; class Aves; order Passeriformes; family Fringillidae; genus Calcarius; species Calcarius lapponicus. The sequence goes on from CM077465.1 coordinate 60,861,055, forward strand.
ATTAGTTCTGCTTCCTTTTGATGGGAAGCTATTTAAAGTAAGCCAATTCATAGTAAACAACTAAAGGAATAAGTAATTAAAAATATGTAGAGCTCTGTGTGAGTTAGAAACACACAATTTCTGTGCTTGTCTTAGCATGGCTCTGACCCATAAAAATCACCATGCTAAGAAATGGCTTTCCTGAAAATTTCCCCTAACAACCTTGATCTTCTGCACAGACCTGAAGAGAAGCACCTGTATCAATTCTTGCATGATCAGAGCCCAAGACTGAAAGTTGCTTAGGACAGAGGCTGGGACCTCATGCTAGGCACGTGAAAGCAGGTAATAAATAGCACAGTATCATTTATTATTGCTTGGGATGTAAACTAAATGCACTTTTCTCCAAATTACATTCAACTGTCAGTGACAGAGAACTTACTTGCACCAAGCTTGGCTCCTCCTAGGAATTGATCACTTGAGCTGAAAATTGACTTGTGCCAGACAGTCAGGTGTAGACATGATTGCTGTAGCTGAGCTGGGGTCACACCATCAAAGACAAACAAGTGTTTCCACTGTGGACAGGCTTCTTTCTTCAGGACAGGAGACTTTTGCTTTACCTCTGCTTGGTCTGGAAGGATAAGACAACTTCCCACCCCCCCCAAAAAAAAAAGTTCAGCAAGGTTACTGGTTTCTCAACCAGAAAACAGAGCATTTTGATAACCAAATAGAGGTTAGAGGGCTTAACTAGAGCTTGTTGGTTTGTCCTAAATAGCAAAAAAGTTCAGCCTTAGTGAAAGGCAGAAGAACATGGTGCTCTTGTTGCTCTTGTGTTGATTTTGGGAGCTGCAGCTTTTTCTGCCTGCCTTTAGTGCAGGTGCAAATAGGCTCTTGTAATCTGCTTTGACTCTGCTGTCACTAACTGCTGAAGGAGTCTTTGCTCCATGTGCTGGTACCCAACAGTGCCTCAAACCTAACTTTTGGGAGTTGAAATGCCCACCCATTTCACCAAAGGTGGGGGCCACAACAGGTGAAATGGCTTTATGAGATCTAAGTTCACCGCAGCATCGTCCTTCCAGTGGCATCTGATGCCTGACAGCAAGGAAGTAAAACAATCCCACATATAAGCTACTCAGCACACTGAAGAAAAATTCAGTTCCTTCGCTTTCAAAATGTCAAGAATGAAGAGAATAAAAGTTCTCAATGTATCCAGAGCAATACTTGATTCTGCAAAGGCACAGCTGAAACTGTGACAACAGCCTCTTTATTTGCCCCTTTTTTCCCATTACTACCCTGCAAACTGCTGCTGTTCTGCAGACACCCAAGTGTCACCATTTCTAGGAAGTTTGATTAAGAGTGTGGGCAATGCCACGTTCCCATGCCAGTCTCCTGCTGAAAACATATTAACATGTCCATTTGCATGGAACACATGTGACAGTCTCTATTTGAAGTGCTAGGTCTCAGACATACCCTTTAACAAAGGAGTTCAGCATTCCAGCAGATCTCAGCATGGGCAAGTTCTTGGCCCCAAATATCATAACCTGAAGCTGGCAGTTGAGAACTCCTTGGTCTTTGTTTCCTGAAAAAGGAGCACTTATCACATGAAATGCCCAGTTAGCTCAGCTCATAGCTTAAGATGCTGCTAAAAGCAAGCAGGGGAATGCCTAAGTGGCACTACTGAGATAAGGAGTCATAAGGCTGGATTAGGAACATTTCAAAGATTTGAATGTTTGTACAGTGAGTGATTCACACACAAAGCAAACCAAGCAGTGAGTAGCAGGCTGCTTTGTGATCCCTGTTCTAAAGACAAAGCTTTCTGTTGTGTTTGTGAAAAGCAAATACAGGGCAGTACACACAGAAGCATTTCTCTGGAACAGTCAGAAGCAGTGGAGAGAGCCAAAGCCATGGTGTGGTACTGCTCTACTCACAGCTCAAGGCACAGAGCAAACCCAAAATACAGGCATGCATAGGGAGGAGAACCAGAAGATACAGAGTTGGTAACTTTGGGGTCATTTGGAAAATAAAGGGAACAAAAATAACAAAGCAGTTAATTAGAGATTCCCATTGGTCTCTACCTGCTGTGGTCCTAACGCAGAGAGCACTACTGGAGCTCTGAATGTCCACACACCTCACTGAGGTCTAGGGAGCGAAGGAAAAGGAGGTTTCCTATCTCTCCCTCCCAAAGTGTTTATTTCACTCCAGCAGCAGGTGCTTGCTCTGACTTAGTGTACCTTACAAGTTTTCATTACTTGAAACTGAATCCTGACTATACATTTTGAACCTAACACCTTTCAAGTGAAACAATCTCCCTAAGGTGAGACCACTGGAGGAAGCCAAGGGTGCTGATCTGGTATCCTTGCAGATACTTCCCTTCCAAATTTTCCCAGATTGGCAGTCTCTGCCTTGGACAGCAGAACTGCTGTTTCACCTGTAGAATAACCTCTACTGGTAACATCATGGCAGGTACAAGTTTGGAAAACAGCTGGATGCATCATACTGCTGCCATTATAATGTACAACTTTTGCTGGCATTAAAAAGAACAAATATACACAGCTTGAAAATGTTTTGATTCTAAATAATCTAAAGATATAAAACACCACAAAGCACCATTTGCTGTAGCTGTTAAAAAACCCATACAGGAATATTACATGGACACTTTGCCAGTCCTTCATTGATGTCAATTCTTTTCTAGCCAAGGAATTCACTAAATCATTTATGTTGGAAAAGACCTCTAAGATCATTAGAGGATCTGTTAATTAGGATCTTGAGCAACTAAATCATTAGGCTCACAGAGCAACTGTTAAGCTGTTGTGCATGCCAAAACATTTTATACCTTCAGACTGGAGGTTCTGATACTGGGCTGGTACTGACAGCCTTGCAGACACGAGGAGTTCAGCACTGTACTGGATAAGATCTTCAGGCTTCTCAAGCTGAAGAAAGGGACACACAGAAGTCTGCATTACTGCAATCATTCTCACAGCTTATTCTCACATGCTATTTGTGTTTCCAACACATCTTGCTAATGGGCTGGATTGACAGCACCTTCCCCTCAACGATCTCATAGGGCTGATCTTTCTCACAGCTCTCACCACATCTTGCTCTTAAGGTACAATGAAGCACAAAAACTTGGAATCACCTTGGGTTTGAGTGGGTACCAGTCAAACTGCATTGAGTCCTCTTCAAAATTCCATGCTGCCAGGGGAATCACCACTTCCCCCAAAAACACCCTGTATTTGAGAGCTCCTGCATGCCACACAGAGATCTGAAGCTGCCGACTTCTCAGCTGGGAGTGTTCAATCTTGTACTAGAAAGACAAACATCATTTACAGAGCAGCGCACAGGATGAATGCAGCCCAAGCTCATGACCTGCTCCCAGGAAGCCCAGCCACAGCATGACTGAAGGCCTCTGGATGCAGACAGAGCCATGTTGTCTGACTGTGCTTTGCAATCTGACAAAAACCCAACTACCTATGTATTATACATGCTGAATAATGCTCATTCAAACAGGAAACAGCATTCCAGGAATACCTTGACCTGCCTTGCTAAAGTTTTTGATTATAAATTCAGAACTTTAAATAACTCTTGACCATTTTTGCTGGAGTTTTGTTTGGGTTTTTTTTTTTTTTTTCCTTTTTTGGTTGGGGGGGCTCTTGGGGGTTGTGGGGTTTGGGTTTGTTTGGGGTGGTTTTTTTCTGGTTGTTTTTTTGGGTTTTTTGTTTGCATGTTTCACTTATATACATATATATGTTTATATATTTTTTTTTCTGTTTACACTCCCAGCAGAATGTGGCTGCTCTGGAAGCCAGTTCAAGAAGAAGACACCTAATGATGGTTCTTAAATTCCCATTCTGGTCAGTGGACATCTGCTTAATGCAGTCAGCAGGGGCAAGGAAGTAATTCAGCTGATGACTAATGAAAGCCTTGATCCACTCTCCAAACATACTTTGAGCCATTGCTGGGTATCTAATACACCCCCGAGACTGCCAAACCCAGCCCACAGGTGACCTGCATGGAAAGCTGGGGGCAATGGCACAGGCAAGGAAATCAGTACCCATATTTAGGCTGCTGAATCACAAGCTGGGTGTGGGCTCTGTGGCTCATCACCCTGAGTCACCCTGGGCTCCAGTGACTCCCAAGAGCACTCACACAGCCCTCACACATGCAGCTACCTCCCAATGGCAGGTGCCTTAACCTGCAGCTGAATCCCACCCAGCTGGATGGCAGTGTCACAATGGAGCTCACCTGCAGTAGTGCTGCACACTTTTGACCATTTCTGCTACTCTGGATAAACTAGTAATTAAACTATTTTTAAATCATTCTAAGTGAACATCTTTAGAGTTTATGCAGCCAGGTCAGGCATGGCTCTCACTCTCCTTAATCACTTCTGCACTGGCATTGAAAAACTACTATAAAATTGGGACCAGTGATTTCAACTTTGGCCATTTTTTCTGCCAGTTTAAGCCTTATGGACAGGCTTTGGGCTGTGTAAGAACCACATACATTACAAAAATACTTTTATGTTATTATCAAACTTTTAACTATTGTCTTTACAAACATTTAGCTTGTTTCACTCACTATTGATTCTTGATGCTCACTCACACCAAGAGTTGGGGGTAACACTGAAACTTGTGTAGTTCAAGAAGCAACACAAGTTTGCCTTTCCACTAACTTTGTGTCTTATCTCTTCCAAGACAAGATATTACTGAAGAACTCATCATCTTACATCCTACTGCAGCTTGCCAAGGCACAAACACACAAAAATGGTTTACAGTGACCTGAGTACAGAAGGGGAGCTGGGAAAGCTGGGAACAACCAAACTAAGGCAGGCTCTCCTGGCTGGCAGTACTCAGCTTTGTATTTAATGAAGTGTCTGGGAAGTAAGAATAATGATTCCTGTTTCCTATGCACAATTCTAACAAGGATGCAAGAAGTAATACTGAAAGGGATTAAGCAGTTGAAATCATAACTACTCTTCTCTGCTGGGATAATTAATGTTTGAAATTAGACAGTACAAAGAAACAGCCTGGCATCAGTCACAGAGGGAAAAGGAAAGAGACTGTTTTGGAGATGGTGGATTTCAGCTGGCACACAGTTAAATGTAGAGAGACGCTTCCAGGGGCACTGACCAAAGAGGTATCACTTGAAAAGGATATTTGTGGAAAATTCCAACTGTTCTCCAATGCACCCAGTTTCTGAATGTACAAGAAAAAGCATCTATGGAAGACACTTTGCTTTTGAGACATGGTAAATCAGACCAATACTGGTATTCACTAAAAGTACTTTCTTGGACAAAGGCAGACTTCTCTAATGGTTTGCAATTTACTGTTGCAGCTCCAAAAGCAACTCTCTCTTATTTAGACTGAAAAACCATAATTTTTTAAACTCATTATTTTCAGTGACTCCTAAATTTGTCCCATCAGGTCAGTTCAGAATTTGCAGGATTGTACCATGGAAATGCACACTTAGCAGCATGGAATCCCATGCAAGCCATACCTTCAAAGTCTCATCAAACTCTGGATCCACTGTGCTCTTTTTGACAGCTGTCTTCCTCTTACTCCAAGGAGATTTATCAGGAAGTAAATAAACCTTCACATACCTTGGAGATAAAGATACATGGAAAGTGATCAGAAGGAGCAGGGAGGATCAAATTAAAAAAAAAAAAACACAATTAGATAAGAGGAGATTTTTCTTAATTCTTAAACAACTTTATTTACTTTGTAATTACAAATGGCAAAATAAATGGCAAAATATTATTTATATATTTTTTCAATAAAAGCAGATAGACTAAAAGGATCCTTGTGTACCATTCAACTACTGTGTTTCAATTCCATTGTAGTTGGGGAGGGATTAAGATCTGAATAGGAATCCTGTTGTCATACTCTTGGCCTCTGATAAAACAGCCCCTAAAGAAGTCACCTTGTCAGTTGTAGTGACAGCTTTATAATAAAAAAAGCCAGCATACTATGTGCTCAAAGAAAATAAACCTCAACTTTAGAATCACTGCTACTTGTCCCCCAACATTCATGAAGAAAAATCTCATCTTCACATCAGGTAAATAACACAGAATAACTCAGAGGTCTTACAAATGTTAATGATTTTAACAGCCACTAGAACAAAAATGGGAGATTGTCCTAACATTGATTCAAGAAAAATCAGCCCAAAAAAATTTCTGGAAGCTGAGCTGGACCAATATCAAGCACCAATGATTCATGCCCAAAGTTTCTCAAGTGTAGGTCAAGTGAACACTAATACTTAAATATTTCCCTTAATATCAGTTCAGTGGGCTGTATTTGCGTTATGGCTTCAAAACTAAAGACTTTCAGCAATAGAGAGTGCCTCTAGCCTGTCAGGGAAAGGAGCAGCTGTTTACACAATACAAAGCATTTTTAAACTGTACTTAAACATATTTCAGATATTATGATTTAAATGAATTTTAAAAGAGCCTCTTGATTAACTTACTGGGCAAATAAAATCAGCTGTATCTCATATCATCAATGCAGAACTTACACACATTCCCTATTTTTTCCAAATTGATCCATAGGTAAAGCTAGTTTTTAAAAATATACAGGTACTAAAAGATTTAGCCTCTTGCTCTGCGAGCCCAGATCATTTTAATTAAAACATAGCCAGCCAGACTTCAAACTAGCAAATAAGCTAAATAATTAATCAGGTTTTAAACATCAGTTAAAAGCCTGCTTTTCAGCAAGCATGTCAAATAAGTGTGCTGTACTTTTTCATCTGGCTTGGAAACCAACAGAAGTATATAAATATATACCCATAGAGAATATAATGTTTCTACACAGCACTTCCCACATTGCCTTTCAGGCTTCCTGCAACTGTTTGCCTGGCTTAATTACCAGGGGACTTAGAGAACCTTGACCCACTTCTGAAGTGCTCCAAACAGCCCTTCTCCACAGGCTGCTCTTCCAGCAAGGCACTGTTCATCACCAAGCTTGTCTTTATGAATATTCTCTGCAAGATCTGCACAAAATCCATTGTCCTTCTAGGTGAAGGTGACTGCAAGTCCACAATTCCAATGTGGGCCCTCAAATGCTCAAACACAGTGAGACAGCAGGGGCAAGAACAGGTAGTTAGAGACCCTACCTGGTGATTTTCTGTCAGTGGTTACCGCATGGTCAGAGAGGACTCTTTAGTGATAAACAGAGAAATCACTAAGGCTTAATTATCCAACCAATATTTTCTATGGCATGTTTTATACACAGAAATATCTACTTCTTCCTCTTACAATGGTGCATAATTATTAAACAGCTTTAGATTTTAGCAGCTGAAATGTTTCCAGAAGATGGAAGAAATGTTATCGCAGAAGATGGAAGCACCCAAGCAGTACAGCGACCACCCAGTGACCCACAATGGGTCAGCAGATGAATTAGAAACAGGACATCTCATGTTTCAGCCACAACTTAGGAATTAAAAACTGAACAGCTATTCCTGAGGCACAATGGTACTCACCAGCAACACACATACCCAACTGCCTGCTCACAAGCAGGGAAAGAGAATTCCTAGCAGAAAAAGGTCATAATGGAATAGGAACTGGTATGAAGCCTGTCTTGCAGTGCACATCTGTGCAAAGGATTGGTGTGTATGTTAGATGTTCTGAAGGTGCCAGTATTGCATACAAGCATATATCAATCCATTTCGCTCAGAACATGCATCAGTATTGTAAAAACCAGAATGTTTTCCTTGTTTCTTCTTCTCTACAGAAATACTTACGGGTTACACTTTTTCCTCTTCTCCTCTCCATAAGCCAGGTTCTTGCATCCCTTGATGCAGATTTCCAAGATGCAAGCTCTGAAGTTGTACTTTAAGGCAAACTCTATTTCTCCTGTGATGTTAGCCTTGCCAAAATTGCCAGACTCAGTGCAAGTGCTGCTAAGACTATACAAGCTCCCCTAAGAAAAGAAATGCTTTGTAAAAGCAGCTTCAGATCAAACAGGACAAAACATTTATTTCCCTCAGTAGTCGGTATTTTTACAGATATCACTGTAAAGCTACTGCAAATAATGAAATTTAGAGTAATCTGTATAAAACATTTCATTGCTTCCATAACATCCCTGAAAATCACAACTGTAATTGCAACTCTACTGCTTTGTCCTCGTCTCCTCAGTAAACTTTCTAGGCTTTAAGTAACTTCTGGATCTAGAAACTGTTTTCATATAAAACTGCTATGTTGCTTCCATGAGAAAAAGGGGCTAAGTATCTGAGAGTAAAAAAACCCTCTGAAATCTAAAAACATGAAAAAACCACATTGAATTAGACAGCTTTTAATACATTGCTCATAGTAGGGTACACTACCAAGACATTTGGTTCTACCATGTACTAGAGGAAATACCAAAGTGGCCTGTACATCCAGTAAATGCTTTACAAGATGTCCCAGTTCCATATAAAAATTATGTATTCTGCATTGCAGACCATTCAGGAGAGATTAAAACATTCATACTTCCAGATATTGTATGTAGGTGCAGAAAGATGTTCCCTAGCTGAGCTCAGCCACTTTGTTCTCCTTTCATTTACTTCCATCTTTGGGTCAAAGGTTTGGATGCTTTATATGTGTGGATGGACCATACAGAAAGAGCACTTTTGCCTAGCATTGACAGAAGGCAGGACACTGCAATGCAGGAACAGATCAATCCTTTGTGTGGCGCAGCCCAGCCACATAACTCTAGGGTGCTATTGCCTTCACTGTAACAAATTATCAACTCAGAACAGTTTGATCTCCACTCATTTATCATGATATTCTTTAAGGTGAGCCCTAGAAACTTTTTACACAGCATTTGTCACGAAGGCACCACTGTTGTGATCAGTTTCTCAGCAACACTGCCCTAGATTGCTAAGATATCTGTGTTAGATCACTCCTCCCCCCGAAAATAAACACCAACCCACACAGGACTGGTTGACCAAGGAGTTCTGCGTTGCACAACCCAGCAGCTACAAGTGCAAAGCAGTGTTTGCAAGATCATATCTCTCTGCTGTGGAGATGCTTTTCTTCCTTTGTACAGCATGCCAAATACTCATTTCACACCAAGGGATTTATTAAAGAGGCTATCTGCTCTCTCTTTTCAGCTCTAAGTAACACACACACATGTCAAAAGAAGGGTCAGAGTACTACTGACTGAGGAAGTCAAAAGAAGGGTAAGGACTGTTTTGACCCGATGCTTGTTACAAATAATGTTGCTCCCTTCACAAGAAGCATATCAGTGTAATCAGTCTAACTTGCAACTTTGTTCAGCTCTGCACTTTCATTCACTAACATATTTTTATTCACCAGACCAGAAAATGTTTATTTTCCACCAAAATCTAGTATGGCAATAGAATGCAAACAATTTTGTCCTAAGCTTATATGTCCCAAAACAAAATTATGTTAAAGTTCCTCATATATATTCCACAGAACACCCTATTTATTTAGGAAGGCTGGATAGGTGTTATGATTAATAATGTTTGGACTGAATATCACTACATATGTCTCCCACCTGATCAGGCATCCCACACATTTTATGTGGAAGTCACCACTTTAGGTTCAGTGACCAGGGACTTAGCAATGACTTAACATATTGTACTTCTGCTGGCATGGCTGGGAGCAATGCCATCTGATGTTCTGGAAGACGCATTTTTTATGGAGTGGCCTTCAACATCCAACAATTACCCATAAAGAGAAGTTTAATGGATTTTGACCTCCACATTTATAAGATAGCAGAAAATATTTCAGTTTTAAAACTGAGCTTTCTGTAGCCCAGCTCGGTTGTCGTTGGAATCACAAATGTAGCACAAAACTGTTTTCCATTTGTCAGCTTAACACCTCAGACTCCCCAGTGCAATGAACTACAAGAGAGTACCTATGTCCCTCTGTGTGTTTCTGCTCCTCTGTCAAGTGAGCAGCCTGGTTTAATTTTGAGTCCCTAAGTCATTTGAGTTCTCTTCTTTACAAGATCAGTCAGAAATTCTTTGGATACTTCACCTTGCTTAACCTCATCACTAATAGATAGACATTAGCTTCCACAGTTAATCACAGAGGCTTTAAAGCACTGTGCTGAATTCATTTATAACCAGCTTCCTTCTCTCTCATTTGCAGTATTCAAAATGCCATCCAACAGAGGACGAGTCAATGTCATCCCCTAAGCCTATGAACTGCTCCCCTGGCTTCCATCACTGTCAGTTTCCTCTTCATTCACTGGTATTCTGACATTTGAATTTCCACTGACATTTCCAATACCACAGTTCTGGCAGACTGACAAAACCCTTCTGGTAAATGAAACTTGAAGAGAAAAAGCCAGATACTAGGTGAGAAAGTACCACATTCATAATCCCAATTCTAATAATCAAATGGGAAGAATGTTAGCTGCATTTGCAAAATTCAGACGAAGTTATCATATCAATTATTCATTATCAGTGGATGATATATCCATCAATTATCCATTATTAATTTGTCTCATGCTTCAAAAGGTTCACAGTGTTACTATGAAGACTGTACCAAAAGCATCAATCTTTCATCAGATACAAACTCAAGTGAAATTCTTCCTTCATTTTGTAACATAATCCAAAATACACCAATATTCTGCACAAGCTCTTACATCTGTTCCCTTTAAACACCTTTTCTGTTGTGTTTCACCTCTAACTTACATGTTTTTTGCCATCACAGAAAACTATATCACTCGTGGGACTGGTTGTTATGTCTTCTTCTTCCTTGCAACTACTTTTGCTCTGAGTTTCACTGTCATTTTGGCCCCCAGTGATGAGCTGTTGCAAACTGGGGGTACTTTTCATCTGTAAGAAATTCAGAAAGTAATTTTTTTATCAATTTAAGAAAAATATCCTGATTCAAGAATGTTATCAGAAGAAAACTCAGTAAATACCTACAACTGACTGTGATTAAGGTCATGCAGGTGGCACAACTTCAAAGATAATGTAGCAACTTAATTTAAATGCTGATTTATAACTCTCAACCCAGTTAGTGGTACACTCATCATATTAATAATTTTTTTTTTTAAATCAACATACCACCAGCTAATCTAAGGTCACAACTGCAGCAATTACTAACAGCAGTCTACTAATAACACACCAAAAGTAGCAGTATATTAATAAAAGTCCTTATTAGGCCTTAACAAAACAGTAATTTTGGAAGAAAATATAATCTTGCCTCCAGGAAATTAAAAACTGTATTTTGCAATATGCATGACACATGCCCATATTTACCTATGCAAGAATAAACATAAGTTGAAAGAGATTTGAAAACAGAAACAGACTGACAAGTTCCCTTCTCTTTGTTTATAGAAAAAGTTTAAAATTCCAAGGTGTTCTTGACTTTGCTTTGACTAAGTCCATTCAGCTTTCCAATTTTCCCATGAAAACCCTGATAGTTTCTGAGTTACATATCCATATATATCAACCAAAGCTCCTTGAGATGTATCTTCAGCCACCCCGGTTACCAAGAACAACAGCTAATAGAATGAAGTGCTGAAATACAAATACATAGGGCTGGAAATATGCTCAAAATATTGGTGTTTGTGGCACACCACTTCCTGGGGATAATACAATCTATGAAAAGTATGTTGACACCTCAGTGGATAGGAAAAAAGCAAAATAAGAAATTTTACAAGGTTAGGATCTAAGAAAATAACTTATTTTAAAAAATTGTGTAACAGATTACCTGAAAGACTAAAAAGAATATAGTGTGACTGAATCAATAGCAAGGATTAGGACTTATTTGCACAAAGGAAACAGGAAATGTGAAAGAATCCCTCCTGCACAGCAGCAGACAGCACTAGAGAATGAGGACAAGAGGCAAGATAATTCAGTGAGATTACTTCTGAAAAAAACAAGTTGTGCAAAATCTTAACCAGTCTGCTGTTATTATAACACACAGAAATTGTGATGTCTATTAAGTGCCCTGCCTTAAGAACAGATGCAAGAATTAAGTTACCTCGTGAGAGGGAAACAGACAGAAAATGCATTCAGAATACAGTCTCAAAAAAAAACCAAAAAACCAAAACCAAAAAAAAACCCAAGTAAACCCAAAATAGTATTTCCTAGCAGAGAAAGTCTTCTGCTTTATAAAACCTGAAACACAAACGATTTTCACTTGCTAACCAAAACAAGGTGAATACACTGAATTTTAGCTTCTACTTGGATCAGAAAGACTTTGCTACTATGCAGTACAGAACATAAGAGACTGACAAGGCAACACAGCTTCCAGTGCTAAACTCAGCAGCAGGTCACACAAGCCCAGCCCTAATGTCTGCTGCTGTTGCCACAGGAGAGGTATCCCACAGCTACCTATGCACCACAAACAGCTCCTGCCTGCTTGTTCCCTCAGCGAGGCAGGGATAACTGCACTTCCCTTAGTAAACTTAGGTATTCTAAAGATGAGAGGCCCTCAAAATCAAGATTTTACACTGGCTGGTGCTTCTTGCCACTGGATTTGTTTTTTTCACTAATACTGAGTTTAAGTATAATCTCTTTCAATTTTAATCCGAAGGAATCAAGCTCTGCATGCATCACAAATTTAGAAAACAAACTTAAGAAACAGACAGTGTCCTCGAGGCTTCAATAGTGTCCCAGTCTTCAACACTGCACATTCAAACTTGTGGTTACAGTTACTACTTCACAGTCACTCCTTCGAGAAAATACAGATTCTAGGGGGGAAAGCCACTCTTCTGATTCATTCTCTGAAAACAAAAGTTCTTCTGGGGTGGAAATCATAGCAAGTAAGATTTTAACACTATATTTTCTTATAAATATAATTAGTTGTTTGGGAAGTGCAATATAAAACAGGTTCTGTCCCATAACTTAAGGCATAGTCCTAGTAAGGATGTAAACAGCTACCCTTTCTAAAGGAAAACAAAAATAATCAACATTACATCTCACAAAACTAAAGTTTTAGCTTAAATATAGTCCAGAGATCAAATTACTCAGAGAAATAGCACTCTGGCACAGAAACTTTGAAATCTACTTTCCAAAACCTGCAAGCAAACTGTGGACATAAGTGCTAAATTTTTAAATGGACAATTAAAAACCCACACAAATTATTTGGATTCTCCTACTAATTAATTTTTTAAGCCAAAGAATCCATATCCATCTTTTAAATGTGGCAGATTGATTGTGATCAGCATGCAGTGAAGCATAGTCTGAATTCACATTGCCTCCTACTGTGATGTTTTTCAATGCATTAGAGGGGCAGTGCTCTGTCTGTGGAATAAAGCTAATACTAAAGCGTGGCTTGTCACAATGAAAGCAGCACTCAGGTAACCAATAATTGTTGCCAATTCTATTGATAATTTAACTGCATACACAAATACCAGAACTAATTTCACAGAGTTCTCAGATGTTGTTGGGCCAATTCAACCTGCTCAGTCCATGCAATTTGACATCCTGTCTCTTCCATTTATCAGCACCTAACACTTCTGAGAAAAACCAAAAAGTGCACAAGGGAGCTGTGAGCAATGTGTGCCACAAGATCTGGCCCAAAGCAAGGGCTTTTCTCAGCATCTAATCCAGGCACTTAGCAAACCACACTGACCTCACTCAGACTAACAAGGCAATTCAGTAAGTAACCACCATGTGGAAAACTGGGTATGGACAAAGTTCAGTCACTTGAGAGCTGAAAGTGTACAAAACAAAATCTTCAGTGTAACTCTAAAACAGAAATGTGAGATCATCTTCAGCCCTGCACAATTTATAGGAAAACATTTGACTGGATTTTTCTCAAACTTCTCAAAAAAACACTGAAAATTAGAGACTGTAACCAAAGCAAAAGGAAAAGAGAGGTTGCATAGCAACTAACAGCTATGCTTTTTCCCTGACAAGTTAAAAAATGCTCAGAAAACATCAGGATTGGTCTGGGATGGTCATAGCTTGTCCTGTTTGGCAGCAAAAGGGGCAGGAAAAAGACAAGACAGAGCACCTCCCTGCAGTCTAACAATCACATAAGGCAGGTACCAATTCAACCTCAAGAGAATCTGTGAGCACCTGAGAGCAAAATGTCCCATCCTCACCATCCTTCCCTCCCTTGTTAAAAATCCCAGTCTAACATTTCAACTCTGGGCTGACATCAGTTGTGCAGAATCTCTGAAAAACCTTGTGAAGAATCAGAGTTCTGACCACAGTCAGTGAACATCAGCTACGCCCTGTTCATAAAATAAAACAAAAATTCCACTGTGCACATGATTGCTCTCACAAATGTATTTCACTCTGAGACAGCTCTTATAGTTAGAGACCATGTATAATAACATGGATACCCTGCTTGTAATGTTGATTGCAGTGTCAGACTGGCTCCTTCTTTGCTTTCTTCTTTCCACATTCTTCCCATAATCTGTGGTTAGGACACATCTGTCAGCCATATCATTCTGGGACTTTGATATTTCTGAAGATAGAATAAAGAGAAAAGTCACTATAACAAACCTTGCAAGCAGTCCTATAGATTTATAGACTGATTCTGTAGCTTTCAAACTGTCATCCTCTACCTTTAGCATTGATCTCCTAAGAGTTAGAAAGAGCTGAGAAGTGGTTGTCATAGTGTATATAATTATATTTTGCCTGCCTAAATCTTTCATGCTGTTTCAACTGGAAATTATACTCCTTGCTGCCTATCATTATAGCTGCTGCAAGGAATGGCGAGCCATCAAATACAGCTTCCTCTCAGAAGCAGCTACTATAGCTCCCATGTATAGTTTGATTTGTAAAGCTGTTTGGTTTGGTTCAGGATAAAAGCAAAATCATTACAACAACATAAAGCAACATGACAATGAGAAGTAGAGAGAAGATCATATTGGAAAATATTTAGAAATGTATCCCCAAATATGGATGAAAGGAGGGATGTTACATACTCCAGTCCCAAACCACATATTATTTTAAGAACCTGAATAGCCATCATTAACTTCAATAACATTATTCCTATGGATAAGCTTATGTCCATACTTGAGCATCTTGTTGAATTAGCCCTTCAGTAACATTTAGTTTATTGGCAAATAAATCTACAGGATGATTGAACATCTGATGCCCCACTTTTCACTTCTTATTCCTCAGTGTACACTCAGAATTTTGCTTAAAGGGAAGGGCAGCACTCATCCATGACTTCTGAAGTCAAATACGAGCAGCCTTAACTGCAGATACTTTGTTGTCAGTCCCAGATAGACTCTCATGAAGAATTAAAAATTTATAAGTAGCACATGAAATAGCTATCATATGTTTAATTCATACAGAAGAAATAAACACTTCTCTCACAACATGAACCTCTGTGGAGAAACCTCAGACAGCAGACAATACCATATTATGGTATTCAAAAACAATGGCACTCAAGTGTGATTTTTAAAGACACTCTGGGTTAGTTTTGTTCTTAGCAGCAATCAGTCCTCAGATGTTTACTGTACTCTGTGTACACCATTAAGGCACCATGTGACCCATTCAAAGGCAGGCTCAATTAAGCCATCTCTGTAAACGAAACCAGGTTTTTAACATACACAATGAAATCAGAGATCATAAAATAGACTGGAATTGAGAGTTCTAATGGAATAGATACAATCTGAGTAGCTTGACCAGCAGTAGAGGCAGAAACACCAGCCTTGCCTCACACCCTCTTACAAGGAACAGGCTATTGTGTGAGAAAACACAAATGTTCAGTTTTCATATCTATTCCTCTTTTGGCTTCTCTACCCAAATATCATTTAAGACTGACACTCTCTCAAGTGCCAAGGGCAATTTTTCACTGCAAATAAAACTACAATCAGTAATTCATTTTCCATTCACCAAAAGGCCACCGTTGGATTACAATCCCCTCTTGCTGCCAAGGCCCCTGGAACAGGAGGATCACACAGGAGCAGACATACAATGGCAGCTTTGTGCTGCACGCGCCCGTCCCTCGTTCCCCCTGCGCTCAGACACGCACACACACTGCCTCCAGTGAGAGAGTCAGAGGCACAGTGAGCTTCCCCAGGTTCATTTACTGCAGCACACAAGAGCTGGGTGTATTCAATACCTCTGCAAACCAGGACACTTTTGTCTAGATAAGATAGAGAGTACTAACTTTAGATACTCTGATCAAAAACATTTATCAGCACAGTACCAGGTTTCATTGAGAAGCCATACTGTCTGAAAAAGCTGCTTTCTTAAGTCAAGAAAGCCAAATCTTTCTCTCTGTAACACTTCCTACACTTTTTAATTACTGACTTCAATTATTGCAACAGCCTGTTATT
This sequence comes from Calcarius lapponicus, assembly GCA_039654755.1. Taxonomy (NCBI): domain Eukaryota; kingdom Metazoa; phylum Chordata; class Aves; order Passeriformes; family Fringillidae; genus Calcarius; species Calcarius lapponicus. Next base: position 60,877,233 of record CM077465.1, read on the forward strand.
TTCTCCCAAATTAAACTGCTCTACGTTAACTGAGGATGAGAGCACCTGAGTGGGGTTTCACCTGTAGCTGAACTGAACTAACAGCTTGCTTCTATCTCCCTCTGGAATGCCTGCTCTGCTCTTCTCCATCCCTGATATGGCTGTTGATCACATGGACCAGCACTCTCTGTTGTACATGTTCCAACATATATTTTTCCTTGATCCCATTTAACTCACTAAAACAGCAGAAAAGTACCTATGTGTTTTGTCTAGGTTAATGTTCTGCCCTTTAAAAGAGCTAAACCAGTTTCCAGAGGGTTCCAGATGCTAATTATAGCAGCATAAGGCTCAAAACAGAGAGAAAAGAAAGATGTGAGTGGAGTAGGACCTTCCTTTTGGTACAGGGAATTAATAAATTAGTTTGCTACAGTCCTGACATCGCAGCAGTGTCAGGACTGCAGCAAGCGAATTTATTAATTTACCAGTAACTCTGGGATATAGCCAGGCTTCAAACAGAAAACTGAATAAATTACTTTGCATCCAGTTCTGTGCTGCCACTATTACTGTTTCCAGGATCTTACACTACTGTATGCTTTTCTTTAGGAGCAATTCACCACGTCTCTGCATAGCTTTCATACATGTTCCCACAGACGCAACATCAAATTTGCATAGTTCAAGGAGAATAGGTTTTTAAGATGAGTGGAAGAAGCTCAGGGAAAGACCAAACAAGAACTAAAAGAAGAGTTAGGGGAAAGGCAGAAAGGCACTGAAGACATATTTGTTCAGGTTTAATCTCACACGTGGGGTTGTGTAAATTGAAGCTAGTGAGAAAATACTACAGTTTGTTCAAATCCATGCACATTTGCAAGCCCCTGTAATCTTCTTAAGGCTCAGAAGTTGTTTTCCTCTGGTCACTGATGCCTTTAATTTGTTTTTCACAAAGGCTGACTGTCCTCAGTGCAGTTAGCCTTAGAAGTGTGCACACAGTCTGCATCCCTAGGAACAGCAGGCAGTGTAAGAGAATGGAGAGAACCAAAAGCATCAGAAGGGAACAGGAGTTGTTAGGACTGGAAAGCACTTAGAAATGTGCACTGAAAAATTCCACACAACTAGGCAGAGAAAAAGGAAGTCCTCATGAATACTGCCAGTGAATGAAAATGTTAAACTCCTGTTAAATGACAGACTCTTTAACCAGGTCAGCTGGGGTTCAGCCAGATAACCTGAAGATCAGAAATTGGTTATTACTCTAACATGAATTAAATATACTGCATCTGAACACCTGGTAAATGAAAAGAAAAATTACACAGTCTTTTCACATCTTTACATGAAAGGTGTTCTAGTTTGACATAATCAGTTTATTTAACAACTGGCAGAATACTTAAGGAAAGTTAGATTTCTTGTATTATTTTTCAGGTTGGCACAACCTTGGCATTAATAGTTTCAGCCATTACTTGATAGCCTTTTTTATAACAACTTCTTGGCCAACACTGTGGCCAAAAAATCAAAACATTTGACTACATTATCCTGGAATGACAAGACAGTGAAAACTACTTACTTTTTATATGTGTTGTGAGAGACAAAAACAAGTTTTCCACAGATTTATTAAACCTTTTTGACTCTCCAAGTTCCTGCAAATGGGAGATGCAAAGAGTAAGAAAACAAAGAAGATTCGTAATTTTAAAGTTCCCATGACTACATATCTACAGACCTCATGACAATCAGATGGTAAAGCTGCAGCCCTTTGCTCACCTCTGTAGACAAATACATCTGAGGACATACATTGAATCAGTTGGAAAACTATCACACTAATGGACAAAGATGGAAAGTAATCTTTTCAGTTCCATGGTCTTTCACATATAAGCAGAACTCCCCACAGAAAGATCACATCATAAATGCATAAATACAGCTAATTACATCACTGATTTGTGGTAAGGTATTTAATACTTTTATCTATTGCAGAACAAAGAGTTTTCATGAAATTCTAGGTAAGTACATAAGAATGCTTACAGAACTGCAATGGGCTTCAAAACCAGGGCCTGAGGATCCAGTCCAAAATTAAATGAAACAGTAATTTAGTGTAATTTCTGTGAGTTTCAAGCCATGTTCTACTATTCTACCCACTAGAAACTGGTATGCAAAGGCAGCCATCAAATTCACTGTTTCTCACTCAGTAAGGAAAGTGACACATGACTACTGAATGTCACAGGAACACAGGATCCTTCAGGTTTGAGTGGAACTCGGATCTCAGTCCAGTCTTCCTGTGATGAGGCACCAAAACCAGATGCAACATTTTAATCTCCAGTAGTGTGGTTAACCACTTCCCTCAAAAACTGAAAAATAATTGAAAACAGCCCTCATAGCCTCTAAACTTTCTCTCCCAGCACCCATGCAGCATAAAAATAATGACAAAGTAGCAAAAGGCTGCACTTATATTGCAGAGGGATGTTACAGCAGTTATTTACATTTCTGTGGCTGACCTTTTCATATGAATGACACCCTAAGGGGTGCACTTATACGTGTATTTTGCAGATACATACATTACCCATCACATTGGTTCCTGCTGGTGATTCTGTGAAAGGAGGTGGAGTTGGAGGTACGACAGAAATTTTACTGGAAATTTAAGAGATAAACAGTGCGACAATTAATATATGATGCCAACAGATGAATAAATAAACCATGTCCATGCACAGTATCTTCATTACCCATGTTTCCTGCACTCTGTAAAAGTCTGGGTCAACATCCTGTGACTGTAAGAGTTGCAACACAGTTTTATTGCCTGTTCTTAGGAATTAGGACTACCTTTCTACCTTCTCAATCTTGGGGTGCTCCAGGTAAAATTATTAAATTAGAACTATCAAGAAGACCAAATTTAGGATAAGCTCCCAAGACTTCTATATAGCTAGCAGTATCACAATCCTGAATTCTACAACGCAATTGCTGTAAAACGCACCCCATGTCTTGTTCAGAGATATTTTCAAAAGGCAGTCATCTTTATTTACAATACTAAAAGGATCCTTCCTTGCCTGGCTTCAGAGCTGTTAAAGACCCTTTAAACATTCCTGCCATTCCATCTGTGGTAAATAGTCCTGGTCTGTGAAAAAAAATCTGCCTGATTCTGTTATCACAGCACAATCACAGATCCTAAGGTAGCTGGTGAACTTCCTTCTTGAGTCTTTTTAAATTTTTATCACATTTAGGTAAGAGCAAGTCTTGCTTAGGATCTTATCCAGCTGAATATAAGTTTCTTTCTTATGCAGCTGTGCCTTGCCAGACAATTACAATAAATTGAGAACATCTCTTCATATCTGATTTTACACAGGGCTTTTGGGGTTTTTCTCATTGGTTTGAAATTTGGTAGTAGTTGTTTTTGTTGCTGTTTGGTGTTGTAGTTTTTGGTTCCGTTTACTTTAAGGCAGAGGCCTCCTTTCATAACATAATAAGCAGACTGGTACTTCATAATATATCACAGAAAATAAGTTAAGTATGGTCATGTATTGGCCTCTAGTCAAAGTATTTATTCACAGTAAACTACATTTTAATTTTTTTTTAAGTTTGCTAAGTGAAAGTGTCTAACTTCTTGTCTACTATTTATTGTAAAACTATAATATCAGCAATATCTCCCATTAAACAAATAATGATGCTGTTATGACACCTAGAAAATAACTTTCATTTACAAAAATTTAAAAGTATTTTGCAAATTTAACAGATAATTGTATAAATAGTTATGCAAAAAATATAAGCAGATAAAACAAAGATAATGCACATCCCTTCATTTCAAGGAAGATACAACAGAGAGTAAGTACCATGTTTGGAGTAATAGTATGCAAGACCTATTCTGTGGATTGCTGACAGCTAAAAGCAAAATCTTTTCTATGCTCTTATCATTTGAACTCCAAAAGTATTGATTCTTTTTCATAATAAAGGAATACAAACTACAGTTGGTTTATAACAAAACATATCACCCATACAAATTCGCAGTGTCCCAGGACTGTTTGTCCTTTTAGGAGTCTTACCTCAGATTCTGGTAAGATTCCAAGAGCTTTGCACCAACTGTTTCATGTCTGCCTATGAAGGAGGGGAAAAAAAAGTCAGATCATTTAGAAGCAACATCAGTTATTTATGCCTGTATAACACTTTTTAAACACTTTTTAAAATCAGTGCTTTTCAGGAACTAGCCTATGCTTACAAAAGCTCATAAACATGCAAGTCAGGAATGAAGTCAATTCCCAACTAATGTATCAGTACAGGTGCCAAGCAACACCCAAGTCTCTCTTGCATCTCACACCATACCATGATTCCACCCTCCCCTGTTGGGGGTGACACACTCAGGTAACTCTTCACAAATGCTAAGACAATCACACAGAGATGCCAATATGCCCATTTCTAGGTTGCTAAAGGCTGTCAGCCTCCCAGGGTCCGGGAGGCAGGCAGTGCATGGGCCCACTGTGCTAAAGCACACTTCAGCCACAAAACTCAAACACTAAGGGAAGCTTGAAAATCTCTACAAGAGCAGGCACATGGTCAACTCTTACACCTCATGAAAATTTTTTTCACTCTTTCTACTAGAGACCTGAGCAATGACGAAAATGCTTGACTAGCTCACAAACATCTGCGAGAGCCTTTGCTAAGAGCATCCCTGCAGGGAAACAGCAACCATGGCACATCCCTGAGCTGAGCAGCCACAGGATGTGAAGACACCAAGGAGCAAAAGCTCCATCAGGCATCAACAATGAAGACTCATAAAACTGTCATTTGTTCCTGGGGGATCACAAATATAACAAATGGTGAACTGAAATTATCTGGAGTGACTTTAAGCACTAGTAATTCCTGATACAGCAAGCAGCATGTGATCCATGTTTGGCTGAAGATGTCAATGTAACATTATTTACATGAAAGTAATAGACCTTAGCTGTGGTAGAAACAGTAATCAGCTCAAGGATGTTAGAATTTTCAATCAGAACTCCAGAATTTTCTCGTATTGATAAATAACATTTGCCATCTTAGAATTTAAATTGATTGGTCATGAAAAGTAATCTCCCACTTTAATGAAAATATTAATCTCATTCTTTAGGTAGAAGATACAAAAATTATTAAAAAGCATAACTATGTATTTGTATATTTTTTACTACACAACATGAGAAAACTTCACTGTAAAATATTTTTTTTTTTAGTTCAACTTACTTTCTAGTGATTACTTCAGTTATATTCTCAAACCAAAAGAGGGCACTGTCCCGCCAGGATTAAAGACTACATAAAGGCTGCTGTGTTTCAAAATTTGTCACTTTTTAAATTCCTTTAAATATATCAGTTGGTCTAATCAAAGGAACTAAACAAAACATATTTCTCCCTGCAGGTTTATCTTCTGTATATCCTTAGATCTTTGTGACATCAACAGCATTACCATTAGATTAACTAAGCAAAATGCTTCTAGAACCCACAAAGCCTTCATAATTCAAAATGAGAACTAACTTATTTTGCTGGAAAAAGAGACAGTCAGTAACTTGCATTATGAGATTCGATATACAAGAGCAACATTTTCAAATAAGAATATATTATTAATAGATTGATAAAACTACCAGCTTCATACTTGTTGAAAATAATGAGGGGAAATGATTACCAAGGGTTGTTGGATGAAATTGTACTTTAAAAAGATCAGTCAACTAACACTTTAAAATCAGAAACTGTGTTAGCTAGAATGGACTTTAGTGAAATCTTTCAAATTTTAAATTAATTGTTTTAAGAGGAAACCAAATATCAGTTTAGTTTCTTAATAATGCTGCTGCCTCTCACAAACACCTACCACCCAAAATTTGCCTGATTATGCTCTTCCTTTTATAAAATTCTTCCTATTCAAGCTTCCCAATAGAGATTTAAGGCCTAGCTCTTTCCTTTTTACCAACTACTCTCAAACACAGATGCAGATACTGGAAGTGAAACTCTATCATTTAACTACAGTCAGGCACAAAATTATGTAGATGCCTACCTGAAGTGGCACTTCAAGGGAAAGAGGAAACAAATCTTCTCCACCTTGCTAGTCATTGTAGGTGAAAACAAACACTAAGAGCTCCTTTGCTAGCAAAGCACATTCTCCACAGAGCATTCCATTGACATCCCCTGTAATTTCTTTTAGAACTTTGTATTTGTAATGGCACTAAAAAGACACAGCACGATGCAATGGCACAGCCAGCTGGCTGAAGGTAATGAAACAGTGTTTAGCTCTCTGCTGATTTATAGCTATACATGGGGGTTTCTATTCTATTCTATCATTTCTTTAAGCTTTAGAACTTCCTCAGTGAAAGCTACTGAATTTTAGACTTTGACAAATGATGAATGCAAGATCATTTTCTTCCTGTACATATAACATTTCTATATTAATTTCACATCATTGTATTTCTTAGAAGTCTTACATGCTCATTAATTAAAATTTACATGGTCAGAATATTATTATTTTTATTACTCCAACAAAATAAGTTACACTTTTAAACACATTCTGCTAATTTGTGTTCATGTTTTATTTACTGCACAGACAGATGGACTGCATGGAAGAAACATTGGATACAGTGTCAGATTACATTCTGTGTTTCAATTATCCAATATTACATAGCATTTTATAATCTGTTCCAATGATTACCTTCACCTGGATATTTCTTTGCTCGTTCCTCAAAGAACCATTCACCAGCCTTCACTTTCACATCTCTGGAAAACAATCAAAAGAGATTCAAATCAAAATGTTTGCAAGCGCATTTCTTTAAATGTTCAGTTATCATGTAACAATCCAGCATCCTTTATTAATCCTACTGTAAAACTAAGATTTCATGACTACTCAATCTATTGACTGGTTTTGCTGTGGGTCTGAAAACAACATGGAGGGGAGGAATCCTTTGGGGACATTTGTTTTGGTTGGGGGCAAGGGGAGGTTTGTTTGATGGCTTGTTTTCCTTTTTGCAGTGTAGGACTGGCCATGGAAAGTGATACACCCTGCTCTGGCCATTGCTCTGAAGACAGGAGAGGCCTGGGTACACTCCAGTCTGCACAAGCAACTTACAAAGCAGCCCAGGCACGTGTGCTGAGTGGGGAGCTGGCTGCTTACAGCTGCAGCCTTGTCTGAGAAGTCAGGAATGTCCATGGTAGAGGACATGGTTCCAAACAGAACTCAGGATGGCTACCAGGGAGCACTGAGCTCCACAGCCATGGCAGCACAGGGGCTTCGTGGCCCATCTCTCCACTTTCTGGAGACTACCATCAGTTACATCAATGTCTTACAAAGGCACCAGGATCACAGGAACAGAAAAGTAATCATTAGCAAGTACAAGATTATATCAGATTAAAGAGCTCTGTCACAATCAGATTTTCAACAAATCTTACTCTTCCTGAAGCCTGCCACTTAAACTCACCCATTATTAAAGAGACAAAAAAAAACTGAACTGAGGATAGGATTCTCTGGATCCTTCGGGTTCCAAATTCTCATCTAAATGTCTTACTAATTTTTAGGGCATATATAATATCTCTCTTCCTTGCCAATTTTGTGATGCTTACTATAAGATGGAGTCTCACTGCAAAGATTTCCTCAGTGCAGACACTGCTAAACTTTTTCTCAACCCAGTTGTTGATTTTCCTTCTATAAAATTAATCTCTTTATTACCATTTCTTCTGCAAAAATTGCTTGACACTGGCAATAGCATACAAACTTTAAATTCATGTAGGACTTACCTTCTTAAGAAAGCAAAATCTCTAAATTCAAAAGCTAAAGTGATAGCCACAAATGGGCAAGGGAACAAAACTTCTGGGTCTGCCATTTCACCTGACCTTATTCTGCATCAAAACAAACTATACATAGGATACTTTTGGTTCTGTCACTTGATTAAAATCAAAGACTCTTAGGCATTTTAATGACATCTCCGTAAGTAGCAATGCAGACTATTAAAAAAATAAAAATCAGCACCCAGATAGACTGTACAATTTATTTTCATACCTAACCATAGACCTTTGTGCATAGCTGAACATAGATGAGTCTGAAAATTAGGTTTAAATAACTAAGATAAGATGCTTACTCATTTTGGATGGAGATCTATTAATTAATAAATGTCTGAAATCTCTATTTTCAAGGGCTTTGCATTGGTAATGCCTTGACTTCCATTCAACCCCAGGCCCCCCTGTATACTATTCCCACCACTCCCTGGTTATGTTCCAGAGCTTAATCTCCACTTCTGCACAGATCCATGTGATAATTGAATCTACTCAGAGAAGTTCCAGACATGCTTTCCTTGGAGGTGTTCAAGGCCTGGCTGGATGGAGCTCTGATCTTAGTGAAAAGTGTCCTTGCCTTTGGCAGGGTGGGTGGAACCCAGGTGATCTTTAAGGTTCTTTCCAACCCAAACCATTTTATGATAATTAGACCACACACTAAATCTGAAACACCTTTTTTTTTTTCTTAATAAAGAGTGTTTTGAGTTAAGATATGACCAAAAGTATGAAAACAAAGCTAATAAAGATCCTTTGTCAGGTAAAATAGACCAAACTCCTCCAAAACAAACATCTTTCTAGACTCCTAGAATAAAGGATACCTTTAAAAAAAAAAACCAACATGCTATACCAACTCCATTCACATAAGTGACATAAAAGATGCCTCTTCCAGGTGAAAGACACAAACTTTTTCAGTTCACAAGGTTTTCAAAATTTCTTATTTTGTAAGAAATACAAAATTTGCCTATCCCTACATGCTCTTGCACTGAGGTGTTTAAGCACATTCCTTGCAAACATGACCCTAGTGTCTAGGGGAGAACCTCCATAGTGCTGCTGCTGCTGTTTGCTTCAGGAAAAAATTATTCTAGTGATAAGCAAGACCTAAAATTACAGTTACTTGGGACTTGGAAATTAGCTTTTACCATTTTTAGCCGTCCTATTTTCCCCTCACCAGGATGAACAAAAGGGGCTGAGTACCATTTACCACATTGCTGCACTCCCTACCCTTCTTGAGATTTGCAGCTTCAATGTAAAGCCCACTGAAGGCAATGGAAGAAGCCTGAATTGATTTTACATCATGACTAAAGACCAAATGTACTCTCTCTTCACATAAAGAAAAATTCAATGACAGCTGGCCTATCCATCTGTATTAGCAAGATTAAAAAAAAGGTTATTTCCTGAAGGAAAAGTAAAAAGGTCTTTTAATTAATCTAGATAACATTTTCTTGGTTTTACCATTAAATATCTGGACAAGCTAATTAAATAATTAAGGGTGTGCAGCACTACACAAAGCAGCTTAACAACCCAGGACTCTCTGTAGGGGATTTCCACAGTGGCCACCAAATAACTAGAAACTAATTTAAAACAAGAAGAAGTGGGGAGGGTTATCTAGACAAAGATATGGAAAGTTAACTTTTGAATTTTCAGTTTAGTGCATATAGCTTAAAACACAGCAAAACACACAAACCAAAATCTAGTAAATATTTTGTATCAAGTATAAATATAGCGGAACTACCTATTTTGCATATTAGTTGCTAAATAAACTGAAGATTCAGAGAATATCTTGTTTGCGATAGTTTACAACTCTCTTCCAAACTATAAAAAAATTACTTCAAACTACTACAAATTTGTTTGACTTGAGACCAATACTTTGCCTTCTATTTCCCTCTATTTTAATCTCATTTTGGCACCTGCAGAGGGAGTGGAGTGGTGGATTCATCTTATGTTGGCATAAAGTAAATTTTCTTTCAAATCCTCACCCTTTCTAGAGGGATATTTATCATCCTGCAGAGCTTTTGAACAATTTCACAAACTATCATTCTTCATCTACGTATTATTTTTCATCAAATGGGAAAATATCTTGAAACCATTTTGCTTAGAAAGATTGCAATTAATATAATAGACCAGGCAGGAATATTTTGATATTAAAGAATGTACTGATACAGTAAAAGAAAGATTGTTTCCTGAATCCTGAAATACAAAAATGTGATGTAGTAAAAGAAAAAATAAATCAACTAATTCATAGTAAAAAAATTTGTATTTCTGACCATACTGGAATAAATCCTAGTAATGTTACTAATTGGTTTTGCCCTTTGAAATTTTATAAAGCATGACTTCAAATTATTTGTCAATCAGATTTCTTGCTCCAGTGGTTAAGAGGCAGAAAACGATGAGGAAATTTTCAAGAAATTTGCTATACTACATCAAGACACAGCACCTTCAGCAGGTTGTGAGGATGCACTGGTTCAATACTGAGTTGGTTAGGTAAGAAAATAAATTTAAAGTCTATATGGGTACTGATTTTTTTTTTTTAATTGTCAGCATTGCTACTTACAAAGGTGTCATTAAAATGCCTAAAAGGCTTTCAAATCAAGTGACAGAACCAAAAGCATCCTACCTATGGTTTGTTTTGACACAGAATAAGGTCAGGTGAAATGACAGACCCAGAGGTTTTGTTGCCTTGCCCATTTGTGGATATCACTTTCACTCCTGTATTCAGAGATTTTGCTTTCTTAACAAGGAAGCTCTCTCAGTGGCTCAGATTCATGACTGTTTCTATGCTTTGCTATTATCACCTTTGTCACACTCACAGTACCCCTGGCCTACCCTGAGGCTCCATTTTGCTAAACACAGGAAGGGAAAGAACAACACAAAATTTCCATCCATTTCATCACTACCAGGAGCTCAGCCGACATTGTCACTACACCAGTGGCTTTCCAGCAAGGCAGAGTTGCTTACCCATGAGCATAACAAATGGTGCATTTCCAAAGGCAGGGGTTCAGGCAGACGCGGCACTCCGAGCACACGCGGTGGCTGCAGCCATTGCACACGGCGCCTCTGTTCACCAGCAGCCCAAGTGACCTCTGACAGCGAGCACAACATCTCTCCTGGTACTCACACCTTGCATTTTTTGCCCCCTTCCACCGAAGTTGCTGCAGCTGCTGTTTCATTTTCCTAATTCCACAGGTAAAAAGAAAAAAAATATTACAGAGGACAAAATCCTCGTGTAAAGCACAAGTTAATAATATCCTGGCTGTGCAATACCATTTCTAGTGGGAGATATGCCCTCCAGTGTGACCTCTGTTGAGCACTGTTTGAAAAGGTGCACTCATAGCATTTCTGCAGTGTGACCAGAACTGTGCATAGTAACAGAGAAATAGTTTAATATAAATGAGATATTGCTGATTTCAGGCCCACTTTCAACACTAAAATCATAGCATGCAAGTGATCATGCATTCACCTACAAAAACTGAGACTAAATGGTGCTCCATCCATTTATTTTTTTAAATCACATTTATCCAAGAATTAGATATTCTACTGAGTAAAAAAAAAATCATAACAAATGCATCATCCGCAAGCTAAAAAACCAGACCAAAACAGTACACAGCCCAAAATATCAAAACCTTTCCTTGTCACTAACTTTGCTTCCATTGCATGTACCAATAATCAAGATCTATGTTTTTAATTGATAGTAACATCATTAGCTGTTGAAAAGGATTTTCTAACCAATTCAGATTTCCTATATAGCCCTTCACATAATTACTATTGTTTTATGTTTAATATGTCCCCTTATCATTATATAAATGTTTGGTGTAAGCAAAGTTTAAATTTCCACATTTAAAGGACTAAAAATTTACATCTTACCCACACCAATACCTAGTTTTACAGGGGGACACGATATCACAAAGCAGGATACAAGGTACTGGGAAACCCTGGTAGCCAAAACATAAAGCAAATAAAGTGCTGGAGAATTATCCTTTATCCTCACCTGCTGAGATACTGGCAGAGTGTGAAATTAGTAAATAAAATCCTTTCCTAACCAACGACACATATTGACACAAGTAACAACCTCCAAGGCAGAGTGGTGTGCTTGCTGCTGGTTATGTGTGAGGAGAAGCAGTGATGGATTCAGCACAATGAGCAGGTATCCAATGATTCTTAACTCCAGTCTTTGCACAGTGTAAGCTAAACAAGCCAAATATCTGAACATGTTACCCACATATTCCATGTTACCTAGACTACACATATGCCTACATAGGAACATAATGAGAATGCCATAAAGCCTTCACAGAAAAGAATGCAGCCAGCAACTGAACTTTCTATGAAAGCTGCAAGTAAAATTCACCAAGTACATCATTCAATGAACAGGATTTGCTGATCTTTAGTGCAGAGTCAAAAGAATAGCAAAAACAAGGGGCTCTGGATAACCTTAGATTTCCCAGAGAATACAAAGGGATTAGCTAACAAGAAGTTATATGAAGAGTACATTTAGGACAACAAGTGGAAGAAGAGTAATTTAGAAGGAAAAAACCAAACCAAAACAAAAAACAACAGAAAACAGGAAGAGGGGAACAGCGTTACCTTATTCTTTCCTCCTCCGTTTTTCTCACCATCTGGTCACGGTATAGGACTTCCAGAACAGCCTCTCGTTCTAATTCCTTAAGGAAGTTCAGATTAAATTCACAGGCCATTTTTGCCAATTTCACTTGTTTTGTAGACTCCTGTCCTATGGTTTCCACTACATCCAGAGTGCTGGTCTGGGTGTTTCCTAAATGCCTGTGCTTTTACTTGATGAATTTCACTGTCTCATACCCTTGAAAAGAAAAACAACTTTGTCTTCACACAGATCATCATTTAAGTGTCTCTGCTACACAGGGAATATGAACAATTATCAAGATCACAGCAATCTTGACTTTTTCATATGTCCTTTAACTTCCTTTTTTTTCCACTGAAAGCAGTTCCAAAAAAAGATGAGATTTTGCAGCAATGCTCCAGATAGGGCTTGAACTGGCACCAGATGGAGGGACAATTTGCCAAGAGATGGTGTAAAGGAGTGGCAGAAATGGTTTGGGTTTCTTTATTTGCTCTTCTAGATTTGGGGTTTCTGGGCCTAAGGAAAAAAAACCAAAACAACCCAAACATTATCTCTTCTCACCTCTTCAAGACATTTCAAAAACCGTCAAATTTTGTTTTACTCAAACCTTTCATGTAGCAATTCAGACACAGGAGAGGTTTTAAGACAGTTCTGTTGTTCAGAGAGGCTCACCATATTGCCCATAGCACTCAGGCACATACCTTCACATTTTTTGCAGAGTCAACATAAAACAATCAATAAAAAAGCTTAAGTTAGTTTTGAATACAGGCCTACAGGTCCCATGACTGACATACTGCTTGAGACAAAGTTTTTGAGGAAAAAATGTCCCTTTATAATCTCATTTTGTTGAAAAGACATCACAAGACTAAGAGGAAAAAAAAAGACCTCTAAGTCACTTCATCAATTACCTTTGTCTGTTAAGTCTAGAGAAACAGTTTGGTACCAAATAATGCTATTATCTTGGCTAATACACAGAGAGACTAAAATGTTAGGATATATACTATTTCAGGCTCAGTGTACTAATGATTTTGGTCCCAAATTGATAAAGTGCAAATATATGCAAGTATAAAGTTGAAACAGAATCACAACTCTAGTTTGCATATACTCTGTGACCTTCACTTTTGCAAAACTCCACTAAAATATAAAGTAATTTCCATATACTTTGCAGCAGAGTCAAGAAAGAACACGATTAATCAACCTAAACCAGCTTACATACCATATTAATTTTAGATATTACTGTCTAAGATTTAGTGCATATTACTAGAAATGTAAAGCAAGTCCACTTATGGTACACCAATATTAAAGATGTGTACATAAAAACTGGTTTAAGTGTTTCAGACTTAATCTGAAGTAGATGCAGTCAGGTTCTAGGCAGGTGTAGACACTGGGACAGAAGGGGAAAGCTTTCCCTAAGCAGCTACTGATGCTTCACTGATGGACCTCAGCTGAGAATCTGACCAACCATCTGCATCGCTGGATCATTATTTCCAAATACTAAGTTTTAAATTAAAAATAAAACAGCTAAACCACCAAAAGAACCCACTAAAACTTCAGCTATATAGTGAGAATGCATTTTCATCAGCGCAGGGAATTACTTTACAGGCAGCTTGCCCCAATTAAGTTACTTAATTTTCCACCAGAGAAAGCAGAGGTTGAAAACATGTATACATAAACAGGTTGCATTCCATTTGTCTATGGGGATTTTTTCATGAAACCCTTCAACAGACACCAAATAGACAAAGCATTTCACAGAAGCTTGTGTTCAAGAAAAAAATAATTGGTTTCCTGTGGAAACAAAAGATATAGAGATAGGCATAGTCATGTTTTATTTCCTTACCAACTGCAATTTCACAGGAAATTACTCATTTGAAACATAAAAAGCCTGAGCAATTTTTTTTTTTCACACAATATATGTCATTTTCAAAGGCCCCCGCATCCTTCATTTGCTTTCATCTTTTACCTTATGAATACCTCCTGGGATTGATGAGGATGTTTAAAACCATCAACTCCATTTAAGTCAACATAACCTAAAGAGGAGTCAGTACAAACTCTGGTGTCTCTGCCCGACACAGGACACCAAAACATCCATTCCAGGGTAAGCTAGATTTGCCATAAACTTGTAAGATTTTGGGCGTATCCAGAACACCACCAGAAAATCCCAGTGAAGCATCAATTGACTGCACGACAGACAATACTAAGTGGATCCAATAAAACTCTGCTCTGGTGATCTTATAGAAAATACATTAATGTCTTATAGACCTATTAAGAATGTGCCACAGTAAAACAGTTACAAAGAGCAACATCTGCAGTTAAGCAAGCAGAGAAAGAGGTGCTATCTGATGTCTCCTTCAAATTCTTTACAAAAATCTAGCTGAATGATGAGGTAGCTTTAGGAATAAATAAAGTGTTGTAAAAGTATTAAAACCCCCAAAATGAGAGATAATTTTTGGCCCCACAACAAACTCGAACTTGCAATTATTTCACAGAGGTGTTCAAATTGGACTGAAAAGTTCTCTACCATTGTGAAATAAGAACTTTTCTCTTACACCAAAGATGTCTGCACTAGAGCAGTTTTTTGGCAGTAATAAAGTGTTTTCAGTAATGAGCCTCTTTGACAGGAAAAACCTGATAAACCTTCAGGGATGCCTTCCTTTCATGTTTACCCATTGAATCCAGCTAGCTAGCTGCTTTACACAGTCAGCTAACCTCAAAGCTGACCATCTTCTACATAAAACCAAAAGTAGCAGCAACCTCTTTAGTAAATACCACAACACTTCTTCCTTTTCAGCACAATGTTCACAAAAATATTCTGTTCAAGCATTTCTTAAATAATATATTTATCATTATTTATTATTACATTTTGTATTTAAATTAATGCAGGGTCAGGCGCCTTGCAGATGGATCGGTAACTTCTCGAAAATATCAAAAGAAATCCCAAAGCCATTGTAAGGGAGGATGGATGATGAATGTGGCTACACTTTTTCAGAGAGATTCATGCATGCACTGAGTACAACTTCAAAAAAACATGTTTTTTTTCTATCAGGATAAAATAGTAGGTAGTTTTGTTACTGAAGATCAAGGAAAAAGCCTACCTTACACTAGATTATGTTTGCAAAACCAGCTTCTTTTCCAAGCTTTTGAACTTAAAAATGACTGGCTTAGCAAGCTTTTCCTCAAAGCAATTTTACAAGTAATGTATTACTTGATCTCCTTTCAGATCCTTAAGCTTCAACAAAACAATGGCAATTAAATAATTATAAATTAACATATCTTCTAAAGTTACAGTCTTTGTGTACTTGAGATAATTGGATTACTTTATCCATTAACCCAGAAGATGGCTGTGATACATCAGTAGTGAAGAACAGATTAAGTTTAGAGTAAAACTAGTCTGAAAAGCTACTGCAATTTGTGGCTGTTTTCTATTCTGCTAAGACAAATCACATAAATTCATTCTTAGTTAAGAAAATTACAAGTGTTATTTTGCACTACGTGGCTACAACAGTTTAGCTTTTACATGCCTACATATGCACGTGAAAATTATTAAGTTCTTTGATAATGCTTTAAAATTAAAATTAAGTCTAGGATATTAATAACATCCCACCCCAGAATTCAGAGTAAAAATAAAACCAAATAACTAAACCCAACACAAACAAGTAAGTTGCAGGTGTTGTTTTCCCATTAAACCTTTTCCAATTTGAAAAAAAAAAACATGTCAGTAAATAAAAATGCATCCCCTTGTGCTATGTCATACAGAATAGAGTAAAATGATGTCCCTTACCTCTTCAGCAGCCATCAAAGAGAGACACCAGGAAGTAAACTGCTTATAGAAGATGAGAAGCAGTCTTACTATGCAATTATCTCTTCTTAAAGAAAACCGGGGGCTGTTCTCCACCCTCTTTCCTTCCTTTGGGCACCAAAACCACTGATGGATGTTCAGAGGAGCACCCCAAAATAGCTGAAAGCAAATGTGCTCAACAAAGAGCTCCAGTATTATAACAGCTCTTGCCGGGTCTCTGGTTTTGTTACCAGCAACAAGCAAAGATACTTGTTTTCTAACATTAAAAGGAGACTCAGCACAAGACACTACAAGAACTGACTGATATACCAAAATATGCTCAGTGTTCAAGCCACACACAGGAAGAGAAGTGGCTTTGAGTTATACATATTTCTTTTTCTGACATCGTAAATGTGAAAACGCTTCTAACCTCAATGTCTCCAAGACTTGCACAGAAAACTTGGTTTGTATCATAAACAGTTCTTTCCTAAAAACAAAACAGTTTTCTACTTAGGTCTATAAGATAGAGCAATTAGCATAGATAAAAGTTCAAGAGAAGTCAGTTTTTATGCATCTGCAAGAAGAAGAAAGCTATTTTACCTCCCAACTGGAAATCTGATCTCAAGTAACAATTGAAAGGTAAAACATTATTCAGATTAGACTTGCTTAAGTCAAGTCTATCACATAATTAAGTGTGGGTAATGAAGTTCAAAATTACAACCCAATTATTTCTAAGTCTGGAGATAAAAAGAGGATATTCTTACAGCTCAAGCTCCTTTCTTGTTCCTGGCTCTACCAAACTGTGCATACAACACAAAAGTCCTTCTTAACTGTTTCAGGTGTTTTAAGAGTTGTGATTTCTAGTTAAAATGAAACAAAGCACAGCGATTCTACTCACACGGCAAAGTTGAAGAGCCTGCACATTTAACCTCATCAAGCTAAATAGGTTCTAACATTTCCACCTGTGTACGTCAAGTTTCATTACCTTCTTCAACTGCATCATGGAAGAGGAAACAGCTGTTAGTGGGGCATAGAGCTACGCACATATGCACCATATTTGGATAATTTGGGCCTTAATTTTAGGCGAAACTAGAACTGAATGAGACGCCAAAAGTAACCTGAGGATTCTAACTACCCACAGTGACAGATTAATTGTATCCCAATTCCAGGCTGTGGAAAATTAGCCCTACTACCAGCTTCCCCCTAATACTTCATCAAAGCCTGAATTGCCACTTATTTAATTCATGGTATTTTTCCCTCTCTTCCTGGACCTGGAAAACTGCTGCAGTATTTTATACATGTTAAGAATATAACCAAATATACAGCCCTTTTTGCTTTTGTTCAAACAAGCACCACTTGTTCACTCTTCCTATTGTTCTCACCTTTTAGTCTCTTTTTTAGAAGCAGCAAGCACAAGACTTGGAATGGGGCTGAGGATGTGCTCAGCTCCCAGCCGCAGTCCCACTGTATCTCTCTGGAGCGAGCGGAGCTGGTGCTGCCCGCAGGGGGACCACAGAGCCCCAAAGTCAGGTGGCTGGTCAGGGTCTCCTTTTTCAGGAAAAACAGGAGGCAGAGTCTGACAAAGGACTGGAGACAGGACCAAAACTGCTCAGTCAGGAGCTGTAACTCCCTCAACCTTCTTGAAATACAATGCCTAACACTGGACACGGTATTCCTTGTGCAGCCTTACTGCAGAGAGGGCAATAGGAATGCTGCTTCCAGGCTTTATGTCCTCTTTTTAAATTTTTTTCTCATTTTTTTTTAAACAGCACCATATGAGAAATTGAGATAAATTGTACCTAAACACCTCCCTACTCCATGGAGGTGGGAGTAGGGAGGTGTTTAGGTACACCTCTAGGGAACAGCTACTGAGTGAGCCGGTTATTCCTGCCTCCACATAGCCCTTTGCACTTGTCCCCAGTAAGTTATTTCTTCCTCCATCCAGGCTCTTTCTGCAGTTCATCCAGGCCCCTCTGAGCCTGACCAGCATCTCCCACTGCCCGGAGCAGCTCTCAGGGCCTGGGAGCATCAGTGATTTGGACAACCCGTAAACACCACACACACACAATGTCCAGTTACTGTGACAAGGGTGCCCTTTAATTTCATTCTCCTGGTTCTTGCTGTGTCTGCTAAAAATCATGTGATCTGCTTAGAACTCGAAGAATTCAGATATTCTTCTGTGGTGGGCTGACCCTGTCTGGATGTCAGATGCCGACCAAAGATACCCTGTCATGTCCTGCCGGCTGGGCGGGGAAATGGATTATAATGGAATATAATGGAATATAATGAAAATACAGCGGGAGTTTTTCTACTTTTTAATTTTTTCAGTTTGTGACCTAGGCCTTCTTTTTAAGCTGTTTCTAGAAACAAGAAGCAGATCCTCCTTCCCTCCTTGGGGAGCAGATGAGGACCTCCCAGGGAAGGACTTCCCAGGAAAGGACCTCTTGGATGGCTGCACACGAATGCCAAGCTATCGGTACGAAAAGCACAGCCGTGACAAGCGGCGCCCCTGCCTCTCTGAGCCACAAGCTCTGGGACGTGTGACAGCACCACAGCCGCCCCGCCGAGCGCCATCTCCCGCCCGACTCCCGGCCGCTGTCGCTGTGGCAACGGCGCCATCTTGGCGGGCGCCGGGCCGAGCCCAGCGGCGGCGGGCGCTAGCGCGCAGGCGCAGTGCGGGCGAGCGGCCGGCGAGGGGCGCAGCGGGGCGGGGGGCGGTGCCGGTGCCGGGGGTCGGTGGCGGCGTGAGGGGCTCCGCCGGGAAGATGGAGGAGTTCCAGGCGGCAGAGGAGGTAACGGCATGGGGAACAGGCGGAGCACAGCTTCCTGCCTGGTGCCCTCCTTTCAGGACTAGCGGAGGGTCCCAGGCGGTGTCCCGTCCGCCCCGGATCCCACCCCTCGGCGTCCCCCCGCCGCCATCCCTGTCGCCCTCCCCCCAGGGTGGAGCCGCGTGTCCCGGCACCTGGCGGCAGACGGGCCCGGCCTTTGTTCTGCCGCCCCCGGGAGCCGGCCCCTGTCCGGGTGTTCAGCTGGGCTCCTCCTCGCACTCTGGCTTCTAGCCCTGCTGCCTGCGGTCCCTCGGGAAAAGGCGTGAGGGGCTGTGGTGGCCTCGGGCTGGCCCCGCAGGAGCAGCCGAGTGTCGGGGGTGGGAGGGCGGCGCCGGGCCGAACTCGGCCAGGCTGTTGCTGTGCCGAAAGAGGAGTCCAAGCCTCTCGTCTGCGTCTTACAGGCACACTGGTGGGGCTCACACTCCATTCACAAAATAGGGAGTGGGATAAATCAAGGGTCTGAGTCTATTATCGTGCCAAATGACCCCCTGATGTCCCCCCGCTAAGGAGGAGGAAGCAGCCAGTGCTGCTTCTGCAGAGGGACAGTGTCACTGAGCTGAGGGACAGTGTCACTGAGCTGAGGGACAGTGTCGCTGAGCTGCCTACTCTATTAAACAGCCGCAGTGTGACACAATAGCGAAGCAGCGAGAGGGGGCGAAGGTGTGTCAGGCTTGTCCTGTTCTAAAAGCCTCGTCCTCATGGAAAGGCCTGGCATGTGTTGCATTCACAGACTGTTTGGGATTTTTTAAAAAATATATAATTAACATACTTGAACATAATTCTTACAGTTGTTGCCAAAAACGTCTTCACAATTATTAAAGGCTATAGTACTACTCTGCAGTTTGCATGTGTTGCTTGGAGCACCCTTTTTAAACAAGGCGTTGGAAACATTGCTTGGTTTGTGCCAGAGAGGTAGGGCAGGGAAACTGCAAAGTAACCGATTCTTTCCTCCTTTAATTTTTTAATACAAAAAAGTTTTTATGTAATTTTATTAAAAGATGACATAAGAAAATATTTTTTACTAAAATTTTCTTAATTAAAAGATGACATAATGATAAAACAGGTAGTGTTGTGTTATTTCATAGTCAGTTATAGCACATATATCCTAAGTCTGGATATCAGAAATTTATGTTCATTTTTGTCATTCCAAGAAAGGAAGATGGTTGAAAAGTAACATCAGCCCTAGAAGTGAATTCTCAGATCTCTCTATTGTTTCCGTACAAATTAGATTTCAAAAATTCCTTTGAGAACTTGGGTTGAATTTAAGTAATTTTTACTTTGGTGGGAGCCATGTTTGTACTCACTCACCAGGGCATTTCTGAGCAGATTTTGTGGAGAAGAAAAACTGTATGTGGTTTATCATCTTGCTTGACAGCAGTCTTCATGTCTTCCAGCATAGCATTTCTGCCATGCATAATCTTAAGCTCTGTGGGAGAGTGTGTTTTTTGGTAATTGTAGCTCTTACTTGGTTAAATACACTGGTGCACCTTAAAATGTAAGTACCTGTAAAATGCAGTATACCATGAAAAATAAATGAGAGCGTGTTCAAATTAAATGCAAGTCAAGATGATGAAAATGAAAAAGCAATTTGCCACAGCACATAAAAGCTTTTAAAAATGTTGAATTGTACTTCTAGAGAGGTACTGAAAAGGAACTGCCCAGCTTGTCTCCCAGGATGTGCTTTTCCTTCTCTCATCTTTCTGAATGTCACATGTCATTGAAGCTGGCTGGACTGGTGTAACTGCATCCTGCATTAATTACACTGTTGTTTATTTCTGTCAGCTGGGGAACCTGGCTGACCTCCCAGTGAAAATCCAGTCAACAGTTGACACCTGGTTAGGTTCATAGTTACGTTCTTACTGGGTCTTCTGGAATCAATCAGTTTGTCTTTAGTGCTCTTCTTTAGTCCCGGTTTGTGAGGTTGAGGCTGTGAGACACCCGCAGTGACAGGGTGGGCTGTGAGCACGGGGTCCCCCCAGTCACTGCTCCCTGGCCCTGTGAGTGGCTGCTTGTTCTACCCCCCTGACATGGGAGGCAGCAGGGGCAGAGGGAATAAAACAAGAAAAACATAAACCACTAACCATACATGTAAATGGGTGGTAGTTTGAAGATCAGTAAAATGCTGGGGCCTTCACTGTCTGATTCCATGTGCTTAATCTCTGCTCCCTGAAGGCTGAAGGTCCAGGTAGCTACATTTGCCCTTTGGTTTCCAAGGGCAGCTTTCCTATCCTAGGCTGAGACTGTCAGGACAGTTTTTCCTTCAGCTCTGAACTGATATTTTGTCCACATCGGTGCCCTGGAGATGTCCGGTTCCATTTAGCTGCCGGCCGAGCGTTACCTCTGTGAGCCCACTGTGATGTGAGGACATCAGTGCTTGTGGAGAAAGGAAAATAGATGTGAACACAAGTGCCATACTTGTTATTTTCAAATGCTTCCAAGTTAAAATCTGAAAGCTTTCTTGACTCAAAAGGCCAGCCAATATTAGTTCATCTCTTACTTTTTGTTACTTTTCTAAGAAGGTGAACTTGACTGGGCTGAAGGAGCTAGAGTACACATATATGTATGCAAAAAAAGGCAGACTTGGTATTTTTTGACTTGCCAGAAATCTGACAAGGATAAATTAAATTTCTAGTGCATGTTCTTAACAGAGCTTGAACATCATAAACAGAAGAATGTGTCCACTCATTATTTAAAATTCTTATTTTGCTTTTGTAGGCTTCCTTTCTTGTTGATGAAGTCAGCAGCATCATTAAAGAGGTAATTTAAACATTTTCACTTTGTTGATGTGGAAATTCGATATGTTGTATGATGTGTACTAAAAGGCATTTAGTAAAATGTGAAAACTGGTAAGTAATAGATTCCAAGATAGGTTGCTGTCCAAGTACAGGTAACTGTGGATTTAACCAGTGTATGGCCTTCAGTGGAAATTGTACCAAGCTTCAGCTGTGATAAATATAGCAAGTCCAAGTAATATCATACACTCCTCTCTGGTTGCAGTGCATCCCTATTAAAATTTTTAGGGGGATGTTTTATGTTAAACATTGTAGAAATAGATTTTATATTTTAGTAAAATACAGGAGTTTTTTGTAGACTGTCTTCATACGCATGTTACTGTGTTCTTTCAAGATGCTTACGATTGAATATTCTTGTTGCTAAGAAACATGAATTTTCTGTGTAGAAAATTTCTAGCAGGATTTGAAATTCCTCTTGTAGACTAGTGCAGTCTTTTTGTTGTTACAAAATAATTGTTTTGGTCAAACTCTGTAAATTGAATACACATGTTTTAATACATACTCCTGTCTCTTCTGAATTCAATTTTATGGTTATTTTAAAAATAATTTCTGTGATGAAAAAATGTGCCAATGAAAAACATGTAGGTATAATGTACTTTTATTTATATCTTAAAAGGGAAGCTATCCTCATTAGTAAAATGGATTATTTGGCTGGAGGCTTATGCTTTGTTAGTAACCAGCAACTACATGGGTCTTCTGTTTTAGTCTGGGGGTTTGTTTCACAAAAATGATTCTGCTCTAAAACTGGAATTTAATTTCCATAGAAGAATATATGTGAATAAACTGGGCCTATTTTAATTCTCTTCAGGACTGTTTAAATGTTGGGCTTTTTTCATAACTATGGCTGTGGGACTTCACAAATAATCTTAAATATCACAAAATGAAGAGAGGGTGGGATCTATGATGATTTCCCCTATGCCTGGCTAGGACTCCGACCTGCATGTTTTTAATAATTGAGAACGCTTCCTGCAGCCAGTGTGGAGCAGCAGTATTTGGGATTTTTCTGTGGGATGGGGTCCATGTTGGGAAGGGTTAATGTGTGCCTTGCAGTTGGCAGCAGTGCAGCTCCTTCACCTGCTTGTCCCCCGCAGGCCATAGAGGGCGCTATCGGTGGCAATGCCTACCAGCACAGCAAAGTGAACCAGTGGACAACGAGCGTGGTGGAACAAACCCTGAGCCAGCTCACAAAGCTGGGGAAGCCCTTCAAGTACATCGGTGAGCTCGGCTTCCCCTTTTCGCTGAAAGCTGGGACAGTCACGTGCACCAGGAGGCAGGGGGTGGGGGAAGATCTTAGGAAGAGCCTTGTCTGTAAACTGCTCACAAGCATATGCATGTTTGCTTATCTGTGTGTATGTGTGTGCTAAGGTGAGCAAAAATGGAACTAAATGTTAATTAATATTAGTGAGAAACTAATCAAAGCTTCTCTACCGACTAACAGTGACCTGTGTGATTATGCAAAAGAATGGTGCTGGGCTACATACAGCAAGCTCTTGCTTCTGGGACAACTCCAGTGATGGTAAGAAAAACAACTCTTGGATTTTCCAACTAGCAGCTTAAGGCCAGTCTCTTTAAGACTAGGCAGCATAGTTCTCCCCCCCCAAGTCTGTAGTTTTGGAGTAATAGCATACCGTTAGGTATTTTTTTCCATTTGGCTGTGACGCTAACTGGGCTGTAGATGAAATGCTTGACTGCTGTGAAAGCTTTGTTTTTAAGATTCTTAAAGGAAACAAGCATAAAAATGCATATAGGGGCATGCATGTAATCACTTTAACTTCCTTCTGTTTCTGAAACCCTTATTTTTGTATTTGCAGGAACCTGCACTGTGAGATGGGAGAATAAGACCATGTACTGTATTGTCAGTGCCTTTGGACTTGCATTATAATTGCCTTGTTCATTTTTCTCTTTTCTATTCCAGCACTTGATTCCATCTCCACTCAAACTGTGAATACCTGAACTTGTTTTTAATGCATTTTTTAGTATTTTCTTCAAAGGTAGAAATTTGAAAACATGCTGTTACCTGTTTTTTTGTTTGTACCTAGTACCATACCAGTGTTTTCTATACTTTTTTATCACTTAAAAACTTCTCTTCAAGGTGCTAATACTGAAATCTGCTGCAGTGTAAACACTTTCTCTAGATTCTTTTCTTAGACCAATATAAATGAGACACTGACTTTCACACTTTGTACTTTTGGTTAGCATTAAATTATTGAAATTCACAACCATTGGTGTGATTCATTTAAACTTAAATCTTTTGTTATTGGGGGGGGGAAAGTTTCAGTTTTTTCAGCTCTCTTCAAGATAGTCAAGGTAAATACCACAGTGCAAAGCACTTTCATAATTTTGCCAAAGTCACTACAAAGTTGCAAGAAAATTAGATTATGTTTATCAAAAAGTAATTTGGCTTTTTTGGTACCTGTTTAATCTTTTTGTATGGTATTTAGAGCATGGAACTATAACTACCTTCAATTGAACGAAGACAGGTAAGAAATTTTTCACATTCTGGAAGTGCTCAGCAAGCTATACGTGGGTAATCATTCACTTCTGCAGTCAGTTACATGTGTTAAGTAGGTCTTGAACTGACTTGCTACAGGCCATGTTAATTTTGCTGATAGTGAGGGTGATGAGTCCCGGTAGCTGATGAAACGTGATCCTTTCTGAAAGGGGAAAAAACTGCCTTGAGGCTATGTGACTAAATAACATGAGTAGGTCTCCTGCCTTCTAAAGTAAAGTTGCAGAAGAATAACAAGTAAATAAGTGTTCATCATACGCTTGGGTAATGTTTTGTCAGCTAATTAAAGAAATGGGAGCATACCATGAACGTAAGAAAGAAAACCTCTACCAACAGCTGTGCTGCTTCTGCAAGCAGTAGCTCACTGCTAATGAAGCTGAAAGAGTTACAGAGCCATGTGGGAGAGCATCCCTGGGCTGGAGTCAGTTGGAGCAATCTGTGATTTACTTCCTTGTAGGAAGCCCTGTCTAATGTTCAGCTAGAGCTGTTTGAGAGAGGATTGCTAATACAACAGTATGATTCCACAGTCTGGAGAGATGTAATACTACAAATTCAAATGGCAGGAGAGGATTTGTTTGCCACAGTGTTATGTGCTCTGTGCTAACTCTGCTCAGTGTAGTCAGACTGTGGAAAGCCCTGTGCTAGGCAAGGTTTTGACCCTCTTCCTCCCAGTCCATATCTGCTGTCAGAAGAGCAAAACAGGTGTATGTATCAGCAGCTTTGGGCTTGGTGCATTTGAGACTTCTAATAAAGCTGTAAGGCTTCTGTATTTCTGCTGACAGCTCTGTAAAAACACCTCCTTCATGACAAGCCACTTCATTTTCACCTATGTCCTACTTTGTGCTACAGGACATACCTTAGCCTGAGGAGCACATCCCTTACGTTGCTGTAAGAGAGCTTTAGTACAGATGCAGTCTTCAGTCAGAAAAGATACAACATCTGTAAAAAGAAAATATTAAAAGCAGATTGAATAATATGCCTAAAACAATCATCAGGGTTGGAGAGAAACTTGTAATGAAAAGAATAAATCTTTGCTCTCTTGAGTTGCTAAGAAAGTTTTTTATCTGGATGCTTAGATACGTTTTCTCCTTTCTATCATGCCAGAATGATGCTGGTAGCGTAGTACCTACTGAACTATTTCTTTACACTTAAAAGAAACAGTTTTGTGCTCTTTGAGTCTTTTATTTCCTTCTCGGTCAAGCCATCCAGATATTCCATGTTCTTTGTTCATGTTAAGAATTGCAAATCCCTTGATCTTTTGGTGTTTTTTGGTTCATGTGTATGCTGAGCTGCAAAAAAACCCCAACAAATGTTTGAGATGCTTGTCAGTGTAAAAGCTGCATGGTAGGAGAAAACCCTGTTGCATTAAAACAGGAGTTGCATTACAGAAAGGCAGATAATTTTATAGATGGTTTTTAATGTGAGCAATAACCAGTATTTCCAATGTAAGTTCTAGGACTACAGAAAGGGGTTTAGAGGCTGTAGATTTTTGGGTGTTGGTTTCCCACTCCCATGATTCAAACAGTGCTCCTCTTTAAAATTGCATAGCAATTACTGTTTTGGTGTTCTACAGTAACTGATTTTTAAATTTTCATTACCTTAGTTTTAAGCACTTTTTCCAGCCAAAGTAAAGCATTTGGGTGATGAGCTGACAGAGCCCTGGCTGTAGGTAATTAATTTGCCTTTAAAAACATAAACCCAAACTGGATGGCGCATTCAAGGTAACTGTACAGTCAGTCTCTGCTGTCTCTTGTTTATTGCCGTGGCTCTTCATATGATTACAGCTGCAGAAACGGGGGGGGGGGGGGGGGGCATGGCAGCACCAGTCTGCAGGGGAGGAGGAGGAGGATGGGGGAAGCCTTTTATTGTCGCTGCCACAGAGGAGTCTGACCTGTGGTAACTAAAACCTAAGCAAATAGCTCCAGGATTAACTGCTGCTGCTAAAAGAGCACCACCCTCTCTGATACTACAGCCAGGAGTAAGCTGCACATCCATTTACACAGGGAAGTTTGTGGCCATTTTATTCAGCACAGATTTCAGTCTCACCTGGAGTTGGTGTAAGAAATGGCATCACCTCAAACAGCACATGATGTGCTGTGAGCAGACTTTTGGAAGATGATAGAGTTGTAAGAAGTTGATGAATGCCATCAGTATCTTCACTCTCTCTAAACCTGTTTTTTATTACTGCTATTTACATTCACCAGGAGAATTCTCACTGCCAGCATGGCCACAGCAGGCTTTGTAAAGCTACTGTGAAGCCATTTGAAAATGCTAGGTCCCTTATGTAACCTGGCTGGCATATTTAAAAAACTTAGCAACCTGTCCTTCCACCTTCAAGTCTGGACAAGGTAATAGCCCCCCCCCCCCCCCCCCCCCCCCCCCCAAAAAAAACAATACAAAACATCAGCGATGACACAGCTTCTTGGATCTCATCCTTAAACAACTAACCAAGCTTAAATATGCACATGCATAAAAAATGTATGTAAACTGAAAATATGTGTAAGTCATGAAAACAGCTTATGGGAAGGAAACTAAAATTCAGTAGAAGGAAAATAAACCTAGGATACAATATAAAGATATAAAACTTTATTATGAACATATTTAACAATGATTATGCACATAAAGTCTTCCAAGAAACTTCCTTGAAGTAAAATATTCAGTTTTCCTTCATATTCCACATTAGCATGAAGTTTTACAACATAAATTGATAATTTGCTGTTATTAGCACAACTTACAGATACACAGAATATTTAACATGTCCTCATGCACATTTCTCAAAGCAGCATTTAATTACAGCTTCTCATTAAACAGAGCATTTATCTTACACATTTTTATACCATTTTGGTATACAATTTTTCCGTATTTTCATTTTACATATTTACAACCTCTTAAAAAAAGTTTTACAGTAATGCAAAAATTACTGGCATAAGCAAAAGGAAATGGGTGAGGAAATTAGGTGACTATGGATGAAATGTTGTCATTTGGCTCAGAGAAAGACTACAGCTCGAAGTCTTTCCTAGCTGGAACTGTTCTCCCCAACACTGGTACCACAGATCCAATGCACAAGCTGTTTCTCACTGGTGTTAAGCCTTAGGCTGCCTCTTGGCCAGTCCTAGGAAAGTTTCCACCAATTTCAACACTGACTGTATTTGTAAAGCAAATACTACAGAAAGTAGTTGGTATGACTGGCTTGCACTCAATTACTGATTTCTTAGAAGTTCCTTGTAATCATTGTGTACGTGGAAGTCTTGCAGTAATTAATGGATGATGTCTCCTTTAGAGCCAGGATCACTGTGTGCTGTGGGGCCTTCCTGTGTACATTTCTTGTTTTGTACAGCTGCAGTAGTGATGTAAATAACTACTTTAGCAGTAATAAAAGGAAAGCCAGGCTAGCTTCTTAAAAAGAGTTCTTCTGTTTGACCCTTGATTTCAATACTTTACTCAGAGGTGAATTTATGCCACCTATTCCCAAGCTGTTTACAACCCATATTGGAATATTCTTCAAATCGTGTCTGCTCTCCAATCATGGAAATAAGAGGAGTCTTGCTAGCAAAACTAGTTCCTCATCTGCTTCACTGCTTTTGGCATCTTACTGTATATTGAATTTGATGCAACAGTGATTCAACCAAGCTACCGTAACACTGTAGCACTTCCAAAATAGAAAGCTATTTTGCATGGCAAACATTGCTTAAATGTAATCTCTAAAAATGACCACAGAAATTATTTTCTCACTATTTTCATAGTGAGATACTTCAAGTACACATTTCCCATTCTTAGCTTTTCTATTTCCACTTTGAATGTAGTGATGTAGTGAAGTGATTCAAACAAAACAGCAAGAGAAATGGGCTGAAAACAGCTTAGAAAAAATAATTTCCAAGTTAGATTAAAATATGTTTTTAGTTAATGAAATCTCAAGGCATGACACTATTTGAAAGTTAACTGTAACAATCACACCAGACTGTGATACTGGTGTACTTTGCACATTGGTCAAATTTTATCTTTCAATTTAGGAGAGAATTAAACAATATCAGAGGAAAAATATCTGAGTATGTAAGAACCATGTAAATATAAGTTTTTGAAAACCTACTTCCTGTACCCACTGTTACTCCAACGGAACTTGAAAGGATTTGGCTTATGTAAACAATGCCAAATTGGTTGCCAAGTCTGATTCTGCACATTCAAATAAGGGAGAGTTATCTCAGAAATAGTAAAAATGAGAATGGACTCTACAATTTTAGGATACAGAGCATCTCCCATACCCTTTCAAAATAGTCTGAAAAGAAGTGCTGAAGGTATATTTTACTTTCTGGAAAGAAAACCACCACTAACTTGAATTACTTCTTTAGTGTTTTCCTAAAGTAATGCCGACTAAGAAGGTAAAGGGAAAAAACTGCCCTTTCTCCCCACCAATTTCCTTGCTTTAGCCATACAACAGTGCTTTGGCTTCTAACAAAGAAATGATCCCTGGCACAAAAAGGTTTTAATTTCAGGTACTCTCCAAAAATTTCACAGCTCCATATAATTTTAGAAAGTTTTCCTTCTCTCTCCCACACGCACACATAATCTCATGACACATCTTTAGCAGAGCACTGATTTAATCTGAACTATTCTATGACAGCAAGGGTGCAACCACATGAAGGTGGAGTTCCTTTGGTCCTCTCTGAGTGAGTTGCTGCCTTGTGCAGCCTCTCCTTCATGATCCTGAACAGCCACCAGAACGTCACTGCAATGGGCACGGTCTAGAGCAGTTGTTGCATTAAAGCAGAACAAATCTCCTTTTTCCCCAGTGTGACTCAGCAAGTCTAGCAGGACTTCATTGCACTATTCTGATTAAACTACTTTCATGATGAGCACAATTCCCTAGTGCAACCCAGCACCATAATGTAGTAGATTAACAGTGCTTTTGGCAATCTTCTAAAGCAGTGGGGCAGAGAAATTATACAAGAGTAAATCTCTGTTGTAAGTACATGAAAAAAGGAGATACTTTTAGAAACGTCAAGTATCTGAAAACTAAAGTAGTTACAAACATTTTAAATAAAGGACCCAACAATGGTGTAGGAAAAAACCAACTTCTAAATAGAGAAGCAGCAGCATTGTACAAGGAATACCTAATTCCCATATAACTTTGTTCCAGTACAGACTGGAATACAGATAATCACAACATGTGCCAGTAAAGTTCATCATACAGGTGGCAACTGGTATGACAAAGAAGCTGAACTGTGCAAAGAACACGCTCACAAGCTGACTCTCATGCACGTTCAATACATGAGCAACCACAACTGCTCCTAGCATGTAGAGTAACTTATCTATTCATACAACTTCAGGGAAAATTGGTGTAGGAAAAAAAAAAAACCTCTAAAAATGAAATGTTTGGAAATTTGAAACTGTAATTCCTTAGAAAACTTTCATACTCTATTCTCTGCAAGTAACAATCTCCTCCAGCATACAGGAAGACCAGTAAAAAGCCAGTACTGGCTTCCTTCTGAGATTTGTTGTGGCTGAAATAATTCCATTTGAAAGAGCTGTTTAAAAAAACCAACACAGACACTTCTGCTGTGGCAGTAAAGCATGTCATGAAACACATAATTATACAAATAATTTTGCACCACTGAGATTATTTTGGCTCAGCTCACTACAACTTGCCTATTTGCCCATATCTTGCACTTATAAATATGGTAAACTTACTGAAATGTATTTTAAAAATGGCCTTAAGTCTATATCACTTATTTGAAGGAAGAATAGAAAGCTTGTGTCTTCTTGCACTGATTAAAAAAACCCAAAACAAAACACTTAATTCACTGCCTCCAGCTCAAAAGGCTAAGGTAGAAAATTGAAAGGGAAATGAGGCACTTCATACCACGGTGGACAGTATACAAAACAGCTAATGCAAAATACAATGATGAATGGCAGTATGCTGTACATCATCCTAAAGAGAAAAAACAACAACAAAACAACAACAACAACAAAAACAACAATGAAAAAACCCCCAAACCAAACAAACAAACCAAAACTGAGCAGCAAGGAAGCAATTTGAAACTCAGTATACAATCTGTGAGACTTTAAAACGGAAATAGATGAAGATTTTAGTCCACAGACATCTTGCTATTAGGCATTTTATAAGACATGTAAAAATTTTGGTTTCTTCAGTTTTCACCACAACCACTTCCATAATTTGTTTTCTCAGTTTTATCCTTGTAAACAGAAACAGAAGCAGGATGTCCCTGGGAGCTGGGGTTCAGATGACAGCAGACTAGGAACCCAAAGAAGTTGTCCACCTAGGAAAACTTCACAAGTGGCTGAACTCCAGATGCACAAGTCTGTCTGCACTGAAACCAGTCAATCAATCACTGTCAGACTCCTCTTTATACTTGGCTCTAATAGCTTGGCCGTTCTGAAGAGGCATCTCTTCATAGTCACTCCTGTGAAACAGACATGTGTTGTAACTTCTGAATATGGTGTTCAGGCAGGAAGTTGAAAATAAAGAGGAAAGTTCTAAACTACACTGAAGCATCAAATTTTTACTTGGGTAAGAAGCTGGTATCTGTTTTTCTTCCTTGTGGGAGCTATGAACAGCACATGATTTTCCTCCAGAGGATGATGCATAATAAAAGTTATTCCAGTGAAAGCCATTTTTCACACAGAATAGCAAGAAGCAAGCTAGCACTACCACTACTCATCTAACCAAAGGCAAGCTATCCCAGCATGAACTTGTTCAGGTTACTGCAGTGTTGGTCCCATCCTCACTGTCCAGCCACTTCAGCGTCTTTGGTAACAGGTGAAAACATCATGGGTGTATTTCAGTGTCCAGCACAGAGACACCTGATTGGGATGGGTCTCAAGTGCTACTGTAATTCTTGTATCACATAAAATCATCCAAGTCAAGGAAGTTTTGCTAGACTTGATTATTCTTCATTCAGTTAAGTGCTGGAGACTTAAAATGGGCCACTCTCCTTGCCTGAAGCATTTACATATGAGATGGCTCTTTGCTAATTCCATCTGACTCCTGCAGTCCTTCCCAGTAAAAATGAAGCCCTTTCCCTTCACAGCTCTTACTGCCTTCACTCCATGAGCTACCAGCATCATAATACCTTGTTACCTATTTGTTTCAGTGCCATGGCAGTCCCTTTTTGAAACCAAAAAAAAGAAAAAAACATGCATTCTCATTGTATTTCTGTTTCGGAAAAGGCTATACTTCTATTCTTTAGGGAGAAAATTTTCACTTACAAAACCTTCACTTCATTAATATGTAAAAGAATATTACAAAAATAACACACCAGAAGTAACTCTCCATAGGTATTTTTTAATCTTACCCATAAATCACATCGTCATCTGAATCATTCAGCATAGAAAAAGCAGGATTGTCTTTCAACTGTGATTCTGAAAAACACAAGGGTTAATTTAGTGTGTTAAATAAATGCGACTGTAGTGCTAACTCAACAATGTAGCAACAGGCACAACAACTTCCAAGGCAGTCACAACCACAGTTCAACAAAACTATATCTAAACAGGAATTCTCTCCTTTAAATTCACTACCCTTCAGCCACATAATTATAGTGCTCTTAAGAGTTAAGGAGACCGCATAATTATCTAATTTTTAGATAGATATTCTCCATGTTGTCTGAGTTCATTTCCTCCCCTGTGCAATTTCCCGTGTCATATTTTGACCTCCACATAAATTGATTATTCTTAATCAAAATTTCATATGTATTTAAAAAGCACAGACTTCTTGTTTAATTTCTAAGCTGAAAATATAGTAGACCAAAGTTGCAATCCCTTGACTGCAAGTCAGTGATTATCCTGTTATTCTCTATCCTTGAAAGAGATGAGGGAACAACTTGTACCTTTATGTTAAGATGAAAGAAACACATACTTTCCAATTGCTATTTATGACAAGTCCTCTAGCTTGTTTTAAGGGCTTAATTTATTGCATAATCTGTGCTGCTTAGCTGCAGTTCATAGTTATATGCAAGTAAAATTCAATCTAGCAATATGCCATAGCAACTTTTTCCTGGCAGCATTTTACCTTCTGCTGTCTACAAACAAATACTTCTGCAACCCAGCAGAAGGCTTCCAACTTTATCTGTATCCAGCCAGTTCTTTTTCCATTCTGGATGGAAAAATAGCATTTTTCTGGAACAGTTTTGTCCATCTCAACTCTAAATTAGAGAAAGAATGAGCTCCACTATTTAGTGCCTTCCCCCTGCATACTCTCAGCATACACAATACAACTGGACAGGTTCCTAGATAATCTCAGCTAGGCCTCCTTTCCCATGAAAGGTTGGGCCACATCATCTTTGCAGGTCTCTTCCAACCTGGGCTCTTCTGTGGTTCTGTACCTTGAACAGAATGGTTAGAGCAGAGAATATACTCAGTAAAAATATTTATGTTAATGATCTTTATCTTTTAGTGAGGGAAATGCTTTATAATCATCATGTAAGTCAGACTGTATCCTTTATATCACAATGCAAAACCAGAATTGCCACTGGCTCAATCCTTTGTCCCTCCTTACATGGGCCCTGTGCAGCCCTCCCCATAGCAAGTTCCCCAAAATTTCTCCCATATTAGAGATCAGTTTCACTCCTATTTTTCCAACAGCACTTGGATTTCAGAGTCCAGTTTGCCAGCATGCTGATGTATTCATTTTTGTTAGAACAAAGTACAAATTAGGTGATGTTGTTCCTTAAGGCTGTCTGTGAGTCACTTCAAAGGTTGGTGCATTACATGCAAACATCATACTGACTGTACACTTGAGCTAAGTGCACAAGAATTCAAGCCCAGCTAATCAGTTGATTACATTTTATGTGTTCCTTCATATTTCCAATACTATTTGCTCAAGAGCAGTGAGTGCAGCTTTTGCTTATGTTAACTCAAAGCAAACCAGAACAGTAATGAGACAACCAGAATACAAAGGCATTGCACAGCATCTGCTAATATGGCAGCTCTTGTCATGCATGTTGCCAGACAATGGCTCACACTTACCATACAGTGCATTCTTCGAGGGGGAATACACGAAGGCTAATGTGTAGAGATAAAAGTTCAATAACCCATAAAATGATAAGAATTCTGCTGGTACTAAGTGTTAAGGATATTGCTCAATATAGTTCCATACATATTAACTTTGGAAACAAGACCCAACCCATACACAGGCTGTTTCAATGGAAAGAATGTTTACCTTACTCAAGTTTGTGAACATGAGTGGCTAAACAAAACTGCATGTTTTAAATTCAGTAACAACTAATGTACTCAACCTATCTCAAGGTAAAGCTCCCACTGAAAACAAAGCTTTAACACAAGTAACATTTGCTGAGGCACAGTCTGCTCTTGAGCAGTGGAGTGTA
The DNA here is from genome assembly GCA_039654755.1 of Calcarius lapponicus. NCBI lineage: Eukaryota > Metazoa > Chordata > Aves > Passeriformes > Fringillidae > Calcarius > Calcarius lapponicus. Next base: position 60,910,791 of record CM077465.1, read on the forward strand.
TGGTCAATCAAACAGTTCTGCTTGAATGCTGAAAGAAAGCAAAGTCAGGTGTTCAGGTGGGTTTGGTCTGGGTTATTTTTTAAAAAGTTCTTCCTTGACACAGTGATGAAGAAGGGAGGAGAAAGGACTACATTTGGATAGAACTCTGAAGATGGTTTCTTGCCATTATTTTAGGTGAATACTAAAGGTTTTACATATGTTTTCTCCTACCCCCAAGTCATATCTAAGCTAATCAGCAATCAGAGCAGCTGCAGTCATACAGAGCAAGGATCTCATGGTTCAGGGCCAGGAATACAAGTCACAGTCCTGCTGGCAACAGACATCAGAAATAGTCCTTCCCAAGCCACTTGAATTCTCTGTTGTGACCTGTATCACATGTAGACTTGGACCAATACACAAATGCATTTTCATTGACATCAAAACTATTAATTTCTCATATTTTAATATGCCCATGACAACTGGTAAGTATAGAGCAAACAACTGAGGCAGCAAACACAGCCTAATTTGCCATAATATCTCATTAAAATTAGTTAGATATGCGTAAAGTATACATATCTAAGGCTTCATTCTTCTTGGACAGTATCACAAGCAATTGTGATGCCAGTGATGTGGACACACTAGACTGAGGCAACTTTTACAAGAGCCATGGCAAAATGCTGACAGGAAATCCTAAGCAAAACAGACTCAACTACAAGAGTCCACCTAGAAGTCAAAGGTCTCAGTTTAGGTACATCATTTTAAAGCACCTTCTGCATAAAAACAGATTAACATTCCTACTTGAGTACTATCACAACACAAGGATATAGTTCTGATAATGAGTTGACAGCTCAGCAACAAAATTGTCCTGTAGAACTTGTGATCCAAAGCGTAGGTAGAGTATAACAATGCTGTGGGGAAAAAAATAAAGCATAAAGGTGTACTGTGTCCTCAGGCTGCAAAATTGAAATGGTTGATTGATAGAAGAGTATATGAGAGGGTAATTATGTTAACATGCAGACCACTTATTTTAAGATACATTTGCTTAGCTAGTTGATATTAAGAATGATTCTTCTGCGATTAAAAGTTAGCATTCAGCTGAGAAAAGCAGAAATCCTCAGATTTCATCCACTACAGACAATCCAACAGTGAACAGCTATTTGAAATAACAGCTTGGTGTAGGGAAAACAGATATTAACAGTAATGTAAGAAATTAACAGTAGACTTCTGCTTTGACTAGGTGAAGACTACAAAGCTCCAGAAGAGCTCTGCCAAGTGAACTTCTAAATCTTGTGCACTGCCATGGTAATCAAAATAATATAAACTTAGCTCAAAAAACCTCAGAAGGGTTAAAAAATTAAGAAATGCTTGCCATCACAATAATATTAAAAGGCATTCTTCAGTTTCATCGACTAACTTATTACAACAAACTGTATTCAAAGCCCTGAAAAAAAGGTTAGAAAAGGTAAAGTACTGACAAATGTACTTTGAAAAGCCTTACCTAATGACAAGCACTACAAAGGTTAATGCAGTCAAGAATTTTAACCTGAGATCTGAAAAAGATTGAGAAAAGTTGTTATCAGTGAATTTACACCTACATCTAGGAGAAGCAAGCCTGTTTGGGAAGAATCAAAAGAAGTATTCCTTACCAACATAAGGCATGTTTCGAAGTTCTGAGCATGCCCTTACTATCAGGAACAAAAGGTAGAGAATGTATGTGGCTGCCACCACAAGGAAGAAGATTTTCATTCCCTATAAGCAAAGTGTTAGGTTTTATTATTTAATAAGACTTCATCTATTCCTTCTTCTGTCAACAGAAATAATTAGTTCCCAAAAGCACAACAGAGAATGGTCCATTTATTCAGGGAAAGTAGGCTCATGAAACAAGGATGGTGATACATTCAGGGAGGTTTTTGGGGAATGTAAAGAAAGGATGCTTAACAGAAACCAGGATTTTGTTAACCGAGTTCAGAGTTGGCTGAATCTCAGTAATTCCCTAAAAACACAGCTCCCAAGGACAATACAAGGACCCATGTACATCAAATCTTCCTTTACAACTACATAGTCTGAAATGTACTAGGGTAGGTGTCCTTGGCAGGAGTTAAGATGTACTAAACTGAACAACAGACTGAAAATTTTTTCTTTCAATCCCAACAAACTTGTGGTGTTTAGGCTCCAGATTTGCAAGACAATTTACTTTTCTCAGTGGGACAGGTATCAATATGGTCTATTAATGATCTAAAGCAAAAACGAAATTACTCTAGTCAGAATAAGACTGTCTGACCAGCATTTTCTGTTTTCTAAACTGTGTTACACATTTTCATAAAAGAACAGGCCTGTATCTCCTTATATTGCCTAACTGTACCTGACAATTGGACAGCAAGAAGTAATTTTTGACTTACCTGGAAATTACCAGTGTCAACCCTGTATTGATATGTAGGGTCATGTACTTCATTCACGCTAGAAAAGATTCAAAATTTAAAAGTGGTATCAAAAATGCACAATTCCAGACAAGGTTGAAAAGACATGCTGACCAAGAAATCCACTCACAAAGAAAAGGTTTAAGGTTACTATGTACAGCTTATAACAAAAGGGTTTGGCTGTGTAAGTTGGTGCAATGCCATTAATTCCAATGGAGTCATGACAATTTACCATATATAGCAAACTAAATTTGAAGAAATATGGAAGATTTAAACTGGGATCATGTCTAATCTCCCCACTTGTTTTTTAGAAAATGCGTATCATGTAAATTCCTACAAGCCTTCAGGATTCCTACAAGTCTTCAAGACTCAGTGTCTACATTTTATCCTTAGGAAAGTGTGGCATGAGGCCTTCCCCCATAGCAATTTTACTAACAGCATGAGCATTTCCTACGACTGCGCTGCTTTCAAAAATGTACAACAAGAAGGAGAAGGTTAGAAGGTATCTTCCTTCTGAGAGAAAAAATAAGGGACAAACACTTGAGACTAAAACGCATAAAACTACAATGTACTAAAATGGATGAAGTTTTCTGGGTGGGGAAGAGTGACACCTTTATGTTAACACAACAAATTGGAAAAAAGGGAGAACCACTAAACCAAGCAAAATAATAGAATTCTGAGTAAATACAGCATAATTTGACTAAGCCATGTCAGTACCAGTTTGGCAGGTTTAATAGTCAAGAAAGTCTGGTCAAACTATGTCATATTTAGCCACAGAGAAACTGTTGCTTCAGCTACTCAATTAGCTACAAATGCTAATTGAGCCATAGCACTAGAGTGATTCTTGTAGGGAGCCATAACATACTGACAAAGTAGAATGATTTCTATATCACACTCAGATTTATGAATTTATTTACGACTAGGTTGTCCATGGAGAACTGTTTTCAAATCAGTCATAATTTGCAGAACAGAAAGATGAAGAATTTGAACTCCATTCCTGTATCACAATCCAAGCATTAAGAAATAGATACCACCAGGTACAAACAGTCTTCTCATTCTCGTACACTCTCAGCTCATACTTGTGCAATACATTTTAAATTACTTACGTTTGCCATATTCCCAGTGTCACAGAGGCCAGCCACAACAGTCCAACAATAAAGAATTTGGGCAGATAGAAAGTTAAGCACTTCCTTTCCCCCTGTTAAGAAAACAATAGTGTGGTGAAAGTGTGAACCCACACTTCAGATTTTATTCATTATTGATAGAATAACTAGATAGAATAACTTGTCACTTTATTCTTGATAGAATAATTTGTCACGTTTACTCAACGTGAACTGGATTAAGAGACTCATCTTTTGAATTTTTATCCTGCACAAGTGACTAGAGAAGACATTATATTGTATCATCATTTGAGTGAATAAGATGAAGTAGAGTTGGAGCATCCTATTTATAAGGTCCCACATATTTCACTGATAATGCAAATACAAGCATGGGCTCCAGAATTACTATTTTTCTTATGTAGTATTTTAAAGTAGTTTAAAAAACCAATCAACTACCACATCAAAACCCTTCAAGCAAGAATGAAGCATAATGGCATCATAAATCTGACAACTGTCCCATCTACTGCATTTAGGCTTGGTTGACTCAAAATAATCTACTTCACCATAAATCATTCTAAGTCCAAAGCTTCATATGTCACATTGTACTTTATGAATAAAATAAATGTTTCTTTTGTAGGAATTTGATTTCATTTTTGTCACCTTTTGAGAGAACTGAACAAAACAAGTCCTGTCTCCTCAGTAAGTAGATGATACTGTTGCATCTCTTACCTGTACTCTTATACCGTGGTAAACACAAAGCCAGAACAACAACAATGCACACAGAAACAGTGACTGGAATAGATCATCCAGCATTCCAGGAAACCAGCTGTTCACCAGAAAAGAAAGGGGGAAAAATGGATCTGTAACAAAACAAGAAAAAAAAGTCTAACAGAGAGGAAAAAAACATTTCACTATGAAAAGTAAAGCAGAATCTAACTTCAGCAGAACAAAAAAAGCCTAGATTTTCTCAATTTACCCCAGTAAATGAAACTGGAGCTTCCTTTATTTTAAATAAATTAACAAAGAAAATGGTGCCTCGAGCAGCAATCCACTCTGCTGCAGGAATAATCTTGAATGACTGCCAACATTTCTAGAAGATTTCAGGTTTATTAGACTTTCTACTAAAGCACTGTTAATGGCGACAACCTAAAAAATTATCGTATAATGACTAAGATGCAAATATTCTTTTGGTACTGCTAGAAAGTGCTAGAATTTGCTGTGTTTTACTGGACTAAAAGTAGCCGCCATTTTTAACTGAAATGTGAATATGTGAAAAATGAAGACAACAGACAAACAGAAATTGAAAAGTTAAGTATGGCAAGCACCTATTCCAATCAGAGCTTTAAATAAATAGTTGACATCCATGTGACTGAGAAGAATAAAATCCACCCACTCATAATGCCCTTGAATTTGCTACACTTGGAAAGGGCTGGGTATTTTTTAAATTTAGTTTTCTGAAGCTTTATAAACAACTGCTTATAAGTTCAAGGAGAAATTCCATTTTGCCTTCTCTTACTGTCTTTTCTTTTCCTGCTTCTGTTTTAAAAAGGTGCCTTTCCAAAAATTCAAGGATACAAGTACCATTGTAAAGTAGCAAGAGAGGAAGTAGGATGGACATCCATTTCTGTTCAATACCCCAGTCTCTCATGGAGAATTTCCGCAGGGAATGTGCAAACAGACACTGTAAAACAACAACAACAATTTGTAAGGAAGGAATAGAGCCTTCAATGGTTTAACCAGAGCTAGGACAGAGTTCAGCACACTGCCAAGGCTACTCAGAGGCCTTGGCCCCTGAGAACACTGTAAAATGGACACCAGGTCTCCTAGTTTCTATTTCAAGTTTGCTCGCTGACCCCAATGCAAATTACTTAATTTCTCAAGCAAACAGGGAAGTAAAGCAGCCATTACCTGAAAATCAACAATGTGTGAAAAAAAGGATGTTGCCTCATTAGTGGTCACACACTATCAACGACTTCCACTAGAACTCACTTTTTAATAAAGCAGATTGCATTTTATATTCACAATTACCTGAGCAACATCATCTGCAAGAAAAATGCTATGGAAGTGTGTAGTACTTTGGTGTCCCTACTCTGAAAATTTAGGATTTTAGATTTTATGCTGGCTTTTTTTCCAAATGCTTCTTTTCCAGGAGCCAAGACAGGTTAGAGAGGAGATATCAACTAAATCATAGCATAATTTAGGTTGTAAGGGACCTCTAGAGGTCATGTGGCCCATGATCACATGCAAGGCAGTGATAACCTTAATGTTAGATCAGGGTCAAACAGCCCACACTGTGGCCACCCTATTCCTGAGCCTACCTACACTGCAAAATAATACTTCCCTTTAGCATGTCATCACAATTTCCTTTGTCTAAGCAATTATTTTTCTGTTTAATCCAAACCCAGAATTTAGAAAAACAAGTTTTCCCATTTATCCTATTTTTTTAATGTTCCTTCAATACCACTTGTAAAAACATAAAAGCAGCAACTACATAAGTATTTCAGAAACATTTCTACACCCATTCAGTGACATGTTACCTTTGGTGCCTGGGGTTAAATTCCTAAACACAGCATTACAGAGAACTGTTATCAGCTGCCTACATAATAAACTCCAGAAAAGCTGCAAAAGAATCTTACCGTGACCATAAAAGTAAGAACTACAAAGACAAATCGGAACCATATCTCCACTTGTGAAAAGGTTGGATTATAGGTCTTCCACTACAAGAAAACAGAAGAGCCCAATGAGCAGTATCTTGAAAAACTACGTATGACATCAATAATTAGCACTTTATTGCAGATACTGAAAAGTTCTGTGGCTTTTCAAAATTTAAAGGTATAACCAAATTCCACTGTGTCACCATGGAAAAATTAAGACAAATTTGTAATCACAGGACAATCTGATAAAAAGATAAGAAAAGCAGCCCAACAGCCTTGCTCCTCTTTCATCCTGCCACTTCCTAACATACTGCTGTCATATGTTAAAGCACTCTCAGGACAAATAGGATAGTCTTCATTGGCACCAGCTACACTTTCAATCAAAGTCTGAACGCCAATAAATGAGTAAATCCAGTCTGTTGTTCTGTACTACCAAGGTCAGATGCATAAATTGGTTATGAAGAAGCCAGAAAGGTACAGGTGTACTTCCTGTCAGGACTCTACTTTCTTAAAGCTTACTCACTTGTCTCAGAAGTTAAAAAAGAGAAAATCATGTAAAGGAAGGAAAAGTAGCTTACCAGAAACACAGAAATCTTTACATAGGTGAAGGAGGAAAGCCTCCTTCTTCTACTTTAATTATTAGAAGGCATAAATATTAATTATAACATGTCAGTTTACATAAACTCTGCTCTGATGACAATTTATTTCGTACCTGGCATGCTTCTGAAGCCATTTTTGAAATGTAAGCTCCCTGGCACAACACATGCTCTGCTCATCTGAACAAGCTTTACCTTTCAATGTATTAAATCTGTCAACCTCTGTCTTGTCTTTTTAAACTGTAAATGTAGAATGAAAATTATATGTAGAGAAACCTATTATATAAAAGGCAATCCATTGATTTCAACTGGGATCACCATAAACAATTCTAATAACGAAATAAATGTGACAATTTTAGTTGCTGCAGGAAAATTTGGGTTGAAGTTTTTGTTGGGATTGCATACAGGTCTCCCTTAAAGGCAGCCTGCAAAGAAGATAAAAAACTGTACAACTATAAATGCCCCAATATTATGTTCTGCTTGAAATCTGGAACTAAATAAAGGGTTTGCAAGCCTAGGGTTTTTTTCCCCCTTAGAGCTTATTTTTAATTATATGCTTGATGCACTGGAATATTAAAAATATTAATATTTAGAAAGGTAATTTGTTATATTAAAAATATTTTTCCTTTACAGTAAGATTTTTGGTTGCTACCTGCTCTGACACAGTGAATGCTGTATACAGGTAAATATATCAGAGTAACATGTATTATAAACTTGGTTTAGCTCCCTTTCCTCCCAATGCAAATGTTTCTAAATTTCTTTCTGGAGTCAATCAATACACATTATATCAGTGCTTTATAAGCAATCTTTAGCTTATGAACTACTAACTGAGATAGTTATTCCACTGGAGAGCATTTGAGTGAATTAGTTTAGTAACTTGCTTGTGTTAGCTGAAAAAAAACAATTATCTTCCTCATAAGCACAGTGAGGAAAAAAAAAATCTCAAGAAAACCTGTTCATTTTCCTTTGAGTTAGTTAAACCTTTCCAGTTCACACTTTTATGAAGTCTGGATAATTTTGCTAATTCAAATACACCTCCTGGAGAGGCTAAAAAAAAAATACCATGCTGCAGACAGGTAGCATATCTATAAGCAAATGCAGAAACCTGGATGTCCTAGCTTGCCTATTGTAAAAAATATTTCCCAGCATTCAGACTAAATTCATCTATTACAGAATACAGCAGCAGCAGTTCTGAAATATTATTTTTACTTTTAGAGTTAAAAAAATTGGTCTAGACCCTTATCAACAGCAAATGCTATAACAGCTCTGACATCAGTAGTGACAGAAAAAAATTATGCATTTTTTAATTTATCTTCAAAAATCTGATACTTTTTTGTTGCAGTTAAAGCACACTTCTACAGCATTAAAGAAACTTCTTTTACTAGATAAACCTTTATACTTACTGTGAAAGTAATATTCTGGATGGTGTTTGTTAACTTGTTCAGATCTTCAAAGCTAACAAATATGTTGTACTGAGTGTAGTTCAGGTAGCCCAGGTGAGCAACAATGATTTCACTGCATTTCTGTGAACACACACAGAGAATAGAACACAGAAGTCTTCAAATTATTCCAGAATATGCACTGTTAGTATAGGCTCGATAATTTGTTCCTAAATGGTCCAATATTGATTATATTTATTATATATATCTCACCAATCTCAGTCAGTCGAATCAAGACTTTCTTGAAAGACACCAGAAAGAGCAGAAGAAACTGCTGAAGTCAGTCAGGTGGATCAGCAGCTGAACAATAAACTCAAATAAAAGTGCCAGCTTTTCATTTAAGCCAGTGACAGCAACTGCTTGCAGCACCAGGATGGAACCAAGTAACTGTCACTAACTCAAGCTAGTGAGATGGGGCTACCTTATACTAATTCATTTAAAAAGTTAATAGGAGAAAAGAGAATAGCCAAGTATATTGCTCTCTTGGCTGTGTAATTAAATCTAATGAAGCACTTCTAATTAATTTCTGCAAATTTCAAAGATATGTGCATATATCTATATAAAAAGAAAACACTTGATTTACTATATATGTTTATGACAAAAAAATTCAGCTATGTCCTTCCTAAAGGATTTGTATCTGGGGAAGCTGTTTTGAATGTCTTTAAGCTTAAAAAATTTCAGTGAAAATTACATTAGAATCTCCAAATGCTTCTTCACACTGGCAAAAAACGTGGCTTTTTCAGAACACAGTTGCCAGCTGATTTCAAGCAGATTCTGCAAGATGTTGGAGAACAATTTTTCTCTCCTCTGGAACCCCATATCAAATCTTCTGCTACAACATCCCTGTCTCCCTGTCTTCAGTACTGCTAAACATGTTTAGGTGACTGAACAGGACCCACTGCTTTCCTGACAAAGAGCAACTCTAACAAGAGGGGTCTTTAACAGGCAACAGACACAAGACACAGAACTAAACAGAAAAATGATGGACAGGAAGGTGTCTTGTCAGCATTACTGCCTACATTGCCATTATAAATAAAACTGACCTATAGAGTCTTTCCTGAGACATGTTTAACAGGTACATTCTTATTTGCAAGGTAAAGTAGCATGCACACAGATGTAAAGAAAATGCACTACATCAGAGTTTTGTTTAAGCAAGTGCATACTTGTGCACAACTGAGTAACCTCGTCCGATTGTGAACCTGGTTGTTAACGTATGGTGTGCTTCCATCCTTCACCACTCCCAGCACTCTGACTGTCATAGTCACATTCTTCTTGAGGGATACTGGAATTAAAACAGAAAGCTTTAATCTATTGCTACATGCAGAAATTAAATCTCAAAGAGTTCCAAAATTGTTTAAAACACATATGCTATCCAAATATTACTCAGACTTACCCAGCTATACATTACTGGAGTAGGGTACAGTATTTTTATACATAGGCAGTAAGTCACAAGCCCTGTACTGAATCTTGACAGATTAACAATTACTAATACAGTATTTCTCACATATCTACAAGGAAGCTGTATTGAAAAATCAGTATCATTACAATCTACACATCTAATTCCCCCCAAAAAGAAGAAGGAAATACACAGATAATCTAGATACAATTGTTTTCACAAAAATAACAAACAACTTGTCCCCTACTCCTATTGCTTACAATTCAATCAGTGCTGTCCATGTCTTTACCAAGGGAGGGGGCAAGGTGGAAGAAAAGCTTATCAGAGGAAAACCCACAGCCAGAAAGCAACAGAATCATGTGTGTGACAGATGGAATTAAAGGTCCAAGAGACAGGTTGCTATAGCAGTTTCCTGAGAATTAGGTCAGATTCTCACCATCTTGCTGATCCAGCTCAACCACACAGGTCAGCCACAGCTGCTGGTTGTAAGTTGACAGTGGTGGCGAACTTAAATTAAATGGCTTCAGCTGTAAAAAAGCCCACAAGGTTAGCACCAGCCTTTACACTGTTACATGACATATCTGTAGTTACAATGATGAAAGGCATGTTAATTATGTTTGTGACAATGTTTTTGAGAAGAGATTTGTATGTGCTGCTCTGTGGATAGTGTGATAAGCAGCTCACATAGAAGTCTTCCACAGAAGTAGCTTAAGCAGCACATGTATTTTGCAAAGCACTGAAGTAAGAAAAGGTACAATTACCTAAACCTTATAAAAGCAGCAGCAATAAAACAGAAAAGTTCAGATGTGAAAACAAAATCCCAAGGCCTAGCGTGAATGTAAGAAATAATTTTTAACACTTTACATCAAAAGTCAGGTTTGTGGGCCTTCATCTGCTACACAGTTTTAAACTTTTTAAACTATAATTACAAAAAAGCCCTATTTTTCACTAGGTTTTCTAAAAATTCCACATTCAGTTCAAAAGAATGAAAGGTATCATTAACAGATAAAACCTACATGCAGAAAAGACTTCTCTAATTTGAAATCAAGATGTGCTTCCCATCCACAGTACTGTATCAATCCAAACATATATAGGTGACTGGTATGTAAACAAAAAAAAAAAGAAGTGTCCTTGGGTATTTAAAGGAAATGCACTTTAAGAAAAAACCCACAACAAAACCTTTTTAGCCCTTTCACAAAAAATACTTTAGATATTAGGTTGACAATGAAGAGTTAGACAAACAAAAATGCAAGAACGGAGAACCAAAATATGAAAGCACTTGAGAATATGTTAATGTTCCTCTTAGGAAGCCAGATCCCATGTTAACAAGAAATATTTCTTTACAGATAATAGAAAGGGAAATCACAAGAGGGATAGCATTAGTTGCCACTGAGTGCGTTGTTTTTCAATGCATGCTTTCAATTTCTATTTCTGAACCTCCTACAAGAATCTCCGACATTAATTCACCAGGAAAAAAATCACGTGCTTCTTTATCAAAAACCTCTGTGCAGAAACATCCTAGAAATCTCTACCTGACCTGCTCCCAACAGTAAGAGACCAGATATTGCTGCTGGCTATTCATGAAGTAACACAGTGGTAGTACAATACTGCATGTTCAGCTTCACATTGGAAAGCACCACTAAGACATTCTGCAATAAAAGTTTAAATATTTAAAATAACTGGGGGGAAGGAGAGAAATGTTTAACATTACTAATATCAAATAAAGCCATTCATATAATCCAACAATATTTATTAACTCTTACCTTCAGGCTGTTATTTAAGTCAGTTCTTGCTACAGAAGTTTCAATTACATTAGGACCTGTACAATATATAAGAAGGAAGAAATAAAATAATATTGAAGTATACATATAAGTGATGATGTAAATATAGGTTTTCAAAAGACTGTACAAAATACCACCTGCAAAGCAGGTAAATGGTATTCCACTTTTATAATTTATAAATCTGACCTGCATGCTCCTTTAAGCATCTCTGCCATGGTATTTCTACGCATCATTAAATAAAGTAAATTATAAATCAAGAACTCCATGTCAAAAGCCCTGAATGCGTACTCTAAACTACTACAATTTTAGTAGTAGTTTTTTATTCATATATATCTCTATCTATATCTATCTATATATGTATATATATCTCCCAGGATTTTATGGGAATGCAGTCATGAAAGCACTCAGCTACAGAACCCCCTTGTTTAATTAGATGAGGCTGCTGAGGGCCATGCCCACTTAAGTCTTTAACATGTTTAAGGACAGAGACTCCCACAACCTGTCTGGAAAACCTGTTCCAATATTTAACCACCATTCCAGTAAGAAAAAATTCCTAATATCTAACTGGAATTTCTTCCGCTCCAGCTTGTGCTGCACCTCTGAGAAAAGCCCCATCTTCTTTGTAACCGCTGACAGGTGTTTCCAGACAGAGGTACAGTTTCCCTTTAGGCATGCAAGAGCCCGGGGTGCTGAGGACAAGAGGAATGCACACATGCTTGTGTTTTTATGTACACAAAACACAAAAGGACTAAACCAGGAAAGTGACAGGGAAGAGCAGGAAAACACCTGTGTCTACAGAGCAGGTTGTGAACACACAGAGAGAAGATGTATAGCAGGCAGGGACATGAGCAAGACATTTACACATGTATTTGGGCCAGGAAGATCCCTCTGCCCAAATGGTCTCTCCCTGTATATATTTGGTCTGGCAATTTAATGAATTTTTTTTAACCCTCAAAATATGCTCTTTCAATTGCAAACTCAGTACTATAAAAATTATGCAAGAAAAGCAGTTTCTCACACAGACCAAACATTTCAAAGTTACTACAAAGAAAGAATGGAAAAGAAGGAAGTTTTAAATGAACAGCATGGGATCACTCTGTCCAAGACAGATTAGCTGTCATGACAGCTCTAAACATGCAGCACTGCTTGGGCTCCTACAACCTAATAATAATATTAACCATTAACCATCTTACAGACTTAAAAGGAAAAATTAAGAATTTCAGCCATCACAGCCAGAATTTCATAAAAGAACTGTAGTGCAACATCACTAACAGCTACCCACTATAAAGTCAGTTCTGTATCATTGAACTTTTCAGGTCTCAAGTACATATAAACCAGATTTTTTGAAAGGCATTTTTTGTTTTAAAAAGCAAAATTGAGTTTCAGTAGGTGTTTACAGTTGGTAAGTCATAATATATCAGTAATTAAGTTTTGACAAAACAACTAGAATTAGCCTTTTTAAGGGTTTTTATTTTCTTAATTGGATGATATGAACCAATATTGGGACAGAAATCACAGTCAAAGTTTTTAAGAACAGCAATCAAACAAATTATGAAGCTCTAGTGCTAAAACTGCTTCTTCTCTAGCAAGTGATATATAAAAGTTTTTGAAAGAAAATGATGCTGTGGCTGCATTACTAACAAATGGAGACTAATTTAAATAGTTACTGTTTTTCTTTTAGTCTTGCTCACTTAACATAATAACAGATAAAGGCAAAGAACTACCCTGAGCTGATGAACTGCACAGCTACCAAAAATGAGTTCTGTACCTTGGATTTTCTTTTTTGAAAAGAACTTTGAACTTGTCTCACCCCAAAGATAACACAGACCCATTGTGAAAAGAGAAAGAAAGTGAATGCAACTTGGAAAAAAGTCCAAGCAAGTCTGTATCTGTTTTGGGTTACAGGAACTGTAAGAGAAGCATCCATCTCCAATCAAACTGCATTGATTTCTTCAGATGAAAATGAAGAGTTCTGCCAGGCTTCCCAAACTGCAGGTACAGATGCTGGGTGTGGGCAATGGCACATTTAAGTAGCACAGAAAATATGGATGTATCTCCCACACTTTCATTTACTTAGTGGGTTTGGTGAGCTTTTCTCAGACTTTAACGAGGAGCATTCTCTTGTTAGGGCCCCTCCTTCTACTCACAGGAAGCAAGCAGCTGTCAACAAAAGCTGTGAGGAATATCACATTAATTGTTCACTGGATCTCCTCCCAAGGTAAACAGCATTCTTTAAAAAAAACTTAAGTTATAATAATGAATACTGTCAGCCAAACTATCCAGCAAACCAGTCTTACAAGGACAAGAATCCCACAGCCATACCAGTTCCTGAAGGGGATCACAGGCAAGGCCAGGGACCACAGCATGGTACAGATGATCAAGTGCTGCCTTCAGCAGCCAAGTCCCCTGGGCCAAAGGTAACCATACCGCCAGATTTCTCTGCTTGCATACACAATACATCAGCACAGCTCCCTCTCTGGTTCTGCTACTGATTAGGAACAATACACTCAGTTTTCTCTTCCAGGAGCTTTGCCTAGTCTTACATAAAACAACTTTCTTTCATTTCTTGCAGTATAAGTACACAACTACAAATATCGTTCAATTTTAAAGCCAAATAGCCCAATTACACTAAATTAAATAATTCCATTTTTCCCCTGTTTATCATAAAATGCACTTTTGCAAATGTGTGGATGCAGTATTTCAGTGGCCAAATAATGCCCTTCAGCATCCTTCAGCATGTCACAGGAATATCAGCGGTTAACCTTTATGAACTGAAAGCCAGTTTAGACCTTTGGCTGCTATAATAAATCAAACAGCAGGAAAGAAGGTTTTATTTCACAAACATATTTTATTATTGAAGGCTATTGTGAAAAATGTACTGCCTACAAGGCACAGATGGGCATAAAAAGCCCAAAGAGCTGCCTCCAATTAACTCACCCTTCTTTCCAAGTCAGGCAGGGCTGGATGGCTCTGAGGCCTCGGAGCCCTTCTCACTCTAAAGGCGGTGAAGGACAGGGCAGAGGTAGAGACAACCCAACAGGCCAAAAAGTGCCAGAGAGGGGCACAGGAGAACACACTGGACATGCTGAGAGATGTGGAAGTCAGCAGTAAAGCAGAGCAAGATGGTAACAACCTAAAGCAATTCTTATATAGGGCTGGGTTGCTTAATGAGCACCAGTCACTTTCCTTCTCCCTGTCACTTCTGCATTGATAAAGCTCTTCTGACAGCAGAGTACCAGTACATTTAACACTGCTAAGAGAGCATACTGACTTATTTTTCAAGTATGTTTTAGCCCTAGAAAAGCCCTCTGGCATGAAATAAAGAAGGGTCCCATGCTTTTCAACTCCCTAGTGGCACTGCATCTTTGTTGACCAGACTACCACAAATCTCTCTGATCTCCAGGATCAGTACCCAGGCTTTATGTGCTTAGCCTCCCAGGTCATGTCAGGACTCTCACAAAGGTCTCTGAAACCAGAGACCTAAGTTCATATATGTTTGACAAGTGAAGTTCATATTTTTACACTAAAATATTTTGTATTTATGTGGCATCTATCACTCAAACATTTAGAAGGCTTCACAAACAGTTATCAGTTTCTTCACAGAAAATCAAGTATTAGCAATACCATTTTACATATAGAAATTTTTAAAAACCAATTAATGTAGCAGCCTGCTGAAAAATTATGTTGCAATGAAGCTGCTTGTTTTATTTTATCGACTCTCCCCTGCAAAGGAGTTGCAAATACCAAGTCTTTGTAGGCAGTGCTTCTATGAAAAAGTGAGATGGAAGAAACACTTCCCTGTCCCTGTCAAGACAAAGGCTTCCTCAGACATCTCAGGAGTGGGAAGCTCATTAGCATTTAAATACATTTGTAAATACCAACAGGTTTAGAAAAAGTATATGAGAACTGTAATCTTGTAAAAAGAGAACATCCTTACCTGCTATTCCTATGAAGACTGTCAGACCAAAACAAATAAAGAATACTACAAAGACCAGAACAAAATGCCTTTTGGACAGTGTATACAATCGCATCGGGGCCAGCCTACAGGAAGCAAAAGAAACCACAGAATTAGTGTCTGTCATATTTCTAAAGGGGCGGAAAATAAACCCCATTCATTCTTCAACAAAGAAAATTAAACCAAACACTGAGGTAACATGTAACACTAAGAAAAAAGATATTTATGCTGCTTCATAGAGCAAAGATAACAGGAATTATTAAACACATGTATGTACACACACATCTGTGCTGCAAAATGCATGAATTTTGCCCATTTTTTAATGTTAGGGTTTTCTATTGTCCTAAAACTTGTGCAACAGAAAGCATTCCTTAAAGGGAGAAAAGGTTGTTTTTCTTATTTCATACATTAATAACTTAAACATCCAAGACCCTATGTCTCCTGCAATGAGAGCTTAATCTAAAGGAACAGACATCACTGACAACTCAGTTACCTGCACTGGATCTTGATGAGCTGTCTATACCCTGTAAATATATTTCAACCTAGCAGAATCATCCCTAACAAGGAGTAGGGCAGATGTGCCAGATGTGCATGCTCCGGCTTTGAACTCTTGTCTGAGCTCCACCAAAGCCTGGGAAATAAAAACCTGAACTCAGGTTTGCTATTGGACACCTAAATACAAATATACATACAAGCAATGACATCTCCTGCACTATGCATTGGTGATTATCATTAGTCTAAAGACATAACGGGGGCAGGGGTGTGGTGTGCATTGAAAATACCAACTGCATTCCCTGGAAAACAGGTGACTTCCAGTTCTGTAAGTCTAAGGGAAACATGAGCAAATAACTAATCTTACATAAGGTGGACAAATCCACCATGTTTCAAAATACAGCAAACATTTCCTCTTGAGTTACACCAGAACTGACCCACCACATATCTGACTTTATACTGTTGTTCCAGGAGGTATGATCATAGGAATCTGTACACTTTATATGGGAAAGCTGTAGGACTGGGGGGGCTGAGAGGGTGGTGGCAGTGTTTTTCAATACATTTGTAGGAACACCATCATGGAAAGAAATGAAACCATAAGACTTTAATGACAGCGCTCCCTTTTAGCTTGGAATAAAACTTCTTTCTTCTTTTCACCAGTTGAATGGTGCTCTTACTGGTTCACCACATTACCAAACTTGCAGAAGAGGTGGTGAAATTCTCCCCGTAAGCCCAGCCTGAACTCTGGGACCAGGTACCATGTGCTGCATGCATGGCAGCCCTTAAAGCAAGGCAAACAATTCCCTTTAAACCAGTACAAGGATTTAATAATAACAACCTCTGTTTTCTTTGAGAATCACTGCATTTTCACCAAATGAAGCACTACCAAAACCAACTTGCATTATTTCTTTACTGTACAGTTTGAGAGATCCAAATCTTAATTTATTAACACAGAAAGGAGGTGGGGAAGGGAGGAAAAGCCCACAGAAGTAATGAGAACTGCAAACAAGTAGCTGCAAATGTTATGAGCCTGCACAAACTGGCTGTGCAGGACTCCAGGCACAGCAACTGCAAAACACTTGCCACACACCTCTACACACAGCAGAAACTTTGCATCAGTCTAGAGGTCAGAACAGCTGACTGTACAGCCAAAAAAGGCAAACCATACTTGAAATGACCAAGTAATTACCATATAAGTAATATCAGATCATCACACAGAAGCCTCACAGACAAATAGGGTTTTAAGCTGAGTTTTAAAACCACAAATAGAGGCATTTCAAAGCAGAACTTGTCTGCATGACTTTTGCAGGGATGTATCTGCAGTATTTTTATTATATCAATGTCTTAAAACATTGATATAAGAAAAATACTACAGTTACAGTACCAGTGCATTCATGCACTTAAACCATGCTAAAGCTATTAAATCTGTACTAGTTAGAAAACAACTAATTAAGGTGCATTTTTCCATCAGCTCCAGGGGCTCCTTCAATTGCACAGATGACCTGGTGTTCCATGTCTACCCGAGTACACCAGGTATGGGATATCATCTTGAGATACCAAAGTATTAATCTTAACAAGAAAATCCCTGACATATAAAAACAGCACATAAAATGTGGACATGCCGAAATTATCTGTAAGAGTTCAAGCGGATACCAAATGCTTCATGGCAGAGCACATCCTGAGGATCTCTCAACACAGGAAAGTCTATGGCTTGAGCATAGCTGACAACTGGAAGGGTATCATGCTTGCAGTAATGCATAACGTGTGTGCTGTCTGAACAGCTCACATCTGGGCATCCACTTGACAGCTACAGGCTACTTCTGACTTGCTGTGCATGTTCTTGGTTCTTTTCACAACTTTCCTAATTTCAAAGTTTTTGCATTGCAGACCTTTCAAAATGCATTACGTGGACATGAAAAGCAGCTCCCTCTCCACACTCCCTACAGGAAAGCCACCAGCTCCTCACCCAGCCAGCAGGGTTACAACCACTGGCAATTAGCACCTTGGTTTACACATAACCCAGAGTAGATGCGCTTGTGAGCTTTTGAAGAACACATTCCAGACTCATAAACATTGGCTCATTGTTTATTCCAACTGCTCTCCAGATGGTGCAACACCTAGTAGCTGGAATGGGTAGGTGTACACCTACCTACCAGCAGAGATGCTGGACCCAGCCTAGAGTGGAGACACAGAGAGCAGGGACACATCATGCCGTGTTTTCCTTTCATTCACACCTGTACTCCTCAAGTCTCATTTAAGCCACTGACTGAACGTACTGCTTTAGAGGTCAGTAAGGCAACGTGGACACTTTTACTCACAGCAAATGTAAGAACTCAGCCAAATCTTAACTGCATTTCTCACGAGGGCAAACCACAATTTACAGCATTCCTATCAGGTGATGCACGCTCCATTGCCCCTCGTCACAGCTGCAGAACTTCCTTGTGCAGATTTAAGCGTCTCCTTGCACCTACCACCAGCTGACAAAACAAAGCAGGTCAAATCACCTTCCCCAGAGTTCATTGCTTAACACCTGCCTTTTGGAAAGAGATTACATCAAGTTTATGAATATACCTAAGTGCAAGCTGCTGATGCCCCACTGACAGCCTCTATCTTACATTTGAAAGGCCCAAGAAAGAATGAAATGTTGGAAACACATTTATAGAAAAATAAAAAGAGATTACTCCCTGTGGATGCAACTGTTCAAACAAGTAAAGAACTGTGCTTTGCTTTACCAGACAAAGTGGAAGACACTTTAATCAGTCCAACCACAGCAGTCCAAAGCTCAAGACTAGGCATCCAACTGTCTGCAGGTCTTTCAGGCAGCTTTTACCACCGACACTCAGCTCTACCCTAATTCAGAGTGGTTTATAATTAACTTATGTCTGAAACTGACTGCAAAGGAGGAGAAAACACTGAGAAACAAACAGAGAAATAGTGTATTTACACATCTCAAATAGCAGTCAGTAAAACTAACTGCTCTAGTGCAGCCTGTGACAGAATTAACTCTGGAAACACTCAAAACTACTGCAATCTTTCAGGGGCCATTCATATGTGAAATATAAAGGTAGGTTACATTTTGTCCTTGGAGTAAAGTTTTGTCTCCAAAGGGTCAGCAAAATGCTCCTCAGGATACTCCTCATCTTCAAATCACTTCTCATGACTGCACAACCAAGTCCTTAATGAAGACCATCGTGAAAAACAGAGCCTGTTATATAACAGTTTTCACTAATGACTGACTTTAAAGAAGGGAAAGCTGCGGTGAAACTGAGGTTAAGCAGTGGGAAGGCACAGAGTCGATATCAAAATCAGAGATAGCTCGCTTTTATGCACAGCAGCTTTTCTGAAATCCTAGCCTCAACATCTCTGCCTCCAACTGCTCTTCTCTATTTTAGGCTCACTCCCAAATAGAACCATCAAACCCACTTTGATTTGAATAATTATATATTCTAACTACGTTGACAGTACTGGGGCTATCCATACACCCTGCACTTGCTCATGGTTTAGATACGTTGCCTGCTTTGGCGTCCCTCAGAAGACCTTGAATTTCTTCTTGCAAATGTATTCCACAAGGGTTAATAGCTATGGGATATAGGTTATGTATGACTACATAAAAAGAGGCATAAAATTAACATTGTCAGTACTGTATAGAACTCCTACATGACAACTGACAGATAAACACGGCTATGTTTTACCTTTGTGTGTGTGCACAGGGTGAGTTGGGCTTTTTTGGTTTTTTAGTTGTTGTTCGTTGCATTCGTTTAAGTCTGAATAATTAATCACGGCTATGGCTCTTGGTCATGCATTTCTTGGTCCATGCCAAGAAATACCCGGGAAAACAAGTTTTTTCTTTTTCCTTTAACAAACAATCTGAGAGTGAAGATACCGGGTGCGGGGGGAGGTTTTATTCGCCATGTAAAAGGCAAACTTACAGCAATCACCTAAAGAAAAGGACAGTCACCCTCGGGACTCTGAGTGGCGAGCCACAACCTCAGAAACAGTCATTTAACCCTCGGCGAGCCGATTTCCTTAACGAGGATAACCTGCATAAACTGAATTAAACTCAGGAGATACCCGAGACCCGTCAGGACACGATCCCGTGCCGCGTGCTCCAGGCGGGCTGGACCAGACGCCCAATGACCGCGGTCCCTTCCGAGCCTGCCCGTTCTGTGATTGTGTCAATGACAACACTCAGCTCCTCCCTCACAGAGCGCCGTTTGTTCTCCCGGACCCGGACCCGGGCGAACCGGCGCCCCTCGGGCTCGCGCGCCCCCCGCGCCCGCCGCCCCCGCCCCCACTCACGGCTCCATGGCGGCGCCGCGCGCGCGCTGCCGGCACCTCCTCCGCGCGCCGCCGCCGCCGCCGTGGCACAGCCGGCGCCGCGCGACGCCTTCCGCGTGCGTCACCGCGCGGCCGCCACGCGGCCCCACACACGTCACGGGCCCGGGCGCGCCCCGGCCGCCGGGGAGCTGCGGCGGAGCGGGGGGGGGCGGGAGAGCTACGGCGAGCCCGAGGGGACACGGGCCCGCGCTCCGCCGGGGCGGCGGGAGGGAGAGCGGGAGAGGCCCCCTCGGGAGGGAGTGTGATCCGGCGCCGCCTTCTCTTTGGTGAGCCGGCTTGCAGACACGGCCGGTCCGGGCCTGCCGAGCGCTGCGGGTTCAAAATCACAGTAACACAGAATCAGGGAACAAGCTAGGTTGGGAAAGATCCCCAAGATCACCGAGTGAAACCTATGACCTAATACCACCGAGTGCCACGTCAGTCTTTTCTTAAACACCTTTAAAGATGGTGACTTCACCACCTCCCTGCACAGCCCGTTCCAGTGTCTAATCACCCTTTCTGTGAAAAAATTCCTCTTAATGTCCAACCTGAACCTCCTCTGGCGCAGCGTGAAGCCATTTCCTCTTGTCCCGTGTCTGGTTCCCTGGGATTAGAGACCAACACCCACCTGGCTCCAGTCTCCTTTCTGGTGGCTGTAGAGGGCAATGAGGTCTCCCTGAGCCTCCTTTTCTCCAGACTAAACACTCCCAGCTCCCTCAGCTGCTCCTCACAGGACTTGTGCTCCAGACCCTTCCTCAGCTCCGTTGCCCTTTCCTGGACACGCTCCAGCCCCTCAGAGTCCTCCCTGCAGTGATGGGCCCAGAACTGATCCAGGATTTGAGGCGCAGCCTCACCAGTGCTGAGTACAGGGGGACAATCCCTGCCCTGCTCCTGCTGGCCACACCATTGCTGATCCAGGCCAGGATGCCATCGGTCTTCTTGGCTACCTGGGCACAGCTGGCTCATGTTCAGCTGCTGACCAGCATCCCCAGGTCCTTTCCTGCCAAGCCACTTCCCAGCCATTCTTCCCCAGCCTGTAGCCCTGCCTGGGGTTGTGACCAAAGTGTAGAGCCCAGCATTTGGTCTGGTTGAACCTCATACTGTGGTTATGAGGCCAAACGTGTCATTGTATCAGGATAACAGCAGTATTTTCCTCGTTTCTAGTGTGCTTAATCAGCTTGTGCTGCAGTAGTAGCAACCACAGGTAGCAGAAGGAAATTTAACCATATGAACAGAAAATACTTGGGACAGAGAAGTGGTTCTGAATCCAGTCTAAACGTGTCCATTTTAGGCAAAAGGCCCAGTGTGACGAATCCATGCTGAACACACACAGGTTTAGTGCCACCTGGGCCATAAACGATTTTGTTTACCAGCTCTTTCAGTGGAATTAAAATGCTGTCACTGCAGTCATCTGCACAAAACTTTGTGGTATTCAAGGGAAGTGACTGATGTATCGTGTTTGCAGAGAATTCAGTCAGCTCATGAGCAACAGAAATTAAATCCCAGGAGTAAGCGACCACTTTAAATACACTATGTAATAAAAATCTCTAGTTCACACCCAACAGCTTTCTTGTTCTGTTCTTGCACAATGTTAAGATAAAGTTTGGTTTCTGTTCTGAATTTCTGTTACATGTTCTAAGACTGGTAAACAAAGATTGTCAACCTGGATAGTGATGGTAAAGAGTAGGAAGGTATAAGGGTTAGACGAACTATGTTTTGTACTCATTTTTGATAGCTCTAACATCTGCTCATAGAAAGTCAGCACTGCAGTTACTAAAACATGTGGGAATACCTGATATATAGTCTTGAATGAAATTCAGAGTAACTGCCTGGCTTTGGTGTTTGTCATATACAGAAGGCAGAGCCACTTTGGGATGACCCCCAAAGAAATGCTTAGATAGATCAGTCAACAAATAATTTAGAAATTATCTCTTCAACAGTTAAATAATCTCATTAAAAGCTTACTTACATGATACAATGGTCTTATTGCATTTCCTTTTTAAAAGTACTTAGGTTTAATAATATTATTCATTTTATTCCATTACTCTAGGGGCTGTTATGTCATTACTTGTGACCTGTGGGACCCAGTATACTACTCTTGTGTAACACCACTGAACCTAAAAACATGCTGGAAATTAATTTAGTCATTGATACTGGTATTTATCCCATCAGTGATTTACAGCACTGATGATCACTTAGTAATCTCATAAAAATAGTTGCCCTGAGAAATACATAGTACCAATTGATGAAGAAAAGGTGTCCACGCATTTTAAATCAATGAGAGTTTAAACTGTAGACAAGAATTAACAGGGGGAAAGAAAATAAAGCTTTGAGTAATCAGGACAACTTAACAAAGTATCTGCTCAAAGCAAGTTATCATTGCTGCCAAGCCATAATTGGCCATTAGGTCACGGATGACTATGACATGCATTGTGTTGCTTTCAGCACACTTCAGGCTTCTCCAACAAGTTCTCCCTGGCCAGAAAATGATGGAACAGTGCTTACAGCATCTGTGGCCATTCCCAGTGTTCTGGGAAGAGTGGTTGTGGAGTTATGACTCTCTGCAGTTACACTTCTATTTATGTGCACACAGCTGAGCTGTTCCAAGGACTGCTCCGATCCCTCTGGCACTCAGGTGTCTCACTAAGGCCAATTTATTATCCTCAAACCAAAACTGTGTTCTTCTCATTGAGCAGGTAGGAAAATTTGAAGCACAGAGAGACTGAGCCTTGCCAAAAGTCACTTGGAGAACTGTGTGGGTGGCAGAACTTGAAATCCAGCTCACTTCAATTAGCCTTTGGACCACATTTCTCTTTGCCATCTACCAACTTACAAAGGGTTGTGAATACACTGTAAACATGTACATTTCATGCTATTTTTTCTGAAAATTTTGGCACTGAGTTCACAAACTAAACACTTGGAGGGAAAACACTGTGAAACTCCTCTCTCTTCACAGAGTCAGTCAGTCTCACTCTGCTTCTTCCAAGAAGATGCTACTGAATGCCTTGTCTGACCTGCTCTGGGATGAAATAGTGCAAGAAGCTGCAGCCTGCCTCATTGGTTGTAGGAGCTGGACAGTGTGTGAGAATGAGGCTTGCAAGAGAAGGCAGACTGAGCTATCAACAGGAGGCTGAATGCTCACTCAGCTGGGATTCTACTTAAACTGAACACCTTAGCACTGTACTTTCATGGCTAGTTTACACTTCCATGGCTCACAGCTACAGAGTCACAGCTTCAGTGACAACAGGTGAAACCCAGCCTCTCTCTAGCTGGAGCTCTTTCAATTTTGCCAGCATTCATGTTGGTGCAGTGGACTGGTGAATAATGGAAATCATCTGAGTTAAAGGTCGCTTAGGAACCAGTTGCTCAGTCAGTGTGCACATAAAGGTTTAATTGTGGGAAGATGAGGAAAGAGCAGAAATGTGTGACCAGGGAAATGAGAGCTAAGATGGCTTTTTCCAGCCACAGAGCCAGCTTATGGCAGTTTAAAGCAATCATGAAACTAGTGTTAGTCTCATCCTCCTCTCTCTGTTTCAAGCCTTCTATATACTTCTATACTTCTATAGAAGTATAAGCTTCTATAAGCCTTCTATACTTCTATACTTCAAGCCCTAGCTATATACTTCCCATTGGGGGCATTCAGGCTCTTCCAATTGCCAGGGCCCTGAAAGAACAAGAGAAGGGTACCAGCTGTGGCTCAAAGCAGCCACTGAAGATCCTGCCTGGGTCAAGGCTGAAGGCAGCATGAACCTTCCAGGAATTTGACCGCAGATGTCCAACAAGGTCTTGTTGATCCTACGGCTTCTCACAGACTTGCACTTTAGCCCTGGTAGAAGGTATGTATTGGTGTGAAGAAATGTATATTTTATCACAACAGCCTTCTCTGGCAGCTTCAGGTTTCTCCTCAGAAGCACACAGGTACCAGTTCTCTAAGGAAAAATGAACAGCTTCTCTTTATTGCTGAATTAAATGATGTGGTATTCTTAGGTCTTTTTGCCAGAGGAGCAGAACCACAGTCAATGAAATTTTCCCACATGGTTTGAAGATTTTCTATGTAACAACAAGCATTAATTAAAGCTGCAAGTTAAAAAATACTATTCATGATGTCCTATATATAGTCTTTTCTTTTTGATGTACAAAATGTCATATTATTACATTACAGGAGTTTAAAATTTATCCCTTGTGTAAAGCAAGGCAGAATGAAGGACATTTATCTCAGTCTCTGGGTATTACTACTAAATTCAGCATCAACACCATGCTTCCCTGTATAAGCTGATTGGCCAGTGGGACATGTTCATTAACCTAGAAATTGATTTTTCAGGAATGCCATGTTGCAGTTATGAAACTCTGATGTCACAATTTGGCCAACCTTCAGCTCTTCAATTCCTATCAAAATGTTTCCAGCAAGCGGAACTCTTCAACACCAGCTAGGTGATAGAGTTATGAAATTCCCACTGAATAATATCTGTCAGCTGATTGGGAAGCCTGGTGTCTTCTGGTAAGCTTTGGTATCTCACTGTTAGCATGTCAAAGAGATAAAAATGTGTCCTAGTAACATTGGTACTAGGTTGTTTTCATACCAACAGTCTACTCAAAATGCCTTAGAGAAGCAGGGGAGTTGTCAACTGCTGTCAGAGCAGTAAAGTCTCTACATTACATCTCAGAGTGGGCTCATTTATAACCTGACCAAACATCCTGAGTAAAACAAAGAGGGACAAGAGGATTAAAAATCTAATTCTCCTTCCTGTAAGTGGGAGTTGCCTGTAAGAAGAATGCATGGTAGTATCAAGGAACCCTCCTCCACACCAGGAATCTAAAAAGCAAGGTGCCATTGCTACATCCACCCCTGGTGTTGAAGGGAAGCACTCGCCAGAACAGCAGGTATGCAGTGGCAGTAACTCACTTTACACCAGGTCAGTTAGGTTAAGATCTTGGGAATGCAGAGAATTACTAGCATGACTTGCAAGTCAGGAAGTATTATTTCCATGCTAGGAGTCCAGCATTACTCCATTTCATTCTAGATGACCAGCAGCTGATACCTCTTGGGGGTATTGTCACTGAAGAAAGGGCAACCTAGCACTAACTCTGCAAGCTCCTTTGATTCACTGAGGTAGCAACTTTTCTTTTCAATGCAGAAAGTTCCTCCATACACTCTTAAGGTCATAAAAATGAATTAATAATAGTTTATCTTGGAGAGCTCAAGATTCTTCTAGAAATAAAGCTGAACAAATGCCTCTTATTTGTTAATTCAACAAGTTAATGCCTCCCCTCTTTCTTCATTCTAGTGCCAATATTCCTCATTGGGCTGCCAGATGCACACAGGTACACTTCCATCACTCCTTATCACCTCCCATGGCTTCTCACACCATGCTGAAGTGTAAGAAGTCGCTGTTTTGCCAGGAAAGACCATGGTTTTATTAGACTCTGCCAAGCTGTCAGTGTTTCCAAGCTCTGTGACTCTGTAGTCTTTGATGTTGTGAATAATGAGACAAATTCAATCTAATGGACCACCTGCCCCTTCACTGGGAAAAACCACATTCTGAAGTCAAATGATTTAAGCAGAACAGCTGGAGTGCCGTGCAGAAGCAGACTGCCCAGATGCACAGTAAAGTAGAGCTGAAAGAGACCTTACAAGGTACCTCATCTTTCCCTCTGTCTTAGTTAGGACAGCACCTGCCAGATCTAAGACTTTCCTGGCATGTGTTTATCAAAAGTTTTTAAAACCTTCCAATGGTGGAGATGCTGGAGTCTCTCTGGATAATCCTTTCTTGTAGTGTTTTGCCATCCTTCCCATTCAGATGTTTTTTTTTTTTTATGTCTAACAAGAACTTTTATTGCTTCAGTTAATATTACTCTGTACTGTTTTGTCCAAGATTAACATGAAGTTTCTCTTTACAGAAATTCCTATTCCTCCAACTTCAGTGTTTTTTCTTTTGGGGGAGTAATCTCAAATTTTCCTCAAAGCTATGCTTTCAAGACTTTTGATTATCCAAATCCCTGTCCTATCCTCTCTTCCACTGACAGGCCCTTGAATTGTGGTGTTCAGAATTGGACACAGGTTGCACTAAGGTCTGGAGTGGTGACTAAAGTAGGTGGTGTAACTCTCACATCTTATGCTTCTGCTGTGCATTTACCTTCCTCATGTGTCTAAGACAATGTCATTGTTGAAAGCAACTATTTTATAAAATATTACAATTTCTACACCCTTTTAAGACAAAAACGTCATATAACTGTTCCTCAACTTGTATTTGTGTAGCTGAACAGCATCCATTCTCTGCATTCCTCCAATTCAAAAATTCCTTTCATTTATAACCGAGGTGTCCAACCCTTGGAGCCCTTCCTAGCTTTGTGTAATCTCAAACCATCCATACTCTCCAGCCATCACTGGTCAGTCACAGAAACAGCAGACAAGGCAAGGCTCTGAAGAAACGTGGGTGTAGCCTACGCAGTGTGTCTGTCTCTTCAACCTCAACCTTTGCCAACTACTCTCATTTTCCTGATCTATTCTTACCCCGTTCCAGGATTGTTTTGCGGCTACCTCTAGAACACATCCTTGCTTGCTACGACAGTGGAAAAGTGGTAGCACGGAGGGACGCAGATGGAAATTGCCTGTGTATGGGTGTTAACAGGTGAGGGCAGGAAGAGAGGCGTGGGGCTGGGCTGTCCGATCGGGGGGCTCTGCCGGAGCGCATCTCCCGGGCGGAGCGGCGGCCCCTCCGCCGCCGGGCTGCGGGATGGATCCGGGCGCTCGCCTGGAGCAGCCCCGGGGCCGCGCAGCCGCTCCCGAGCGCTCGCTCAGCCGGGGGCTCCCCGTGCGATGCCCGGCACCCCCCCCTCCCCGCCCGCCAGTACCGGTAGTAGCGATCATCCTTGTAGGGTGTCAGGTCCTCCTGGATCTCCCGGTACGTCTCCCGCACCCGCCGGCAGAAGCGCTTGACCTCGCCGCACAGTGGGCTCCCGAAGGCGGCGAAATCGGCCTCCATGCCGCCCGCGCCGCCGCCTCAGGCGCCGCGCTCCGCCATGGAGCCCCGCCGGAGCCCGCCCGGCGCTGCGCGGCGGGGGCGGCGCTGGAGCCGCAGCGGCGGCGGAGGATGCGGGGGGGAGCGGATGCGGGAGCGGGGGATGCAGGGAAGGGGCTGAATTGCAGGAGCCACAGATGCAGGGGCGGGCGGGAGATGCAGGGACGAAGGATGCAGGAATGGGGGATGCAGCACCAGCAGCAGGGGATGCAGGGGCGGAGGATGCAGGGCGGGCCCTCCGCGCACGGCCCGCACCCTCGGGGGCGGCGGGAGCCGCTTCAGCACCACGGAGAGGGGCGGCCGGTGCCGGGAGTAAGCAACGAGCTCGCATTACCTCTGCTAAAAATATCTCTTTTATTTTTTCTTTTTTTTTTTTTTTAATAAAACTGTTTTGTTCTCAAAAGCAGACCAGCTCTATGTAAAATAAATGCCCTGATTTTTATTGCTTCTTTTCCCCAATGTAGCAGGTATGTAAAAGAAACCCTATGCTAAATCCTCTTTTCACAGTCATGACACTGTAAATGGTCCAAAACTAAGAATGTTTATATTGTGTTAATCTAGAACTTCTGAACTGAGCTCTAGTCAGTTTACAGAGCGCCATGTTAGCTTCATTCATATTAAACTTTCCTTCATAAACAAATTCACATTTAAACTCGTTTAAATTATTCAATCACTTGAAGCCCTAATTTCTGCCAACTAATGGCAGTGATGATATCCACATTAAAAGCAAAAATTCTGTTACTCTTGATATGCAGTCATTGTGTCTAGAAGGTATAAATATCAAAGTCTTCTGTACTGCTCCTCTCGTATAAATATATTCCCTGTTGACATTCAGGAAGCTGGGCTGGGTTATTTACCAGCCTTGCCCTTAGTCTGTATTTTATCACCTACTAAGACTGGTACATGCATTTTTACTTCAATTGATCTCTCACAAATGTGTGCTGGCAAGAGGTTACTCCTGGTGGCGCAGTGGGAGAGGGACAGACAACTCATCTTCCCCAGCAGGTGGGCGAGAAAGGAAGGTTCATCTCTGACCAAGAATTTCTATTTCCCACCTATGAATATTTCTAAGCTTGAGAAGACATACCAGCAGATAAAAGCCACATGCACATTTAAGTCAGAGAAAAAGGGGGTTTTCGGTTGGTTTGTTCATTTTTTGAGAAAAAGGGGGTTTTTGGTTGGTTTGTTCATTTTTTGAGAGCCCAGAGCAGCATCATTCCAGACACACAATGTTCTTTGTTGTGCTGAACATTATCCAGGCTGGCTTCCAATGGTGTTTGTCTCTCTACACCTCAAATGCTATGGGAGTGTTCCACACCTTCTAGGGAAGGCTGGCAGGTTATTCACAGAGAAGGTGTTAGCATTGACCACATATTAACCCACCGACTTCTGCTATCAAAAAAAACAACAACAACAACAAAAAAAAAACCAAAAAAAACCAAAAAAACCAAACCAAACCAAACCAAAACAAAACAAAACAAAAAAAAAAACCCCAGACAGTGTCTCAACCAATAAATACCAGATATTATAGGATTAAAATTGGGCTTATGAATAGCAAAACTTGTGGGAAGACACAAGCAACTGTATATTCACATTGTGGTCCATATTAAACACTCAAAAGACTCTAAGGAGGTCAAGAATGCATTTTGAGTCTCCACAACTCTTCAATACATTCACAAAAGAAGCAGTACTCAGGGTTGTATGCAATTCCTAAGTAACATTTTTAAGGTTAAAAAAATTAGCTTGGATCCAAACCTTTTTGTCAAAGAAGTTTCAGGTTTCCTTATTTTAGTAAACAAGAGAAGCATTAAACCATATTTTTAATATTGAACAGACACTTCTATTAAAACTGCCAATCTATTTTCTTTTGTGAAGATCTGATATCTGATGAATGGAACATTTCAGCTTGCTGCTCACTTACCCCAGCCCTGCAGATCTAACAGATCATTCTTCTCCCATGAGTGGCTGTCCGTCTTTCCTGTCCAGTGCTGTCACAGGGCAGACTGGGCTGGCACAGAACATGTTTGGTTCTGTAGGAAGCACAACTTAAGTAAAAGCAAGAGGAGGCCAAGGTTTCATAGACAGCTTTGCAAATAAGGTGCAAGAGTAACCAGCAGATAACCAGCAATGGGCATGACTTACCCCACTCATTTCAGGGTACCCCAGCTCACCTATCCAAGCACAGCACCTTCTGTGTCAGCCTGATTTTGCTGATTTTCACAGCACATGATAAAAGAGAGGTAGCATCAAACCACATCTAAGAACAAACTGATCTAAAGTACTGCTGAGTCTTACAAATCTCAGTTAGAATTTAAGCATTTGGAACTCAATTCATCCCTTGAGTGCTTCTGGACTTCATGAGGGAGAGAAAAGCCCCAAGACTAAGGTGTAAACAACATCTGCACTGCATCATATCACATAACATGGAGTTTATTTTTGAGGGTGGAGCTCATCAGAAGTCCCCCTTCTCATTTTTCTTCCTGGTTCTCCCCCTGTGCACAGTGAGCCTTTTGCAGCATCAGCCACATATATTATATTGTGGTAGTGGTTAAATATAAAGCTTGGCAGTCCATGGAAAAGCACCAGGGTTATTACTCTGGGCTCTCTCAGAAGCAATAGCAGCTGGTGCTGAGAAGTTTACGGAATAAATGCTGCCAACTCAAGTCCCCTTTTCCCCCTTTTTTTATTCCAGTAAAGGAACAAACCCTTCAAACAAACAGAAGTCCTCCTGCTTAACAAACACTTTCTCCCTCAAAACTGTTTCGAGACAGAGAAAGGCAGTAGTGGCAGCTGCTGGCTGAAAGGAGCAACTGCCTTTTTCCTTGCACATGGAATTAAGGATGGGTACATCTGATGACACAGAAACAAGCACACATCTGCACTGACTGCAAAGATAAGAGAACCTGTGCTGCTGTTACACAGCTTCATTTATGTCCCTGAGTCTCACCACATGTGGGCATTGTCACTGAGAATCCCCAAACAGCAGAGTAGAAACCATACTGAGCCCCACAGAAAACTTGTGTATTTGGTGCACCTGCCCTGTTATTCACTGCTGCCTTAACTCTGGAAGAGAATAACCCTTGCCTTGCCCCAGGCCATCATGGCTTGACTGCCTTCTCCTGCCAGAAGACTGCTTTACCACAGCCAAGCAGCGATGTGACAATGACGTGACTCAGCTGCTGTCACGCAGCCCTTGCTGTGTGTGCTGGGGACAGCAAGGTGACGTTGCTCGGCAGGAGGGCGGTGTTCACTATGCTGCAAAGCTTCTCAAAGCTTCTCAAAGCTTCTCCTTTATTTGAAGAGGTGGCACAGAAGCACAGCTGGGACAGCCCAGCTATGACAGATCACCCATAACAATTCATCTCTGAGCTGACAGCGGCTTTGGAGCTGCAGCTGCTCTTGTCACCGCTGGGAGGAATAAAGCTCCTCACAGTTGGCTGCAGCTGGCAGTCCTGACCCTCACAGCAGCAGCAAGAAACACTCAGCACTCTCTCCATCTCTTTGGAGATGAATCTTCCCTGCATCCATCCTGCTTTGAAGAGATGTGAGGACGAGAAAATAAAATAAGATTTAAAACCTCTTTTGATCAAACTTGAAGAAGAATCTCTTGTGAGGTGATTTCAAGGAAGACGCTGATCACACCTGTTCATGCTCTGTGTCCCTCTTGGGTTGGGATTGCTTTTCTCTTGCCTGGGCTGCTTTTCTCTCAACTGTCACATTGAGAGCAATGGGAAGATTGAAATGGGAGCATAACTGGATTGCCTGTCCTATATATAAATTAACATTTTATATGGTGTTTCATTCTGATTACTGGCTTTCAAATGCCAACTGCACTTGGAATAATAATTACCAGTGGCATTTATTAACTTAAATATCCCACCGGTATTAAAAAGAATATAACTAAGTGAAATAAAAACTCAACAACTTGTGATATCTAGGTAACAACTAGTGAAGACTTTAGATCAACTTCATATTTTCAACTGCAGTGACTTGTATTTTAGTTATTTTTGTCCATTAAAGAGATCACCACGTTTACTTTTCAGTTCTCACACAGCATATTGCTGCAGGCGTATTTCAAAGAAAATTTTAAACTCAATGTTCAAACTACATAGATGCATTTTTCTAAAAAGTTTCACAATGTTTGAGAAAATACATGTAATGACACATCCAGCAGTTTTACTATGCCTATTTTAGGAAGAACACCTTTGTTTTGATTTTGAGATGCCTATTACTCTTCCTTTGAAATTCATATCTCTTGTGAGAAACAGTCTTATCTCTCAAGAATAATTAGGATTGACTAATAATCATGCAAATTTTATAATCTCAGGCTAAAAATGCGTGGTGGCTTGACCCTGGATGAGCAGTAAAACTCCCACCTAATTGCTTGCTCACTCCTACTCCCTTTCCTGAAACCAGCTGGATAGGGGAGAAAATAAAAAGGAACAGAGTAAACAAGCTCATGAGTAGAGATAAAGACAGGGAGATCAATTCCCAATTACTGTTGGGAGAAAATTAGACTTTACTCAGGGAAATTAACTTAATTTATTGTCGATTGAGATAAATGTTTGAGCACTGATTTGGATAACAACAAACAACAGACTTTTGGGGAAGGGGGGGGGGGCTGCCCCACAACAGAGCACCTCCTCCTCGTCCAACCTTGGTGTTCCTGTTAGGAAAATTAATCCACAAACATCAAAGGTTTATGCCCAAAAAGGAGACAGAGGTGCCTTTTACTTTATTTGAATAAAGGGAGAGGCCATGGGGCATTCCCCTGGGATCTCCCCTTGGATGTTTGGAGGATGCAGCTTCCCCTTTTCATCCTAGTTTCCCAGCTGCATTTCCCTTCTCTCTTTCCCCACTGGCTGAGGTACTTGAGAGGCACAGACTTCCTGATATGCCTGATACCAAAGATTTCCCTCTAATGTATAACCCTCCCTTTTAATTTTTAATTGATATGGAATTTAGGGGTTTTTCTTCCCCATTGTTTCTTTCATCTTCCAATGTTTAATTTCATTTATCAGCAAACCTTAAGTTTATTTGTAAAGTCAAATATCTTTTTCCATTCATCAATCAGTGGAATCCTTCCCATTGTTTCTTTAATCTCCCAGTGCTACTTTTACCTACCAGCAGACCCACAGATGTTTGTAAAGACAAATCCACTATTCCTCTCATTCCTCTGCTGCTTCTCAGTCTTTTTGTCCCCTCCTCTTGCCTGTGCCCTATATATAAATATGTTTCCAGAGAGGTGCCACAGCTCTGCCCATGTGTGCTCAGCTGTATTCTGTGCTGGGTCCAATTTGAAGCTGTCTGAAACCATCCTGCAGGGCAGCACTGGCCCCTTCCCGCAGGACCCAGCCCTGCAGCTCCCCCTGCCAGCACCTGGCTACCTGCTCCACACAGAGCAGGACATTATTCAGAGTGAAGGTTACATGGTACTTTTCCATTGTTTACCATTCTTCCCTTTCTGAACTGTTGTCTGTATGTCTCGAGGGAAGCAATTAAAACTAACTTGGAAATAGCGAAAAGTGACAGATATTTTGGAAAACTTCTCTCCTTTTAGAAGCTGATTATTGTCTACATATGCAGTCACACATTAATGAATAGTGAGACCCTCTAGGTGCTGCTAGATCTAACTAGAAGCATGCAGCATCACCAGGGGAGGGCCTCATTCTTTGCTTGGGAGTCTTCTTTCTCCAGTCAGGCATTCCTGCTCTGAACTACAAAGATGAATATCCTGTTATAAATAGCAAATTACTTTTTTTTACAAAGTAATGGAAAAACTTTAAAAACACGGGGGTTTCAGCACATGTTTGCAGCCCACTGGAATTAATTAGCCTTTTCTTGTGCAAACCAACAAATAGGTCTCCTCCTCAGACATTTAAGACTACAGATAATTTGCAGGACTTAGGCATATTTCTAAGGTCCCAGGCTTAGGAACATGTGTGGCTAAATCACGAGCTCACAAGAGACAGGGACTCCTCATCCTCAGGCCCTCACTTCTCCTCCCCTTGTAGGAAAGAAAGAAAACTGGGCATGCAGACAGTGAAAGAGCAGGAGTGTCCTCCAGACAGGTCATCATCTGGCTGATGGGAGAACCAAGACCTTGCCTGTTCCTCTGGACACAATTTGCCTTTGGTCATTGCATGTTTCACACATTTACCTCTGTATCTATCCAAATTCATCTAACTGAAGCAGCCTTGTTTGGAGAATCCACGACTTCTTTGAGCTTGCTCTAATGTTAATAATTTTAATCATTAAGTGTGTCTTGCTTCTTTTTGTACTTGGCTCCAGCCCCCAGACATTACTGCTTGTTGTGCCTTTTCCTGCTAAATTAAAGTGCCTTTTGATACCAGTATTTTAATTCAGTTAAGTTTTTTAAGATAGTGAGAATTACTTAATTGCGCTTTTCTCTGAAATAAGCTAAGCAGACAGATCTCCTGCTGCGAGGCATTTTCTTCCGTTTTTGAACTATAGTTTTTCAACACTCTCCCTTCTTGTAAGACAGCTTAGAAGCCTGGTCAGCAGTAGCAGATCCAGTATTTTATCAGGTGAAATCAATTCCCTCCTCCCACTGCCCTACTTACAGATCTGAGGATTGTACTGGCTCTTTTTGCAGGAAGATCTCAGGATTGCTAACATCCTCTACTGAGATGCCTGCTTTAACCCATGCCTCCAAATCTAAGTTCTGCAGCACTTAGAGCTAAATTGCTGATTTTGAAGACATGGCCACATTCCTTCCTCCTAAATGCATAGCTTTGCATTTGCCTGCATTAAAAATGCATTTTGTCAGCCAAAATTGTTTTATTACCTTGTCCTTAGTGCTATTCACCTTTCTGGCAGTTTTATGCCACGTACAGATTTGATCAACCACAGTGCTGTATCTGCTCTTGAGCCCTCTTTACCGTCAGATCTAGCACCTGTCTCTGCAAAATCCCACCAGAAATGCTCCACTTAGCAAGGATTCCACATTGCAGGCTACTTTGTAAGATCCCTAGTTTCATTCACAGTCCATTTAAAGACCACCTCATTCATATGAGCTATTGTCGATTTGTTTATTGAAACCCCAGACACTATTTTATCAAATGCCCTGTGAATGAAATTTTATCTACAAATTGAGGTAATAACCTCAAATAATAATGTCAAAGGACACAGTGGGAAAAGAACTGGGTTTTTTTCCCTCCAGAATAACATAAAACTACTTTCTCAAGGTTTACATCCTTATGTTCCAGATTTCAACTGACTCCAGTATAATCCTTCTTCTCATTTTGCCCACATGGCTGGTCTACTTCCTGCTGTCTATATTCTTTTTCTAAATATTGTTAGCTAAGCATTTTGTCAGGCTCCTAGAATATATCAGACTGTATAAAATACATGAAAACTGCCCACCAGTTGGCTGGAATTCTCTTCAGCCTGCTCTGTGCCACTCTTGATGACACACTAGTCCAGTCTCAACTCTTCAAAAAAGATTGAAACAGGATGAACTGACCCAGATCAGTTCTGGTTACTACTGCAAGTCATTAACTATACTGAGGAATGAGTTTGGCAGGAGACTTGATTTGGTGCTTGACTTACCCATGTATTTGAGCATAAAGGGAAGGAAGGAGTTAACTGTGCTCAAGTCTAGCAATATGCTCTCCCACAGTAAGGAGTGTGTGATACCATCTTGCATCGCTCAGGGTGACAAAGTAGAGCTGGTAGACTCCCACATTTTTTCTCAAAGTTAGCTCATGTACTTTGTACCTCATGTACTTTGGAGAGAGATTATTTTCTTTAGAGCTAAAACTGCAGAATTGGCTCCAGAACTTCGAATCTCTTGATACATGGCCTAATGCCTCTATACTCTTCTTATGTGAGAAAGAAATTTCTTTAGAATCATTTAATTAGGGGGCTGTACAGTATGTTTCAAGCTATACTCTAGGACTCCATCCAGTTACTGCTGGCCACGAGAGAGAGCTGAGAAATATTAAAATTACAGTTCTTTGCATCTCAGTTTATACAAAATCCATGTCATGGGTACTCCTCGTTGCATCTGTACCATGAGCAATCCAGCATAACAATTTGCTTTCCCACATCTCAGCACTGCTCTCAAGACTCAAAATTCTTTGATGATCCAAGCTGTCTCTTCTGGCTGCCTGTGGGTGTACTGTCTGGTCCCTCAGGGAATTACAATGAGTATTCCTCCCGCTAGTTTGCTGAAACCCACTGCTTTGCAGTCCCATGTGACTTCTTTTGCAGCAAGGATTTGTGTCACTTTATTTTTGTGACATACTATAAGACACTGCTGCAGCCTGCAGTTCTCTGATCTCTGGCTTTCCAAAGGTTATGTTCAGTCTCTGCTGCTGCAGTCTCTATCTTTGTTCATCACCTGCTCCACAGGAAAGTTCTCTCTCAGTGAATTCATGCAGGCCCAATGAATTAGGGTGAACAGTCCTGCCTTCCTGTTCCTACCACAGGTGCACTTCAGGAGCTGCTCTTTGCTTTGTGGATGTTTTCTCTTTATTCTTGTGGTGCCATGAAAAGCCCCTGCCCACCCTTGCCACCCCCTCCACCCTAACCATCACCAATAGATCAAATTCCTTTGAGGCTCTCTGGTATGCTCAGTGTAACACAGTTGGAAAGCCAAAGTGTTGTGTTGAAGTTGGTTTTATTTTGATTTTTTTGTCCTTTTTGATTGGCTCAATGAGTACATCCAGGGAAATAAAGAACAAGGCAATAAAAAGGAAGCCATTAGAATGCAACACTGTGGAGCTGAAAAGCTGGCTTATTCAATCACTCTGAGTCAAGCACAGATAACTGTAGTTAGAGGGCTTCTCTGTGTCACTGCATTAGAAAAGTCATTGCAAGGAAGTACCTGGGGGGAATATGCAGCTAACTTGGTGAGCTTGCTGTGTGTGAAGCTCCTGGGAGTAGCATTCAGCTCACAGAATCAATGAACCAAGGTCAGAAAATTGAGATGCTGGAGTAATTTGAAGAAGCTAACTTTAATAATGCTTTTGAAGACATCTGTGCTGCCAGATTTTTTTTCCCGATCCTACAGCCTTTAGTAGCTTCAAAGTAACAATTAACCTTTTAAAAATGGTGCCTTGTCTGTTTGCAACATATTTTATGCATTGTACATTTAAACCTCACATGTTTATCAGTAAAAAAAATGATAATTTATATAATTAGAATTATATACATTTACTGTTTAAAAGCATCCTAAACAGACGACACAGTATTTTACCTTAACATGTTTATAAACTATAACACACTTGTAAGATTCTATTTCAAACAAAATAATTCCCCTGTATTGTTTAAAAATCTCAATGAAATTATGTTATTATTCAGTATTTATTTTGATCTTCTGTTAGGCAAAGAGTTGCAGCTGGCACCTGCAGAAGGCTGCAGTTTGCAGCTCTTTGTTCAAGCAGCAGCATTACCGGTTTTGACACGCACAATGAGCACAGACTCCACACCAGACAATAGCTGTGACAGGCAGCCATGGTGGGGAGGATCCAAACATCCACTCCCTGTCCACGTCCTTCTGGGTGCCACTTGCTCGGCCACACCTTACAGGACTGAGTGACAGGTCTGCACTGTGGGAACTGCCTCCAAATTCCAGTGTAACTGTACACAGCCCAGGGACAGCAAGGACCTACTCCATCCTTCTGGAAGAAAGGCCAGTACAAGAAACCAAGTGACACCAAGTACTGCCCCTGCACAGGATTTCACCTCACCTATGTTTCAAAGGCATCTGATGCACTCTCCAGTTCTTGCTACTACACCTGCATGAGTTTTCTGCCTCCCAACTTTTCCTCACTCCCAGCAGCCTTAACAACCCAAACAAGACACAGAGGCTTGTTTCACATCCATAAACATCAGCCTCGGGGGAGCATTTGACTTCACCTTGCCCAGGCTTGTACTTCAATTATTAGATGTTCTGGCTAAGATAGAAAATTGCTGTATCCCAGGCTAAGTTCAAGTACAAATAAGTCTTCAGTGGTAATTGTGGCTGTTTTGCCATAAATTTGATGAGGATTGGGCTGCTGATGGGATTAAAAACCTTTTTCCACAGCTACACAGTTCTATGTTCTTCAAATTTCCGCAGTTCTGTTCTTGAAATGAACACATGCTTTGCACCCTCTGTTGTATCAATCTGAACCTTTCTCTTTCTTCTGCCATCTTTTGGAAAGATCAAACATTCCATGAATTTTGCAGCTTGACTTGGTTGGTTCCAATGGCCTGATGATGCCAACACTTACCTATCACTTCATTCTTTGGATTAAATTAATTCTGTAGTTACAGAGATGATGCTATCACCAGGAATCCCATTTGTAATAATCCAGTGTTGCCAGTGGCTAGGTAATACACAGGGAATCCTTAATCTCTGTGTTATACAACAGTTTGTATTTTTCCAAGGAAATTCCTCCAGTGTCCTTTCCCAAGTACATTCCAACTCCATTCTTTCTGTTGTTCCTTGAAAACATCTTATTTTTCTATCTGGATGTCTAGTTATGGTGTTACTATGCAGCTGAATCATGTCTAAACCAACTCCTCCCAGTATCGTTATGTTCTTCTTCCCTATCTTTACAGACTTTAATATTTTATCAACAACAGAGAGGAAACTGGCTGAGCAGTAAATGGATTAACAGCATCTGCCTCATTCACACCACTGTGCCCTCAAATTTTTCTAGCAAAGTTTGAACACCCACCTGACATTTTGAAGTCATAGAGCAAATTTCATTGTACATCTTGCTCTTTGAATTTCTTTAGCTGATTACTTTTCAGTTGCATGCCACACTAGAATTCTTCCAAAAGAGTGTAGAGATCCAATTTAAAGACTGATGAGTTGACATCATCAGTTGTCAAAATAATTTTAATCATCTTTTCTTTTGATGAAATTGTTTTCAACTTTGTGTCTCGCACTCAGGAATCCACACACAGTAGATTAATGCAACAGCTTTTGGCACATCATAAATATTGATTTATTTTCATGAATTCCATGTTTTAATCTTTCAGACCTATCCAGATGCACATCTAGGATATTTTCTTCATTGGCTTGCTTATAAGTTCAGAGATGCTAGCAATCTTTCTAAGAGGTTGTTAAATTTTTTTGTTTGTTTGTTTTTGATTATCTTTTTATTATTATTATCTTTGAATAAACGATGATATTTTCTTATGGGATGGGAATTGCTCTTAGTATGCAACATTTTCTGTTTCAGAATATTTAGACTTGAGGCCATCATTCCCACCATCTGTATTTTTATTCTTTTCACATTTAATATTCACACAGTAAAAATTTCCACCAAAAAAAAAAGTTTCCATGGCCACTGTCTTTCTAGTGATAATGTCATGGATGACCATCATTGTGGATTTTGCACTGATATATCTGAATACAAGTGATTTATACTCATGCTTCCATTCAGGAGGTTTTTTTGTCCTTACTTGACATTCTGCCTCATATGCTACTGGTCCCCCATCCCACATCTTCCCTGACTTCCCAGAAACCTCTCCTTTCTCAGATTTACTGCCTTGCTCTTTGGAGAACTTTTCTGTCATGCACAAACTGCAGTGCTTCTGATGAAAGTGTCTCAGTCTGTGTCATTCTTAATCTTACCTGAGTTTTCCATAATCTCCAAAAGTGGAATCTAATTGTGGATTCTGGCAGCTCTCCAGATGATGCTCTCTGAGTTTATGGCCTGAGAAAACACTATCAGCATTGGGAACTTCTGAAGTTTATAGCAGAACTTCCAGTGTGAATTATATATGTGCTGTGGGTTTTAGAAAGATGTCTTCTCTCTTTTCACACTTGTATTCTTTTGACACAAATCTACTAAAATTCACAAATCTACCTGTATATAGTTTAAACTTCAGATAAAATTATTAGTATCATATAAATAACAATACTAGCAGTGGGTTTTTGAACAAAAATGGAATCTTGGCTTTAGAGACTCTCGAAACCATACAAATAAAACCTGTTAAAATGATGCAATGAGCTTGAAGTTTATTTACAAACTACAAGTGACAACACGTGCCATTTGCCACATCAGATGACACTAACTGCCACATCAGCTCAAGGACAAAAATCCTAAGGTAAGTTCATAGGCCTGATGAAAACAAGGATGCTTCTCTCACTAGAAAAATCATAAATGAGACAGAGAAGTCACTTAAAAGTCAAATCACAGTTACATGACATCTGCAGATGAGACTCTGCATTTGGTGGCCTCTCCATGAGGCAATTAGAAAACTCCATGACATTTAAATCATCTTTAGCATCTTCCTTTGGCTG
Source organism: Calcarius lapponicus (assembly GCA_039654755.1). Lineage (NCBI taxonomy): Eukaryota > Metazoa > Chordata > Aves > Passeriformes > Fringillidae > Calcarius > Calcarius lapponicus. The sequence goes on from CM077465.1 coordinate 60,950,204, forward strand.
TTATAGCCTTATACAGACTCTTCTCTAAAGTAAACATTCTTTCAGATAACAAAAAAAGTTAAAAATAATTAAATGGCTTTGAAAGAAAAAGGAAGAAATTAATCTCACAAAAACTGTGCAACAAAGGGAATGACTAAACTCTTGTTTTAAGAGAGAGGACTATTGCCATAGAGAGCAATGAGAAAAGAGAACAAAGAAATGTTACTTCCCAGAGTTCAAATCTAACTTTCCTCCTTATCCATGAGGAAGTGATAAATGGAAGAAAATGTGGAACAGCTGGAAAGGATAAAAGTATCAGGAGATGCAACAAAGCAAAACATTCCCCCAGATGAATTGATTTCCCTTTGATCTAACAAAGATTTGAAATTTGTCAGTTTTAAACAGAACAGAAAAGGAGGATATGCAATAGACATCTATAATGGATAGGAGCAAGATGAAAGGTCTGAGATGAATTGTGATTGGTATGAAGTGCTCCAGGTTGTTTTGGTTTTTTTCTGATCTTGTACAACTCTCTCACAACTAGGTAATTACTCAGCTTCCTATCCCATTAAAATTGCATAATGAAAGCTGAGCTGCTTTTGAGAAAATTAGCAGTAAGCAAAGATTGCTATTTTATTATCAATAGTCATTTTGGTAGGAATGCCAATATAAAATGGATATGTCATTGCTGAGAGAACATCAACAACAATAACCGGTCTTGGTGAAAAAGTTCATGATCTAGCCAGTAGTTATTAAACTGTATCTACAAACTTAATTATATGTAGAGTTCATGTATTACCAGCTTGTCTTTTAAAAGCCCCAGATTAAATATTGTTCCCTCAGTGAGTGCACATCCTGACCTCTACAACAGGCAGCAGTAGGCATAAATCACTCTTGTGTTCACTCAGATCATAAAAACAAGATTGTATTATTATCAACAACCACAATCATATATAAATAAGAATAAGTAAATGTTATTAGTCCTTCTACAAGGCAAGAAAACAATCACAGGAACCTTCCTAGGGTATTTTCCTAAAGGTCTATATTTTTATTTGTTTGCTGCAGCCCGTGTTACTGATAAATTTGGCATTTGCATCACCTGCTATTTGCAGGCTGGCATGGTTCAGTAGCTGTCTCCCCAGAACAAGCCACCTCCCCAGATCTGTTTGCCTCCTTTCATACCTCCTCTGTCTCCAGAGCCAGTTACAGCTCCAGTGTTCTTTTATTCACATTCCTGTTCCAACACGTGGAGAAGGCGATGCAACAAGTCTGATGTTTATTTACAAACTGCAAGTGACAACATGTGTTAACTTAGCTGGTTGCACCCAGCAGAAAGGGACATTCCAAAACTAACCTTCTGGAACAACAAACCAAACTGCACCTGCTCAGTTCCCTTGAGACAAGCAGATAGATTGTTACCCTGATTGAATCAATTACCAGTCCTGTAGCTGCCAGAACACCCCCAAATTAACACAAAAAGGGTAGAAGATTACTATATTTTAAGTCAATATCCTTCACAAAGAAGGAAAAACCTGAAAACTTCTGGAACCTTGATCTATAAGGAACCTTGATCTATAAGCTGACTTGGCCAGATAATAATTCAGGTAAACACTTGCATTATAGGCAAAGCAAAAAATCAAAATGCCACAGCAAAGTGCCATGACCAGAAGATATATTTCTGTTCCCTTTCTCTGTCTCCAAACTTAACTATTAATTTCATAATTTCTGTATTTTAGTACAAGTTCAGTTTGATCTGAATACTCAACAGATAACCCTGATATATGCCTTAGCTGAGCTAAGGAAGATTTAATGAACACTGGCAGGGCTGCAGCACTCCTCTGAGCTACAAGAGGATTTTTCACAGCTGCAGTGCAAGGCATTCAGGCATGAGGGTGGGAGTCTTCCCTTTCTCCTCTTCACAGAGCCTGACTTTATATTCATTTCACAGTTCCTAGTTTTCCTGCAGGAAGAGACAACAGGCAACCCCTATCCATCTTTCAACACTACTCCTGTCCTGGTGGTTCTCTAGCAATTCCTTTAAGTTGTTTGTTTTCCAGGGCGAAGGGTTCTAGACTTCACACTAATTCCTCGTGTAGATGTTGAGCTATGCCTCAACATCTGCTGCTCTTCTGTGAATCTTCTCTACATCTCTCCCCTTTCTGTGACCAGCACTGCACAGTAAGTGAAGTGCAGTGAACTGGAATTTTATACAGCGATCCTTTATCTTTTGCTTTGCTGTCAGATCTTTTCCCAATCATTACCAATATTTTAGTTTCCTCTTTTGACTGCTGCTCAGCACCAACCTGATGCTTTCAGAGCACTATCTATCATTCTATCAAAAGGTTTTTCCCCTGAGTAAAAGAGAACACTGCAGAGATCACTATTGCAAATGGGAAATTAGGATTCTTTTTCCCCCCCTGTATCACTACATTTACCTAGGCTGTGTTTCACCTGCCATTCCATTGTCACATTTCATGATGATTTTCTGAGATTCCTGACAATTGCCCATTGCCTTTACTTTTTTGAATAATTCACATCATCAATAAACTTTGGAGCTCAATGTTCAAACTTTTTCTAGGCCACCCATGAATATGGTGTAGAGGTGAGGATCCAGCACAGACCCCTGCAAAACTCCAATGGTAACCTAGGTCCATTATGAGGATCCATGCCAGGATTTCCTCATTTGTGCCATAGCTAGGATGTTCATGAGGCAAGGTAAGCTACTTTACCACCTTTTTTTTTTTTGTTTCATTGTTCCCCAAATGCCTTTTTTTCCAAAGAAACCTGAGAATAAACACTGGCCATCACAGCATTTGTTGTTAAAGATGAGAGGACAGAGGAAATCCCTTGTGATGTTAAGATTTTCAGTTTGTCAATGACAAAATCAGAAGTACACAAACCCCTAAAATAATTTCCTTAAAAAGGAAAGCAAGCAGGGTGGAAATATCACAAGAACCAGCTGATATCCAGGCAGATAGGAACATTACCACCAGAAAATCTTTGCCATCCATCCTGTCATGTGAATGACACAAGGTATGATGGGGCTGGTACATGCACCATGTCCAGTGGAACTTGTGGGTACGGTTCCTGAAAAGAGAAAGTGCAATGGCACCTGGCTGGTTATTATTCAGATTGTTCTAGCACAGATTTATCACCTGCTTTAAAAGTATTTAAGGTGCTTGACAAGATGCAGAATGCAATAGAAACAAATCAGCAACTTTCTAGTCTGCAAAATTTTATTAAGCAACAGCTGGACAACTCTTACAACTCCAAATCATCAAGGAAAAATAGGGCAATCAGTCCATCTCTCAATCATGTAGACAGTAAAGAATCTGGACAAACCACACTTTTATAGGGAAACCAACAATACTTTCTAGGCACCTCCTGCAAAATCTATTACACAAGATACATAAAAGGAGAGGCAGATCAGGGTAGTTTTTAAGTACAATGGAAACCAAGGATACCACGGTATATTCAGGAGAAAAAAAAAAGGAGATTAAAAAAATATAATTAAAAAATAGTCTAGGTAAATAAAGTTCACAAATGGTGTACCAAATTTTCAAAAGGCTTAAGAAAAACATGCTGGGCTTGCTCACTTAAGAATGCATGCACCTGCATGACTCTATGCTCATCAAATTCAAAAGAAAAACTAAAAAACCAAAACCAAACCAAACAAACAAACAAAAAAAAAAAAAAAAAAAAAAAAAAGAAGAAAAATCCCAAATCACTTTCAAAGTTATAGTACCAAAATAATGCATTTATAAACAAATGCAACTCCCCTTCTTTTTCAGGAAACATTACAGTGCCTTTTCAATCGAATGCATCCCCATGCTATTCCACAACACCATATATTGTATCTACAATAAACAACGAGGTCTTGAACAGACATACCCTCCCCCAAACACACAACACACAAAAAGAAAAAGAAGCAGCAAATGCTGAAATAGTGAAACAGAAATGAAAAGCAACCAAAGGCAAATCAAGTATGAAGCAAACTAAAGAAACAAAGGGCAAGTTAGAAAAGTTTTGAACAAATAGCTTCAAACAACATAGGTAAGAATTACTGGCCGAACATTATTCCTGTGAAATACTTGAAACTCGGGTGTCTACAGACTGTTCCAAAATGTTTCTCTTTCATTATTACTTTAATCTTTATCTGTATCTTAAGCCATCTACTTGGCCGGTCAGATAAAATTCCAAAAAAATAGACAACCTTTTTCAGGATTTAGAATTGCTGATCAGTCCGTATTTTAAAATTGTAAACCAGAGGATTAAGAACAGACTGGCAGGCTTTGACATCACACTATCAAAATTTTCAATGAACACTCTGGATAGGTAAGTATTTGGTGTTTTCATTTATTTAATTTTGTCTCACAAAAGCATGTTTTCTTGATCCTGCAGTCAGCTCTGTGCCAGCAAACCAGTGCACTTGCACAGTGCTCCCAAACAATCAATTTGCCTTGAAACACAAATTTCTCATTACCGATTCATTTGCAAAATCGAAAGTTAAAGGGTGAAGCTTTTAGTTTTCTCAGCAAGAATTGCTTCACTGAATCTCATTTCATTCTTTTGTTTCATTGATTGATTTTGCCTTAAAAATTTTCTACATGTAGCAACATTTCACCCAAAGAAACTCCTGATATATCTTCAGTAATACCAGACAACAGGGAAAGCAGCCCTTTAATCTTAAAAACATCTGTTTTTTCTTCTTCTTAAGAAGAAAATTAAATAAAAACAAAGACAAAATAATTCACATAGACCATTGTTCATAAGTAGTAATTAATTTTATTCCTTTGAGAATGGTGCATGTAAATTCCAATCCTGTAAAGAGGACCTGTGGTGCCTCCCTGCAGACTACTCCTGAGGGCAGCACGACTCTAAATTGGTATTTACTAATGAAGGTTTGTGCCTTGAAGGGGAAGAGACATGAACACAAAACCCGATTTGTCTACTGGAATTTTCCCATTTTTGTAAGCAGTAGAGGTGACTTGCTCTCTCACACTGGGAAAACTATTATGCCAATCTCTCAATAACATAAACAGCTTGCCCTCCTGTCCTGAGATGGAATCCTAGAAATGGGAATAAAAGTCAAAAATCTGAATGACTACTCTGTGGCCAGGATTTTACTTCTAGCATTCTTCAAGGAGGGTTATACAGAGCTGTCAACACAGCTATTGGGTAATGCTCTATAATTTCCTGGAGTGGATATGTATGGGTCATACAAGTCATCTTTACCTTACAATCACACAGTAATGGGAAAGTACCTTTTGGGTTGGATTCTGATCTCTTATGTATCTACTGAGGCTGGAAGTTGGCCCTCTGTCAGCATGCCACACAAGGGTCTCATCTCTTACCAATCTCCAAGTCTGATTTACTGAATCTGGAGTAGTTTGGGCCCTGCAGACATGCAATTCCTAACTGCTGCTCTGGGAAACACATTCTTAAAAGTTAATGAAAATTTACTGTGTCTTCTCTCCCCTTTCATTTCATCAAATCAATTTTTGCACTTTTTGCTCTTTTTATATGAGGATGTAAAATGTTTCTGAGAGGTAAGACGGCACCAAGGTAACATAGGATCACACACATCAGGCTGCAAAAAGCAAATGCACAGAAATTGTCTGAGGCAACAGTCAGGCAAGCTCCAAAATCTCCAATGTTTGTAATTTCTGAGAGGACACTAAAAAGACACTTAAGGAAAGCCTGGATCTATGGAAAGTTTAGGTTGAAGGCCTCAGAAAAGTTAGGTATCCTTGTCTGACACCTGTAGACCTTCATGCATCTTCATAAAAACACTGTTTTACCTGTGGCTGCATCACAGGAAACTTTTGTAAATGAGATTAACCTGTGCGCAGATTTACTGATATTCAGGCAGCCCATGGCACATGTTACTGCAGTCTCTGGAACTGAGTGCAAAATTGCTAATGTGATAATTCCTTTTTTTCCCCTCTCTTACCCCCCACCTTCTCAGGTGTTGCAGAAACATGTATTCTTACTGTTTAAACAGTAAGAATGCGGAAACACATATTCTTACTGTTGCCACTCCATTTTTGCCAGACTTTAAAGATAAATTTTTAGATTCTGTTTGAGATAATAATATTTCGAGGATATCACCATTATTTTTTCAAAATTATCAGGTTTTTGGTTTCATCCCTTTGCAACTCCAGCAGAGCAGATTCTGACTTCAGATGGACACCGTGGCTGCTGGCTGGCATCGGGGCTCTCTCTGCCCAAAGCTGCTGCAGCCAAACTCCCTGGCAGCTTCATGCTGCTTTTGGAGCAGACCTGGAAGGATCAGTGGAGCAACACCTACTCCAACAGGTCTCCTATGGAGCATCCTGAAGAGGCAAAGCTGCTGCAGGCAACGTCAGGGCACAGCTCCATGAGCTCTGTGCAGCACCTGCCAGAAGCACCGTGGCAGTGCTGGAAGCAGCTGAGCCCAGCTGCAGAAGGAGCACTTCTAGGTGAGCAGAGGAAACTGCTGCGCTATTCCTTGTGCCTCAGCTGATTCCAAGCTAGTTTGCTCGTACCTCCACCTGGCATTGAAGTGTGCCATCACCAAACCCTACTGAACTACACTGACCTCCTTACAAACAGCCCGTGTCGTTACACCCTCTCTTATCACATAACCCACCTTATCTTGTACCTCAACAAAAAGCAAACCATGCCTTCTATTTTTGAAGCCACTCCCAACCAGACTATAGTTACAAATAAAGAAGAAAAACAGAGGACAGATTTCTGCAGGTTCCAAGGAACACACCTAGACTCTTTGTAGTCTGCATAGTTCTCCATAGCAAACTCATTGTGTTTAGCTGCCAAAAAATATTTTTGCCTGCATTATGAAGTTTTTGCATCTTATCTAGCAAAACCAGGTCTTCCTATAAGCGTATTTCATTTCATGCAGCAAAATGTAACTGCTAGCAAACAATTGCTTATAAAGATGGTCTTTAAATATAAATAAGTGTGTATAACTCACTGATACATAGTAAAAAAATAATCCCTAAATCACTCATTACCTTACGCAAGAAAAATAATTTGTTTTTTGGACATTAACAGGAAATCTGCATTAAATTATCTTCAAAAAACTACTCAAAACTCCCTACAGAAAAATCAAACCCAAACTAAAACAAAACAAAAAACCAACCCAAAAAAAACCAAAACAAACTCCCTAGACTGTTAAAATTATTGCACAACTGAAAAAAACAAGCTTTGGAAAAAACATCCTTTACATCCCTTCAGTGGAAATTACTGCATGTATAAAATAACTAGATATTTCTGAACACTTTGCTACATTCTTCCTAGAAGTACTTAAGTTACCTACAGAAAAACGAACAAAATAGAAAATGTAACATCTATCTTTTGGCTGAATGCAATAGCAGTCTTCACAATTAAAGTGATTAAGTGGGGATATTCTTACTTGTTTCCTATATTGTATCTCAATTTAAAATAAAATTACTTTCACTTGTTCTTTTTATAACTTAGGACCCAGTTGCACACTCAGATTTCTATGTATTTACCATTCCTTTCATTAAAATTCTGTATATTTGAGAGTATTTTCTCTCTCTAATTGGGGATTCTCTACATATTAAAATCCTTAATTAAAGAGACTCGGCTAAATTATTTTCAAAAAGATAAAAGACTATCTTATCTTATAGAATTTTCTGACAAGTAAATGGAAAGGATGATGGAAATAGCATTTATTTTCCCAATTTTTCGGCAATTATTCGTTGTTCTTTGCTGAGGCAGAAACCAGAGCTCTCTCTATGCCATGGCTCCTTGTGAGTGCCATCAGAAGGATGCAATAATGACCTGGGCCAGTGAAATCAAATTACTAACTCTGTTACTTGTTTTACTGGTTTCAATTCTTGGTTCTCCATTAGAATAAAACTACTGATAACTGGAAAAATTTGGCAATAAACAAAGTGAAGAGGAATACTATTCTCTGGAAGGTTAAAGAAACTGCAAGCAGAAGTCCTTATTTAGATTAGATTTTCTTCAGAAAAGAGCATTTGCATTGTTTCCACGTCCTAATAATTTTGGCTGGTGTTTTTCTTCCAGCTGAGTATTTCTGACATGACTAAGTGGCCCTTCCCTCAGCAAGCAAACAAGCCAGCCCTGGTATGTTTCTTGTCTTACAGTGTTCATTGTGTGCCTGTCAAACACTAATTAGGGTACAGCTGGTTAGCACAGACCTTAGGGCAGGTGAGGCCTCTCATCAGCCAATTTCCCTCCTTGTGTACTGGAATCAGTGGACTAAGAATTCAACCTACTGTTTTTACAGTATGTAACTCAATATAGACAAAGGGCTTAATAGCGTTTCCTCAATAAAAACCAACAAGTGAAACATTTCCATTGATTTTCAAGGGACCAGAACCAAATCTATTTTAGTTCCTCTGCTCTGCACACATTATACATACAGGCACTAAAGCTGTTGAGTAAATCAAGCACATGAAAAACAACGCAAGTGGGCCCAGACAATTAAAGAAAACAAAATTATTAATTAAAGAAAACAACAATCTAATAGATGCCAAGGGTAATGTTGAGCCTGACCATTCCCACACACAAGCAGAAGCTGCTAATCTTTGGGATAATACAGGCATGGTATCTACTGCCCCACTCCTTCCTTCCTACTTCTCCTTCCTCCCTCCAATGACACCTTCTCACAGGTGGTTTTTCCTGGACCTACCCTGTGGGGCATTATCTGATCTAACTCATCACCTCCCCTGGCAACTCTCTGAAACTCCTCTGCTGGCAGTGCTCCTCTGTGCTCTGGAAACCTCAGCAGAGCACGAGTCAGCAGCTCACTGCATATTGGCAATTTCTACTACAGCAGGGTCTTAAGTGAAATGTTCCTCTAGAATAAATCAAACACAACACCCATCAGCCCTACTACTAGGACTCAAGAAAAACAAAGAGAGAAAATCACACATATTCATCTTAAGTAATATGGGCTTTTTCAAGTAAAGAAGCTAAACCATGGATGAAAGACAAAGCAGCTGTTGACATCTCAACCAGCATATCCTCCCCAGTGATCTTTTAACTTCAAAAGACCCATTTTTACAAAAATTTGCTGTGATGTTTTGTAATCTAATGTCCAAATAATTATATGAATAGTTTGGGGGTTTGTATATTACTGGTGAAACTATTTCCATATCAAAACACATTCTGTAGCAAAATGCTGACAAGGAGGAAAGAGAAAAAGCAAATAAACATGTGCACTACACATGGACTACAAAGAAACTCTTCTATGCAAGCAACCTTCTGAAATGCTCAACATGTCCACATGTGCACCAGAGAGAAGTGCACAGTCATACTACTGGTATTAAGCTTTTCTCCGTCACACTCCATGTAGACGCTGGCTTCCTGCTCCTAGCTGGAGCAAGTACCAAGGTGGATGACAAAAGACATGATTCTGTCCAATTTTTCCTTTCTCTTTCAACTCATTTGTTCTCCAGCCAGCCATGATGTTGTTTCCTGCAATGAATTTGCTTCCCTGATGAAATTTCTTCGTGTAATGACTTGCTACACACTTCTGCCTCCTTCCTAATTCAGGCACTGCTGTAGAACTTGATTGATACTGATTGCTGAGAGGACTGAACGCACTGGGTGTTCTCATTTGCTGGAAAAGCTTTGTTTACATGGTGTAAACACACTGAAATGAGGAGCAAGCACAGGCACGGCCTTAGAGGTACATCTGATCACACTGTACCTCTCCCAGCTACAGGCCAAATTACAGAATACTGCTGAACAATGTGAACAAAAAAGCCACACTCATGATTATTTCCTCTCCAGTTTTTTTAACTTACTGAAAGATGTTTATGCCAGTAACAAAAGAAGCAGTGCTTGTAACTGCTCCTCTGTCTTCAGTCACCTACTGCAAGATGTTTATCCCCTTAACAGCATACAAAACAAGGAGAGATCAACTTCTTTGACACAGTAGGTTTTTAAACCCTCGTTCTAGCGAGGACAAGGTTAATTTTTGCAGTAGCCAGGAGAGGGCATGGCTAGAATCTAGAGGATATTCTATACCACCTCCCATCATTTTCTGGGGCCATGGGAAGGGTCCCATAGTGTGGCAGCATGGTCAGGTACTGGCAGAGGCTCCCCTTGGTGAGCACATGTGTGTGAATCTTTCACCTCTCATACACTCTGTTATTAACGTTGCTGCTGCTGTTACTTGTTTGTTTTGTTATTTCCCTCCTGTTTGCAGTAAATTGTTCTTCTCTCTGCCTGTCAGCTTTACCTTTTTTGCTTCCAATTCTTCTCTCCATCCAGCTCAGGGAAGGGAAAAGGGGAGGAGGGGGCAGTGAGTGAGTAGTGCATGGTTTGGAGTGTTTTGGTGGAAACACTAAATTGGAGAAAACCATTCCTAAACCATGGCAAACACCCACTGGAAACAATTTTTTCTCTTCTGAGAAATACATGACTTTATAAATTAAAAGGTTTACCTTTGGAACCTGTGGTGCTCAGTTAATAGTAGGTATCAGAGAAGAGATACATGTCTTCAAGTATTATAGCTTCTTTTCTTTTTTTACTTTTTGCTGCTATCACTGATTTTTAGTAGTAGAAGTACAAACTGGACCAGAAAAAAGTCATGTTCCCTGCTTTAAAAAGAATAGCATGAGATAAGGCAGTCTAAGAAGAGCAGTCTGTTTTAATCCCCCCATGAACTTACATCAGCTACTGTAGCACACACAGCAGAACCACCACAACAAGCCAAAAGCCACACTTCTCCACGTAACACTGAACGGTTCTCAACCCTTCGCTCTTTCTGAGACCCAGCACAACGCTTGAAAAGAAAAAGAAACCAGAAAACAAACAAGCTAACAAACAAACAAACAGAAAACAGCCCCCCACCCTCCACCCCGTGACTGATTAGAATTAATGCCCTTTTGGTGGGCACCAAGAGACTTTTCCAGTTTTACTGCCTTCTTAACTCCCAGGCATCTCTGCACACCTAAAGCAGGCTGCCCTGACATTTTCCATTTGGACTTTATGAGAAGGTTAACATTTTCCTCTCTCCAGTCTCTGCTTTTTCATTTGAGGCGTTGAGTCACATTAGCCAGAGCAACAGCAAAGGCTTGCACTGCAGAAAATGGATACTGAAAGTCCAAAATGTAAGCATTGCCATCAATTCTTCCAAACTGCATCACCTGGGAAGCAGGGGAAGAGGAAGAGGAAGGGAAAAGAGAACAAGGTCAAAAAAATGAACCACAGAAAAGAAACAGAGAAGAGAATAAGAGCAAAATTTTTCTGCTTTGTAGGAACATCTCCCCTTCTCAGGTAATATGATCAGAGCTACAGACAGAATGGGGTATGATGCCAAAGAACAGTGAGAGCACTGTACTTCTTGTCTGTATAGAGTACTTGACTGCAATATTTCACTCCACAGAATAAACTGATAAAATATGCTAGACTGCACAGAGCATTGGTTTAAGTAGCTTGTCACCAATTACTTCAGCAGATATGTGTAAACCAGCATCATGCTTCCTGAAGGAAAGTACCAGTCTCTCCCTTGGAAATATCCTACCATCAACCCAACAGGAAAACAAGTTTTGTTTTCAAAGAAAGGAGCTTTCAGGGAAGGGGAATAACCAATTTCCCCACTTGAGCACCTCATAGCTGATAAGGTGTTAATTCTTTGCAGTTCTGTTTCCCTCTGTATAAATATCTTCACTAGCACATAATTACAGCAAGAATGAATTAGAAAAGGGGCAGTGAGAGCTGTTTGAAATGCAAAAAAAAGCAAAACTAGTCAGGTGGTTCATTGCTCTTCCACAGGGAATATTTGAAGTTTGGCCTATTATTACTGTTTTTTCATTCACTTCATCAGAAATCCAGATTTTATTGCTCTACAGCGAAGATCCTTGAGCTAGACTGGGGACTGACTGCGCAAGTCAAGGCAGGCTTTGTTACCCCTGGCAAGAAAAAAACCCTTGGTTGGGTGGTTTTGCACAGCTGCCCATGGGGACATATCCACAGCCATTTAACTGAAGAAGAAAGGGGTACAAATGGCTCTGATTGCTGCCTTTGAGCTGTTGTTTCATACAAGCAAAACCAAAAGACTTCCACTGGTCATGCATGTTGGATACTTAAGACATCTAATTCCCAACTTAAATCAGAGGAAGGTGAGAGTCTTGGTATCTTTAGTAAAGATAGCCAGAAGTGACTTACAGCTGGACAAGGAAATAAGTATGAGTCTCCTGAATCTCAGCCCAGCATCCTGCTAATTAGCACCACTTACAAGCCTGGGTTTGGTGCAGTAGTAGTAACATATCACTCTGGCCAAAATTAAATGTTTTGATTTTCTGAAGTAGCCATTGATCCCTCTATCCACAGGCGGTTCAAAAGTGGCCCGGGAGCACTTTGCTTTGGGGTGTCTCCCTCCTCTAGCATTAAGAGCCAACCCCAGGGGCCTGGTAGCTGCTCACAAGTGGCAATTTTGGCATGAAGGGAAGCTAACTGCCTTGGCTATGTGAGCCGGGCAAAAAGGGAGCAGCGTTCACTCAATTAGCTGCCATCCACAACCATCACTGATGGCAAGTGCAGCTACTGCTGTGGAGAGCTATTGTGTTTATTACAAAACCTTCAGCAGTGAGAGCCAGCCAGACTAAAGGAGGCCCTTGTTCCCATGTCTGACTGCAATAAGACCAAACATATTTTGTCTATTTACTTTACAGCTGAACTTCACCCTACGTGTTGAACTTAGACCTTCGACAGCTGTTTTTTATCAACCATATGGCAAAGCTTTTCTTCATGGAACAGCTGACACAAGCAAGAGGCACTCTGCAGCGTGAGTGACAGCTTATTCCTGGCAGAGCTTTCCCACATCCTGGCCCCCATTCCAGCAAATGTGTGCCAACCCTTCCTACCTGTCGTCCTTCCAGCTCAATCTGGAAGTTTTTTGCCGACTCCTGGGTGACCCGCCCTCCGAAGTCCAGCTGGTAGACTTGCGTTGCCTCGTTCCACAGCGGCTGCTTGTTGGCCATCACATACACAAAGCCTTGGCTGCCCAGGCGCCCATCCTCCTTCTCACTGGCCTTCCGGCACTTGAATTCATCCAGCTCACTGGCTGTCCTCAAACTCCTTTTAGTTTTCCAACCCTTTTTACTGCCCTGGCTCTGGTTCATCAGCTCATCTCCGCTGATAAAAAGCTCCGGCTCACTCTCTGAACTGTCCTGAAACTCATTTGTCTTGTTTAGTTTCTTGGACTTCAGCTGATCTTTCTGGCTCTTGACCTTCTTTTTCTCCCTCCCCAGCCGAGGGCTGGCTATCAGTGAATTGAAGTCAGTCAGTGTCCTTGCCTCCTTTTTGACCTTGCCCTCAGTGATAGCTTGCACATTTCCTTCCTCGGCTCGACTGTCCAGGCGTTTCCGGCTCTTCTTGCCAAATTTGTCTGTCCTTTGGGGAACAGGGCTTTCTGTCAAGGAGAGCACCTCCTGGAAAGTGTCTGCCGTTTCCACCATTACCTCTGTGCCCACGTGGCCCTGCAGCTCCGCTGGCGGGGGAGACATCACCGGCTTCTCCACCACGAGGAGCGGCTTGGGGGGCAGCGTGCCCTGGGGGTTCTGTACGGGTGGGCAGGCGCTGTAGGAGCTCCAGGGGTGCAAGGCGATGGGTGGCAGCTGTAAACTAGAGCAAGTGCTGCTTCCCGGGTACATGGGCGGCAAAGGGCAGTAGGGGAGGTTGGATGAGTAACCTGGCTGAAGCACAACTGTGGGCTCCTGCTGTGCAAACTGTGTTGGGGCCAGAGCTTCTTTGGGGGAGCAGGGGGCCTGCATTCCCTGAAGGGGTGGGGCACTGTAGCTTCCTGGGTAAGGTACTCCAACCCCATAACTCGTCTGAAAAGTGGCAGTGGGACTGGTTGGAGACTTGGGGGAAACAAATGGCACTCGAGACATATCCAGATGTTGAGCTTGACCAATGATGAGTGGAGGAGGTTTTAGAGGGTTGGGCACTGAGCTCTGAGATGTCCTTTCCTGAGGAACCCATATCTCTTCGCTCACCATAGGATCCCATTGGTACGGCGGCGGCCGTTTTACACTTAGGGTAGCCTCTGTCAAGGACACAGGTACGTGCCGTACCGATTTCTCCACTGGGCAGTGCTGAGAAAGGGCCTCATCCTCCGTGAAAGCAGAGTTGATATAATCCGCTCGGTCACGGGAATTGTCAGGCGGGCTCAGCAAGCTGTAGGAGGACTGGGAGGCCAGAGGTGAAGTACTGACAGAGTGAGCAATGACAGAGCTGTGCTGGGAGCCACTCCCTGTGCTCAGATCTGGTCTCATGCCACCAATGCTGGAAGTGCTGCTACCAGCATTGGTACCAGCGATGCTGCCCGCGCCACCAGCGCTCGCACTGCTGCTGCTGCCCACGCCGCCACTGCTGCACTGGCTGCAGGTGTACAAGGCCGTGGGCACTCTCTGCTGGTACTGTGCTGACACAATGTTGCTCTTGGCCTTAGGGGGAAGTTGCAAGGTGGCTCTCTGACCGTCCATCAGCTGAGCCATTTTCAGGGCCGCCTCTCTGCTGTTCCTCCGCAGAGTAGCATGAATGATACTGCTGTCCAGCCTCTGCGCCATGTTTCTGCCCTGGGACAGCTGGCTGGCAATGTCAGGGTAGGGCGGCGGGTCCCCGGCCGGGATGGAGTAGCGGGGCACCGTGAGCCGGTTCAAGGTGGCGCTGGCACAGGGCTGCTGCATCTTCTTCTCGGCAGCCGTGATGCGCAAGGTAGCGGAGCTGCCGGGGCCCGGCAGGGTGTAGGTGCTCTGGGCACAGAGCATCCTGGTGCGAGGCCGGCACACCTCCTCCACGTTCCCGCTGCTGTCGAACGTCGTTATCCGCTCGTAGCCCAGGGGCGTCTGGTAGTGCCCGGCCGGGTAGAGGGAGAACTCGCCCTTCTTGAGGCAGAGATCGAGGGGCGGCTGCGGGGGCCCGGGCGGGGGCGGCAGGGGGGTGGCGGGCACGGCGGGGATGGTGCCGGGGTAGGGCGGCGGCGGGTTCATCTTGTTCAGCTGCAGCTCCTGGGCGGCCCCGAAGATGACGGCGTCCCCTTCCACCAGCGGCGGCCCGGGCCGCGGGGCCTTGGCCTTGGGCGGCGGCTCATGCTCGCGGTCGCCGTGGTCCCGCAGGTCGGCCAGGGCGATGGCGGGGGGCGCGGGGGGCGGCGGGGCGAGCGGCGGCGGGGCGGGGCGGCCCAGCTCGCCCACGGCCAGCGCCCCCGCCCCGGGGCCGGGAAAGCGGCCCGGAGCCCCGGGGAAGGGCCCCGGCCCCTCGCCGCCCGCCTCGGCCGGCGGGTTTGCCAGCACGTCCAGCTGCACGTTCTGGTTGGCGAGCAGCGACTGCACCAGGCCGATGCTCTGCGTGGGCGACATGGCCTGCGCCGAGCTGTGGATGGGCGCGATGGGGATGTTGACGGTGCAGGGCGGGCTGCTGGCGGGCGCGCCGGGGGCGCCGGGCACTGCAAGGGACAAGAGAGAGCGTCACCGCCGCCCGGCCTCCGCTCCCGCCCCGCAAACCGCCCCTGCCGTGGCCAGGCCTGGCCCGGGGGCTGCCCCACTCACAGAGGGACCTGTCAAACTGGCGGCTGCCTGTAGGGACTCTGCTGCTACCTGCTCCCAGACCGGTGGATCAGACCTCAGTGGGAACACGTCTCCAGCCTGTCTCCGTGACTCCCATCGCACAAGAGTTTCTTGTACCAGCTGGTGACCAGCTTTAAAGCCACTTGGGAGTGACACTTCCGAGGTCAAGTTCTGAGCGTGCTTTCAGCCTGCACTATGATCCCCATGGGCTGTCACGATATCACTTAGCCTTCACTGATCATCAGGTTTTAACTGCTTCTGCTCAAATCAATAAAAGTTTTGCTAAATCAGGACTCACTAGTTTTCAGGGAGGGACTTTCAATAGTAAATACAACAAATCAACAAACAATTGAACAAAGCAAACAAGCAAATAAACAAAAGAAGTGGAGGCTAAGAAAGTTGAAGACCTGCACTGAAGACACTGTATAATATCTAGTGTAAGGTTCCTAGACTCACTGAGCTGGGGAGAACTGGAGAACACGGACAAAAGTTGGCAAAAGCTGAGTATAGTGGATGACAAACCAACCAGCAATGCAAAAGGAAGGAAGCTGAAACAGAGAGAGGGGAATACGATGGAATGAAATGCAGACAAAACTCGTAAAAGTTCTCAGATTTGTAAGGAGAAAATGTGAGGAAATAGATGGAATAGATGGGAAGCCTAGAAGATTCAAGAAGTGGGTACTATAGTCAGGGCGACTGCAGCATTAATGTTTGGACAGGCTGCAATCAGCAATGTATAAAGAAGCATATGCATATGAGGAAAAATTTCAATGCCACATGTGGTGGCATTGAAAAAGGAAAAATGTGGCAAGAAGAAATCCTCATAATTTTGAGCAGAAGAGTGAAGAGTGCTCAATTGTTTGCAGTTCCTTTTGCAAGAAGTGGTTGATTCCAATAGGAACTACCATAGAAAAGCTGAACAGGAAAATGAAGACACTGGATCCAAGTAGAGGGGCAGTAGTCAAGAAGGAACAAAACAAAATAAAGAGGGAAAATATATTAGAACTTCCAAGACCTATATTAGAACTTCCAAAAATATTGCAAGTTATTTTTTATTAAACTTTGTGTAAAAAACTCCACAGAAAATGGTGAGTTGTATCAGCAGGTTTGTGGAAGGAAAAGAGACCAAGGATCTAGTGTCATATCCAATTTTTATCCAGTTCTATATCCATATTTAAGTGTGCCAAATTCTGTGGAGACCTCTGATTGGTAAGACCAGATCATGTAAGAGATCCATTAGTCAGGACTCCTCCAAATGCTGCCCAGTTCCTAATTAATTTCTAATTAAAATTCAGGTCATCTACCTATGCCCTATGATTACATTTTTGGTAACATCAGGCTTTTACCAGCATCAGTCATGAACGTGGGAGGTGTACAGACTGCACTGTGGCTACACTGGCAAATGCTTATGGTAGTTCAGCTCATTCCTTTAGAAGAAGACCAAGAGCCAAACTTAACTGACCCCAAGGCAGTTCTCTGGTTCTGTGCTTGGCTGCCAGGCCGTGCTTTCACCCTGATGCCTGCAGGCTTAGCAATTTAGCTGCCAGAGCCTGAGGTTTAATTGTTAGCTTGGCTTGAGCAGCCCCAAATGCTGTTGTCATTTTGCCTTATCCAACAAAATATCATTTGTTGTGGTGTTGCTTATTACTCCTGAGCGTTTAAATCCAAAGTTTTCTTCATTTCTCCAGTGGTTTTTAATTGATTAGTTTGCATACTCTGTAAGTGAAATCAATTCACTGTGCATTTGTCTTGCCAAATCTTTACTGACCATATTAAAAAACACCTGTCCCAAGTGTACCTCACTATGAACATTGCACTGCCCAAGAGCAGCTTTCAACAATGTTTTTTTAAATCCAACAGGTAATCATAATTTACCCCACAACGCTTTTTCCTTTAGTAGATGGTATTTTCTTCCTTTATATGCAGGCTCTAGAAAGGATATCCCCAAAAACATTTTTGAAGATTTAAGTAGCCACCATTTACTGAGTCAGAAATACATTTTCAGAAGAAACTAGAAAGGAAAAAATGGACAAGAGGCTGTTAGGAGGATAGGGTAGTATAATTCTTTTATAGCCTTCTCAAAGAGCTGTTACAAGAGTCTCTAATAATTTTCTCTCTGTTTATGTACCTGCAATTATAAGCACCATTTCATCTCTTAGTGCAGATTCAACCCAATTTTCAGGAAGAGATGTGAAAACTTTGTTTAAAAAGTTAAAAAAAACCCTTTAACTTTTTTTTCTTTTCGATTTAGTTTTTATATTACTTTCTGACAGCTTGGACTGTGTTTCATAATAGCAAATATTGAGTGCTTCCTATTAATAATATATATACAGTTACCAGTGTCTCTGTTATTTTCTTCAGACACTACAGGTGAGTATCATGTAGACAGAAATTAAGGAAGCCAAGTCCATCAGATTGTGAAAAAAATGGGCTCATTTTGAAACATACAAGTATTTCTTTAGAAGTCCAGAGGACTAATCTGATGCTTGGGTCAGACAAAAGCTTTGCCGCTGTCAGCAGTTGAAACCCTGGTCCGAAATAATGATAACATTTCCATTTATTTCAGTAGATTTTAGCACTGTTCTTAATTGCTTTGCAGTGCTCACACTCCTTCCTCTTTAAAGGGTACTGGCATGACAGCCACTTCCACAGTTCCAAAAACCTGTGACTGGGCAACAGGAATCCCTCAGTGATATGAAAATTCTGAAAATGTATTAATTTATCCTATTTGCTGTTGTTTGTTAATTTTATTGGCATGATGACTTTGTTTTGATCAGAGGTCTTGAGTACTTCCAGTCCTTTCACCTCCCACATCACATCACCTGCACCCAAATCTTCCTGCACTGCTTAAATCTTCTGCTACCTCAGTGAAGTGAAAAATTCTTCCTGTTACTGCTTCATTTGTAGACTACTTTAATACTTTAGCCTTTTAGTAGTGATAAAAATCCAAATGAACATTTATCACTTCTCAAAGGGTGGCTGAGTTTTATGGGTACATGCTCTCCAACCCAAGCTCCTATCAGCCATCTGTGCTTTGATGCCATGAGGTCTCAAGAACAGCCTGTCTGGTGTGGTGGTGTTCACAGGGGTCCCAGGAAGAGGGAAGAGATGAGGATCTGACTCCATGTTTCAGAAGGCTTGATTTATTATTTTATGATATATATATATATATATAATATTAAAACTATACTAAAAGAATAGAAGAAAAGATTTCATCACAAGGCTAGCAAGCAAAGGAAAAAGAATAGAATGATAATAAAATCTTGTGTCTGACCAGCAAGTCCGAGATAGCTGGACTGTGATTGGCCATTGACTAGAAACAACCACATGAGACCAATCAAAGATGCATCTGTTGCATTCCACAGCAGCAGATAATCATTTACATTATTTACATTTACATTTTGTTCCTGAGGCCTCTCAGCTTCTCAGGAGAAAAAAATCCTAAGGAAAGGATTTTTCATAAAACATCTCTGTGACAGTCTGGGTTTCCAACACATTACACAATTCTGTCCTATCAAGATGTGGAATGCAAGGCTTCAGTCTGTGGAGTATTCCTAGCAAACTAAGATGAATTAGCAGACGACTAATTCCCAGTACACTTGAAGCCAAGGAGGTCTTTATGAATTATATTTTCCACATATCATAGAAAACAATGCCCATAATACATATTTAGCCTTATTCTAACTCAGTTCTATAGGACCCCATCAGACTAAAGGGTTTTGATTTGTGTGTTTACCAGAGGGGACCATGACACAACCAACCTGATCTCCATCTAGCTTAACCCATGACATGGCAGCCCTCCAGCTCCTCCTTACCTGGTAAGTCATCTTCGTCTTCGCTGAAAACATTTGGATTAAAGACAGGCATGTTAATGTAGTCCATTGAAATTTTCCGCACTTCTGGGAGATATATTGTCATTTGCCTGGGCTGCAGATGCAGCAAACTGGTTTTATATATTACTAGAGAAAGAACATAAGAAACAAAAAAGTTTGTTACACACAAATAGCATGTAAAGCTAAGGAAGAAGCAATTCAAAGCAGGCAGAAGGGCTATGAAAATTGTTATTTACTGTATACATGTGCATGGGTGAGCCATTATTTGTCAAATCACTATGTAACACTTTGCATAAATGGGATAAAAGAGATTGTTGCTTTCAGCTATTTCTCTTTAAATGGAAGCAACATCTCTAATTAAATAATTAATTACTTCATCTTGTATTCACATCTATTTTTATGGAAGGAAAAGACTTTTCCATTCTTCTTTTGAAACTTTTCACCACAGGATTCTACCAGTTTACAGGGGAAAACTGGAAAGCTGTTAAGAAGGAAATCTGCTGATGGTTACCACATACAAAGAAATCCCATTGGGCTCAGGAAATCCCTAGGACCCAAACCATTGGAGACTGGGAGAACATTTGAAAGAAGTATCACTATACATCTACTTTACACTTAAATCCTTCCCTATCTGCCACTGGCAGTGAGAGAATTAGAATTAGAATTAGAATGACCTGTTGATAGCAGTCCATATAGCCACAAAAGCTATACACCTAATTCTGCATCCAGGGCACCTTTATGTACTCCTGACCCAACTACATAATGTAACATGGGACAAAATAAGTGTGCTAAAGAGCTCATTAAACTGCTAGACTTGTGTTAGTATTTCAGTTCAGAGCTCAGTTCTGCAGTGTGGTACCCTGTTTTTTACCCAGCCTTCTTCCATCCCAACAGGACTATTGGGCAGAACTGGCCTACCCAGAAAAAGGTTGATGACAGACAACTGCTGCTTTCAACGAGGGCTACCAGATTCCTGATGCTTCAGCAGAACCATGTGATGAGGCTCTACACTGACTTGAAGAATCTTGAGCATGAGGCTATAATAGCTTTTTCATAGAATTTGTAGCTACATAACTACAAAAATCTGACTTTAAAAAATACTTCTATGGCAGGAACTTAAAATCTATTATTTCCATAGTCCTCTTACAAAACCCTTTTTTTATTTGTGTGGGTTTTGTTCCAATAAACTGTAAAAATAGAAGTCTGGACTCAAGTGTTTACTGTTTTATTACAAGTGAGATTTTTAGCATTTTATTGATAGCTCATTATTGTATTTATAGATTTTAATCTCCTTTAGTTACAGTGAATTTAATAAAATCTAACTCCCACTGTCCACAGAAAATAAGTGCTTTGATAAGGAAGCCTTTTGATCACTTACAAAAAATCTCACGGCGTAAGTTTCTTGTTTGTTAGAAAGAAATTGACATGCAAAAAAATCAACAGAGTACTTTTACCTGCACCAAGGTTAGTTGGTAGGAAAGCAGCCAAACCCACAATTTTAAATTTGGTTCCCCAGATATTAGATGTGACCTGAGCAAGGTAGTTGTGCTGCAAAACAAAAACAAGATCATTTTTATCTGATAAAATCCGTAGCAAGCTCTAATAAAAAACTGCAGAGCAATCAAGCTATTGCAAGCGATAATGCAATTTCAGTCTATCTTGTTTTTATTGTATTGAAACAGCCTAAAGTGCCTATGTAGCAACAGTTTTACCCAGTCATTAAGAAGACTCATTCTGATATCTTAACACCATCAGAAATGATGTATGCATCAGCCACAGGGTGATTAGAGCTATTGAAGATCTGAAGAACACTCAGTGGAGAATGCCTGTTTAGTGAGAACAGGTCTGTTTTCTGGCACTTGCTGCTCCTGTCCAGCAGGACCATGGTTATTCTGTATTTCAGAGAGTGATACACCCTGCCCATTGGTTCTATGCTCATGAATCACTTTATAGAACAATAAACAAGACAGAAATTAATTACTCATAACAACAAACATATATTCCCCTGGAGCTCCTAAAGCAACTTTCCAAACCACTGTTGCCATGGTACACATATTTATGGGTCTGAAAGACCAACAGATTTTTCTCAAAGGCCAGGATTTATGCTGCTAGTATCTGGAGCAGGATCTAAGCCTCAGGTCTTCTGCTCTATTCGAAGGGCTTTTGGTCCTAGCTTCATGTAACTGTTTAGAATTTTTCATAAAAAGGAAAAAGAAAAACAAGAGAGCAGAAAAAACCAAGCCAAAGAAAAGCGAATTAAAATAACACAGGCTGTTATTAATGAAATATACAATCTAGGCAGTTCTACAGCCTGCTAAGTTTCATTTACCCAGAGGACATGAACACCACAAAGAGCACAAAGTGGTAATTCCTTTCCTTCCTTCCAATTAAGACTGTTTCATGTTAATTATGAAACAGACCATGAGGTCCTCTGAAGCAAACATTTCC
The DNA here is from genome assembly GCA_039654755.1 of Calcarius lapponicus. NCBI lineage: Eukaryota > Metazoa > Chordata > Aves > Passeriformes > Fringillidae > Calcarius > Calcarius lapponicus. The sequence goes on from CM077465.1 coordinate 60,972,039, forward strand.
TTATATCTGCAATCCCTAGCAAAGCAGAGAATTATGGTAGCATTAAGATGGGTCTGAAAAACTGATGAAGTGTTTTCACATACACTTTCAAAAAGCCAACAACATCACCTAGAATAAAACCTCTCTCATGGATTCACACTGACAAAAGTAACTGGTCCTGGTACTTACCAAACACCACCTCATACTCCATTGGCACTTTCAAACATTAGTACTGAACTGGAAAATGCAATTCTCTAGTTCTATCTACTTATTGTAATATAATGCAAGCTTTCATTGCTAATCATTTGATCTCTACCACAACATGCTGCCTTGTGAAAAAAATGTATTCGAATCAGGTATGGTAACAATGTGCACAATACCTGAGTAATATCTTCTAAAGGAAACTCTCTTCGTGTCAGGCTTGGAGAACCAATAGAGGGTTTCCTTATTGGTAACCTTGGTGATCTTGAGATCTCCTGCGCAGCACGTGACATCTTTGGAGATTTGCGAGCTTCTATATTGATTCTGCAGGTAAAGCAATACTTGGAATCAACAATGGGCAGGCTAAAATGCACAAAACTCAGGTCTTTGAATGGAAAGATGTAAGAAGAAGACAACTGGTAGGATGTCCTCAAAGTGACTAATAAAGACTGTAGAGCCTACAGGATGGAGAATTACGGGTCAAATTTGAAGATACAGAAGACCCAACACACTTGCAGTAGCCCATGCTAGATGCTTTCTAATTAGTCTAACAAAGCTTACAGCAGCCCAGCCAGATACAATTTATCTTCCGCTAATCCTGAAAAGGTGTAGAGATGAATGATCTCAGCTATGCAGGCTTTGAGCAAAGTCTCAAGAAATGAGAACATGACACCTCAGCTGACAGATTTTCACATTAGTATATACAGCAAACCAAGGCTCCACAAATGTTGTCAGTGTTCCTACCCTTAGCCAAAAGTTATTTCTACCTCCTATTATACAAAGCAGAGTCAAGAATACCGGCTCAAGCAGCTGAAGAGTTCATTGGCAGAAATGTAACAAACAAAAGTAAAAAACAGTCTGTTTGAAGGAAAAAATATATTCCATGGTGGCAAGAGAGAAAGAAAAGGAAAGGTGGGAGAGTTTATAAAATCTTTTTTTTGAGACTGCCTGGAGAGAAATTGTGCTCTACTGCTTCCCATTACATTTTGTCCAGAAATCTTCCCCCAAGTCCAGCTCTGTGCCAATCTCTGAGATTGCCCCAGAACTGCATCTTGCAGAGGACCCCAATCTTACAGAGAATTCCTTTGTGCCCAAAGGAGTTTACTTTTTCATTTTACAAGGTGTCAAGAGAGGGAAGGAGGGAGGAAGAGAGGCCACTTGGGGAAAAAGAAGAGCTATCCAAGAGGTTATTACCTGGGGAGTTTAGGTGATTTGCTAGCTCGGCTGATTTTTGGAGATTTCTTTGCTGCCCAGTCATCGCTGAGTTCGATATCGCTGGAGTCAGAGCAGTTGCAGCTGTCAATCACAGTGGAAATCAAGCTGTTTCCATAGATTTCATCTATCAAGACAGGCCCCAGAAAATTTAAGTGCTGCTTCAGAAAACTGGTATAAATTATAACTCTCAGTCATCAGAAGCATAAACCTGATCCACAGGCAGCAGTTGAAATAAAACTTTGCAGAGGAAAATCAAATGTTCTCCCCTCTGCCTTCCAACTCCAAACTTCCAATGGTTTGAACTCAAGTGAACATTATTCAGAGGGATGAATAGCATTCAACTGGCTTCGAAATTGAGACTAAAGAATATTTTCTGCTAATTAGCAATCTATATTCCATTACTCAGAATACAAGAAGTTCTCTTCTGTAAAACAGAAGGCAGCAGGGTATAATTTCAGAAGCTTCTAGGTCACGATAAAGATTTTTTTCACATCAGAAAAAAATATCAGATGCCACCATCCATGCTGCATGTATGTATTTTTTAAAACTCCTGAGGATTTAGCATCTAAAGTGTTGCTAAATCATTTTTACACAGAGCAACAATCGGATTGTACCTGCTTTTCCATCTGTTTTGGGATCCATGATGACAAACTCCGGCCGCAGCTTGCTGATCCGACGTCCTTTGAGGATGGGCACCAGCCCCCCAAGGTATTCCAAGTACAATGTGTAACAGGGACCCCCGACCTCTGGGTCATCTTCCGTCCGCTTCATGGTGCAGTGCAGCCGCTCGTTCCCAGCTGTCGGGTAGCTGACAAAATCTCTCATATTGTTTGGGTCTGGGATTGGAGGCTTTATTAAACAGAGGAAGGAAAGAGAAAGTTTTCCAATATTGGTTGGGGTTCTTTTCTGTGGCGACTTAATCCCAACACAACTAACTGAACTTGAACTCAGCTCTAATTTGGCAGGTGAAGTTTAGTATGGATTACTGCATGAGTTATGCAGGACCCACATGCAAGATGGAACAGCAGTGTGTTATTTAGTTAGATCAAAAGCGGTTGTACACAGAAAACTAAAACTAGTTACATCAAAAAGGAAGGTTGAACCTGTGGTCAGAGCACTGAATGAGACAACAAACCTGTCTTCAAGTTCCAGCTCTTACCAGAAACTTCTTTTTGAACTTGAGTATTGTGGTCAAGTCAAGTATCAGAGTATCTTGTCTCCTGCAGGCCCTGGAAGTGCACCTGGACACTCAGATCCCATTCCTGGTTAAGTACTGGTACATGCCATGCCACTATGCTACAATGCTGTCAGCTCTGGAAGAAGCTTGTACTTTTTATATCACTTCCAAGCACATGTCCCCTCCTAGCTGAGGGCCTATTTGTGTGCCATGTAGAGAAATACAAACACAAAGCTTGGGTTACTTTGCCCTGCTTGCCAGTACACTGTATTAATCCATGAAAACTCAATCCTAAAGCAGTAGGACTGCTTTTGTCTAGGACAATATAGCCTGTATGGCACAAATACTATTGATGTGTGTAAGTCAACAGAGTTTCTTTCAAAATGAAAGTGTAAGAAAAAAAGTAGGGAAAAAATAGGCTTCCTTAACCTGGCAAATGGGTGTGGGCTGAGGAGTGATCTATAATGTGGTCTGCAAGCTAGAGGGGGGAGAGGAATATTTGCAGGGAAGAGGGTGCCTTGCCTAGCACTGAAGGCATGGCTGACAACATAGGCTGAGCGGGTGACTGGGATGAGCCAGGGTAAAGCATAAGTGCTGATGAGGCTCCAGAAACAGCCATGAAACAGGACAGGCACGTGGCTTCTGGAAACCCTGCTCCCACCTCTCAGCTACGCTGCATCCTCACCTCCCCTAGGAGGTGACACAAGGACTGCTGGCAATGATGTGTCCCTGCACTGCCCTCTGACCCCCAGCAGGGTTCCCAGCCAACTGCTGCCTTCATCCAGCCCATGCCCTCCCCTCCCCTGCCTGCCCTGACAGCCAGGAATTGTCACTGATGCTCTGGAACAACATGGAAAGCATCCTGGGGAGAATCTCAGGTGGAAAGAACTAGAAAGAACTGGAGACTTTTAGACTGATAAATGCTCTGCATCTTTGGAGATCCAGGAGTTATGGTTACACCAAGGCATTTATTGTTCTTTGACAAATGAAATTATTTACAGTGGCACAAATTGCCCTGATTAGCAGTACCCAAATGGAAACATGCTGAATTATTATTTTGTAGGCATAATTTTTTCTCATTTAAGCTGGGTCAGCCCCACTGATTTCAAATTAGTTGTTCTAGCTCTGCACTGTTTTAACAAGGACCTCTGACTGAAGAGACTGGTGTAACACATACACAAAAAATCACAAAAATGTATGTCTGAATGTCAAGCATTTACCAATTGATGCTCTGGTTTATAGGCTGTGATAAACAGCTTGGAAATCCCAAGATGTTACTGAAGGCAAAACCATGAAACAAACAGGTTGTGCAGATGATTCTGCTGGAAGTACAGGAAAAGGTGTGATACCTGGTTCATTATTCCACAGCACTGTTGGAGCAGTAAGATTAGCAGAACTCAGTGTTAGCAGAAATGTTTGGGCAGCCCCAGGTCTTAAGCCTAACCTTCCTGGGAATATAAGCACTCCTGTGACATGTAGAGGGGCTACAGTTTTACCCCTGTGATTCCCTCCTGTAACCGTGACAGAGCATTATCACCAGCGTGAGCTTCTTCAGAAGTCTTTGTGAGTCACCAGCATATTTTACCCTTGTTACGTACTTGGAAAGGCCATCTCCATGGAATAATGCAGATCAGCATGTGTGAGCCTTCTTTTCAGATTTTTAATAGGCACCAAATGTATCAGTGGGGTCTTGAAGAGGATGTGAAAGCTTTTAAAATGATAAAATCTTATCACTTAGCCATCGCCACTTAGGAGCACCGTGGAGGGGGGAGATCTAGCAGCACTTCCCTCTTCACAATGCACCCACTTCTTTCTTTTTACCTTGATTGTTGGTATGAAGGCAGTGGTGAGGTACGAGCAGAGCCGAGGGGGTAGGGTCAGCTTGCTGATGTCCTTGTCATCCCGCAGGCAGCTGGCGATGGTCTGCTGGCACAGCAGCTGCAGGCTGGAGACCCTGTGCTCCACTCTGACCACGTACAGCGCGGGCCCAGAGGCCATCAGCAGGCGGGAATCCCTGTGACCCCAACAGATGGAGATGATGGGACGCTGCATGAAGAGCAAAAGGAAACAACTTCAAAAGATTTTGTGCAAAAGAGCTTTTACCAAGATGGCTGAGCAACAAGCAATCACATGTATTCACACCGATCACATTACCCTAAGTCTTCCAGAAACTTAAAGTGCCCACCACTGCCCCTAGAAGTAGAATATGAACACCTCAAATTGTAGGAAAGGCATTCTGTGTTGTTCTTGTGAGCCAGCAAAGGCCTCCTGAAGATAAAGGAAAGCCCTCTATCTCTCCTGGGGAAGACACCAAGGTTGTCACCATGGAGACGTGATGAAGGAGAGAAAGTTGGAAGATACGAACTCTAGCTGGCTCACAGAATGACGTGGCTCCTTGGTCACCCACTGAGAGCTTTGTTTCTTTCCTATAAGCAATGGGCAGTGAATGTGTATGTTAAGTGAATGTAAATATCTTGGAAAAGTATAAAAGCAACATGTTGCTATAATAAATCTCTCTTGCACCCTTTCTGATGGAGTCGTGGTACTTTGTACTGTGTCGTGCTCTACAACAACATCAAATCATCAAAAACAGCAGCTGATGTTTATTCAGTGCTTTTTATTCAGGATGCTTAAACTCTTCACACAAGGAATCAGCTACCAAATTCAGTACCTAGATAGGATAAGTGACTTTAAAGACACAGGGTGTTGAGAAGTAGGATCATTTGATGCCCTATCCAAATGATTTATTCAGTCATCTAGTCATCTTCACCCACTGCTAACAGCTCATATTTTAGAACTGAAAAGTTAAATTATATGCCTGGAGACACTTAAAAAACAAGTGGAGAAAACCCAACCAGCTTTCTTGTTTTGAGCCAAGTCTTCTGCTGCAGTGTCTCTTTTGAACTATTCCCAGAGGAACCGAAGTGTGAAAGAGCACCAGGAATGCAACAGAGAATGGCCTTTTGTCTTCTACTTGTCTACGCTCAGAAATGTCCAAATCACAACAGTAAACCAGAAAGAGTCAAGGCCAACTGATACAAAATGTCACAATGTGGAACAGAATAATGATGATCAAACACTGCTGCTTAGAACATTTATTTCCTACTTGCAAGGAGCTCCCTAAACTTTCCTTTGAAATCCCACATTTTCTTGTAAAGTACCAGTCTGTTGTGACCTCCTCCAGCCTTATCATCATTACTTTTGCCCTTAAGTGTTACTTGCATCCACCTGTCATCTCTTGCTTTCTGTGTTACAAAGCTCCTGTATTTGCTTATATACACACACCCTGTGGTATTTCAATCCCATCTGCTACCTCTGTGGAAATAAACAACACAGAGTAAAGATGAAGCTCTAACTCCATGAACAATGCTATGCAGCAGGTTGTCATCAGTGAACTACAAAAGATTTTCTCCTTTTTGTGAAAGTCTTCCCTGTTTTCACCATCTGTGACACTCAGAGGTTTAAGCAAACATGTTTTTCATCTAAATAATGAACTGTATTTATTGAAAAGTCAGGGTATCTTTGTAATACCTTTTCACAAGACACATCAAGCAAGAAGACAGGGTCAAGACACTAAGATAAGAGCTTTTATTCACTACTCTATTAGCATTATGGTACCCAGATAGCAGGGTTAGATCAGCCCAGAGGTTACTCACCTGGTTTGGGGAAAAAGCCTCCCTTCCACTTTACAAATTCAAGATGCTTAAAGGCAAGAAACTGGGAAAAGATGGTTTTATGTGACTGATATGAAGCGAAATGCAGCTGGCACAGCACTATACCAACATTTATCATCAAGATAAAGCACTGGATGAAAAACTTTTCCACATAAGAGATCTCCCCTACTATGTCACCTTATCCTAGATTTAAATTTCAAGGAAAATACTGATTTTAAAGTAGGAGGAATAAAGGAACTTCTTTTTAATTCCATCTAGGCAATACCACACACACCTCCACGAAGGCACAAATCTTCAGGCTGACTGATACGCAAACAGAAAAAAGCAACATGTGAACCTTGTGATTTTCACAGTAATTGCTGAACGCATTTTGTAGTGGAGAGCTTCAAGAGAACTGAGAAATCCTTTGTGTACCATCAATAATTCTACATGGCTTGCCATAACCATAATCTGTGGGATACAGCCTTGCATTTGAGGAGAGGCCACATGAAGTATCCCCTACTGATTGGTATTTTCATCATTTGTGAGTGCGGCTCGGCCCTCAGACTGCCTGGCAGCAATGAGACAGTTCAAGCTGTTTACCAAATAAATGCAATTGAAAAGGCACTGGCACAGGGTAGGTACCTGCCACACCTACTATAGGACAGGCTGAGAACAGCACAGTAGAAGTGACTCTGATTTTCCCCAAGAGCTGAATCCCAGCACGGACAGCACTATGTACCTGATCATTACTGTGGGATCCAAACTGCATCCTGCTGTTCACTTTGCATCAGCTACAGCTTGCCTACAAACACAGTGAGGGGACAAACAAGTATGTGCCTTGGCACACAAATGTTTATTTATTGGATAGACTTTAAGGGCAGAAGAGAAGTTGAATATCCCAGCTATCATAATCCCATACAGCATGCCCAGACCTGATGTCTCATATTGCAGCTATTAAAACCCAATATATCACACCCAGGTAGAACATTCTTCATCCAAATAGTGTTAAATAAAACCACCTCTTTCCTCAGGTTACTGCTGCACACAGAGAGCACCAGAGGTGCAGACAGTAGCAGTGCAGGAACCTTTACAATCTAAAACACTGTCTCAAGGGAAAGGTTTTTCAGAAGCTTTGAAATGCAGGGTAGGACCTCTGGCAACATAGCACTGTGGAGCTCTGAGGAGCAGAAAGTCAGAAGTTGAAAACTTCACCACTGTTTCCCTACAGGCAACCATAATTCAGTCACCTTCTAAACTTCTCAATGTATGATGCTCCTATATTCTGTTTATGAATGTATATGCAAACAATATGTGAGTGGGTGGATGATTAAACAAACCCACACACCATACCTACATGTGCTGTACTGTTTGTAAATTATGACATTTCTACTCTTCCATTTGTACAATTAGTCTCCACAAAGACCTCATTATGTTTTAATTTTTTCAACCTCAACAAAGAGCACTTGCACCACACCACCAGACATACCTTGCCTTCTTTTCTCTGAAATGGTAAGACCCTTGGTGCTCCTCCAGCCCAGTGTTCAGCAACATTTAATTTACAGTGAAGGGCTAAGACTTCAGATGAGCTTCAAGGAAAATTAGCCTGTCATTACAGGCTTGGAGAAATAAAAGATCACCCAAATGCCAGATCTGACCTGACCTTTAAAGTACTGCTCCAATAATATTTTTCAATAACTATGCTTCCTAGTCTTTCCTTTGCTGGACAAGAGATATGAATCAATTACTGCAGCAAGTCAGTTATGAGCTGGCCACAGCTTTCTTTTCAAACTCTACAGAGAAAAAGCAATTGACCTCCAACTTCCAACATAAAAGTATTGTTCCTCATAAAGCTTCCACTTATTTGCACTGTTTTAGCAAAACAAGGATGGAAAAAGTTGTTGTATCCAAACTGTTGGGGTATCCAAAAGTGTGAACAAGCAGACTCTAGGACAGAAGAATTTTATTTTCCATGTTTGCACAGTTGAGGTTTTTTTTCCTGCTAGGAACAAAGAAATGCAGCTACAAATATAACATGTGAATTTCTAATTTCACTTTGCATATAAAAATATCATCAGGTTTTGAAAAATCTCAGCATAAACTGTAAATACCTGAATGAATTCCAGCGTTTAAATACCAACATGTAGCTCTATGACAATTATGTATTAGAAACTATTGGCTAAAGCACAAGAAAAAAAATGTTTTATCAGGAGAAATACTGACTGAAAACACATCTCAACAAGTGACTAACAAGGAGCTCTTTTGCCATTTCTTTCCAAGTGGGCTTGAAAGTGAGCTACAGCTACTCAAATCTGCACCCCCAGCGGGGATGTTGATTCCCCTTAGAAGAGCATGCAGGAATGGATATTCCCACTCAAAGCCCTGTGGTTGCTTCCTATGAGTCACTCTAGTGTCTCTATTACAGGAGAGAACAAAATATATATATATTCCATCACTTGTATGCAGTTCAGTCAATGAAAACACTGTTCTAGCTGATTCTTGCTGCCTGTCTTGAGCTCAGAAATCCTGAGCCATGGGGTCTGCCTGCTGCTTGAACTAATCCCTTGTTTGTTGGCACTGGGACTCCCACTGGTAATGAAATAAAAATAGTATTCCAGGGCAGAAAGCCCAGGAACTAGCAGGACTTTCCTCAGGAGGAAGAACACAACTGCAAAATAGTATCCAGTGAATGGCATGTGTAAGTAGGTTGCCTGCTTGCTCTCACTCCAGACTGCTGATGTGGAGATGCACGATATTCCCTCTCAGAGACAAGCTGAAAGGTGCAATGGCTGCAGCGCCCACCTGGCTCTTGTGAGCTGAGTGTGCACACCTCTGTGCTGCCACAGCATTTATGGATGGGGTGGGAAAGCAACCCCTTCATTCTTCTGCTCCTCATATTTACAGTGGGAAAAATATTAACTGCTAAGAACTGATGGTGACAAATGATGAGAAATCTGCCACTGCTGTGGCCTGATATGATTTTTGATGTCATAAACTCTTATTTGATTTGCAGCTGTTTCTTATACCCTCTCTACTTCTACAGTATTTTTTAAGAAGTCAGTACAAGAAGATTCCATTTTTACAGAAAGAGTTGCTTAGAAAAGTGTCTTCAATTTCCAGTGCTGATCAAAATCCATTCCTGCAGCAGAGGTGATCCTGTGCCTATATAAAGAACACCAAGGTCCTTATTGATGTACTAAAGCATGTTTCACCAGTTAGTTCTAAACTGTTGCTTTTTTCTTTCCTGTAAGAAAATAAACTCTTCTTGAAGCTTTGTTGTCATCCCATAACAACTAAATAATATTGATTTTAGGCAATATAAATGAAAGGCAACATTAATTCAGATGCAACAAACCTGAACACTCTGTGTGAAATAAATGAAGAAAGGTAAGCAAGGTCTGCTCAGCTGAATAACATAAAAAGCAGCCACTTCTTTCAGAACCTTTTGATCTGAATTAAACCCAAAATTGCACCTTCCTTCTCTAGCCTTTGCAAAACTACCAAGTTTCTGTAGGATCATACAATCTTCAATCTATTCATTTAGATGCTGGGACATTTCCAGCAGAGAAGCAGTCTGTGAAATGCTGACGGCAGCAGGTCTATAGCAAGCTGGTTGTCTTCTCAAAGGCTTCTGGAAACTTCTTCCATAAAAATTTAGTCTTTGGTACACCACTTTGAATTTGGTTTCAAAATGTTACACAGATAAACCTGGGTTTTTTACATTTAATCTTGTTGTCTACACCACATGTGAAGCTTAGTTCCCTCTCATCCTCCTTCACTGCACTCCAGATGTAATCTGTACTCACACCAGCTACACAGTGATATAAAACCTTAAAGTCATGTAAATTTACTGTAGAATTAAAGGTGTATAGAGTAGATCTGCATTGTGGCTTCTAAATCTGTGCTCTTGTTCCCCTGATCCTCTCTGGGGCATATTAAAAAATCATAAAATCTGAAGAAGGGACCAAATACAAGCCACAAGACTGAACCATTACAAAGAAAAAAAAATCACAGGTTTGTTAAAATTGGCAGTTAGATAATGTTGAAGAGATCCTGTAGGAGACTCCTGTTCAAAGTTCAGGATACAGGAAGATATGAAGCATCTGTTTCCAATCAGAAGTGATAGCAGGTAAAGTTAGTTGATATAATAAAGACCTGTCTGCACATTAGAAGAGATCTTCTAAAGTGACAGAACTGGGTTGCAGCATTTGGTAAACAATTTTAGCAGGACTATAAAACAGTCTTAAATTAGTTGATTATTCTCATCCTTGCTTGATGCCAGGGAAAGGTTGTGAGGACTTACCAAACAATGTAAGAAATTAACATCCTTCCAATAAAAAATTATGACCAGCAGGGCAGCCTGCTGTTGCAATCTCATTTTTAAATACTGAAAAAGCAGGACCATGAAAACCTGGCATAATTTTGGTACCTCACATTGGTGTGTCTATACAAGGATGGTCATAGTAAGAGGTAAATTTTACAGAAATTGACAGTATGTTTTTGAATAGTCATCAGCTGATAACCAGCCCTTGAAATATGCTCTCTGCATAGAATTCAGTTCAGTATTTGACCAGCCCTTACTGATGCTTTTTCAGGTCTTTCCACTCTATTCTGCAAACACATCCTTGCAGGATGCCAGGCTGAAGCCCCAGAGCCAGGAACAGGAGTGAATGCTACACTATGCCAACTCTAGCATCGTTTATGAATGTTGTTTTTCAAGCAAACCTACTGCCTGTATTCCAATACTTCTAAACAAGTGTGATTTCCCTATCGAGAGCTTTATAGCCAGCAAACTAGGTTTATGAACTATAAATTCCTACACTGAAGGTAAAAGCTTAAGAGAGTTAATCAAATGAGACAGAGGATGCCATAACCACACTAAAGCTGGAGCAGAAGGCAGCATATGGAACATCTTGAAGGGATCCATGACAACAGTCATCACTGAGATGAGTTACCTGCAGTTCCCGCATCTATTCTGCCACTGGGGTCTGCAGTGACTTTATGTTCGGTAACATTCTAGCCAAGTTGCATATAAATCCTGTCAGTCTTAGACTGAGTTTTGTTATAAACAATAAAATCTGTTTCCTGACTATCCTACCGAAGACAAGACAGACAAATAGCAGAAACAAAAACAGTTCAGTATATTTTACTGGTAAAATTTTCAGACATTTGCTATGTCAAAGAACTGGGACAGAGGACCACATGGAAAATCAGTTTTGTACCTGTAATCCATTATTTTTTATATTGATGGTTGTTTTATTTTTTCTGGCTTTTGTATTCAGAACAACATTCATTTATAACCAATGTGCTTTTCCAGTCACACATTTGCTTCTGCATAAGAAAGTCTTAGCAGAAGAGTTCAAGATGAGGAAATTATTTTATTTTCTTCTTCTTTTTTTTTTTTTAGTTCAGTAACCAGTGATGAATCTTATAAAATCCCATTACAAGGCTGACTGCCATGGTACAGAAAACTAATTAATTTATTCTGATGAATTTGTCATGAGACAAATTACTAGGACCACTGACTCACTCTCATCTTTGCACGTACATCTTTGGAGCATAGGCCCAGCATAACAGAAGTTACCAGCAATTTTTTTGCAACACTGGTTTTTATGTGGCTTTGTCAGTAAACCAAATACTTAACAACGTTCCAGCATACCTGTCATTTAGCTGCTAATACTGCTAGACCAGCATTCAAATACATAGGAGAATAAAATCCATGTGAGCAGACACAGGTGTTCTTCTGAAAGATCACTCACTTCCTCCTGCAGCTGAGTAAATATGAATTTAGATGCACCAAATAAAGAGACTAAATACTGACTAATATGAGAAGAGGGGTGGCTCTAATTTTAGGTAGGTTTATGTGCACAGCTTTTTAATAAACATAAATATATCAGTTTGAATGTTATTTTTATCCTGATTTCCAAAGGAAATGAGACTCCTTGATTCTGTTATTAATTGGTGGTTGCCTCTCCCTGACTGTCCTCAACCTCACTTAACAACCTGGCTTACAGCTTCTGAAGTTGTTGGCTTTTAGTCTGCAGTTGACAATGGAAGAAGAAATCTCCATCACATTAAAATATTGCTATTCCCAACAAAAATAGCTGAAAAGAGCAGAAAGGCTTATATTACTACTTCTACTATTAGAAATACTGCAGTACAAACTTGGCATGCACCTGTTCTGTCTGACCTCTCAGCTGCCCTGTAAGCACTCACATAATGGCAGAATAATTAGCCCCCACATCAGGAACAATTGTGCTTTCTCCCAGCTGGTTGGGTGGAGGAGAAAGGAAAGAGCTGAAAACATGAAAAGAAGTTGAAGCTATACATGGAGAACTAGAGGAGATGAAAGTATTTAAATGAAGGAGAACTTGAAATTAGCAGGAACAAAGCAGTGAGGGAAAAGCCTGCACGCACAGAGGTCACAACCTGACCTGGTGGGTTCTGATGCTCAAACCACAGAGTGATTTCACAGCCTGGCACCAGAGGGTCCAACAGCCAATGTGCACATACTGAATTCTGGTACTGAAGTAACAGAACAAGGTTTGCTTTCACCTGGGCTGGGAAAAGCAACACTGATATAAATATGTTTTCTTCAGAACTGATCCAGACAGGAAAGGGCTGTGCTACTTTGCTGCAAGGGCTACGTTTAAGACAATACAGCTGTGTTTATGGGTGAGTCCTTTAGGTACCTAAATCAGCATTAGATATCACTGTACATATTTAGGTTGGCTTTAGAGACCATTATTTTACACTTTACACAACTAAATAATTCTATCTAAATTAGAGTGCTAAGGTTAATAAGCACAGGTTAATGCTAAATATAAGCAAACACAAAGGCTTGGCAGATGGTTTACTATGTCACCCTTTTGCATCCATTCCAGGTCAGGGTACTGGAAAAAAAATGATAATACATGGTATCATCATTAAATATAATTAATATATCTACAGCATTTTCCTTCACTTTTAGATTTCAAAGCTATTATAAAGTTTCATTACTAGCAACAGAAGTCAGAACGGAGTCATCCCTATTCTGCAGAAAATGACACAGAATTCAGCTGGGCTCTGAAGTACCAGCAAAAACCTATGAAGCATGTTTTGCTCCTGAGCAGCTCACAGAGCATGTGCTGGCATTTACTTGGCAAGTTACATGACTGAGGTTACTGCATCACACCAAATGATTGTACATTAGAAAATTACAATAACAGAATAATCCTGTAGTTATGATACTGGACTTGGAATATTTTTGTCCAGCTCTTGGCTCTGCTACAACATTAAGCAAGTTACTCAGTTTTTTTCCTCCTCAGTCACTTATCCATACAATGGAAAACAATGGAATTTTCTTTTTCTGTTTGTCTGTTCATGGCCCAGTGAGTTTGTGAAACAGACTTTCTCCTTTTGTATTTCCACAATACCTAGCACGGTGGACCTTAGAATCAGGAGCAGTCTTGCATGTCTCCCTTAATGCAAACAACCATTGTTTATAGCTCATTTTTATCTATATTGTGTTTTAGGTTGGATTCAGGACATTTTGCAACCTCTTCCACATTGCAGGTCTACAGCAATGAACTGATGTGGGAAAAACATGTCAGCAAAGCATGGAGAACAGACTTTAAAAATGCCTCCTACCTGCACAGGTGTCTCCAGGGTGTAGATGTGTTCCCCACGCACGTTGTAGAACTTGACCAGTGCGCTTTTCAGCAGGGAGCCATTGCTGAGGTCAAGCAGCTGGTTCTGCTTCTCCATGCCTGCTACTGCCAGCAGGTCTCCTTGTGTGCACCACTGCACCACCACATCTGAAACCACAAAGATGTCTGAGTCACCACTGACTAGAGACAACAGGAACAGCACTTCCAGATGCTGCAAAGTGACTTGAACAGATAAAACATGCTCTCAGAAGTTACTTAACTACTTAGAAACCTATATCCTTTCCCTGAAATAGTAGGAAATATGCCACAGATGCACTTTTGAGAACGACTCTTTATTTAGTAAATTGAAAAAAAAGGTGTAAAAAACATTCTTTTCACTTTATTGTGAGTCTAGAATATAATCAGTAGTTGCTCCTAAACACCTAAAGACAAGAATTTACTACAGATGTAGAAACTGATGTGGAAGATCATACATACAGCTTTGGGGTAAATACGTGGAATCAAGTTAATATGCAGATAAATAATCTTACCAAGAGAGTAGCAGAGTATTTGTCTGGAAAGGCCTATAGTGCAAAAAAGCAGAATATCTGGGAATGCCTCATGTTCTCAAGACTGTCAATGTAACTTTTAGCATAACTCAAACTAGAGTTACAACAGTATGGCATGAACCTAAAAGCACTTGGACTTTTGTCCACAAATACAGATGGCCTACATGTCATATGTTTTCTTTTGCCACCATCACACAAAATGATGAGGGCTCTGGAGAATCTCTCTACAAGGAGAGACTGAGGAAGCTGGGCTTGTTTGGTCTAGAGCAGCCTGAGAGTGGATCTCATTATTATCTCAAAGGTTTGTGCAGAGAGGATGGCACCAGACTCTTTTCAGTGTGCCCAGTGACAGGATGAGGAGCAATGGCCATAAACTAAATCACAAGAAATTCCACCTCAACATGAGGAAGAATTTTTTTACACTGAGGACAGCAGAGCACTGGAAGAGGCTGCTCAGGGAGGCTGAGGAGTCTCCCTCTCTGGAGACATTCAAAACCCACCAAGACAAGTCCCTGTGCAACCAGTTCTGGAAGACCCTACCTTGGCAGGGGGGTTGGACTGGCTGATCCCCAGAGGTCCCTTCCAGGCCTAATGATTCTGTGATTCTGACTTGTGAAAATCTACTCAGCTACTTAGCAGGGCTTTGCTGGAATCACACAGGGACTGCTCAGACTCGTATACATGGATATGAATATATATATCAGTTACTTCTCTTACAGGCACCTCATGATGAGGGACGCCCACAGCTTAATTTGGGGATGCTTATTTCAAAACCTTATATCCTCTAGTTCTTTGTCACACTTCTAGAGTAACTCTAAAAAAGCATTTTGCATTTCTGCTTGTGTTTCAAAGGCAGATTTGCATGTTCAAGGAATACCAAGCTAGTCTTTAAATCTTTTTACTCTTAAACCAGAGGTGAAAGGCAGCTATTTTGTGCTGAGACAAAGTGAAGGTAAAGACAAAACTTTAGTGCTCTGGGATGCTCAATCTGCCAAGAACCTTTTGAAGACACTTGTGGGCGAGAAGCTGTCTTCAAATGAAGAAGCAAGAGAGAAATGAGAGTTGGCAGGAAGGATCTCAAAATTGTTTCAAGTTGTCAACTTGTCATTTTTAGGGACTTTTATGTGCAATTTAAAATGGTTTTGTATTATTTCAACTTTCTGATATTTCTCATGGGAATTATGCTTCTGTACATATCAGAGGGAAGCCACATGTTCCTCAAGGTAATTTTGCCACAGCTAGGCATTTTTTTTTTCTCTTAGTTTTCAGCCTTCTGAGTAACCCACAATGGGATTTAATTCATGTTTCTTGGACAGGAAAAAAATAGGCAGGTTAGAAATAAACAAGGCAAGCTGATCAGCTCCACTTTTGGTAACTGGATGACTATGGAACTACCATAATGGAAAAACTGTCTCCTTTGGATACATGTCTTCAGGTAAAACTTTCAGCTGATCCCCATGACAAGAGGAAGATGAGTGTCCAGCAGTTTTCTCTCTCTCTCTCAAAGTCCTAGAATTAGACTGCTGCAAAGGCAGCAAAGGGGGTGGATGTGGACTGCAGCATCCCTCCAGGGCAGCGTGGCTCTTCTGACAGACTTGCACTGCCAAGAAGATCTTCAATGACTACTGGACCTTTACACAAAATAACTGATGAACAGGTTCTCAGCACTAGCACAGAGATTAAAAATCAAATGGAGGTTTCATTTAGGGTAATGGTCTACAAGTGAATCAGTGGATCAGCCACCCCTACTTTCCAGCCACCACAGGCATGTATATCAGCAAACCTTGAACACTGTAAATGTGCAACAGCTCTGCAGGCAGTAGTTGTGGCTAACTAGTACAATTAATAGATATAGCTCAGCAGTTCTGCAGGAAACAGTGCACTGAGAATCACAGAGTTAAAAAGCACAAAAAAAAAAAAAAAAAAGGATACATTTGAACAGTTCAGGACCTCCACTAGGACTCACAAAGCTACCAGGACTGTTCAAGCTGGATCAAAAGAACTTTTATTGGGGTAATCAAATTATCAAGGCTTTTCCTCTGTCAATTTAACAGAAATATTATCAGTAAAATGACGACTCTGCAAAACTAGTAGAATATGTATATTCTCTATATATTAAGAATGTATTGCTACTGCTTGAAATAATTTCATAGTTGTCTACTTTAAAAATACAATGAGTAGCCTACAGCAGCCAATAAAGGCAAGGATATCGCTGCAGAGATCACAAAGCAATACTTTGAGATTTTAAACACAAACACATGAACAAGGACTTGCAGTGGTTTTGCACATTCTTGCCTGTGATAAAATCCAGTAAAATTTAGAGTCACTTGAAAAAAATTATGAAGCTACAGGAAGTGTGAACATCTATACATAACCAGACATAAAATACTTTCCACCGTACAGTGTTTAAAACAACAGACAGCAATATCCCAATCACCTTTCTCTATCTCACACACATTCCCAATCCAGTAAGATGCTGCATGTTTTTTGTCTACTGATGACAAAAATGTAGTCCAGCTTATAACTAATAAAAAATTTCCTACCCTGTCTAGCACATTAATATTTTGCTACAGGAGGGTAACATACTTAAGGGATCTTTTTTGCACTAGTGAAAGTCAGTGGGGAAGGAGAAACAGGACACACATCCTCAGCAAGACAGAGCCCTGCAACTCTAAACAGAGAATAAGATGGGGTCTGTTTCTCCTACTGTTCCCAGTTGAAAGCCAGACTAGATGACAACTCAAGACTGCTCGGTACCCTGATTACTCTAATATTGTAGAAATGCTGAGCAGACCCATTAGTGATTATCACAAGAGCTTTTTAAGTTGGCCCGAGTTCCCCACACTTTTGCTACCCTTTCAGCTGATGAAGTTTTCTGGATTGTACGGTTGTCTCATGAAGCTGTGTTTTGGCACTCACACATTTCTGGGGCTGGCACAGAAGGAGAAAGGAATGGAACAGAAACCTTAAAGGTGATGTTTTTACCTCCCAAGACTACTGTACATAACAGATCACCCAAAAAATGTGGGGACAGTGTTAGGGCAACTTTTCACCAAAAACATCCCACTATTTCAGAACAGCTAAGAGTCTGCTCCAACAGCCTAATTCTCGTTTCATCTAATTTAAAACTAATTCACCTGTGAAGATGAAAAAGCTTCGGTGGAACCTATATTTAAGCATGTGCCTATGTGCTGTATTGAATTAAAATGTCTCTGCAGGCAAAGCACAGTAAATTGCACAGAGAGTGCTGGCAAAGTAAAGGACATTTTTAATAGGTAAGAACAGTAAAAATTTCAATGTGAGTTAAAAGATTTTACATGGAATACTGATTGTACAAACATTCATGCACATCACTTAGCAAAATGTATAGTAATTAATCACTGGAATGTTTTCTCTCTCAGAACAACTTGCCTCTTGACTATTAATAATTCTAGTGAGTTTTCAATAATTGGAGAACCAAAGCAGCATTGTAATTTATACCAGGTTACCAAAAGCATGGAAGACCTTGTGAATTAGACATGCAAAGAAAGTGTTAGGTAGCAGAGACATTCACACAAAGAACCATAATCATATTAATGCATTCTGCTGGAAAACTGCAGAACAGATCAGCTGCCCTACAAAACTGCCACAAAAACACGATCTCAAAAATATTGTGAAGCATTTTTTCAAACACAAAAGTTCCATCAGCCAAGAACTGCTCTTCCTCCAGCAGGTGTCACTGCTGGAAACGGCAATAACAGTGCTCAGGGCTCCTGGGTTAAGGAGCAAGAGGCACAAAAATGTAATCTATGCACAGATCACCAAAAATACAAGAAAAACAGGAGAGGGAGAAACAGCTTCTTATTCCTACCTTTCAACCCTGAGCGGATGATAGTGGGAGACAGGTCATCGTAATTGTTCATTAAACTGATGTCTCCTGACGTGAAGCTGACAGTCAGCAGTGGCTTGGTGTT
Source organism: Calcarius lapponicus (assembly GCA_039654755.1). Taxonomy (NCBI): domain Eukaryota; kingdom Metazoa; phylum Chordata; class Aves; order Passeriformes; family Fringillidae; genus Calcarius; species Calcarius lapponicus. The sequence goes on from CM077465.1 coordinate 60,990,414, forward strand.
CTGCACCGGGACTGGATAGGCAGCTGGTCCATCTGCAAAACAAGGCTCTGAGTGAGCAAAAGGTGACCAACCAAAAGTAATCACATCCAGGTCAAAACACACTGTACTTCAGCCTACCACCATCAGGAGTTGTTCCAAGCCTCTCTACCTGCTTATTTCTGCAACATCTGTGGGCACAAGCAAAGCAGGTTTAGGTAGTTAAGCTTCTCTGTTTCTGTGAGACCTCAGTGCTTTTACTTTGTCAATTTTTAGTGCACCATATCCACAGTGATTTATGCATATACTATTACGTTACATAGTGGTGCTTTTCAGTCTTTCTCCAGTCTCAACTCCCCAGAGTGACAAAAAAATGGAAAACCAGTGCATTAGAAGACTTTCTTGGAACCCCAGTTGAAAAGCAGCATGATGAACAATATAATGACATTAAAAGCGATTTCTTCTATACCTTTTTTGCTTGGGCAGGTACCAGAAACTCCTCCTAAAGTCACACAGAGACATTTTAAGAACTTCAAAGAGAACATACTGACCTTTCACAAATAACTGCATTCTAAATGTCTAGGCAGCAGCATGAAAAGATATCTGCCATTCTGCATAACAGGATCCAATGCACTCAAAAGGAGAGGCGAGCCCAAATGGAACACCTGGCTTTAAAAACCATTTCTGCAAAGTGTCTGGTCCTCTGAGCTTGTTTTTCAGCAATTCACTAAAATTCCTTTGCTCAAATACTTCATGACCAATATTGGCATCTGTAGCTTTTGGTGTTTAACTGCTGTTTACAGTTTCTGAGAGGAGATGCCACTGGTCCCTGATTAAGTGCCTGTCAAGGCCCAGCCAACATCTTTCCAGTCAACAAAAATGGCAGAACCCATTAAGAGTAGTACTGTTTCCTGAACTTGTAAAAAAGCTGATGAGAAAGAATTTTGGAGAAAGATGTCTAGTAACTGGCACCTCCGTGTGTATATAATTTAATAAGAAAATCCCAACAAACTTCTAGTCCTTCCTACACATCTGTGTGAGTCAAAGCTTGTCACCTTTGAGAGGTTTATGCTGCATCTGCTCTAAAGAAAACACATCATGTTTGGGTAATCATTAAAATAGGCTTGTAACGAGTCCACCCACCCCCTGACTGACTCAGAAAAAGCTAACACACACACTTGGATCATTTAAGCTCTCATCTGCAATTTCACCATCCTCCAACTGGAACCTCAGTATTTCTGAAAAACACAACAAAAATTCAGGAAAAATCCAATTTATTGTTGTTGTCTGTCTTGCTTTAGGATCTTGCTAGATTGAAGTTAGTTTCTTTCCTTCTAAGGTAAGAAATCTTACCCAGTACCAGAAGTGAGGCATGAAAGCCAAAACAAAATCCAGTTTTAAAATATTCTAACATTTTACCAGGTGATCAGATTATCTTCTTTCAGTATTTGTTAAATACATAAGCTTATAAGATAGACACATATACTGGAAAAGGTAGATTTTTTGGTGTGAATCCAACGAGTTAAAACTGCAAAAGTCCTCAATTCATAGGTTCAGATCCAAGACGCAAATTCAGAATTATTTTTGAATGATTGTTATGTACTTAAAATTTCCACTGTACAATCACTGACTGTTATAGAAAGTTAGTTCTTAATGTAATTCAGGCTTTATACACTGAAACACAGGAACAGCTTATAAAGTGCTTATAGATCACTTTATAAGCTTATAGAGCTTATAAAGTGATCAATCACATCAGCGGGAAGTATTATCATTACTTGAATGAGAAGGGTGGGACAGACTGTGCATGGACACCTAGGCCTCACAAGTCTTCGCTACTGATGATTTCCAAAGACTTTAAAACCAAAACATTTCACCAAACAAGTTGTATTGAGACTTAAGGAGAGGGAAGGATTTATTCCTGACTCTCAAACTGGCAATGTGCTCTGAAGCATGTGAATTAATAACTCCAGCCAACTCCAGTCACCCTGCTTCTACTCCATGTCACTGCAGGAAATATCTTCATTTCTGAGCCTTCTGCAGTATTTATGGAACTCTTTATGTCAGGACTATGAAGGATGGGACTGTAACGATGAGCATTACAGAAATCCTACAAAACAGAGATAACACTAAATATATAGTACTTTACACCATGTCTAGTACTGCTGTCTTTTCACATGAATCTATATAATAGTGCATTAATTTCTGTGGCTGCACTCTGTACCTCCATACACACCAACCACTGCAATACCTCATATCTGCTTATCAGTGAAACCTGACATGTCCCTGTCTACTGTTTTTCACTCAGCCTCACTGAAAACTTATCGAGCTTTGTGATGTTATCTCATTTGTGCAAACGGAGGCAGAGCAGCACAGATGAGGCAGCAAGGCTGGTGGCATAGCTGGGAACAAGCCCACTCTCCCATACCAGCCCTCTGCTCCACGAGAGCTTGAAACTGTGGCCACCCCACTGGTTTTGTAGGGCATGAAATCGCCCTGGCATCTGAGTTGCCTTCATGAGCAGGTGCAAAGCTGAAGCAGAAGGATGTGCACATAACCTACCCTGTGGTGGGGAATAGTCGTCGGAGTCTGTGTCGCTCTCGCTACTGTCCTCCACCAGGAAGCTGGGGTAGTTCCAGGACATGTTGAGGATGCCATCTGACTCATGAAGCAGCACGTGGGCCAGCATGCGCCCGTGGCAGTCCATGACAATAACCTGTCCATCAGCAGTGCCAAACAGTACCTGAAAAGGACACAACAACCATCAGTCCCACCAAATGTCGGCCACGGGGCCCTCCTTCAAATGCATCCTGTCATTAACCAGCTACCCTGGAAATGAATTGAAAGCAAAGATGTGAAAGGGTGCCAGAATAGGACCCTGCAATCAAAGATCAATATGAAGAATGAAGTTAAAGCAGCAGAGTCTACAGGTAAGTTTGTAAAATCTGTGAGCAAGTAATGTTTCATGGTAATGCATTTCATTCACTTTATTATGAGACATTACACTTAATTTGAACTTGATCATTACCAAAATTAAAGTGAGCTGGCAGAAAGGCTACCACAGATTATTTAGTATTCTTGGATAACACAAAAATTCCTAAACCTGGTGGCAGAAAAGGCGTGCATCAGTCATAACAATATCAAAAGACATAGGTGACAAAAGTGATGTCCTAGCGGAGATTTCAAATGGTTCATGAGAAATAGAAAGCTGAATAGAGAAGGACAGGTTATTCAGTTGATGAGCTGGAGAAAGTGGGAGAATGCCTTCCAAAAAAAAACAAAAGAGGCAAAAGCAGTATGATCAGGCAGCTGAAAGTAGATTAACATAGGCCAAGGGGAAGGAAATTAGGCAACATGCTGCACATCCAGGAAGAGATGAGAAGAGCTTCCACACACCATTTCAAACACAAAATGGATAATCCAAGTTTTTCTTGCCCTTAAACAACTCCGTAGCCAGTCACAGACTGAAGTCAGACTGACTGGAACCTGCAATTTCTTTTTTAATAAATTCTTCTTGAGGATTTAAGAAAGTTAAGATCTTGCATATTTGATGAATTTTAAGAGAAAAATCAGGAAATAAGGACTAATAAATCCTAAAGCAATAAATGGATTAGCCAAGGCTGTTGCTGCCATCTCATAACTCTGTATGAGGAAAATACACTTTAAAAGCAAGTTTCAAAGCACCCATCAACTTGAAAACTAGCCAGCATTAAAAATGAAGCTAAAAGGAAGGTCAAACCTTACACTTGCTCTTCAGTCAACCACCTATTTCCAGTAAATTTAAGGTTCTAACAATTAAATGTCAGGTCAGAAATTCACCTAACCTTGTATCTTACCTTTAAGAGTGGTCAAGTGTTTGGAGAAGAGTAAAAAAACAGTATGCACTGAGCAAGCATCTCCCCCGCACACTCCTGCAGCTTTCAACAAAAAACCCACAATCCCTCTCTCTGATAACTGATAATTTCATTTGGCAACCTTTAGCTCTTTACACTGAAAGAAACACGAATAATTGTTTCCTACTTACATTCTTAACATTGGTCACAATTTTACAGACCTCTATTATGTGATTCCCTGGTCATCTCTTTCCCAAGCTGAAGAATCACAGCCCACTTAAGATCTCCATGTACACTTCTTGTTCAAAGCCTGCAATCACCCTTTGGTGACCTCTGCTGTCAGAGGCCTTCTTTTCTATCTTCCTACTGAGAGGCTGTGTCAGACTTGCAGCAGGCAATGTGTGTATTGTATCAGACTTACTACAACAGCAGTCTCCTAGGAAGCAATTGTCATTATTGCACTTTTGAAAGTTTCAGAAAGGAAGTGCGGTTTCCTAAGCCTTAGTAAAAAACCCCCAAAAAACAAAACAAAACAACAAAAAAAACCCCAACCAAACCAAACCAAACAAAAAAAAAAACCAACCCACCACCAAACCAAAAAACCCCAACCAACCAACCAAACAAAACCCAAAAAACCCAAACAACTACAATCCAACACAAAAAGAAAAATACTAGAGTTCTTATTATTATCAATATAATGAAGGTTATAAACTAGAATGGCAATTTAACAGAACTCCCATAAAGTCATTAAAATCTTAAGGAAAACAATGGAGTTGTTTCCCATTACCAAAAATATTGAAAAAATCAGTATCTGGCTGCCTTACCTGTAACCATTACATGTTACAAATAATTTTGTGTTAAATAGTTGCTGGGTTAAAACAGCAACTGAAGTTTGCTACAAGCCTCAGAATACTATTCTTAGGTGTAAAAGCAAGCATTCAACCTTTGTTCGTCTCACACTATTCTCCCTTGGGATCTCTTATTCTATTCTTCTTCCACTTGTATTATCACATCTCCTTTCACACTGTTCACTATTTCCACTGTTTTCACGTGCATGATCAGTGCACAGTCACTTTGACTATCCATTTTCAAAACACAGCCACTCTCTGATCTCAACAAAACAAACTTTTACAAAGGCAAAATCCTACCAGCTGTCACTGCTAGCTTCTCACACCATTCTCAGTCTACTGGAGATTAGTTTCTAACTGGTCTACAAGAAGTTCTAGAACTGCAAATACCCAGACAGGGGAGCTGAGCCTCAGTTGTTTCTGAAAATAGCAGTACAAGAGTCTGCCTCCTAAAACCCTGCAGAAACATTTTATAATTGGGTAGGAACAAAATCTTTGGATTTATCACTCAACAGTTCAGTCTCATCTCAATCCAAAGCTAATTCTTTTGAGTAACACTGCCCCCAAATAATTTAGAATTATGAAGTCCTCAGTAATTTCCAGTTCAGAACAGCTGCATGTCAGCATCTTAATTCTTGCACTGGAACTTGAGAGAGCTCTTTAGCAACCTAGAAATATCAGAGGGCACACTTCATCTCTTCAGCCAGGCTGTAGGTTTCAAGGAGCAGCTTTAAGTTTCAGGGTTATTGTAGCAATACAACCTTTAAGATGAAAGCATTTATCAGCCTGATAGTCCTGCTGGCTGAACTCCTGCTGAAGCTGTAAAAATGTCTAATGGTGTTATCATCCATAACATTACTCAGGTTATAAATGCCACACTCAAGCTACTTATGTCAGATGAATAAAACTCTCTTGACCTTCAGACAAAAGGTTGAGCCACAGGATATCCCTAAAGGATCTAACAGAGAAATTAAGAAGTTACATTTTAGATACTTAAATTAATTTTTGTGTGTGTGTGTGTTTGCAGATCTAGGAGGTCAGACAGAATGTTGGAAAAAGGGAACAAGTTAGAGTGGTTTGTTAACCCTTGAACACAAAAGCTAAGTGATAAATAAGAATAATTTTAAAAACCCAAGTACTTATTTTGAAGTGGTTCTTTGGCCCCTTCTGTTCTTCTCTCGACTCATCTCTTCTCCTTTCCTACTGCTTGTTATTACAACTGATCTTACATGTATTACCAACTGCAGAATTGCATTTGCAGAATATGGAAAATCTCATAACCCAATACCTAAAATCACCCAATACATTCTGAGTGTGAGTCAGTACCACAATATAAATGCAGTATGTCTTTACACAATATCACACATGATCAAGCCTACACTACAGTGAAGCTGCAGCTGATTAAAAGTCACACAAATGCAGGGCTCCTGTAGTGCCCACATCTTGTGTGCTTTGAAGGGGAAACTGTGGTAAACAGCATTGGGAAAGCACACATGGCTTTCCAAGTGTACCAAGACATGAAAGGGGGGTTCAGTTCTGAAACACAAGTGTCTTAGTTCTCCATGAAACCCAAGCTTGGGGTGACTTCTATCTATTATAACAAATCTGAATACCTGAAAAACACCCTTCTCTGGAATGTGCTGACCTCTTTAGTCTATGTGCTAACTTGAGATGAGTTTCACAACCTAGTTTTGGTAAATTAATAGGCTTTTCAACTAAAGATTTTTCAACTATCATCCATGAAAATTAGCATTCAAGACTGCAACCCCCTTAAATGTCCAAGATATCAAAGATACTTCAACTAACAGTCTGAAATACACCAATTTCTAAAAGACATATGGTAAGCAAAAGATGGGGTATTTTGCTCTGAAGTATTCCTCTTATGAAGAGATTAATACTACAACAGCCAAGAAGCTAAAACTTTAGCTCAAGAGGAACAGCGGACATGTTGGGTGGCTTTGCTACGTAAATTTCAATAATATCACACTGAACTCCACAGCTCCTGTAACATCTGTTGTGATGCTGCAATGCTCTGGACCAGACACAGCACCAACAGAAAGTGGTCTGGCAGCACCAAGATCCTCAAAGCTACAGTGGAGTGATCAAAGAGCTGGTACATTGAAGGTCCAGCTCAGGAAGTTTTGTAGAGGTATAATTTTCTAACAGCAGTGCTTTTTGGGCACATAACACCTTTTGTTGCTATTTAATTTGGTTTAATATAAGTAAATAGAACTTATCAGCAGTAAGAATGCTCGAGCTTTATCATAATTGGAATACATATGAGGAGTAGAAGGCAGAATTATTCCCAATCTCAGGCTTTGGTAGTACAAACTGAACAGTCAATAATGTTACAGAAAGATATCGATAAAACAAGATGCCTCCCATCGTGACATTTAGTACTAACACTGAAGGTTTCTAATGTTGCTGGTTAAACAAAACTCCCAGGAAATCTAATCAATACATTTTCAGAACAGGGACTGTCATTCTGCATCAGGGAAACAACCAAACCTTTGACTGAAGCTGAAGTTAAAGCATTAGAAGCTGGATTTGCTATAGCTGCTGGAAGAAATATAAAGCTGTTGGAGGCTACTTTAGGGTAGCACTTTTCAAGTGAGATATTCCAGTATTGTGATGTTGGAAAGCTAAAAAAGGAACATGCACCTGCTGGTTTGGGATTTTTAACAGATCCTCTCGACTTTCTACAAAGAACAAACATCTGACAACTCAGAAACACAAAATAACTCATAGACTCCACTAATTTCAACAGCACTGAAAATGATTCTAGCAAACTCCATCCTAGTACAATCTGGTTCTTAAAACCCCTAATTTTCACATACAGGCAGAACTTGCCTTGTAGTACTATGCAAGGTGCATGAACAGATTGGATCTAAATTCCTGGACACACTGAAACATTCTGAAAATTAATGTAATCTGTCATTAAATCTTAAGTGCTCTATTCTTCCCTAAGATTTGGCTAAGCTGTCAGTAACTCCACTGAGGAATTTCTCAAGTTATACATCTTCCTTCTCCCACAGGACAGGTAGCAGCTTTTGGTTTTAACATTCTCCAGGGCTGTTACTTCCAAAGTTTGAAGGATTCCTCTTCTTAACCACTTGGAAACCTTGCCCTTTCAGTATTTTGTTTTACTCTTTGCCTTTGTGTGTGCATTTGGCACACATACCTGCTGAAATCTTGGTGCCATCATACCAGGCTGTATCACTGCTGCCACTTAACAACTTGTCCTGTAGAGCTCTGTATTTGCAGCAGCCTCGTTTTATGTTTTGCTTCACTGACCTTCACTTTCTCAAAATTTAGACCTGTCTTTATGCTTTTTTCTTCAGTCTCCTCCCCCATCTTCCCCTACAGGAAAAACTAGGCACCTCAGAAAATACACTTTGCAAAAATTGCTAATAAGGTCAACCATTAACACTGTCAGAATTTGCTAAGCAGTTCAAGGAAGCTGAATTAGTTTTGTTTGCCCTGATTTAGCCACCTGGACAAACTTTAGTATTTATGATAGGAACAGCCTTCCCAGATGTCACCATACTGCCATCACACTAATAGAGATAAATCTATTTTGCTCATTCAAAATTAACTGAACTATAAAGTGATAAATACACAAAATGATGGATCAACCTTCTATTTATGCAGGTAGGCTTAGAAACAAAGGAGGTGCAGGGAAAATTATTGCCATTAATTTTTTTCATTCATTAGCTGAACAAAAGAATGTCAGTCTTGCCAAGGCTTGACTCCAGCATTCTGCAGTCCATTTAGATGTAATATTAGAATTTTGCTTGGGCTTTTCTTGTTTACTGTTTCTCCACCACGAAGCAGGAGACAGTGCAGCAAACTCCTCTTAGGATACATTAAAAAGTGAAAGTTTGTTTTTTTTCTCAGTGTCATATTTCTGGCTTCCCTTCTTTTTACCTCAAAATACAGAGAGAAATAAAGAAAAGCAGAGTGAGGGAGACAGCTGGTCTCCTGCTGAATACTTTTTTTATTTCCATTAAAAATTCAGCCACTGTAAAATGATTTCTTGAACTGGCACAAAAAGAGACATCACTAAAATTCACATACAAGCTCAGGGGGAAAGCACTAGATTTTTCTTGACTGCCTTTATGTCCAAAAATCTTAGAAGACTGTTTCCTTTGGATGTGAGCAGTTACCAGCCCCCAACATGGCTGGTACAGCCCAAGATCATTCAGCTAACCACATATATAAACATACATACAGCAGTGAAATTCTCATTCACGGTCATTAATCCTTTCAAAAGCAACACTGGCTGAGTTACCTACTTTCAGGCTTGTTCATTCTTTCTTTTACCAAGTTCATAGGATCTAGATAAGTATTACAAAGCCATCAAATGAGAAGGCAAAGTAAATCCATCAGAGATCTTGGTGACAAATCCATTTAATAAATATTGAAATACTAAAAACTAGGAATTCAAACTGCACTGGCTTTATTTCTCTCTAAAATAGTATAATGTAGCTGAATGATTGTAAATGAGATACAGTCTTGCATGCCACTCCAGGAATCAAAAATTTAAGTAGTCTTAAAACCAGGATCTCAAGCTATGAACTACTCTGGACATGTGGGGATAGAAGCCAATGTCCAGGCAAAGATGTTTTATGAAATGTTATATGAAAGCATTCTGGCAAATCACAGAAAGACTGATTATTATACATTCTTGTAATTATACCTGGACTAATTCTGACTTGTATACTCCAGGCACACATATTTCTATATCCCTTTTTAACTCTCAAGACATTTTTTAAATAAGCATCTTATAGTAACTGGATTTTTAAGTGAAGAGTTGCCCTCCTATATAAGGTTCATGGCATTGATGATATGCCTCAGTTTACTTAAAATGTGAAAACAATCACATTTGAAGCAGCATGCAAAATGAAGAAAAGGCCAACAGCTAAACACCTTCTATAGAACATCTTCTGTGACAATTAACTTGGACAGGACTCCAAGCCTGAACCACTGAGTTCCCACAGCAGAAATACTCTGGGATATTCTTTGAGCAGTGTTGTTTTCTGATTGCCCACAAAACTGCCAGGAAAGTCTGTCTCTGAAAACACATATTCTTCACAAATATGCAATTATACATAGCAACTAAAACAACATCTGGTGGGAAAATGCAATTAGTTTTACCAACAAACACTCAATCAGGAAAAGAAGTAAACTGATACACTTGGCAGTCTCCTGCATTATTCCCAAGTCAGGTTTCAGTTATTTCCTGAAAGATATGCTGACTGCTGAAGCTAAAATCTCATTCAGAGCTTTAGAAGTCTGAGAGTTTCTGCTGGGGTTTTGTGGTTTGTTTTTTTTTTTTTTTTCCTAATTGAAAATAGTAATACTTAGAAACAAGGACAGCACTCTCAACCAGTGAAAATGCAATACAAAGCAGTTTAGAAGCAATGTCCTTGCTGTTTTGAATTCCATAACATAAAATCAAGAAGTCCCTGGGTTAAACTATACACGAATGGAAGTTAGTTCCTCAACTTCTGCCCTCTCCTTCGAGGTCTTGGGTGCTGGCAGAGATCAGTAACTCAGCATGGTCAGGAAATAGGTGGAATAGGTGAAGTCAAGTGTAACTGAGTCAACATGGAGTCAGGCTGAGTAATAAACTGTTACCAAATGAGGCACTGAAGAAGAATGACTATTCTCTTAAAGAGCAAGGAAAGCAAGGAAGGATTAATTTCTTTTTAGCTTGCCAACAATCCCTCAGCATCTGAACACTGACAAGAAACTGGATCCTGGACAAAGAACAGAGAGCTCGAGTTGAACACATGCAGGATGAAACATCGATGGGAAGGTTTTGGAGAATAAAGAGATATTGCTCCTGCTTCCCATTGGTATACTATCTCTTTTTGTCAAATCAATGGAAAGACTATGTGGTATCACTTTCCAAAAATATCACCTTTCCTCTGCTATTTACTATGAAACTTGGCCTTGCTTTCCCAGACAAAACCTAGTGCAGAAATCCACAATATCCTCCTTGAGATTCAATCACTCTAATCCCTGTTTTCAGCACCAAGGTTTCAGACTATTCACAGGCTTGAAGACATCTGACCCTAAGTTCAAGACCCCATTTGGCTCCTGGTCTTCTTACTAAACTTCAAAAAAATTGATGGGTTAAGTACCAGTGATGATAAAGTTCAAATCAACCACACTGGCAGATACATTTCTTTTGAAGTGAAAAGCCCACAAAGCTCTAGATGAACCAAAGGGATCCTGGGGCCAAAGTATTGTCAGCCAAGTGGCTTTGGCAGTGGAATAATGGACTCTTCCTGAAAAATGCTGTAAAACCTTCACAGTTTGGAGAGTTTTTCCTCTGTAAGAATTACACTTCCACTCACGTGCCCTCTCCTCACCAGTTCAAAATCTGAACAAAGCAATTTTCCTACCTTACATATGACTTCTCCTTAGAGAGCACCTTCCTGCAGAAGGTTCAATTTTTTCCCTACGCTGCCAAAAACACAGCCTAAGTGCATGCTGTTCCCTTGCAGAGGTGCACTGCAAAACCTCATGCTTACTATTTGCCCCAGGGCTGAAGCATAGCACAGAGCTTTTCAAAACCACAAGTTCAAGTAAACTCCCTGTCTCGGAGAACTGAAGACTTCAGGCTATAGAAGCAAAATCCTCTGTACAGGTGCCAGCAAGGTGAGAGGAGAGGCAAATGACTTCTTTCTTCCTGACACCTCCCACACAGAGACTGGTCTTGTTTCTATTTGCACTCATCTTTACTTTGCTGACTCAAACATTGATGCTTCAAAAATGTAAAACAGCACTGGGTATAAAAATGCTAAGTGGACACATTAACTGAATAGCACAAGTTTTCATCTCTCCCTCCATCTCTGGCTTGTCACTGCCATCAACATTCTTCTTTCCTGAGGGAGACAAAGATGTGGCAGAATGTGCAGCATTTAAACTTCAGATTCCAGTCAAATAAAATAGCAACATTGGGATCTGAGAGTCAAAGGTTAAGAGTTACAAGGTGCACTGTTGAGGCTGCTTTGTACATCCTAGTACACCATGCTTCCAAAGGGATGCAGAAATCCATTCAGGCATTTGCTTTTTGCACTAACAAACATCAAACACCCTGTCTACAAGGACGAGCAAAACATTAAAACAGTTGTATTACTCCTTTCAGACAGAGTCATGAAGAGAAAAATTTCTGTGTAAGACTCATCTGAAACAGCCCTGACACAAAACACTGCAGGAGCTGCTGAGAAAACGAGCCATGATGCCGTCAGCCCATAAACAACCCCCATGGCACAGCTCTCATGACCAGAACAAATGGCACCATCTCATTAGCTCTCCCCGTGCCTTGCCTCTGCAGGCTGGATGAAGAGCATCCAGGGAAAGATTAGGCAAGGCACAGATGAAGCGAGTGGGAAGAAGAAAGCACATTGAAGTATCACCTTATTGCTCTGCTCCTCCAATTACCCACTCAGTAACTGTGCAGCACAGACCAGGCTTTCTGGCAGGAAAAATTTGTCTGGAATAAACCCACAGATAGATGCCATAGCTCCTGAAGCTGTGGATGAGCCCTACAGGCTCCAAGGAGAACATCCTTGTTGCCTACCCTCCCTAAAACTCAAGGTGAAGCCTAAAAAGTCTTCATCTGAGCACAAAAATCTGCAGTGTAGCTGCTCGTTGCTAGTGAAAAAGGAAAGCAAAACCAAGAAATGACAACAGTGCACCAAGCTAAGTTTTCTGCTTCTTTCTTTTTGGAAGCTCTATTTTGAGCAGAATGATGTATAAAAACCTACTTGAGACAAAAAGGCAAAGTAAAAACAATGCTAATACAGCTATACACTGCTATCAGAAAAAAGGGGAGAAAAAAAAGAGATATCTATAATTTAGGAAATAGCACAATACAGCCTGAAAACAACATAATAAAAAGAGATGGGAGAAAGAAAGGCAAAATACCACTTAAAATTCACATTACTTTTCCCACAAAATCTGTCACTATTATGCACCATCATAAAAATCAAGTCTCCCAAGCAAAGAGCAAAAACAATGTTACTATCTTCCACTATGTATAAATATATAAAACTCTACAAAAATATTTAAACGTTTCCAGTTTATAACCCCCCCCACATATTTTGTTTACAAAAGGCTGAAATAGCTTAGTAAATATTTACAGACCCCTTAGCACAAGTAAGCAGAAATCATTAATTTTAATAGCAAGTTCACCACAAAGGTTTGAAATGCTTCTAAAAACAGTCCAAAATATTAGACAGTTAAGCTGTGACAGGTTTTATCTGTTTGTTTTATATAACAAACAGATTTATCTTGAAAGACAACTGAAGTCTCCTTTCCCTGTCCTCTTTCTGCATTTTAATGCTGCTGCTGCTCAGTTATGCAGCATGCAATACTAAAATGCTTATATGCGATTTAACCATTGTCTGCAGTCCTTGTGGCTTGAATAAATTGCCTAGTTAATTAATGACACGTCTCCAAAGCTATAAAAAGCCTCCAGCCATTTTTCCCAGTAATCTGAGTAATTCATCCATCAATGAAAATCAGATCTTCCTCAACAACTGTATCTTACAGTGCAATTTTGAGTGGCCCTAGTCATTGTAACCATCATTTGGTAGCCTCTACAATCCAGAACTGCTGGGAGAAAACAATGCATTTTTATATGTTAAGACACAAAAATACAATTATCCCCTGTCATCTTTAAGACTCCTTTATGTGAACCTATAAATCCTTAATAGGAACAAGAATTATTTGAATAAAGACCAAAATAATTGCTTACATTTTCAAATTTTACAGGCTGTAACTTTTTTCATTTTGGCCTTCCTTATCTTCATTCATAACAATTATGGTAAATAACTACCTTCCCCATACTGCCCCAGTTGCCCCTTTGTAGCTCCCTTTCATCATTCTGTCAACTCATTAGAAGGCCTCTTCAACACTTTTTTCCACAACTCCGGATGCCTGAGAATAATTAAACTTGACCAGTGTGACTACCATAACAGCACAGACTGCCCAAATTAAATGTGTGCTACAGCACCTGAATAAAACCAAAACAGGAGGGTGAGTGGGAGCACAAACATCTCATTCCAGAGCCACAGGAAAATGCAGATGTAGGTGAGAAGGCAACAGCAGGGCCCAAACAGATGCAACACTTTCAAACACTTTTAAATTCTGTGTTTTTAAGCTGTGTTCTGGAAGCTAGGTAAGACTACTATCCTTACTTTCAGCTTAGGAGTTGGTCAGAACACCATTCCCTTGAAAACGTAGTAGCAACTGCAAATCATAGTTCACAGATGAAAATAGGGGATCCAAAAGCAGACTGTACTAAAGGGGATTTATTAGGTAAAATTCCTGCCAAGGACTAAAGCCACACCAACTCAAGAACTCTGAGAGAGCAGCTCATGAAACACCTGATGCCACTGCTAACCATTTGACAGCACCTCCTGTTAATCAGCTCCTGCTGCCCCTGAGAGCTGCGGCTGCCACGCAGCACAGCATGGAGCTGATCCCGTGCAGGGACACGCATGGCACCGTGTGCTGTGCCAGCACAGGGATGCCACCCTGCCCCACTGCTGGGCCCAGGGACAACACACATCCCCTTCTTCACCTGGAGCTCCATTCCGGCTCCACCCTGATGCACTGCAGGCAGGGGGAAGGAGCTGAAGCCTGCCCTGTTCCTGCTTGTCGTGGAACAAAGATGATGCTGAAGCGTCTCCGTGGTTGCCATGGGAATAGGATGGCAAGTGCTGGGAGCAGGAGTGAGTAACAGCTTAGAAACTGCCTCCCTGCACAGCTACTGTGCAAGCTTCAAGAGACTTCCAAAAAACAGCATACAGAGCTCCTGTGCCCTGCTTTGTGTTTGATACCACACAATTCATCTGCTGCTGGTCTCTCTGTTCTCTTCCAGAGCATTACAGCATCCTTCAGTGCACAGGGTGTCTGTTCCTAACACAGTGCTGCTTTTCTGTTTCACCAAGAGCATCATTTTGTATGATTAGGCACAGAAGAGGCTGAACCTTGGGGCCTGTATTTACACATTTTTAGTACTGGTGCATGTTGCATTGCAATGGGACCAGGCACAACAGTTAATGTTGCCCCCAGCAGGATGCAAATCAAATTAGCCTACCTGCTTATATACTTATTTTCAAAGCAAACAGAAGGAAGCATGCTGGCAAAGTTCACATATACCTGCATGTGTGTGCGTGTATATATATATACACACACACATATACATATATATATACATATATATATATATATATATGTATACCTGTCATGTCCTAGCCAAACAGAATCCTGTCCAGTCCCTGAATTTCCACACATAAAAGCTTACAACGGGAAAAGGGGAGGGGGGGGAAACCAGAAATAGGCACTTACAGCTGTTAGAAAAGTCTAATAATTTGTACTAGCAGAGATGCAGGGAACAAATATAGGTTACTAGCACCTCCTGGGATATCCAGGAATTAAAATACATTAATTCATCTTCATTGAGGGTTTCCCCTATTGGAGAGTGAGTTCCCTTCTCACACACAGAAACAGCAACAGCAACAACCCCAGGGAAGTTCAAGGAGTTACACTATATTGCTTTAAACAAAGGGATAATCCTCTAAAGTTCCCACCCAGTTCTCTGACACTGTCTTTCTCCATCATGAAGAGAGATAATCTCTTTAATGAGTTAACTATAGGGAGAAGAAGAGGGAAAGGGTGGCCTGAAGGCAGCAGACGACAGAAAAATGCCACTGCAAGCTCAGCAAACACACAGCAAGGGAGATAAAGCACTAGAAAGATGTTTTGTATGACTTCTGGGTTTAGGAAAAATCCTCAATTACTTATTGACATTGCTTCTATAATTATGAATAAACTCTTTGGTTAGACAAAAGTCAAGATTTTCTCACTTATAAAGTCCTCAATCTGCTTGGTATGTACACTCCTTCTTGGAAAACAAGCATGGAAGAATGCCACAGAACAATCTCAAGACAGGACACAGCATTCTCTGATATTTCAAATTTATTTTTCATTTCATGAATACTTTTCATCCCTACATGACCGTAGGTAAGCCTGCTCACCAGAAAAATACTCCACATGACTCCTACGGCCTCTTGTAGCCCCGAAAAAAAAAGATTAAAAACTGCAAGGAAAGTGCCACTCCTGAGTAATCCCATCCATCCAAGAATGGCACTCTGCCTGAGAGACAGACAGCCCAGTCTTACAAAATCTTCCATTTGTACATCCCCAAGAGCCCAATGGGGCCACATCTTGGTGAGATGTGTGCTCTGGTTATAGGGTACAGGAGGAGGAAATGCCTGAATGAGTGGGCCTACAGACACACAGTGAGGTGAGAAAACTGACTTCCAGTCCTCTGAACTAAACATGCAGAATCACATTCAGAAGGCCTGTGCACTGAATTAGCTGAAGAGGCCCCCAGCTCCAAGTCCACACTCAAGATCTGAGTGCGAACTGCAGCAGAAATCTGCCAATGACCTTCATGAGAAGTTCATCTGAGAGAGATGATGCTAAGGGAAAGCACTGCAGTCAACCATATGGCTCAAAATAAGTTTGTCCCTAGCAAACAAGGAGAGCTCAAAAAACCTGAAAAACAACTGAGCCACAAGAAGAATGTTAACACTCTCTTCCTAAAAGCAAATGCAGAACAATTTTGGCTAGCATTAATAAAATCAGCTGATAACTTAATCAGGGCAGAGCATGTACCACATCAGTTAAAAGATACAATGATATGCTCAATTTCAGCAGGACTGTAGTCCACCCTGGCCACCTCTCTAGCTCTCCTCCCATCTCTACACATTAGCCACTACCTCAAAAGTGCTTTACTTCAAGCACAGTAATGACACAAACCCAGAGGCCACACACACTGTCAAACAAGATAATAGTGCCAATATTGCAGCTCCAGCCTTTCCTTGTCTCCAGCAGAAAGGAGGTGGTAGGAAATTACCCTCCTCTTGCAGAGCTGCCACACAGCCATCCATAGCAAGGAGTGATAGAGTGACAGCTTACTGGTGCTGAATATACAGGAGAAAAGATGGAGGAGACAGGAGAAACCACCAGGATGCATGCAGAAGGGAGTGAAGGAGAAAGTCAAGGGAACTGAAGAGTGAAGCAAACAGACACACTATACTGAACAAATTTCTATCAGGACAGAACAACAGAAACATGATACTGAACAATACAATCTGCCTGGAAATGTAAATTTTAAAGATAATTGTGTTAAAGGTCATGGGACCATGGTGTATAATACTTTCCAGGAATACTTTCACTAGCAGCCTTCAAGGTGCCAGAGGGGTAACAAAAAGAACAGTAGAAAAATCTAAATTTAAATGCCAACATTTATCTTTCAGTCACTGTACTGACAAGCAGAGTACATTAAGCAATAGGGAAGATGTTGAAGCTACTCAAGACTAGAATAGTATTCTGTTCTCATTTGCACACATACCAATCAGGAGAAAATTTGGGTAAGGCAATAAGCTAGTAAGGGTATCCATTTCCATAAACATTTATTTATATATAATGTATGCAATGTCCTTCCCCCCCGTTTGCTATTTTTAATTTGAACTGAGCATAGTCTCTCACCCAGCACCTCTGTGATTCATGTTTCCTCGTGCCTCCAGAGGCAAGTACATCTAAATATATTTTAGAAGATCACTTCTTTCCACCAGCTCCAGGGAATAGTACAAAGATACATCATCACTTAACATGCAAACCCCTGCAAACCACATAGTTAGGGAGAACTGTGCAGAGCAACATCAAACTCGAGGCTGGTTTGGGTCTCTATTTCAGTGAGTTTGTCAGCAGCAGAGTCTGTAAGTCAAGCAAGTCATTTTCACATAGCTGGAATTGGCCATTATGTTCGAAAGCATTTATCTGGACGCTGAACAAGTGTTTGTTTCCTGGAATAACCACTTATGGAGCATCCAGATTAGAAAGTACAACATATTGGCTAAACTGAATTAAAGGCAGTCAGCCACTCCAAATTAAACACTCAAGTGAAGATATTTCCAAATACAGTAGCAACAACTGAGCATCACGCAAATGGGGTAGCCTCATGTTTAAAACATAGGACTGAGAGCTATTAGATCTTAGCTTCCCCTCCTACTTCTGCTGCTTGTCTCTTCCTCTTGATCTCAAGTAAATTATTTATTGTCAAGATTTACATTTCCCTAGATTCAAAAAGAGGCAGGCAGGCTCGCTGGCTTTAAAAAGCAGTGTTGCAATAATTAATTCATTATTCTATGCAGAGTACTCTAAAATTATTAGATGCTGCAGCAGAAATGTATATTGTTAGTGCTATTATATTCCACTAGCAATTCCCAAAATAACTCTACCTTGGATGAATTTATAGTATTCTAAATTAAGTGGTACCTTGAGTCTTGAACCAGAATCTTTTCCATGGTGGTGTAAAATGAAGGAAGGAAAACAATCCAGCTGTGATCCTAACAGGGTTTCTCTTGACACTATTCTATGGCCAACATTTCCTTCAGCACTGTATTATACACATATTCACAACCACAGTGGCAGCAAGCATGTGGAAGGAAAGACCAATCCAGTCAGCTCAGCAGTGAAAAGCAAGGGAGCAGTGTAAATCCTGCAAATGAAACCAGTGTCCATGCTCCAGCCATGCTGGAAATGCTGCTGTGTCCACTGTCATATAACTGTTCAGAAGAAGAGTAAAGAAATTGGTAAAGAAGATTTTTTTTAACTGGCTTTTTCAAAGCTCAGCAAAACTTATTCTTTTAAATTTTATTTGCATAAAGTCGAGACATCTCTTCAACACTCAATTACATACATTTGCTTATGTGAATGCAAAACATAACCATATGTGCTGCTGGAACTGCTTCTGCTGCAAGTGAAGACTGGACAAATCTACACAGAAATATCCAGTCAGATGTTTAATAGTCCAGGCTGTATCTCTGCTCAAATGCAGAGGTACGATAGCTGTAACAACAAATTAACAGATTTCTGTCTCAAACAACTAACTTTGAATAAGACTATGTGTGAATCAGTGTGAAAAGTGATGATAGGGTTGGTACACATCATATTCACCTGATAAAAATAACAGGATTAACCAAATTTTCACTGTTAGCGAGAGCAGCAGTTTTGATGGAAACTGATCTTACCACGTGACCATTTTACTTGGTAACTTTTTAAGAGGTGTATTCTATAGCACAACAATGCAACTCAACTGAGAGCCCTAAATGCCCCGTTTTCATTACCTGTTGGTCATCTGGAGTCCATATGCCACAGGTGATCTGACTCTCCAAGTTTATTTCTGAAGACCAGTGTCTTTGTCCGCTGACTGAACCGACCAGCACAAATCCATCTCTATAGGAGATAAGTGCCTGAGTCCCATCGTGGCTCCATGTAAAGTCGCTTACCTTAACATATCAAAGACAAGAAAATAGATATATGAGCCAAGTAGGATTTCTTTTGCTGCCTTAATAAAAGGCAGCAGTGCACAGAATGAGACAGGCCAACTATTAGCCCAGCTGAAGCTCTGATGGAGAAAGCACTGTGCTTGCCAAGTGCCTTTGTGACAATTCTTGCATGTTCCTTTCAATAAATAAATGTTTCATTTTCTCCTGTGCTTTTTGAAAGGTATAAAGTCCCATTCCCTGCCCTTTTCATTTGGCCTCTCAGGACCTGATCACTCTTGGCTGCAGAGAAAACATGCATACCAACCTGTGCCCCACGATCGTTCACAAGCTCCACAGACCATCTGCCTTCGTATTGTATCCAAACAAATATTCCTCCATCTGCATCGCAGGTTGCTAGTTTCTGGAATGGTTCATTCCACCTCACCAGCACGACCTTAAAAGATTACAAACAAAACCAGCATTACCAAAACTGCATGTCGCGCTAACAGCTACTTAACAAGAACCAGTTAAACAACACTGCCGAATAAATATCATTGCATTAAACTCTAGAGATGCACAAAATAGCAATTTTCAGCCCAGCATTAGGCACCTCTCAAGAACAGCTGGAATCGTTTTGCCACGGTTGTCAGGAAATGCACAATCTCTCACCATCAGGCCTTTTTGGAAGGCACTGCACACTTTCAATAAAATCACAGGGAGCATTGGAACACAGGATTCCATTATAGAAGCTGCAAACAGGAAGCCCTGCACAGATTATCCAACACTCCCTCAAATGATTCCCCCACTGTAATCTCAGAGACTGTCAGACTCTTCATCAAATCATCACCCCTTGCTGACTTCAAATAAAGTGGCATGCTCTGCACACAATTTAAATACTCAGATTGAATACTCATATTCGAAACAACCCCTGAGAGTCTCAAATTATTAAAAAATAGAAATTTCATAGGAAAGTTGCTTTGCTACTGAGTGCAGAAGGAATACAAAGCAGCTTTAGATTCTTCTCTCCACATTAGAGCTATTTGAGCTTTTCTGGAGAATCTAATCAAGTCTAAACCGACCAATTGCTCTCTCATTTTTAATTAATACCAATTTACCAAATACAGTATCTCTTGAGACTTCAGTAAAAAACTGAAAAAAGCATGTCATCCTAGTGCCTGAAGCAAAAACTAGCAATAAAACAATTTACTTTATGTTAGTGACTTTTTCTTAAAAAGCATTTTTTCCAAAATAGTTTTTTCTCAAAAAAAAATTTTTTTCCAAATCAGTTTTATTTCAAAAACATCCAGATATATATGGGACACTTACATTCACACAAGTAAATTCCCCCCAGCTATTTTACTGAGACAGAGAGTATGCAAACAAAGTAAATATGTATTAAATACTCAATTAGTAGAGTGTCATTTCAACCACTTAATAAACATCCAGCTCTAATGACACTTTTTCATAAAACTAAATAGATAATTAATCATCTAAAAGTGACAGGCAAAATTTTCCTGGAATATATTTTGCTGTTTACAGAGACAGATGAATTCTCCTAAAGATTCCAGTCCCAAGATGAGCTCTAAGTAGACAGACCCTTCCCGCTTCACAAAGAAATCAGCAGTCATTTTCAGAACTCAGATTTAGATGTGCATACCTAAAACCTAAACTTGACAGCTGAGGGATGATCTTGCATTTATTCAGAGTGTCAAGGTCAGAGCTTAAGAACGTGTCTAGCAGTGGAGCTGACCAGCCTGGAGCATCAACCCTTGAACCATAAAACAGCCACAGGAAAACTATTTCTTTGTACATACGTAAAGTTTATGGGGAGAAGCAAGTATGACAAATCACCTCTCTGTTGTTACACAGCTTAGAAGAATCCCATTTGAGATTTTGCAGAAAAACACTGGCTTCTACTTAATATAACCTTGCAGCTGCACTCTAAGTCACCAGTCCTGTTTCCAGTTGGGCGAATTATACAATGCCCCTAGATGGATTATATCACACTCAGCTTCTAAAAAAAATTCTTATGTTGGAAGAGCAGTAAATAAAATATTCCATTATAGCAATGCAAGCAGATGCATTTTGTTGGAGGTTTCACTCTGTCTCTTCCACCTAAACAAGAGTAGCACAGATTTGTCAAAATTTTGTTTTCATTTTGGTATAAATCAAATCCACAGAGCCGCAATTTTATTCACCCTGAGGCAAAATGCAACAATGAAGTAAGTGTACTTGCCAGCAACGCCTAACAGTATTATGAAAGAAGCGAAGAAAAACTCCAGGATAACATTGAAAAAAATCTTCATCTTTAAAGGCTGGGAGCTGCTAAGGCTAATGGTGATCATTAATGAGTGGAAAGTACTTATCACCACCAAAACACCAATCTTTAAATGCTTGGACACTGCTCATGTTTCACAGATCACACCAAATGAATTCTGCATCAAACCACAATGAATTGCTAGATAAAATTTAAGGAAAAAAGAGAACTAGCTGTTCAAATAACATGAATGCTTTAGCTAACACCATTAAGAAGGCTACTACCTGTCTTAAAATTGCCCTGTTCAGTGTGGCAAAGATTTGAGATAAATACACCATTTTATAGATTAGACACACAAGTTGACTTTGTAATATGAATTATGGACAAAGTGACAACAGTTACTTTGATGTGTTTTGTTTCTTTTCTATTTTCAATAGGAATCTTGTTAAAACTTGAAAATTTTAATTCTGATTCTGTACAACCTGTCTTTTGTTTAGACTTGATAAAACAGCCAAGACTACATTTGAATGTAAACAAGATTAACTAGAGCCTCCATCCATCTCAATTAGATACAAATTAGTAACTTCCAAAATAACCTTATTGCTTTATAATGAGAAATGAAAGCGAGACAATGATTTTTCTATGCCTTCTGATAACAGCCTCATAAGGAAGCAAATTTGTAATTTGAAAATTCAACCCATTTAAACACAGAGCAAATGTTATTTTACGAGGTCATTTTAAAGATGATGCCGTAATTTACATTTAACATCTGACTACAGGTGCTGAGTCCACAACTGCTTTGAGTATTTCCAATTTCATTTTAGACACTTAGCATGCTGAAGAAGAGATAAAGAAAGGAAGGATTGCCCCGAGTATTAAGATGACTTTTGGCTTTTATGCTGGCTCAAATGTAAAGCTTATGAAAACATGTCCCATTGATAGTGCACTTAAATAACACATAAGCTTGAATTACCCCTCTACAAAGAGGAATTTTACTGCTAACCCATAAATGCAAAGATATCATTACTTTCACTAACAGCTTCAAGTCACAGAGGACCCATTTCTACTTCTGCCTTTATGGTCCTCTGCTTTCTACTTAGCATCTTCACACAGGTATTGAAGGTCTGAACTGTTTTATCTTGAACTCAAAAGAGCGAGAATGTTGGTACACAAAGGTAAGTTGTCTGCGGAACATTTGTGGTCCACACAGCCTTTATATATTGTCTAATTATTTTTGTTTGTTGGTTGGTTGGTTTTGGGGTCTTTTAACTCTATAAAAAACACAAATTGTGCTCGTTCTATTCTTGAAAAAAAAAAGTATCACAGGTATTAATCAGCTTCTAAACAACTGTCTTACAGAGGATAGGATCTCTCACAAATAAAACTTGGCCTGAGATATTAGGTACAATCTAGAGGCCAACAATTTGCCCCTAAACAGGATGCTTTTCACAAAGCCACAAAGCTGTGAGCTTTTGAATCAGTCTTATGTTTTCTTTGAGCTCCTTTTTATACAAGGAATAGTGGTAAAAAATTTGTTTTAAAAGTTTAGCATTCAGGACCTTCAAAACCTCTGGTTTAATTACCAACTTGATGTTTAGGAATTAAATTTAATTAATCCTAAACGTGCTAGAAACTCTACCCAAGAACTGACGGCATACTTTAATGCTGCTAACAATGTTATTATCTATTTAAGATTTTAGACAAGAAATTTTGAGTAACTGCAATTTTGGAGTAGCAAATGTGTGAGTTATAGTAAATGTGATCTCTTCCCAATGGAAACCAGATTTGATAATCTAAATTTATTACATGCTATTGAAACTTTTAATAATTTTTTCACATTTTTCTAACACAATACAAGACCACTGAAGTCCAAAGCATTTGGAGAGCTTTTGTTATTCCTAATTTCATTATGGTTTTTGAAAGAGATAATTGAAAATATGACACCAATCAGTTTTGCAAGAGCAGAAGTCCTTAATCTAGAATACCACACAACAGTCATTACTGAAATCTTATTTCTGTACATACAGTACATAATTGCTAGAGAAACAAGGGACAAACATCTACAAAAAAATAAAAGAGGTAAGTAACTAGGGCAATTAGTTCCTAGAGTTCCTTACCAAATTTAGATAGATTTTATTATGGATACACTGTAGTGAGTCACAGTGACTCATTTTTTTAAATCTCTGATCCTCCATCCATTTTACTGGGGAGAGGCATATGCTCTAAAGATAGAGGTCTTCTCCAGCATTCATTTTCACATATTCTATGGATATGTGCTGCAGATGGACTGCCACAGCAATAGAGAGCAGAGAATATCCCACACCAATGTTTGATTACTGCCCTATTTGCTACACCTGAAGAGCCACGTTCCTGTGTCTGGCATGAGTCTTTCTGCAATTACAAGTGAAGTTGACATCTTTGCAGGGTGCACAGGATGTGATGCATTATAACTCCATTGAGCATATGGAATAGCTGGCTTTTCCCTCCCCAGATAAATCATACTACATTTCTAATGCTATTGAAAGTTATTGAAATAGTTCCATCTCTTGTGCAGCAGTGGCAGCATGAGACCTAACTGTCCCCAGGACAGAATAACAAAGGAGATCAGGCCATTGCCTACAGCAGCTGAGTACGGCACTCAGTCTATCCAAAGGCTTCTTCCAATCCTAAGCTTTTAGGAAAGTCCTCAACTTTTTAAAGAAACATATAAAAGTTGAAAAAGCACTGACAAAAGGGGTTGGACAATCTACCTGGAATCACTGAGCATCACCTATTTGATTTATCAAGTAGTCCTGTTATGCAACTCCCTAATAAATATATTGATCTTTAGTAACAGATACAACTAAGGATAAATATGTGCATACAGTAGGTGCAACACACTGGCACACATTACAGTTTATTAATGGCCACAGAGCTGAAAAAATCTGTAAGTATATCTATTAAAGAAAAAAGATGGGTGTGGAGTGGGGAACACAAATGGAACACTGAAGTACAAGAACCAGAGAAAACACCTTTACATGCAGTAAAGGCATTTTAGTGCCTCTCCCTCCACTGTACAGAGAGATACAGCTACACATATATACACATATGTGTATATATATTACATACATATAACATGGGTATGTGTATGAATACACATCCCTATCAATCCTTGAGGAACCTGTGCCAGCTTTGTGCATTCACTAGCTAACTAACTGAAGTTAGTTAACTGAAGTGGATTTTTGTAACTAAAATATAATTGGAAGTTGGAACAGGCACCCAGAATAAGCCGTAGAGTTGCAGTTAATGAGCTATTGCTTCTCACTATACTTTACCTATAACCAATATTTAGTTCTAAATGGTTTTGCATATGTTTAGTTCAATGAAACATTTAACTGTCTTTTAAATGTTAGTATTTTTTTAACATAAAGGTTATCTAAGTTTTCTCTCTCCTAATTTCTCACACTGCAGATTGTTTGCAATTGTTCTTACTTTCACCTTCCCTTATGACCTTTATTTCGTGCCATTACAATAATGCCAGGATAATTCTCTCCATTCAAACTAATTTAATCACACAAAGAGCATCAAGCAAGTATTTCTCCTCCTAATAATACCAGACAAAAAAGCAGCAGATGTGGTAGACAGCAAGTTGGCACCACCCATTTTTCCTAACCTCCTTGTCTTCTATTGCATTCTCTAAATGATACACTCCCTATCTCTCCCACACCTGCAGAGCTCTGACTTTTTGTTTCCAGTGACATTACAACCGGATGAAGTGCCTCATCTGCATACGGAGCTGTCACCTTCCTAGGTATGATACCCATCAAGGAATTATTATTACTAAGGAGAAACTACTACCATTAATAACAAACATTGTGCGGCAGCTAAAGACTGGCAAGTCTGTAATGGCATTTACATTTCTTGAGAAAAACTGCCAACTCACAATAGGGGCTGCAGGTTACAGAGGGCGTAAATGAATGGCAAAGAAATTCTTGGAGACAGAAAACACCAAATTTCCAAATTCTTCCTGTTTCTCTAGACTAAACAATAAAAGTGAGCTCTCCTCCTAGAAGGGCTGGAGCAGCCTCCAGATATCTGAGGGACGGATGCCATGTAATATCTTTATCCGTGCCTTGGGATAAGCTTTGGTCAGTGGTGCCCTGTGCGAAGGGCATAGCAGCTGCTCACAGCCCCTGGGGTTCAGCTGCTGCCACTGGCACAGCTTTCCACTGCCACTAGTACATCCTTTATCCCAGAATCCTACATTTTCATTGAAAGAGGTGTATTATCCTGCAGCTGCTGTCATCTTGCTTGTTCTGGTCTTTGAAAAGGAGTTTCAATTTTTTTTTTTTTTCTTAAGCTTACAATCTGATTTCAGGGTATAACATTGTCAATAAGATAAGCATGGGGACTTAGCTTTGTGCTAAATGAAATCAGAGGTAAGGCTGGACCAGCAAGAAAGTGCTGACCTTAATGAACACGAAAGGTCCAGGTCCAACCCTGTACCTTCTTCTGACCACAGACTTCTCTGCGGCTTTCATGTGAAACCCTACTCCAAATCCCTAACTCAAACACCCCAGGTAAAGCTCTGAAGTTGAGTACAATGTAGGGAAACATCAGAAGCTCTGTGCCATTTTGTTGGACCCACTTGCTCTAACTTTTCCCCCCTTTCTCCTTGGTGTTTGCTTTCATAATGCTCAGGGCACACCCCAGACTGACAAAGACTGGGATCACCTGCGCAGCTGCAGAAGGAGAAGGGGCCAGGTAGGAGCAGCGCAGCTCACCAGGAACAACCCTCTGAGTACATGCAGGGGAGGTATCCATTCCCCCAGTGCTCCCTTACTCTGTGTGTCAGTGGCTGGTGGTCTCTGCAAGTAACAGGGTGGTTTTTGCTCACCCACTGGGAAGAATGTTGATGCTCCCCAGCAGGTTTTGTTAATTTGCTTTGCAGATGAATGACAAACACACCTATTTTTAAAAGGTATCTTGAGGCTGGCATCCAACCCACCACATATACCTATTTTTGAAAGGTATCATATGGTTGGCATGAAATCCCCAATGGATGCCAGTCTGATCTTTAAAAGCTTGAGGAAATTATTTTAGCAAATAGACAATTGAAAAAAAAATCTTTTGAGAGCTGTCTTGAGGAAGGAATGCCTTTAGTGTAAAATGTTGTCTTAAAAATACCTAGACTGTCAACATCTCACTGAATACATTTAGGGGCCTTGATAGTAAACTGCCAAGATGAGGACTCAGAAAGGCTCTAAAGCTTTACAGGTCTCCTTAAGTGATACACTTCATTTTAAGAAGTACACCCTCCTCAGTGTCTATTAGTCCCAAGGATTTGCCACATCACTATTTTATTTGTTCACAGAACACGGAATGTGTTACGGGATCGCCTACTTCAGAGGAAAACAGGCCCAAGACTCCTCACAGGTACCAAAGAAGTACAATGCTCCTATGAATGAAGTGGCTCACAGTTCTAAAGGAATTACTCTTTTCCCTTTGGACTCACCACGCCTAATTGTGACTTCAGAGAGTGGGGTCCCCCTTTAATGTTTTGTGGGACATTAAAAAAAAAACCCACGCCAAGAGAAATTTTCTGTATCCAAAGTATACCCCATACATATGTTTGGGGAGCAGAAGATTTGACAGGTCAGAACAGAAAGTTGGATGTGAGAAAAATAACAGGTGATACGAATCTAACATGGATGAGAAGATGTTGGTATCTAGCTACTGGTTCTCAGTTGAGTAAGTTTGTTAACTATTCCTTCAAGGGCTATTAAATAAAATAGTTGGTGATAATCTGAAGGAAAATAATTAAGGCATGAAAAATTAAGACTTAGTCACCTATATGCACAAGATAGCTGCACGCTATTGTGTTCTTGAAAGGGAAACTGGTGGAGGTCTGCTCTTCTCCCATCTTGCACACAACAGTGTGACAGTGAGGTCTATGGTGTGCTTTTGACTCCTTTCCCTTTACAGGTATTCTCAAGTCCCAAAAGCTCTTTCACAGAAAAGACAGATGTTTCCACAGAAAAACAATTTTAAAGTTATGCCACACTCAGTTCCATTGAGGCAAATTCCTTTACAGCATACTCATTCCTACCACCATCTCTTGTCAATGGTCATCCTGTACTTGGGCTGTAAGATATGTCTGTTTAATTGCCCATATATACTCCCTTTAAATGCAAGGGCAAGTCCAAGTTAAATAAAAATAAATCAAAACAGAATGTTGGCAAGGATGAGCAAAGGATAAAATAGTACTTTCACTGCCTTCCTCTGTAAGAAAAAGATTTCACTTTGTTGTATCTTCTAAACAGATAAAACACTGTAATAAATAATGCAGAGACAACTATTCTAGCTCAAGATGAACAACCATTTTGCTATAAGATCAAAAGACCAAGAACAATATACTTCCCCCTCTTTCTAGCAAATCACTGATGAGCACCATTAGGAAAGGTTCATTCCTGTTAAAATAAGACACATGCAATAACTGTGCTGAGCTGGAAGTTCCTTGGGTTTGAGCATTTATGGTGGGGTATTTTCCCACAAGAAAAAAAAAAAGGCAGTAGATTTAAAATCTCTGGTATTTAGTGTACATGAAATTAAAAGTACATGAGCCTAATGCTCATTTAACTAACATCTGACAAAATTACATTACAGATGGTATAAATCAGGACCATTTCAAAAACCTAAACATTTACATTCACTTTTCGACTGAGTATGAGAAGCTCATTGTAAATGAACCTTAAGAACAAAAATAACACTCACTGACATCCACCAATGCCTCATCAGTGCTATATGAATTCAGAGTCCATACACATCTTTGTTAGAAGTTTTGAGGGAAGAAAAAATCCAACCAAAACACCCGAAGCATAAAGCAGATTTAAAATGCTTACTATACTTACTATCTTTTTTTTACCTGGCTAAAAATAGAGGAAAATATTGGATGCAGAGATATAGAAACCTTGTAAGAGAATATATGGCTTTTCTTGTCTCTCTTCCTTTTAAAAATACCCAAATATCCACCTCCTAAAAAAATCCCCAAAAATTAAAGAGGAAACAGGTTAACAATAAACACTACTGAAAACCATTCCAATTCTGAATCAACTAGCTCTTCTCAACTTTCTAACAGCATCTACTTAGGAATTCCTGCACTATCTTCCCACCTTGTAAATGGTATCTGTTCAGGAATATCCCCAGGGCAATGCATTGCTGCAAAAAGCCACTGAAGTGACTATGACAGACAAACTCTCCCTTATACTCAATCTTCCCAATTCAGTGGCTAAAAATTCCAGATCAAGTGCTCATATAATAGTAAATATAATTTCATAACTTTACATGCATATATTAATGGAAAAGAAATTGTTCAAGAAAGGAAAAAAATCTACTAGGAAATTTGAAAAGAAAACTTTTAAAAATGTAATATAAATTCTGTTATATAAACTGTGCTAGTTATCAAGAGGAAGGAGGCAACACAAGTTCTTCACTTTCTGGAGTCTGTTCTGAGAAGTGCGAGAAAAATAATGGTGTCTCACGACCACACACAGAGGTTTGCCCCTTTCAAATACACTAAGTCTGTCTATCTCAAATATACCAAGGTGACAGATCATTTTTTGCTCATCAGATATTCAAACTCATACAGCACAACAGCTACATCATCATTAGCATTTGTGGTGGACATTTTATAATCAGAAGCTGATCAGTGACTATCTTCAGGATTTTACAGGTTAGACTATAATTTAGCTTGAACTTGCTTAGATGAAATCACTGTAAAGGTCCACCAAACAAGCCTTAGATAGAACCTGACTGCAGCACAAAATCCGTGCGAGCCCTCTCCAAAGAGATGAACTCCTTAAGAGATACAGTAAAAACTTGATTTTTGTCAGCAATGTAGACAGAAAAGACCTTAAAATTCACAAGGAGCATCAGAGAGTGTTGTCCAAGTATGATTATTTCTCCAAGAGCTACAATACTTCAACCCTAGTTATTTTTTTCAAACACAAGGAACTAAAAATAAACCAAACTTCAGCAGAAGCACAGATCAGCTCTGCAAATCTATTATGATCTCTCAGGTGATAATAGCTGTGCACTAATGTAATTAAGCTGAGTTATAAGGTGGATTTGAGGCAGATGGTACAGCTGGGCATTTCACTGCTGGAGTGGGACTACTTTGCTATCTGAAAAACCCAACTATTGTTATCCCAATCATCAAGCCCACCCATATGACCTCTGTGTGAGTTACATGCCATTATAGAACATTTCTGTCCACCTGAGGAATACTGGTGACCTTAAATTAGTCACAGATACTGAGAAAAGAAAGCAATTATATACATTTTTATTGGACTGCCTGGACTGTCTTTGTGTGACTCATGGAAACTGTGCATCCCTAATCCCTTTGTGAGATTGAGGAAATTCCACCATGTTATTTTGCAAAGGTAGGACACCTGCTTTGACTTCCAGCACGAGGCCACACCTGAACCCCATTTGCTGGCTGCCCCATACAAAGTTCAGCTAGTGGTGTTTAGGACAGCTACTGAAGGGACTGTATAATTGCTGAGATGGACAAAGAAAACAAAGTGGAAAATGAAATAGTGTCTACTTCCAAGAAGGACAATGTCCTTGGGAGGGAGGGAGCAGTCAGTAAAACAGGGAATGCAGAAAGGGCAGAAAAGTCACTCAGCACCTTCACCTCTCAGGACAGAAAGGAATAAAGAGGAGAACTAAATTAACAACACAATAACTAAAAATCCCAATATTTACACGCAAGACATTCAGCTTAGCATATTAGAATAAATTAGACAACAGATACCTACCAAGAATTATTTTGTTAATATATACACACATATATTACCCCCATAGAGGCTCTGATTCAGGCTTGAGACACACTGGCCCACTTAATTTGCAATAATATGATACAAACTTCTGACAATGTGGATACCAGATAAAGAAATGCCATACTCTAAGAAATGCCAAATAGCAGATTTTCAAAATGCTATCCTTGCTTTGGCTGGCCTGCAATTCTGCACAGACTGTTTTCAGAGCAAACCTCTCTTAGGAAATTTTATCTACATTTGCTATTTCTCCATTAAATAAAAACTGTATCATGATGCAGTTGGCCAAGTGACCAATAATTTCCCTTGCCTGACTTTCCAGAGAACACAAGGGAGCTATAAATACAGGGTTAAGTTAGTTACTTGGACAGGCAAAGTGGACAACCCCAGAAAGCACAAATCACTGCTATTGTTCTTTACCACTGTGGCACACAGAAGTCTCAACTAAAATTGACCCCCAATGTTTTGGAATTGTACATGTTATGATCAAGCCTTTGGAGTTTCTAGGCTTGAAGACAAAGCAAAAGCCAGGCTAGAGAAGGTTTGCTCTACAGAGCTGTAAAATTACTATTAGCCTCAAGAGGGGTGAACTATAGGTTGGGAACAATCCCTGGGCCATAGGGGTCACTGTGAAACTATCAGTGCTGGCAGGAAGGGTGATAGGTAACACATATCTAAGGACAGTATCACACCTCATCTTCTGCAAATATTAACAAATGTATTGATTACCAGTGGTTCAGAAAGCAGTTTTCAAGGAACTGAGGTAAAACTGACTTGCAGAGGCCAAAGAGCAGCAATATTCAACCTTTAACAACCCAGGAACCACAGACTAGAGATGGAAGTTGTCTGATCTGTATCCAAGAGCCTGAGCCAGCTGGCTTATATGCACTGTATCACTTGAAAGTAATTTTTATAGTGTAGTTTATCCTTTGCTTCACCCAAAAAAAGAGGGAGGAAAAGCAGTAAGTACAAACATTTCTGTTCTTTTTTTCCCCCCCTCAGTAAAATCCTTAAGAAAATTTCACCAAGCAAAATGAGCAGATGTTTTCTATCTCAAGTCACTTGCATGTCAAAGAGCATATGGAATGTTTAATGTTTAAAATACATGGTTAGGGTCATAATTAGTGGCATGGGGTCCAGTTGGTTTCTTGTCACTAGTGGTGTTCCCCAAGGTTCAATACTGGGCCCAGTGCTGTTTAACTTGTTCATGAGTGACTTGGACGAAGGGACAGAAGCCTCTTTGGAGATTTCACTGACACTCAAAGCTGGGAGGAGCGGCTGATAGCCCAGAGGGCTGTGCAGCCCTTCAGAAGCGCTGGAGAGAGGAGCAGAGAGGAACCGTCTGAAGTTCAGCAAAGGCCAATGCAGGGTCCTGGCCCTTGGGAAGAATAACCCCAGGCACCAGAACAGGTTGGGGGCTGACCTGCTGGGATGCAGCTCTGCAGAGAAGGTCCTGATGGACAACAAGCTGTCCATGAGCCAGCAGTGGGTCCTGGTGGCTAAGAAGGCCAATGGCATCCTGGGGTGCTTTACACAGGAAGAGCATTGCCAGCAGGTCTCTGACTGTCACAGTCCAATGAATTCAAACTCAAAAATCAGAAAACACTGACCCTTTATCTACAGCATTACTTCAGACAGGGCTGGAGAAAACACTTGCCTTCCTTCCATGTTTCTTTATGATTTACGGATTTTAAAGTAAGTTTTATCCTTCTTAAAAGAATTTTAAAGCATGGAAAGCAATCCAAGTTTTGAGATACTGTATTAGAGGTAAATAGTAAAATAAAAGAATGCATACTGGCAAAGTAGTCATGCAAAGGGTCAGCAAGTACTGGAATGACATGAAAAAACAAGGAAGGCACGATATTCTTAAATGTTACTGTAAGAAATAGAATGATATTCAGGAAACTGCACTTTAGGTTAAATATCAAGTAAAGCTTTCAGCAATGAACAGAATAGTTGAACAGTCTTCTAAAAGAAAAGGTGGAGTGGAGCCAACCTTTGGAATCACTTCATACAAATTTTCACATATTGTAAAAAGGTATATTGCAGGGAATTTTTTAACTGATGTTGTGATTGAAGTTCAGTGGTTCTCTTATTAAAACACTGTTTTTTATTCATTAACTGAGAGTTAAGAAAAATAATTTTTGTGCTTTATTGATGAACACAAATTACTTTAATTTTCTAACGTTTTTACAGAACAGTATGACTTTAAAGTTTATTTCAGTGCTGAAGTGTTGCACATGCATAGACTAAAGACATTATTTCAGGATAAGTATGTGATGAAAAAGTCCCATTCTATATAGCATATAGAGCGGTCCTATTCAATGCAGGAGGGTAAAGAGGAATGATCTGTGTTTATAACTATGATTAAATCACATTTTTGTGTCTGTCTGTAGTCTGGGGGTAGAGGGGCTGGCTGTCTAGAAGGTCTGAGAGCTATTTTCATGTCTGCAAGCAACCAGTCATTCCAGTAAGTTTTGCTCTGTGTGTGCCCTTGTTACACTTTGAAATGTTAGTCTGCCTACATTTCCAGAGCACATTTCCTACAGAGAATGGAGTGAAACAGCCCAGGAAACATTCACTTTCTCAGAAACTTTAATAATTAGAGCAGTGACATCACCAGCATGATGATCAAACAGCTCTACTTGGAAATTGTTTGTTCATATCAAGCAGCTAGTGGTCTTGGGAGGGAGACTAACTGTATGGGTGGTTCTGAGTGCATCACATCATAACAGAGAAATCAGGGGTTCTCCCTCTCTCCAAAAGCAGGAGGATGGAGTGCTAGAGCCACAGATCAAAAGCATGGAATCAACACTGGGACCCTAGATCCAACACAGAGTCATTTTCACCAAGTTCTTTATGCAGTACCAAAGAGTACTCTGTGTTGGACTCAAGGATACCACAGGGACCATCAAGTACCTCCATGTTTAGATGCAGGAGGGAAGGAACCCCAGAAAGCTGACCCGTGACCAAGCTCAGCTAGCACAGGGCAGGAGATGAAGCTGAGCTGAGAAGGCTCCACCTAAGCATCCCCAAAGAGTGGAGCACAGAGATCCCACAGCCACAGCTCTCACCTGCTAGCTTCCTCCTTCATCCACTATCCCAGAGTTTCAGCTGGAAGCTGGATATGCAGCTCATGGCAACCGCTGCCTCCTCCTGCTTTGCCATGCCAGCCCACCAGCCAGAAGTATTTCAGCAAACCTCCACGTCAGCACCAACCACATCCTTGCAGTTATATCCCACTTGGTCATCGTTTCTACACAGCAATTCCTTCTAAGTACATTTCTGTAGAAAATACCAACAAAAATGCTGTGCCTGAGTATCCATGATGCTCACACCCAACCACTGCTTGGTATGAGCCATGGCAGGGCATCCTGCCTGGCCTGCAGCCACCCTCCCAGCCATCCTGACACTGCATGAATCACCAAATCCCAAATTCAGGATCAGAAGAATGATCTTGATCCTAATGTGGAATTTGCCAAAGCTGACACCTTTGTTGAGCAGGACAGAGCATGATCCAGGAGCCCTGGGCAGAGTCTCCCTGCAGAGTCAGGGAGTGCAGAAGAGGCAGCTACTGAGAAACCTTCAGTGCCCAGCTTCACATGATCTTAAAATATTCCATTTATCAGTACTAAAAATAAAACCATGTGATGCGGACTCACGCACGGGAGAGTCTGCTGTTAATGCCATGAAAGCCCAGTAGCTGAGACACTGTAACCATGGGCCAGTCATCTAGAGTTAATAATCTTATTTGCATTTATGACCCCGTTAGTTAACACTATTTTAACAGGAATCATGCCAGCCTTCTTAATCTTTCCAGAGTTCTGTTATTGTTACTGCAAAGGAATATGCACAATTTATCAGGCGTTGATTTCCCCAAACTCTCAAGTAGGGAGGGTTTTTTTCCATATCATTTTGCTGATTCCAATCAGCAGGTTTGCATTATGCTTGCCATTTGAAGGCCAAATATCAGCATTTTCCATTAACATTTTGGAATTACCTTATCTTCTGGCAATTAAGCAGAAATTAGTTTCCTCTTTTTTTTTTTTTTTTTGCATATATAGCTTTCCCTTCTCAGGAGGATTTAATTACCAAGGTATTTTCAAATATCTAACTCATACCTTTGAAATCTGTATACAACATCATTAATTATTGTTTGGAATATTTTGAATTATCCTAAAATATCATGTCACCTACAAAGAAGCACAAACCAAGAGAAAACTACACCAGCTCTGAGCTGGATGTAAAACTGCAGGTATTGTTCCTAGGGAGGTTACTATCAGGTGAAATGGCAGAACTTCATGACCTGACTGGCTGATGTCTTGCCAGTGTCAAATTCACATACAGACAAATATAATTTAATCCAACCAAAATCTTGACAAAAACCGTGAACTGCTCATCACTATGTACTTCCATACACATCCACATACAGACATATCCATGAAAACCATGAGCACTGGAGCTGCCTCAACGAGATGTGCTTTTGCAGGCAAACAAAACCAATAATTTTCTTAGGTTTGATTATTTCCTTTAACTGCTTAACTGAAGACTTCAGGCAAAGACAAAAGTTCCTTACATCATGCCTTCCAGTCACTGTAAGTGAAACAAACTCCAGAACACAAGTGCAGAAAGCACTCTTGCTTTAGGGCCTTTTTAAGAGACAAAGATCTTCTACTCACACATGTAATGCACATATGACCAAAAAAAGCAACTCAACACCTTCTACCCAAATTTAAAATCACATCAGTTCCTGATCTGATTACATTTCTGGAATCTCATCCCTGCATGCACCTGTTTAGCCACAGATCTTGGTGACTTCAAGAGATTGTGGAAATGACCCTTACCTGGGCTACTCTGTTCCAATGTCTGAAAAGAGACCAAGCAGCTCTGAATTCAGGCACCACCCACACAAGGGTGCTCTCTAGCTTGTTAGTGAAAATCAGAAGTATTTTCACACCTTGCAGACAACTATTAATGAATTACACCACTAACCTAACACTTTATGTTAAGAAGGAAGGACAACTAGCAACAGAGTATGAAGATATCCCTGGTAGCTAGTCTTAAAAACTTAAGTCTAATATTCCCTCCAAAACTGTCCAACATGGATTATGGCAGCTGTAAATATTTCTGATATCCATTAAGATAACCTTTCAAAAACCTTGTTGAATTCTTCAGCACAACAACTTACTGCTGTTAGTGACTTTCACACTTTAATCACAGATCTGAACAAGAATTTCCTTTTATCACTTTTGGAATTTCAACCTTCTGATTTCTTTAAATAGTCATTCAATTTAGTGCTTTAAGACAAGCAAACAGAAACTTACCCCAATCTACCTTCTCATTACCATTTGCTGGGTTATACAGTTTTAGCATGCCTCTTCTCTGACTCATCTGCTTTCTAAGGTAAAGAGTCACAATTTTCTTCAGTTACTCTCCATGACTGAGACTTCCCGAATTCTTTTTCAGTTTCATCTTGTGTTCCCAGAACTCCCACTAACTCTTGAATGCTATTTTGAGGTGAGACAAGGGCGTTCTAGATATAGCAGCTTTTACTTCTGGTAACAATCTCCATGCTGTTCTTTATTACTTTTCCTATTCTTAATGGCCATTCTTAATTACATGTTTTCAAAATTACTTGGATTGTTTCTATTACTATTGTATTTTTCAAGTCAGCCACATACCAAAAAAGAGCTTGCTATTCTCAGGTCCAGCTCCTTCCTAAGTGGAGTTCTCCAAGGGGGGGTGTAGGACTGAGAGCCTCATAGCTCTCCATGCTCAGGGATCAGACACCATTTAAGCAATTCCCAATTCTGCCTTTCAGCAGGGCTAATGGGGCAGGCAGAATGGCACAACAGAGCTGTTTCATGCTTCTGAGAACAGAACAGTCCCCACCAGCCTGAAGTGGGGATCTATCAACACACCACTGTTAACAGATCTAACTGGGTAATGCACCTTTTGCTTCTATGTTCAATACAGGTTTTGAGCCATCTTAGTCATACCATGTTTCTTAATAACCACCCACGAAGGACAACAAAACTTTCTAAAAGCTTTCATGATTTGAATCAAATTATTTTCCATATTCCAAAGCACCTTTCTCCCCATCAGTTTGGCATCATTTCCTCCTGTGCAATCTCAGCAGCTGCAAGCTATGAATTGTGACCTGTAAGTAATTCTTATTTCAGCTAATTTCCCAACTACCAGTATAAGCTTACTGGGATGTAATTCTCTAGATGCTTCCTAGAGCCTTCTAACACATTTATTGTTCCACATTCTTATGATGCTGTTTCTAATAAGACTGTATATATTTTGTCTAACACCTCAGCCAACTCATACTTGAGCTCTCAATAAATTTGGACACAAATCTGCGGTGAGGATTAGTACTAATAAATAATTTAACATTTCTGCAGTATTCTGCTTTCTTGAACTGCTCCCTCTGCACACAGCAATTCACCCAGCAGGCCCATCAGTTATCTCACCAACTTCCAGCTTCTCATTCATTTAAAGCACATTCTGTTATTTTTTCCTCTTTTTTTCCTTCAGCTGTGTGCTCCACTGCCAGCATTTTGGCCTTTTGCGGTTCATTTTTATGTGCAGTCGGATTACTTTTTGGGCTTACTTTTCCTGTGAGGGTCCCAGAGCTAAGCACCTTCTGAAGACAGTGGTTTTCTTCTCTCCAGGCAAGGAGCACACAAAAGCCATCAAGCTACTGGATCTCAGAACCCCAGGGCAGAGGTACTGCCCAGGATCTACTGTGGATGGAAGCGTAGATTCTCCCTTCCCTGCTTCTCTCACTTGCAGGACTACAGGAAAAACTGTTCCTGGTGTTAAAGCCTATGTAAGGGAACAATTTTACTGTAACTTTCTCCCTTGTTTGTCAGATTTCAAAACACACCAGAAGGTTACAAAATAATCTCATTTATAGTTGAACACACAAAAAAAAATCAAGTATTTTAATGTGGTCATTGGAGTAGAATGACAGATATTAATAGTTCAACAGACAAAAAGCTGCAAAAGTTTAATATTTTAAAGTTTAAATTTGTAAATTTTGCTTCTGAGACGACTTCTGAATGCTTGAGTAAATGAACATGATAAGACATTAACTATGAAAATGAAGACAATTACTGAGAAGGTCTATCTCCTTTATCCTATAACCCCACTCCCACCTTTTGTTATGAGATAAGGAGAGTTAACATCTCCACAAGAGATTCAGGCTGAATCACTGCTTCTTACTCTTTGCCCTACTCACCACAGCTATATAGTGTCTGTATGTAAGATATTTTAAACGTGCAAAGTGTCCCTTTGCAGTCTCTAGCAACCATAGAAGAGCAAGTAGAGTATGTTAAAAGTAAAACATACACGCACACGTCATGGTTTGACACTGGCACTAGCCAATGCCCCATGAAAATGCACTGTCCCTGGTGTCTGCTGTGAGATTTTGACCAGGAATAAGAAAGCAAGCAGGCTCTTATTTAACAAAAGAAAAAAACCATTTATTAACTAAACTACACAAACAATAACTAAACTATACAAAAAAAAAAAAAGAACACACAAGGAAAATGAAAGCCTCACAAAACATTTCCCTCCTCCTCCCCTCAAATTCCCAATACAATACATCTTCCAAAATTACCAATTCTGGGTCCATCACCACCCTTTACAATGCTCAACTTTCAGTTCCTCAAGAGGAGAGGGAGTCCTTCCATGTGTCGTGGTGGCCTTTTCCATCATGTCCAGGTGCTTTCACCACTTGAACACGGACCAGGGCTGCTTCCAGGGTTTTCCTTTTAAGGATGCCTCGTCTAACTCCAAAAAGGCACAGTCTCTCACCTTTGGGACATCTGTCCCCCCCATATTTTATATACCCCCTGGGGCCGGGGGGTACCCACCGAATCCTCTTTGGCTCCGGGACATTTCTCCCCCTGGACTCAGTCTCTGTATCACACGGAAACATGGCTCTGTCCATGGCTACACAAAAGAGTCCAGCATAAAATGCCACTCCATCTTCTCCATTCCTCCAAGATCTCTCACTCTCTCTCTCTGGTCCAGACCTTCATCATTCGCCCATATCCTCCTTCACCTTCTACCCTTATCTCTCGTCTAGGAAGGGTTAATGTTCTGTAAAGTTTCATTGTCCAAGAAGGGTTAAAAACTCCTCCAAGCGGCCGGACTCCTGGCTGCACCCCCCCATCTCCTCAGCCGGGCTGCCTGCTGCCAGCACATGTTTACCAAATTTCAAGGTAACACAGCCACAAGCACAGGCTGCACTCTCTCTCTGTCTGTCTCCAAGGGGGGGAACAGGCTGCCCATTGCTTCCCGGCATTTCTTTCCTTCTTCCTTCCACCCTTGGGGGGCCAGGCCTACCTCTCCCGGGCCGGGCCCATGGCTTTTCCCCTCCCCCGCCCAGCCAGCAGCAGGGCCGGGGGAGAGATCGAACTCCTTCCCGCCGGAAATCCAAAGAGGAGCGGCCAGGGGGAGAGCCCTGCTTTTACCCTGTGTTCTCAGAGGTGGATTCAATGTCTAGTGGTTAGGCCAGGTGGCAATATTCAAATCTGAACACTCATTGGCCTTTCCTTCAACATCCCAGAAATCCTGTTTCCGGATCAAACCATCACAACACACAAAAAAAGAAAAAAAAAAAAAAAACAAACCAAAAAAACCCCAACCCAACAAAAAATCATGCCCATGGTTTTTGATCCTTTTCCTCCTCTCAAGCATTACATGTCTTTACATTCTCTGTTACCTAGGCTGAACAGGGGTTTATTAGGCTACTCTGTAACAAGGCCCAAAATAAATAACATTTGACTTCCTTTAACAATGCAGGGCATTGCCTTTCCTTACAAGTAACCTGAGCTGACAGTCACAGTATGCAATCCTCCTGCTTTCTAAACAACTCTTTGAGTAATTCTTACTGTAGCACTAAACAGAATGAACAGTTCAGCTGGAAGTGAAACAAGAAATGCATGAAATGGCACGACATGATGCATACCTTCTAGAAGAAGTTGGCACTGTTGAACAGTGCCAGGGCAGCGCTTAGGATCTACATAAACCCTCTCAGGTTGGTTGAGACTCTTCTAAGCATCATTCTTTGTGAAAGACTCAGGAAGAGCTGCTGTATAAATTTTCTTCAGTGGGCAAAATTCCCACTTCAGCTGCTTGTTCCCACAGCTGGTTCCCATCTTACTGTTCCTTCATTTGGGCCAATGCAGTTGTGTGAGAGACCACACCACAAATCAGATTGCAGAAAGAATGCCTCACAGCTATTAAGTTGCTGCTGAACTAGAGTGCAGGAAAATAAACTTCTTGAATAAGCTGTGATATCCCAAGGCTGCCCATGGAAGTGCATCCATGCCCCCTGACAGCATGGCAGTGACAGAAGCAGCCTGGCTGTGCTGCAGAGCACGTTCATCTGATGGCTGTGGCTCTCGTGCCCAATGCTGCTCAACTTCTACACTGAGCTCCACCTGTCTGGTTAAACCCTGGAGCCAAAGACAGGCTACAGTCCCAGAGAGCTCCAAAACCTGGCTCCTTCTGAGGGAGCTCTGGGCACGCCTGGCCCCAGCCAAGGGGAAGCCTGTGCTAGTGTACAGCCCGGGCGGGAGCACAAAACCCAAGGAGAACAAAACCCAAGGAGCCTGTGGTTTGTTTTTACAAGCCCTGAGCACAGAGGTCCTCTCTGGCCATTAAAGGCAGCAGGAGGACACGAGTTAAAAGAGGGTGATCTGCTCCTCTCATCACGAGGATGATGCATGCCTCAAGACTCTGTGTTTTGCTTCCTAACTATAATCTGAGAAAATATTCAGATCATGAGTGAGACTGGTGAATTTTGGGGGATTTTAGCACTTCTATTTTGGGTGCAAAATTATTGGCATCTTGCCCCAAACTGGCATTGCGACCAAAAACAGAATTCGTGATTGAAAGGTTTATTTTTCTTTCTTCCACAGTACTCTTTCCATCTCCCACACTCACTATAAATAATGCACAATCCTCATGTGAAGCGAATTAAAAGACGGTGAAGGCCAGAAATATATATACTCCACAAACACATCCTAAAACCCCTTTCTTTTTGGGCAGCTATGTGATCCAGGCTAATTTACCCTCTCACCATGTACCCAAAATCTAGAGGATATGACAATTTATCCACAGTAAAGAGTTTGTCTTCCCTTTTCCCCTTTTCTTTTTCTTTTTTTTTTTTTTTAGCTAAATCCACACTGTTCTAAGACTCAAGCTGTGCATACTCTTACTATTTAACAAAGCTCTCATTTGAGACTCATCCCTGCTCATACAGCCCAAGCATTTGAAGTCTACATAATACTTTTAAGCCATTTCTGGTCTCAGAGTCCAAAACCTGATTCCCTGGATGTAGGATTTAAGTAATTCTCATTTTTATCACCATCCACCAAAATGAGAACCAAGTTCCAGAAATAAGGGTAAAATTGACAAACTCCACTTTTTAAAATCTTAAGACTACAGTCACTACACTAAGGACACAGCAATGCTACTCTTAAGAACCGAAATAAAGATTAAAAGGCTCCCATGGATCACAAACTACAATTATTTCATTAACCTTCTTGATTTTTTAATTCTCTTGCTAAAAAAAAAAATCCAATTCAGTTAAATCATCTTTTCCAATGACATTCTCTATTCCTGAAGCATACACTAACTGCATTTTGTAGTTAAAAATAAGCCTAAAGCCCACTTTGTATCACCACTGCATGATATCAACCACAATTTACAGTACTGTATTTTGTTCACTAGTCAAGGTCT
Source organism: Calcarius lapponicus (assembly GCA_039654755.1). NCBI lineage: Eukaryota > Metazoa > Chordata > Aves > Passeriformes > Fringillidae > Calcarius > Calcarius lapponicus. Next base: position 61,031,262 of record CM077465.1, read on the forward strand.
TTCATGACTGATAATGGGATAATGGCAGACATTGGAGGTACGTATTCTAGAACAAAAATTCTCAGCTGGAGAATCATAAAGAGATTCAGGAATTACAGCTACGCTCTTCTGAAAACTGATGAGAGGAGGATACAAAAAAAAATGTTTTTCAAAGAGAGGTCAGTGTAAAAGGAAGACCATTCTACAGCACTGGACTGAGCAATCTGGAATGGCTTAAGGGACTATTTTCAACCAGCAGTGCACAGGGGCAAATATTATGACAACAGGTAAGTATGATAAAAGCAACAACATCAGCTTGCCAGGGAGGGCTTTAAGACTCCTAAGCATAACCACAGGCACACTGTAAGAAGGGGGTTCAGCCTCAGAGCCAGGTTTGTAAGGAAGAACTGTGTCATATGGCACAAAGACAAGAGCTCTCCTGAGGTAATGCTACACTACATGTAAACGCAACATAAAATATATATTTACCTAATATATTTCCAATATAATGTTTTGTGAAAGTTCCCCCCCCCCCAAAAAAAAAAAAAAATCTGCATTTGTACACCTTTTCACACAGATTTGAGACAAAAGAATGTCAAAATACTTTTATCTCAAGTACTTAATACTTAAGTTTTGGCTTCGGTTACCCAACAGGCACAGGTTACAGAGGAAGAGCTAGGACAGCAACAACTAAAGAGAGAGGTTTAAAGAAATACTGCAGTTGAAAAAGATATCAGCCTCTAAAGCTCACAAGCATCTGGTTCTTCAAAACCAGCTGAATCGGGCTTGTTCCCAAAAAGAACATCTAAGCACTTTAATCTGCTCTTGTACCAGCTTCCCAGAAGGGTTTGGAGGCTTCTTTGAGGACCAAAGTTGCAGAAGCTTCTGGGAGCAAAGCAGCAGCACAGACACAGGGCTGCAGAGCCAGTCTACCATCTGCTGGCTTCCTGCCAGGCTCACTCTCATGAACAGAGAATCACAGAATCTCAGAGTGGCTGGAGATTGGAAGAAAGCTCACAGACCATCTAGTTCCAACCCCCTGCCAGGGGCAGGAACACCTTGCACTAGACCTGGCTGCTGAGAGCACCATCCTTGAGCACGGGCCTTGATTCTGGCTTTGAGCACTTCCAGAGATGGGGCATCCACAGCTTCCCTGGGCAACCTGCTCCAGTGCCTCACCACCCTCAGAGTAAAGAATTTCTTCCTATTAGCTAACCTAAACTACCCTCCTTCAGTTTAAAGCCATTCCCCCTTGTCCTATCACTACATGCCCTTGTAAAAAGTCACTAAATTTCAAGAATAAAAAGAGCAGGAAAGAAGGAAAGATTCTAATCTGAGATGAGGTATTACTGCAAGATGTTAATAGTATTAACTCTGCACTTTCTCAGCCAACTGCCTTTTGAGCCTGACTACTTTCACAGACTCCTATGAACGCAGCAATGCACTGATTGCTACTTCAAAAACTGGAAGTAAATGAGAATTTTCTTCATCTCTATGCCATATATGATATCATCTTCTCCTTTAACAATAAGACATACCAAAAGCTCTCTGACCTGAGCATGTTCTTCAATGACAACTCTGACAGAATGACAAGGGTTGAAAATATTCATGAGAATTGTACTAAATATAGTACATAAACCACTGAAAGGCAATTGCTTCTCAATGTTAGATACCTATGACATTGACACAGTTTCTCATTTGAATTCAAATCCAAATTCATACATACAGATACACACCATAAATCAGCACCTGAACCATCCACAGTACAGCACTGAGGTGCTTTCTCTGCTTGAAGAGAGCTGCAAGTAGTAAGAAGAGCAAGAACAAACAGGAAACAAAAAAGCTCTCTTGTTCAAAGATTGGCAGGTGCACAGAGTTCTTAAAACATTCATGTAACAATGTATGATGTGCAATAAATGTGCTCTTCTACAGTTTCCCTCTTCCTAGTCCTGTCTCTCACCCTTCCAGGTTCCCGTGGCGCTGCCTGATCCCGCAGCCCAAAGATCCCAGCACGCACGGCACTGTCACAGCAGCTACAAACGAGCACTCGGTGCCAGGGTCCAGCTTGCTCACAATTACTTAATAAAGCCAGATTCTTTAGAATGATTTCATATAAACTAAGTGTCATTAGGGAGGTCTGTATGTCTTTGAAATGACTCCCTATGAAGTCTGAGTCAGTCCAGCCTGCAGACACAAATGCATCCCGTTTTGGCTGAGCAGTGAGTCTGGATAATAAGACAGAAAGCTGTCCCTGTTACACCATACCTATTATCCCCAGCAGTTCCCTTCTTTCTTCTCGATTTCTGTCCTAATACAGTCACACAATGGTCCAAAGAGAAAAAGGAAACAGTCACCAGTCAGATAGAAAGAAACTGTCATTAAAAGCACAACCAGCACTTCTCAGCTCTTCCGTGAACTGTGGCGTTCGTGGAGCTCAATGGCTTCTACAGAGGATGGTTAGAAATCATTATCCCCAAATTACTGATGGGGAAAATAAAGCACATTCTGGCAGATTAGCTAGTCCAAGATCATACAGCCTGTGAGTGGCCAATTTGGGATTAAACCCATGTGTCCGGAACCCCAAGCCACTAGCATCTCCAACAGGGTGGCAGGTTCCTACATTAACCATACAGTGAGAAAAAGGAAGAGCTGACACTGCTGAGGGCAAATGCTGGCCTTTAAATAGCACCAAGTGGATCAAGTGGATAAAGTGGTCATAATTCTGCTGGTATTTTCAGGTTCTTCTGTGTCTCACTGAGTCAAAAGAACTACCTTAATTCTTCTGTTTTTTCCCACTGAATGTTAGTGGCCTGCTGTACCACAGATATCCCTCTCTGCACAGTGCTGGGGATTTTCCTGGTGGCCTTCACAGACATTTACTGCCAAGAGACTCATGAATGCAGGGCTTATCATGGCAATGGCAGGCCATGGTGTTTAACACTGTTTTCCCTTTCATACCATGCTTAAATTTCCTTAGCCCCTTTCTATCCAAACTCATCCTATTTCTTCCCCACCACCAAATCTTTGTACAACCTCATTCTAGTTTCCCTTCCTCTTCTTCCTCATGTCTTTGTGAAGCACTATTCCTCAACGATGGGCTTTCCATTTCAAACCTCTCTTCAGCCAGTGCCTTTCCTGACCTTCCAGTCTCCTTTCCCAGACAATTTCCACTTGTCTTCTTCCACTACAACCCTTCCTCATGAATTCTGCTCTCCCTTCCCATCTGTTTCTGCCTTCAGATGATACACATCACTTTCATTTCACCTGCTCTCTCTTTTCCCTATTTCCACCCTCAGCTTGGTTGTTTCAATGCAGAAGCAGCTGAAGCAGAAACCTTCAGTCCAACCTCATCCCTGGAGCATCAGATACCATTGTACTGAGTCACTTGGTGGGATGGATGCATGGACAGTTTGACCCACACAGGAAAATATTTAACTGCTAAAATTTAAATTTCTTCCCTCAGATTTCAAGGAGTTATGGATTGGTCTAAAAGCAGACCTGGGGAATATGGAGACAGAAATCCCTACTCCTTGATACAAAGGTAACAGAATTATTCAAAGAAAAAAGAAGAATCATCTTGAAACCAGACAAACAAGTAATAAAAATTTTAGCCCAAGAGGTCCCAGCTGACAGACCTGTAAGCACTGTAAAGCACAGTGGCTAACCAGAGGTACCACACCACCTCAGTAACACACAGGCCTTCCCACTAAGAGATTACCTTGCTGCTTTACTCAGGACAATAAGATAAAATTGCCCTCCCAGCAAAATCTCTGCTGCGAACTCAAGCTGTACTGGCTCTAAGGAGCAGCAAAGGACACGTCTGCTGCACCCACTCCTCTCTGCGATTCACACACTACACTAACAACCTCATGTCTGCTCTGCTCCTGAAATACATCCTCTGCACACAAAACTCTCAATATGGATTTTCCAAGCTAAATGCAACTGTACCAAAGCAGATCTTCTATATTATATCCAGTGAAGTTTCCATAGCACTATCTGGTTTATTCACTGTTACTGTACAACTGTTTCTCTTTAGACAGATTAATTTTAAAGCCATCTAACAATAAAACCTTCTGAAATTAAAATTACTTTGCTTTGCTTTCTGACAGCTTAACAACTTCATCTTAAGAAGAAGCAGCGAGGACCCTCATTTTCTGGCAAAAAATTGGTCCAGAGAAAGAAACAACTCTGAAAAAATAAGTGTAATGCTCCCAATGCAGGTCAAGTATTCCACGCAGTTACATCACCTAGTGTATTGTTTTTCTAGGCTCTGCTCCTGCCAAGCACCAAGAAATCAGAGGCTTTGAATCCTTCCCACATTCTTCCCCAGCAGTTCTTCCCTAGTAAGCAGCCAAAGTAAAAACACCATATACCAAAAATAATAAAATTTTGTTCTCAAGTGAGAACTCAGTAACTATATACATGACAAAAAAATACCTTGTGAGCTGTGACAGTCCTGCTGTAAGTCAGCTAAAAGCAAATTAGATGGAAAAAAAATATTGCCTGGATTTGTTCACATATATGCAAAGATGTTTGATTTCACTTCAATTAAATTTTTTTAGTCATGAATAATCCATTTAACTAATCAACATCTGACTTACTATAAGAAACACTTCATTTGACGTAAAATTAAATCTAAAATGAGAGCAAAAGTAATTAAAGGAGGACATTATTCAGCTGTTGATTTATTCTTTGCTTTTTGCATAACTATTAAGTAACTTCCAGTATTTGCTGGTTGTAGATCAAAAACTAAAGCTACGCCAAATGGAGTTCTCAATTTAACAGTTCAGTGCAAGGAAATTACTTTTAAAGGCAATACTTCAGAGGGGTCTTTCTGGTGTTAAATTACAGGCTGTGTTTTGCTCTTAGAAACTCTCAGAAAAAAAAAGTTATGTACAAAATTACTGGACACATGGATGAAGTTAGTAGAGGGGCTTGGGACTGACACAATGTAAATTAAAACAATGCTGGATTCTTCTTTTCCAAAAGTAAGCAAATAACCATATTTTGGTTTTTTGCCTGAGGCTTTGGAGGTCATTCATCCAACAGTATGCCTAAAAAAATAAACAAACAAATCCAGCAATCATTCAAGTAAGGAGTTGTTTTTTGTCAGATACCAAAAATACCCTCAGCAATGCTGCCATGACTAATACAACAGTGCACTGGGGTTATTGCAGGACAGCCTACAATCAAGTTCAAAGAGGAGAAGCCTTGCTGACCTGCAGAAGTCCTGCCTGACTTCCAGCATTACTGTTAGGAACACAGAATACCTGCTCAGGGGGCAGCAAGAGCAGCAGCTGCTTTCCTTCATCAACACCCATTCCCTCCACACCCATTTTGAGCAAAAGAGCAAAGACACATTCAGCAAAGGTTCATGAGTGCTCCTATTTTCCTTCAAGCTGGCACCAAATGACAAGACAAATACAGGGAACATATCAACACATAAACCCATAATGCAGTCACCCAAACACCTAAGAAACATCAGGAGATGGGACATCTCTAAAGCTTGCTAAAGACAAGTAATAGATGTAAAAATAAACTCAGTAATGGGAATTCAGCATTGCAGTCAGATGGTTACAACAAACTCTATTCTATTTTAAAAGCAATTTCAAAATCTCACCAACTTAAATTAAAAGAGCTGTTCACACTGCAGTTTCACTGAATGATCCATCAAAGGCTAATGCTATCCCTGAAGGATTACAGATCTATGCAAGACACTTCACATTTCCATAGTGCATTTAGAGCTCAGGGTGGCAATACATTTTTCAGGCCTTCTTTTTCCCCAATTATTGTAATGGTTTCTTGAAAGAAGGAATTTTAATTAGCTCTACAAAAGTTAAGGCAATGACAAATCAAAAGATTTGTACAAGATTAAAAATAGTAACATGAGAATTACTCCCCTCAAAGTGCAAAGGGCAAACCTACTCAATTCAATCATGCAGCTGTGCAAAGACACCAGATTTTTCATGCAATGTCTCCTACAAGGGCCCTGGAAACCAGCTCTGGCATTCTAATAGTCTTCAGTCCATAAAATAAAACCTAGCACCTTTAATTACAAAAGCTTACTATAGGAAAGTGCATGACCCACTGCTCTGGCCATATGCAAAAATACAGGCAGAAATAACTCATCATCATCTCAGAAAATGTCCAACGTCACAGACTGAGAAATTAAGCCCACAATGGGATTGCACCTTTTCATTGCCATCACGTGGGAAGCAAAAGACTCAGATCTATGACTTTCAGGAAAAGGAGCAAGGGGAAAAAAGGTAAACAGTTTTAAGGAGGGAAAAAAAAAAAGGCAGCTATCTCAAAGTGTTGGTTTTTTTACCCCAAAGTGGTTTATAGAGAGTCACATATAGACAAATTCAGAGTCAGCAATACATACTTCAGTCTTGGTTTATGTATCTGTATGAAGGTGCTGAACTGAGTGCTCATGAGGTCTAGAGCATGAAAAGGCACTATATAGAGATTCTTCTGTTTCCTGAGCAGATGAGAACCACAATTTTCCTCTTCATTGAATTAACATTTAGCAACAGCTTAATCAAGTAGAGGAAATTGTCTACCAAAAATTCAACCTACTGCCTTACAGGAAACATAGCCAAAGAGATCCTTGTATTTCAAAGAAGTGACCTTATTTGACAGATCAGATGGCATCTATAACTGAATAAACTATGGATCAGTAATTCTTATACAAGTGTAAGAATGAGAGAGAAGGAAAAAAATATTTAACTACAAATGAAACCCCAGTAAACAGCAAAAAATGGTTGGGGTCTAGCAGTTTATAGTTAACCTTAACCCTCTTCCACCTCTACATCTAAGACCAGAGATTTCCTTGTAAAATATCTCCTCAGCCATGGGGACATGAATTTCTAGCAAGGTGTGAACTACTCCATAAAGGCTAGGAGGAATACCCTGATTTAACCTAACAGACAGACAATTGTTTGATTTTCTTTTACATTTTTTTTGTGTCTATTGGGTACATTATATATTGCGTTGTATAAAGAAAACTTCATAAATAAAATAACATTTGCTCCTACCTTAATCTGACTTAATGTGAATTATAAGGCAATTCAAAGGAATGTGTGGGAATAGAGGTAGCAGACCAGTATTTCAACACATTTCCCAGGATATTCCAGGAAGGTGGCTCAAAGCATGGGCCAGGTCAAACCTCCTCCCTGGAAACCATGGTTAGGCATGTAAATATGGCATTCAAAATACTTGGGAAAACACCTTCATTTCCAAAGAGTGTAACAGGCAATGCATCCTTCTATGAACAACACATAAATTCTGAGGAAGAGTGAGTCATTCCTCAGTCCATTTCTTGAAGACCAAATAGGTTAATCTGGATTTATGACGGAGTCTTTGTTCCAGCTATAAAGTATAACCCTGACATTTCAATATAAACTGATATTAATTCAAAATTCAAGTTCCTACGGCATATATATTTTCCTCACCTTTATTCATCTATTTAACACCCATGATACTCCATCTCCTTTATCTGTGTATGTCTTTCCCACTTCTGTACTCCTGCCTCTCCTTTCCCTACATTTTGATTCCTGCAATGATTTCAGTGGTTTACTTGCTTTTCAGCACCATATGATTAACTACAAAATAATTTCTTTTTGTTATCTGTGCCTATTGGAAAGCTCCAAAATAGCAACTGCAGTCAAAGCTGATAAATGGCCCAGATGGATGGCAGTGCCTCTGCCAGGCACAGTGACCAAGGGGGCACGAACCACATGGTGGGATGTGGACATGGAGGTCTCTGCTGAGCCCAGCCCAGGAGCACAGCTTCAGTGTCATAAAACTATCTGGAATCAGCTGCTTACAAACACACTTTTAGGAAGTTTAGGAAGAAAAATAAGGACAAACAAAAACTGCAGTCCTTTTGTTTTCACTAAAATATCTTATTCCTTTGTTCCAAAGTAATCATCCTTAGGCACCAGCCCCTCCTCTACAGACAGGTTGGGGGTGTATTTACCTGTGTCTTCTACATGACACAGTGTACTGTTCCTATTGATATCTGGCTCCTGGGCTGGCAAGCAAAGAACAATATATGAGAGAGAACTAAAGCTTTACAGACTAGGAAAAGGAAAAACAATCTAAGTTTACATTAGGCTCCAGGGCAGGCTTTGCTCTCTGCAGTTGGTCTCCTTCCGTTTTTAAAAGAAATCCTGAAGATGCAATCTCAGAAATACTATCTGCAATAGCCCTGGAAAAGTGAGGTTGGAGAGCTGAGGACAAGCAGAAGAGCAGGGTCTTGTGGTTGAAGAAGAGCTCTACTATTCTCCATACTTTTGTTCCCTTCTTGAAACCAAGGCCACTTCTGCCTTTGGCTGTTAAAGGCTTGGAAGCTTGAGTTCAAACCTAAATTAGCACAAAACTGTATCAAATAAAAAAAAAAAATCTTACTGAAACCAAATAAAATCTCTGCATGTAATTTTTTTTTTTCATTCGGTAAATTCTGATATTACAACATTTTAAAAAGTGGATTGCCCATGGTAGCTAATTAAGACCAATTTGCTACACACTCCTTTCTTCCAATAACTGCCAAAACACTCAGCTGGGTCAATGAAAAGTTACCTTCAGCATCCAGAATCTGCAAATTCAAGCACTTAAAAAATACACACTTTTCTTAGCATTTGAAAAAATGTGGCTTTCAAATAATAACTACCACTTCAACTGTAAAGATGCTGAAGTTAATACGATTTTCTTTCACAGGCTTATTACAATTAGGCACACATCCATGGAAGGTGCTCTCTCAAGCCTGATTGAAATCTGAATCAACTGTCTCAATCAACTGGCCCTTGAGAATTAACATTATCTAAGTGTCCAAGAACTAAAAAATCAAAAGAGATGAAAAGAGTGAAGAAAGAAGTAGAAAACCAGTGGTGACCTGGAGAAAATGTATGAAGAAATGCATCCAGCGAAAAGGCATTCCTATCTAGGAAATTAGCCCGGGCACTGACAGATAAAACACACTTTCTACTTAGAGCTCTGCCCATCAGGAACATGGTCAGTAGGTCTTTGTGGCCCTGCAGTTATACAAATAAGTCTCAAGTTTAGTTTACCCTCCAAATTCGTTATTGCAATGGAATTATAGTATTTTTTAAATTGTCCTTTCATCTCAATTAAAAATAACATCTAGTCAGAAGTATCTGCTTATGAAGGGACACTGTGAAACCTGATAAATATTACATGTCAGTTACTCTGGTGTCCCAGTTCTGACGTCCAATGCCACAGGGGGCATATCAATCTTTCTTTTTTTTTTTTTAACTATTCATAAAATCTTCAAGGAAGTACTGACTCACCTCTACATAAACAGGGTGTGGTGATTTCTTTCCATTTCAGAGGGAAATTTTCCATGTGATTGAAAAGGCAACTAGCCTGGGAATACAGCACCATTTGTTACTCTTTTTATCTATTTAGAAGTTCTCAATAAACTGCTCTTTTTAAACCAAGCCCTGGCCACAAGGCCATTTGATTTCATTAGGAATAAATGGAATGCTATATATAAACTGCTTCATCTGTTTTTCTAAAGAGGTCTGCCTGTGGCTGCCCTGGAAGCGGACACACGGAATGCCATCAGCAAAAGAGATTAAAGTATCCCACATGACAGCTTGAGAGGTAGTGCTTCAGAAAAATAATTTAAGGATGACAAGATTATTGCACAGGCCTGCTGCAGCCTTGTTACTTTTTCAAAGGCTTTATGTAAATGTTTTATGACATAAAAAAAAATATTACTGCACACATTTTAAATAAATGACACCTGTACACATGCAAACATTATAAATTCCTACAGTTCTATGTAGTATTACAGTAATAAAAATGAAAACATATTCCTAGTCACTAGGTATAAAACTGACCAAGGCCCACAGAGTTACATGGCTGTACCTGGGTCCCTTTAGAACTGTAGCTCTTTCATTAGGAAAATGAAAGGGCACAAATAAAGGCAGCAAATTGTCCATCTGATTTCTGTGATTGAATAGAATAACAAAAGCACTATTAAATGTAAATAAACATTACCAATTACTAGCTCAGTACTGCACTTAAACCCAAACATTAACTGTGTTTAGTGTGGCCAGACTGAAGTATATGCTCAAATGCTTCCATGGAGTGTGGATCATAAAACTTGGCTCCTCATCTCCCTTCCTCTCCCATATTCCATGTTTTGTACCACACACTGTGCTATTTGGACTCAGGGAAGTTGTGGAGTCACAATTCCTGGAGATGCTCAAAATGTGACAGGACACAGCGCTGGTCTGCCCCAGCTGACACTGCTTTGAGCACAGGGGTGGGACCAGACAATCTCCAGAGGTCCCTTAAAACTCAATTATTCTGTGATTCTGCATAGTTACAGACTTGCGTAAACTCAGGGGAATGAGGCTTTATCCCATTCAAATATTGGTGTTGGAGCGGAAAGGCTTTTTTCACAAATATAATCAGACCCAAAGGAAACCTCTATGGTCACTCTGCCCCATTATAAGCATGCACATAACTACATGTTTCATGTTCATGCACACAAACCCAAAGGGATTTGATTTTGGCTTTTCTTGGGGGGGGTGGGTGGAGTTGTGGTGTTTATTGTTAAAATACCCCATGCATATTTATATCAGATCTGCCAAGCCTTCTATGCCACTATTAAAATATGTTCATATATGGATATCACACACTTTAAAGATCTGAAAAGGGGAGATATTTTTTCCTTCAGTGTATAAAACTCCTCATTATTTATTTCTGATGGGCTACAGGCAAATACAGGCTGGACAATATTCCAGAAAAAAAAATCATTTTTTGTAAAACGTTTCATGCAATTTCTGCTTTTCATGAAAGTCTGAAAGAGCACAAATTAACTCGTTCTCCAGTGCTATCAATAAGTAAAGTAAGGACAAACAGGATTATGTATCTCTAAGAATTTTCTTAAATATTGAATACTTCAGGATATACACAAAAAATAGCAATAAACTGCTTTCTTCTCTCCTACATTATCTTCAAAAGTAAGGTCCACAGGTCAACAGCTTCCTCAGAAAAAGCCTAGTTACAGAGCAGCCTTTAACATGATGGTCTTACTAAATTCCCTAACATGCATGTGTCTGTAGAAGCATACTATAATTTTAACCATTTTGTGAGAAAAAATGACAAAGCACCATCCACTTTTCCTCCTTTTTCTTCCAATTCCTGATATGTAAGATCAGGAAGCCAAACAGGCAGAAGCACATTTCTGTTGTCTTGCTGCCCTAACCTTTTTTCCTCTCCTCATGTCCACGTCAGTCACTCAATACCAGTGAGTGCATCCTGTACCCACCACATGTATTATTCAGGGGGTGTTATCAAATTGTGGACATGCCAGTGTCAATCCTGTGACTTCAGTGTCTCTGCATGTTCCACACTAACAATGTACTCCCACTACAATGCCCTAATACAGTGACACTCCACATTCTCAATTTAATATTTTAAAGCCAAAGCACCCGAATCTGAACAGAAATCTCAGAAAATACAGACTTTTTCAAACCTGTGCTACAAGACTAAACTATGTTGTTCCTACTCAGATCCTTAGTTCCCAGGGTTTGTTATGGGTCCCATAGACCCGAATGACACTGCTGAGCCCATCTCACTGAAGGCTGCTCCAGAAAGGAGCTGTTCCTGTCCTGCCTTTTTTCCTAGCACTCACATAACCCCTACTTCAGGGGCTAAGCTGGCAGGAAAGTGAAAAATAAATAAAGCAATTAAAAAAAAAAAAAAGGTGAGAAAATAATTGGGGGTGGGGAGAGGAGTTTGCTTTTTGCCCGTAATCAGCCACTAAATTGGCACTGCTGTACAGGAGACCACATCCTGTCTCACATTCATGACTGTCATCATCACTCTCAGCTGCATCTCTTCATCAGGCCTTGGAATTACATCACCAAGGATAAAAACACTAAAGGCTTATAGAACTACGTATCTACCTCTAAAACCTAATTTTCATGAAAACTTTTTCTAATATGTCCTTAATAATAAATGTATATATCACTTTGCCATAGTTTGTCCTCAAGATTTTTATTTCAACATCCACATGCACTCACAAAGATGCATCACAAGTTAAATTCTGGCAAGAAAATCATTAGGAGGAGATGTGTAACAGTGGTGATAATTACCTGGCTAAACTACAGCCAATCTATCAAGCTCCTAAAAACAGCTAATCCATGTCTAAGCTCATTAATACAATAATTGAAAGATGCCCCAAGGCCTAGAGTATAGAAGATTTGACTGAATGTTTACAATGGTCTGCTCTAAACTCAGAGGTCTGTGCACTCCTGGCCAAGAAAGAGCCTGAAAGAAAATACAACTTCAGCGTTCCTGCCCCATGACTTCATGGCCCTCCAGAGGGAGGGGAGAAGTTGTGCTGACCTCAGTCCTGGCCCAGCTGGTGTCCCCAGCCACCTCTGTGACCAGCGAGCCTCCACCCTCAGTGGCCCTGCAGAGGTGGCTGCCCCAGTCACTCTGTTACCCAAATGTGGCTGCCAGGGGAACACAAGGTACCAGCAGAAAGGGACTGCTTCTGCTGCCATCTGCCTCTCTGCCTTTCCAGAAGGGAAAAGGAAAAGAACTAAAAACCACCCCAACATCTGATCATTAAAGCAATGCTAAAACAACCATTTTTGAATGAAACCACTGATGGGTATGTGAAAAATTCCAGCCATGGACAATCTGGCACCAATTCTTTAATTTCAAAACCTTTAAGCACCTGCTAACTTACCCAACCAACCCCTCTATTACATCGGGTTGTACCTAAACTGATCATTATTATTGATAACATTCTTGTCACACCCATCCTGCTTTTTATTACTTACTAGCATTACTAGTTCTACAGATGTTCTGGGAGACATTTTTAAAAAAAAAACATCTATGGCCATGATCTGCCAACATTTTTTAAGCCTCCTTTACATAACCCCAGCTCCCCTTGTACTCAGAGTCTGTGCATGACCTAACACTTTCAGCACCTTTTGTTAAAAGCCATCTCTCTTTGCTGCCTCATCAGAGAATTGAGGTGGGAAGGGATGTCTGGAGATCACCTTGTTTCTGCTCAGAGCACGGTCAGCTGGAGTCCCTGCTCTGGCTCAGGGCTCTGTCCAGCCAGGTTTTGAGTAGCTCAAGAGTGGACACTGCTGCCTCTGCGGACAACATCCCCCAGCATCTGATCACCCAAGGGACAACGGAAACACAGGATTCTGCTGCAGTATTTAGAAGGCCAACTTAATAGTAAGGAGGAACAGTAGGCAGAATTAATAAACAGCAGTAGGTGGATATGTGCATTAAAGATGTTATTCCAAGTCTTGATGGACTCCAAATACTCCGCATGCAAATACTATGCTGTTTTTTATGTGCCAGAGTTCAGGGTTCAGCTTTGAGCCTCTGAAGTTTCAGTGAAATGAAAGCTACACACTGTTTCCAGAAGCTAATTATCCTCCTGCTTATCTTTTTATTGTCAGCATGACTCCTAAATTATTTTACAAAAATCTTTCCATACTACAGAAAAGCATAATATAGAAAAATGTTGAAGTATATCCAGTCTTTTCCCCAAAACATGTTTATTTATTACTCTTCTGAACAGTAGACATTAACTAGTTTCCATTTTCAGTTCTAAATTTGGAAGGCAGGGAAGAATGTAAATACATTTTTTTTTACCTTTGCTGCTGCTCATCATTATGCTGAGGCATATTGCTATTTGCCAGGAGGTAAAAGACGAAATTAAGTGGGAAAGAAGTCATGCAAATGGAAGAGATAACGGACTGTGAAGTGCACCAGCCAAGAAAAAACAAACATAGCATGCTTTCTTCCTTCAAGACAATTATTTTCAGATGACCTTTTTCAATTTTATACCAAGTGCTACAGACCAATAACGATGCAACTTAAAGAGATCAGCAAAATATGATTTCTATGCAAAAAGGCATGTCCAGAGACTGACTACTGCAAGTACTGCATGGGAAGATATAAAAAAATTCTATTAATTAGACAGATTAAGTGTGGTAAAGCAAAAAAAAAGGTTGACTGAAGGTTTATGCTAACATATAATAATGCAAATATTAGGAAAGGTCAACTCTTTTAAAATTCTTGTTGTTTGCCTAATTACGTATTTTCAGTATTCTGTGTTGTAAGATAAAATAGCACAATGCATCCAAAACTCATTGCAAATATCTTTCTCTCAACATCTCATTTAAGAACATCAGATTCAACTCATAAAAGTTACATAATTTCAGGGGGGAAAAATGGCTAAACTGCAACAATTCACCATTTTCTGGCTGTAGAGGAACCTGCCGGACTACAGTTATCGTGCTTATTCCAACCCCTTGCCAAGACACCCTGTTGTCATCCATAATTCTTCCCATTATCCTTCCTCCTCCACTGTCTGTGTTCCTGTCATCCATCCACTCCTCACCATCAGTATCTTGTTTTGGTGTGCTTCCTCCCACTGTCAACTGGATTTCCCTTAAGCATCATCTGTCATACTGGTTTAGCTCCAGGTTTTCAGTGTTTGCTGGGACATTCTCTTGGGATGTGCAATGTGAGGAAGTCTTTCTAATGCACAGTGCCTTCAATTAATTGAATTAATTGCCCTTTTTCCAGCCCTAACACATATGAAGAAGATGATCTGAGGAAGACTAACAGCCTTAATTCTAACATTACTTCTCAATTTCTCCATTTCATATCTCTGCTTTTTTTCCAAATAAGCATTTCTGGTTTTCTTCATTTTTGTTTCCGGATTTTTTCCTGCTACAGAAAGATTCAGAACTGTTCTTTCGCAACATGATGAGCAACCATGGCAGCAGATCTGAATGTGTAATTTTAGGTATGGACAGAATGCCATGTAAAGCCCACACAGCCAGGTACACAAACTTACTTAGGTACATTTCCACTACACAAAGTTTCTAAAAGACAACTTCAGTAGGGCCTGGAAGGGCATGGCAGGCATCAGGACTCAGTTAAGAGAGCCTAAGCTGCAGGTAACTGAGCTTAGCCATAGAGCTACCACAACATTCAAATATACAAATAACTATTTGCAAGTTTGGCTGAATTCTTAGTCTCTAAGAGGGTCTCTTCCTTTCTTTTCCCCCCTGCTTTCTTTCCCTCAATTTTCTGCAGAAAAAGACCCTGTACCCAAGTTAGAAAAAAAAAAAAAAAAACCACTTCCACAAAATATTTTCATTTCTTTGAGTAATGTTTATTCACAGGTAAACAGGAATGTATAGTTGCTAAAATGCAGGCATCTACCACATGATTTTCAAGGCACTGAAACTTTCTAGCAAATATAAATCTTTATATGATTAAAGTCATGGAGGATCAGTAGCCTCAGCAATTGTAGACGCAGCGCGTTGCTCTCCCAAGGCATTCACCTTGGCTTTTTCAAGTATAGATTTTTTTTTTTTTTCAGATAATCCCCACCATGTACATCATGATTTAGCCACACAGCACTAACCTGAGTGCATCTGTCTGGACCAATTTCAAGAATGGTTTTCATCCCTTACTCTTCCATATTACCAGAACTTAAGGAGCAAATTCAGGAACAAAGACAGTACACTTACATACAAATGAGCAGCATTCTAGTCCAGTAGCTTCATTCTTTGTCTCCTCTAGATAATTCAGATGCTATTTTTATTCCTGCAGCAGATTATCTCTGTCTTTCAAATAAGTAGATATATTGAAGGTCTGCCCAGGTGCTTCCCTAACAGATTTTATCCACCAGACAACTTATATTTTAGCTCAGCAGGAGATTGTGTCTTTCAAAGTAAGAAATTAGGCTAGTAATGAAGTGACACAAAATCTGAACTGCATATTTATGAACTGAGATTTTAAAATGGGCTAATAATCAGAAAACTAAATATTTATTAACATGTTTGTTTCAGCAGGTACTAAAAATACTATTTCAATATTTTTCTATAAAAACACAGTTGGGGAGGGGGAGAGAGCATTTATATCTACCTTCAAAAACAAATTTCTAGTTTTGCTCTTTCTGATACTGCTGAAATACCAAATACCAATTTTATACATTGTAAGGCATTCCAAGTAAATGAAAAATCCAATCACAGTTACATATGAATAGTACCATATATACCAACATCTGCAAGTGCAACACTTGCACAAAATGCAGAACTCAGAGGTAAGCCTAGATATAAATCACATTAAGAATAGGTTACTAAAATGCTGAAAGTCTTGCTTTAAATCATTCCTGCGTCCCAAGGGATCTCACTGTAATAATCTCTCACATACTCTAAAAGCTTCCTGAAATCTCATGCATCATTCAAAAATTCTGCCTATTTATCTGCTTAAGGATTACTGGCTATGTCATCTTCCCCCACTCTTTCTAAATTAACAGGGAGTGATGACTTTTGCTCTGTAGCAGAAAATTCCATTAAGAACCCCAATGCAGAGGGATGGCCACATCCCAGTGCACCTGAAGGAACAGTGATGCATTCTAGCTTTAGGAAAGATGACAATCCCTTTCTTTCAACACTATCACCATCCTCTATAGGGAAGAAAAAATGTCACATGGAAAGGCTTTACTAATCAACATGTAACGCTTTCTTTTTGTTCTCTGGCTATAAACTTGGGGGAAAAAAGATAGAAAATACAGATTTCTGCATGTTTTACTTAGTCAGCCTGATCTGAACGGGAATACAACACAGCTTTCTGACCACTAAAGAATATCACAGAGGATCAGTAATTCATATATTTTAAATTTCTGAGTTTAGAAGAAAGCCAAATACATGAAATTTAACATAAACTCTAGGACTTTTCATGTTTGGGGTTCTCTCTCCTTAATGTCAGGCTGTACGGCTCCCAGTATTTAAAACATTTTTGTAGATTCTCCTAAATTAATTGTGCACATTCCAAACATGACTTTCATCTTAATGAGGGCTTGCACTGGGAATATATGGTTGAAAAATTAACTCTCTAATAAATTCAACTTTTTTTCTATTGAGTTCATATGATAACAATTTCCTGATTAAAGCCTTCAGCAGTCTGTGGGGACTTACACTAAGTACCAACCTAAAGAGCTCTCTTACTTGTTGTGAAGTTTATAAATAGGGAATAGAGCTTATTATTTTTGCCACTACTTATGACAGTGCTCTAAGGCTTCAACTAAGACAAGGATCCCACAGTGCTAGATTTTGTGCAAATACTCTACAATAAAGCATCCCAAAAGTTTAAAATCTATATATGAACAAAAGGGGGCAACAAGGGAATTAATATTACTGATGCTTTATAAAGGGAAAATCAAACCAGAAAAAGATTAAGTGATGGTCCAAAACAGTCACTTAGCTAAGACTGCAGTTGGAGCTGGTACCAAATCATCAGCTATTGCTCACTGAAAGACTCTCATCTTCCTTGGCAAGCTTTTATAGATAATCCTGAGAACTCAGGGTCACTTGCTACACGGGGAGCAGCTTTCTTGGCCATAAAGGTGCAACCTTTCAAGGTGCCTAAATGAACCCAAGCCTTTTATCCATATATAAACCCAGCAGTGAATTAAAAGAGCAGAAACAATTCACTGCAAGGAAATGACTGAGAAAAAGTCTCCTCTAACCTCCAAAACATTAAGATTGAAAGTGGAAAAAGCAAAACCTTTCCACTCCAGGAAAGCCAGACCTGCTTGGCTGAGCTGACACTAAAGATTCAGCTCAGATGAGAGCACCCAAATAAAGAGAAGCTTATTCTGAACTTTATGCTTACCACAGCCATCAAATAACTGATACCTAATGTGTTTCTTATTTTAATTTTAGGAGAGCTCCTCAGCCAGTTGTTTTGCTGCCACGTCTCAGAAACAATGCCACTGGTCCTAAGACAACTCTAATGGACAGGAGCCTCATCTGTCCTATGATTACATGGGCTTAAATTAACAATTCTACCATCTATCTCCCTTGCAATTTAGTTTACTGGAAAACTTCTCTTGCATTTTCAATCCATGCACCCTTAATTTTCTAGGCTGCAGCAGCATAGGTTCATTATTTCTTTTACCCTGAACAGCCAGAGCAACCAAGATCCCAATTCCTACAAAACTGCTTTCCACACACAGCCTTCCTTCAGTTCCTTGCTTACTCCCCTCTAAAATACATGATGGCTTTGTGTTTCTCTTTTCTCCTCATTCAGAATGAAACACAAGGCCACATTAAAACCCCATCACTGCCACATAAAATGCACATGATGAGCTTTACAGGTTCATCTTTGCAGTGTACAAGACTGAAGAGCCCACAAACTGCTAAGCACAGCCCAAGGAGAGAATCAGAGAACAGCTCATACACACAATAATCTGAATAAGCAGTGACAGCAACCTCCAAAAGAGAAAAAATGGCACTAATTCCTCTACAAAATGAATTTTGTAGGGGCTCAGGCGCGGCATCTGACCCTCCCAAGAGCTAACAAGCACTAGGTCTGGTGCAGGAAAACTGGTGAGCACAGTTATCTTCTTGTCCCTTAGGATAATCTGTGCTCTTGTGTCGAAGCCTGTACAAACACTTACTCCACTGCAGCATTTGGGGAATGCAGCCTCAGCCCAGGAACTGACTCCAGAAGAGATCACTGCAAGTATCTTCAAAGCAAGGTCAACTATGAGATCAAAGCCTATTCTTGTCCTATACTATTATTACAATCATTATTATAATAATGATTATAATAATAGTGTATATATATAGTATATGTATAATATACATACTATATTATATAATTTTAATATTATATATATAATATATAATGTATTGTATATTATATATTTTATTGTATATGCATAATATATATACTATATTATATATATCACACTAATATGCAGTATATAATTACAATTACATAATGTAATATATATTTTTACAGGGCATATAGTATATTTTCCATTATTATGTATTATGCATATGTAATGTCTTACAATATTTTATTATATAGTTTCATACTTCTATTATCATTATGAAATTATTATTATAGTCTATTACTAACAACACAATTCTAATCCTTCAACACCTACTCAGGCTGATTCTTCATCACTAGCCTGTACTTACACTTTTAAAATTTATGTTACTTTAAGTATAATATAAAGTAGAAACACAATTGGTTTTGTATTTTTTAGCACTTTTCATTTTGATATGTGAAATGGGCATTGCTCTTCACAGCTGCAAAACTCCTGACATAAATTTCTGAGGCTGTGTGCTACAACTCTCCTAGCCTTTAAACCTTGTTAACAAACCTCTTACTGCATACTGGTCAGGGACTTCAACACTAATTTTTAAACACTTTCCCAGGGATCCTGTACTATCTCAGACAACTGGCAGTGACAAACATTTATCATAGGTTGGTACTTCTCCCCCATGGGCTTTTTGAAGTCTTTTTACTTTGGAGCACCAGTATAACAAGTGATGATGCCAAGCTGGTTTAGGAGGCTTCCACAGTAAATGCAAGCAGGCTAAGTATTCTGCTGTAGGAAAGAGAGGAAATCCCACTATGTGGTTGTGTAGTTAAAAGCTTGTTCGTGAAGCCTGTGCATAAAGTAGAAACTTGTGTCACAGATAAATTTAATTCATGAATTTTGTGACATTTCGGCACTCAGTGTTTCATCTGCCATAGTGCTCTTTCACACTTTTTAAAATATATCGTACCCACTCATTTCAACACTAGAACAGGTGCAACATGCCAAGCAACAGCCTAGCATAATCCTACTTTAGGTAAAATGAAAGCATTTAATGAGTAAGAAGGTGGCTTACCAGCACAGATGCTTTCAATTTCAAGACACCAAACCATTTGGGGATTGGACTTTCCTCTCAGAATAAAAGATAACCAAGAGACAAAAAAAGAAGCTCATTCTAGACTGCTTCCTCTGTAGTAATATAATTAGTGACAACTGCCATCTGTCATTAATATGCTGTAAGGAATAAAACGTTACATAAAAATATAGCAATGTTTCTTTTATTACTAGCTCATCCTCCTGAAGAAAAATCCTAATATACAATAATTATTACATGTAATAATTTTTAAGGCTATGCATCCTTTCACGAATACATTATTCATTGTGAAGCTAAAACCACGACCGATTCTACTGTAATCAGAAGAGAATTTTAATTGTTTTCATTGAGCATCTGGAGGGCTGACATACTTCCTGTGGCTCTGAAGCCAATTTTTGTGCCTTGCTTGGGCACTGTATGTCAAGAAAAGTAGAAAAAAATTATGTAATTCTTTTATCCATGGCAACTGTCACTGTACAGACTGTGCAGAAGTGGCCAGTTTAGCATAGCCCAAAAGGAGGCATGGAGAGTTAACCTGATTTACAGAACTAAGCAGCCTTCAATCCAAGTGGCTTCACTGATGTGGCTGCAGCTCTTCTAAGAGGAAAATTTGGCTCTTTTTCCCAGTCTGTCTGCCCGGGACTGCAGGGGCTGGAACTGCTACAGAGCTGCACTCTCAGGCCAGCATTCAGCTTGGCTGTCATTCTTCTGCTTGAATATGAACCAGTGGTGACAGGCTCTGAAGTAATCCCCAGCCTATTGCTAGGCTGAGAAAGAAAAAAGAACCACAACCAGTCCTTAAGAGGTAGCAATAGAAATGTACAGAAATACTATCAACTATTCAAGATTCTAAAATTAATAACTTACTTTACACTATTAAAATGCATGGTAGTACTGTTCCCCTAAAGGCAGAATAGAAATCAAGTGTAAGGAGGATGACCAAAACGAAACAGATTTTCTCCAAGCTCCTCACTAATGAGTTCTGTGTTTAGATTTAATAATTTACTTTCTTGCTTCAGAAAGGGCCCTAAAGCCTAAAAATCTTGTAGGTGATAATCCCTGTACCTGTTTTAAGCTAAAAAAAAATAGGCAACATATAAAACAAACCAACAGATTCACATAAACATATACTCCCAAGAACAGCTATTATGCAGACAAGTTTTTTCTTTTTCATAACCCAATCTGAATGCATTAATTTTCTACCAACTTCAGATAATTTAGGTGATTTTCCCACTATGTTTAAGAGGTGTAACTCAGCTGCATTGCACTTGTATTTTGATCTCTCCACAGTCCATATACAAGTGGGAAAAGGCAGCTTGTGTTGAGATATCTCACACAAAGGATTGATTTTGGGGCACTTTTGGTAGCAATTCAGCAATCACATGAAATACTACTTCAATTTCCCTTTGCCCAGAGGAAAAGACTGAAATAATTGATTTTGTGAAATATCTGCAGTCCTTAGTTAGAACAATAACAGACACTTTAAAAGCTTCTGACACTACGAGGAAGACAATACTGGGAGTGGAGCATTGGTTATCTCTGCACACAGGTACAAGCAGACCGCCCTGGGGTCCCATTAACTCCTACCAATTAATCTGTATCAAGTATCCTCTGCACTTCTCTTGACAGCTACATGGCAGAGGGTTAGTATTTCAGTAGTACTTTGGAGCAATTACAGATTATCGATGATGTTGCCACCAGATATTTACTTAGAGGTAAGGAAAAAAAAATCACAAGGACTTGCAATTTTCATTTCCTCAATGAAATAGAAACTTGCAGCATCTGAGACAATTGCAAGAGAGAATTTTTATCCAACACAACTTGTGTGATCAATTTGCAAGTTACTGAATTCTGCAGTGAACTTGGTATTTCAGTTGGCCAAATCTGATGATGCACTGTCCTGTTTCTTTGGATTCCTACCACATTGAAAAGTTTAATTCTTGCAACTCATTATGTAAACACCGACATAATGATACTTAAAACAACTCATCATCATCATAGTTTGCAATGACATACTAATAGTACTAGTACCAAATTATTTTTTTAATGCAAATTACAACCTGCAGAGTACATCTACCTTCTTTCTCCAGGAGATCACATAAGCTTGTTGACTTTTGCAGCTTTCTTTTCTTTTTTTTTTCAACAATTTCTCTAACATTTACAAAAAAAGTCAGAGTTGCTTATTTGGTTTTTTCCTACTGGACTTGTAGAAAAGAACATTCAAAAGCAGAGTTCTACAAATAATGAGAGAATTGAACTGAGTCACATATCTTTCAAGAAAATTAAGATCATCAAAAATTAAGCCTATTAACAACCCAACAGCTTGATCACCTATCTAGAAGTCACTGCAGCTTCAAGTTACTGGCCACTTTTAAAAAAATATTAAAAAAAAAAACCCTTAACTTAAGCTTCCCAAGGCATGGATTGTGTGAGGACCAAAAGATGCTAATATGAAAAACAAGCTTTTCTCCAGTGAACTAAAAAAGTAAAGCATTATAAATAGATCATAACAAAAATAGTATCTGCCTATAAAAAGAAACATGCAGCCCCAGTGTTGAACACATCTATTTACTCACTACTGGAAATTCCTGGAAGATGTCTACTGAAGAGAAAGGCTGTTTCCTGTTCTGCTTCAAACACTACTCACTACCATCAATTAGGAAATGGACAAAGAGAACAGGGGCCTTGCAGGATATCTTCTTTTTCATTATTACTGGAGTGAGCTTCTGCTTTAATCTCCTTTCTTCCTCTTCTGTGTTCTCCCATCTCATTTCTTTCACCACCCTCAAAACACTGCTGCCATTGCACAGCAGCCAGAGACAGCATCCTACATGCTCCCCCAGCAAGCCAAATCACTTAACTACATGGTGCTTGCTACCAGACTTCTAAAGTGAAGATCCTGCTGTGAATAGCTTCTGCTAAATGGACATTATTATTATCACAATTTTTTTTTTCTAAGCAAACATATGTCAGACTTCCCAGAAACATTTCTTTTTTCCTACTGACTGAAGCAATTTAATCCCAACTGACTAGTTTTACTTGCAATTAACTTTTTGAATATTTTCCATTTATGAACCAGCACAGAATCTGTAATTGGATGGTTTAACTTTTAAAAACTGTAGACAGCACCTTTTCCCATAAATGCTGAAATCCAAATAGGCCAACTAAATAGGAACCAAGATGTTGCTTACCCCAATTTTCCTTTTTTTTTTTTTTCCCCAATATTAGGATGACCTGCTGTTTCCATAGCACTTTCTTTTTTCAAAGACATCTACAACGGCAAAGTCTGGTTTTTCAGACAGTAAAAAGCAATATTCTTTTCATAAACTTAAACCATTCTTTCTTATTAAAGTATTATTTCAAGTTGCTCCATAAAAATCAAATTTATCTTGTAGCAGGCAGCTAGAGAGTGAGCTGAACTGCAGATGGATTTGCATCTATCAGTTACAGTTATGTGGAGAGGAAATATAAGAAGCAAAATCCAGTATCTTGAAAAACAATAACTTCTATATCAAAGCAAAGATGCAATTTAAATTTTATTAAGCTCCACAGTCACAGAAGACTCAAGTGTTATGTAAATCTTTGATATGGAGAATGAAACACAATATATTTGATTACTGCTGTGTCACATATCAGGGAATTAAGACAGCATTTCATATTAGGTATGGGTTTTTTTTTAAGTAATAAAAAGATACTTTTGCCATTCAGAAAAAAAAAAAAGCATATAAATACTAACATTTAGATTTAGACATAGCAAAACAATGTAAAGTTTTGAATAATCTTAAAAAATAAAAACTAAGAAAAATATGAATGCATTCCTTATGGAAACTAGCATCACAAATAGTCATTAAGTGAGTCTGAGAAAAAATATGAAATATTCAGCTTTATTCCCAGCTAAGCCATCTATTCCAACCAATATAAGATGTAGATATGAAGATAAAGGGCAATCACAAGGAGGGTGGAACTGGAGCACAAATTAATGCAAGTAAATAAATTGGGCCTAGTGGTCCAAAGATACAACAACCCTTTACACTTCCACAGCTTCTTTCACATTCAAAGCAATGAAAATGTGATCTAATTACAATAAAAGAATACTGTGCCACTTTAAAAAGTTGCAATTCAGCTCAAGCTACATTGATAATTACTAATGCAAGTCATAGAACGAAGTTTGAATAAGCTGACATAAAATTTCCTTCCACTGGAAGCTCCTTCTCTGCTTTTCAAGCCAAACCTCATAGAAAATGCAGTAAGGCCAGCCAAATAGCTTGTACCTGTCTTGGATCACACATAGTATTCTGTGTCTTTGAAAGTAGGCTTTTCTTCTAGAGTCCTATCCGAGGGCTTTACCTTGTCTAACTTTGGATGCCTGCAACATTTCTGTCCCTCAGTAAACTTTCAATCAATTATTTTTTCATATCCCTTATCAAAAGCAAATAACATTCTCCCAGTCCACAGCTCAGACTGAAGGATTGATTTTAAATAAGTATTTCTTCCTGAAGTGAGTCATCTTAAAATGCCAGTGCTTCACATTTTAGTGTCAATGTCATAATAATTTTAGACCAAGCACTGATGCCAATGGATTTACACATGAAGCCCTGCCAAATAATCAGATTTGGTTGGCAATTAATCTCTCCATTAATTTTGCATTTCTACTTTAAAAAAATAATTTCTCAGACAAAAGGCTTTAGATCTCACCCAGGAATACATTAGTGAGCATCCCAGTGAGTCAAACACTGAATACTCAGTGCTGCTAACAAGGCCCCAGCAAGGTTGTTTCTGAATATTATCCTCCATAATAAGATGTTTAATCAACAGTGCTATGCAAGACCTCTATTCTGCAGCTAGAGAACATAAAACCCCCAATTCACACAGGTCTGAAGCTTCACTTTTGCCCTAATTTATCACTGAAATAAATAGTTTTAAACATTTATTTGATTGGAAATCTCATTTTAGTATCTATAGGTGAATGCATGTTTTTACAAGTATCCACTATGTTGGCTGAGCACTTTATATGCAAATAGCAATAAAACGTTCCTTTTTAAAATTAAAGGACTTTTTTTCAGAATCACAGCACAGCTGAGGTTGGAAGGGACCTCTGGAGGTCATTTGGCACAAGCCCAAGCTCAAGGAGGGTCACACCTAGACTTGGCTGCCCAGGACCGTGCTCAGATGGCTTTTGAGTATTCCAAGGTAACAACTTCTCTGGGCAACTTGTCCCAGAGCTCAGTCACCCTCCCAATAAAATAGCATTTCCTGATGTTTAGAGAATGTATTTTCTGTCTTTCAGTTTGGGCTTGTCACTGGGAATAATTCAACTCTCTAGTCAAACAAAAACCAAAAATTGAAAAGATAGAATTTACAGGGACTTAAGGGACAATAACAATAAGTGCCTCTGACATTTTAAAGAACATTTAAGGTAGTAATTATGCTATAAGAACTTCATTTATGATAATGTTTGCATTCCTTTGCAAAATTTCTCTTTTTCCATTTCCCAACACAATGACTTTATAGACTTTAGCCCTTTAACTACTATTGTGTCCTAGTTTTTTCTGTTCTCTCCAAATCTTTATCTTATGGCAATTTCGTTCCTTTTTACATTTGCTATAGTTTGAAGGTGCCTGTGTGCTTCACCTACTCTTTGCATTTTAATATCTTCTCAAAGAAACATGCTCATTAAGCTGCATAATTTCCATATATTTACTTTACTACATTCAACAGCACAGGTATTTGACATTTAATGTCTTCCCCACTAAAACCTTAGAAAAAGCTTTTTAAAATGCTCACCATTTTCTGGGATGACAGATGTTACTGAATTATTTGATCTGCTAACTGAGATCAGAGTATGCACTGTATGCAGCATACTCAAAGCCAGGAAAGTGGACACTTCCAGTAAAACCCAAAAGTCTTTCCCTCAATGCATGAAATCTCTCTGAGAAAGGCAATCACAAAAACCAGTCACCAGAAAACAGATCAATACCTCAGTACACCAGTATTACCATGGACCAAGCCTAGCAAAGTAATTCATACCTATTCTCCAGTCAAGAGAGACAAGTCAAATATACTGCCTACATGCACAAATATTTTAGTGCTCACATTTTAAAACAAATAAAATGTCAGAGGCACTTCTTTCTTATGACAAAAGTAAAAGATACAGATAACTGATTATACAACAACATTAAATATACAAATGCTACAGATGCCAGAAAGAAGAATCTCCCAAAATTCCAAATACTTGTATTTCCATTCACTTGGTAGGTGAAGAGCTGCTCTGAATTGACAACTGTTCAACAAAAACCCCCTGATCTTCTAGCACACAGGCAGCTGACTTTGCTTTAGCTTCAAGGCTTGATGCCACTTAATAGGATTTCTCCAAGGGATGCAGGATGGATTTCATGAGCACAGACACACCTCTCCTCAACACAAAACCCAGTAAGAATTCAGATCCCTGGGAAGACTCAGGAACGAGGGCTCACAGTCTGCAACCTGCTTGCTTTGTGCTCTCCTACCATAACTCCACCACATGGAAAAGTAGCCTCTGTTCCTCTGTTCCCTTCCCTGCAGGCTCTTCAGAGCACTGGCAAAGGCAGACTGAGGCAGCAGCTTTCCTGCCTGTTCACCCCTCATGTGAAGCCCCCATGCAGGGAGTGGCTCAGGAGCACCCCAGGGCCAGGGCAGCAAAGAGGCCATGGTGCACAAATGATGCACATCTCTAAGAGAGAAACATGGCCTGCAGGGGAAAAAAATAAAAGAAAAGGAAAAGCTAGATATTTACAGCAGGCCTCTTATGGGACATGTGAAGATGCAGTCACAGCCAAGCGAGCCAGCTGTTCCCTGCAGTAGTCTCATCAAATCAAGCTCCTTTTACCCCCATGAGCAAACAGATCTTACTTTCAGGTCCCATCTGTACATACAGGACTCCAGGTCTGCCAATGTGATTTTGACAGTCTGACTGACACAGCTTTTGAAGCTGTTCAACTTCTTTTATCTGCCTGTGTGCATGCTGAATGCAGCCATCCTTCACGCTGAAAATAAAATAAATACATATCATCATTCATCACCACTGTTTTGACAAATATTACATGGAACAAAGAAGCAGGAATTGCACTGGGAGCCCATGTCAGGTCCTCTATCTGTCACCAGTAAAAATGTTCCCCACTAGGCTTTCTTTCAAAGAAACACATCAGCCCTAACTATAACAAGTGGCAACTGTCATTATTATATTGGCCTTCATTAGCAACTGTAAGGAGGTGGGGGAGAAAGGGAAAACAGAGACCAGCATTATGCCACTGTAGGGTTTTCATTACTGCTACGTGTAGTTGTTGTTCTTCTAGTCTCAAAAGGCACATAAATCAACTTCAAAACACTCAGAACAGGGAAAAAAAAAAACATGATTCAGATGTAGGGGCACATTAGATTCTGTATGAGCAACAGACTAGCATGATTCAAATCAGGAAAATAAATTACTGGAGTGGTGTGGAATAAATAATTAACAACTGTTGCAACCTTTTCCAGTGCAGAAGGAAAAAAAGACCATTGAACAAAATCTGAAGTATGAATATTCAAACAACAAGGGAAATACTTTTTCCACACAACCCAAGGTAAATTGTACAATTCATTATACAGGGTGGGTCAAAATTTTACACTTGATGCAAATAGCAGTAAGGCAAATTCACAAAAGAAAGTCATAAGAAGAAGACCTGTGTACCTGGCCCAGAGAGCTCCTGAGCTGCAGACCCCTGAATCTGTACCAGAAAAGCAAAATTACGAGCAAACTGCTGCTTAAACTCTTTCCTGTGTGTTGACTACCAGTCACTGCCAGAGACAGGACACTGCCATCAGGATGTTTGAGCTGATACCCTATGGATGCTATTAACCACTGTGGACAAAGCCCTTAACGTGTAAAAGTTCATGCTGTCCTGTCTCAAACAAGTGACAATTAATTCTATTATTAATTCTATTTAGGATTAATTCTAAAAATTGCAGAGCCAATATTAGCCATTTTTTTTCTCTCTCTCTGCCTCTGGCAAAATTTGCTCTGTATTTCTTTTTCACTCCTGTTTTCAAAAGGTCAATATTTGAAGTTTTAAGTATCTTTTATTTTCTCATCACATCAAAAGTTCAGTTGTATAATAAAGTTAAAATTCTGTCAAGGGACATTTTAAGAACATTGAGCAGTATATCTATAAGCAAGCTAGTATACACAGGCATCTTAATATACTTCTTTTTCTATAACATGTCAGCATTGAGCCTTACCAGACCAAATGTTCAAATCACAATTGCAATAAATACCTGAAGACCTTGTGAAACTCCTTAAGTTGTCTTAACACCATAAAGTTCAGGCAGAAACCTCTGGCCCAAACAATTAAGCAGAGGGCACCTAAATGGTACAACAAAGTAGGACTGAGCCATTTCAGAAACACAGATGGGTTTTGGGGCAGATGTAATTAAGACAAGGAGTCAGATGAGCCAAAGGAGCACTAAGAATTATGTAAAGCTGAAGAGTTTCATTTCCAAATGAAAAATACTAGGAAAACAGAAAAGCAAAATTAAAGTGTGGTTAATGACAGATTTTAAAAAGGAAAAAAAAAATATTCCATTTTTCAAACAGCACCTTCTCAGAAAGTTCAAAAAACTGTTTTATCACAACCATAAAACCAGTACTACAGTAGACCAGAATTAGTGACTTCTGTCAGAAGTCTGACAGTATACCAGTGAAAACCATGAATTGAGAAGTGCTAAACAGCAGATTACACACAAGGGTGCAAAGCAGACTTCTTTGATCACACTCCTTTTACCTGCACCCCTGAATATCTGGGAATAGCATCCATCTGTGGATCCATTTAAAGCTACAATGAAGAGGATGCTTCACACTTGTATGACAAGTTTGGACTGACAAATTCAACTGCAGTGTCCAAGAAAGCTTCAACAGAGTCAGAGCTCTGCTGGATACAAAACAAATCATTACTCTGCTTTTTAGCTATTTCAAATAATGTAAATTTTAAATTAAAACAGACATTCTATTTTTAACTTACAAACACCAAACACACAGTAGTAAGGAGAAACTAAAATCTGCAATGTCTCCCTACTTTATAAACCTTCAGCCATACTGTGTACAACAACCCTTATTTATACTGGATACTGGTGATAAACCAGAAGGTTTACAATGCTCCAATTTACACAAGACTCTGTAGGTAAGAATTCATGGCATCTTTTTAGTCACCTGCAGACTGCCTTGCATTGCAGGACTGTAATGACTGAAATCTTTCACTTAGAAGACAATATACATGTGCTCCTGATCCTAATGTATAGGCAATGCCACATAGAAACCACCCAGCACTGGCACCAGGGATTGCACCAGGACTCTTGGCAACAGGTGAGTATAAACCTTAAAGGCTGAAAAAATTCTTGCAGCTGTCACATTTTTGCATATCCCCTCTGACAGGCATCTCTCTGATTATCCTTCAGAATAGTCACCTTCTAGCTTTTCACAAGCACTGATTTCACATAAAGAGATTCAAAAGGAATGAAGAAAGAAAAGGCAAAATATGGTAACTTAAAACATTTTTAAATAAAAAGGGTGAAACTGTAAGGGGGCAGGAAGAGAATCACAGAAATGTTACCTGAGAAAAAGCAGCACTGAATTAAAGACGATGATGATTGTTGTTACTATTATTATTATTATTATTGCTACTAGCATCATTTGCTTATTTGTACAATATAAATAAACATCTAAAAGGGTAATGTGGAAAACCCCCCCATCAATAATGCCATCATGAAGTGGCAGCCATGCAATGCAGAAACCAATCACAGGTTGCCAGAAGGTTTAATAAAGCACAGCATGATGTTCAGGGTGTGTTTGTTTAGAGATTTAGAGCTGAGAGCATGGCTGGACTCTTCCAAAATACTAAGTCATGTTATAGACTTTTTTTCTGCCCTCAATAATTTAACCTGTTTTCAGACAATAATTTGGCACAGGTAAAGGATTACAGTTCAGATAACAAACATGGCAGCAACACAGATTTCATTTAAATTATCTTATAACAAGGAAGATCTACTTATGGAGAAATCTATAAAAACCAGGATGATTTAAATAAGCCCTTGTCATTGATCTCCATTTGCCTACAGCATTCTGATGTCTCCAAAAGCCTTTCCTTGGGAAAGACAGCAAGAAGACATCACCCAGGCCAGTAACATCCAAAACCTCAAAAGGATGCATCTTTTCACTTCTGAGCTTCATCCCCCAAAACAGTGAATTTCTTGAGTATTCTGTGCTTAATGGGTGGATAAGGGCCTAATACACCAATTCCAAGCAAAGTAAGCAAACTCACATTTCAGAAAAGCAGCTTTCTTACTTGTATCAGCACTGCCATCTCCTTTCTTGCAGCTGGTCACCCATAGGCAGGTAGAAAGGGCCAGGCAAACCAAACTGCAGCCTGCAGTCTGCCTGTCAGCAGTCTGCATGTCAGCAGGGCAGCCTACCTGCTCTGGATCAGATCCAGGCCCAGGATACCCCACTGCACCATGAGTTCCATTCCTGTATAACAACTCACATTTTTGTGTTAACTTTTCAGCATGCATTTCTTCTCTTGCCCTTTTCTGCAAGACTTGTTTATTTCAACTGAGCTATTTTTGTCTATTTTGCATCCCCTCCCTATGCTCTTTTATCTGCTACTCATATTTTTTCCATTCCTTTCTGTAACTGAGAACTAATCCCTTTGTGGGTGGCTTGCACAAGGACAAGCCCAACAGACCTCTTGCCTGATATTTTTTTTTTTAGTTATTTCTTTATTTTTAATCTTGCCTGGCTATGTATTTTATTTGGCAGCTTTATGTAGAGATTTCCTTTTAGTGTTTTAATTCAGGCCATAGAGGCCTCAATAGGAAACTTAATAAATGATCTAAAATAAATAACTATGACATTAAAATGGTTTCACATCACACACGGGCAAGAACAGAGTTGTTGCAATAAAGCATTTCAGTGATAAAGGACTTCACAGGCCCAGACAAGAGGTAAAATCTAAAGGTGCCATTATCTAATGCCTTTCATCTGAAAGGACCCTGGAGCACATTGTTATACAGCTTTGTTTATAAAAGGGAGATCATTAAATAGATTAATATCCTAAAAGTTCCAGCATTCTATTTCAACTAGGGTTTGTCATATACTTGTAAATTTTAACAGCTTTTTGATGTCACCTGGTTTGGCATCCTTGTGACTGAGAGATCCTGCCTCCATCTTTTCTGCTCTGTAGCTTGACTGGGTCACTTACTGCTGGCATCTCTCCCTGAAAAAAAGCCCTGCAGAACAGGGGACGCAAGCAAAGAGCTTCTGCTCCAGCTTCAGGGATAGCCTGGCTCCAGGGACAGATCAGCTCCAGCTACCTCCAACCCAGAGTGTTGTAGGCATGCGGTGGCTCTTGCAGCTGTGCAAGGCATCACCATTTATCATCACTGGTGGTAGCAAGACAAAGGAGCCAGGGAGCCAGACCTCATTCCTCAGCAGGGCTGTGCCACAGCCCCTGGGCTCCACACACACCCCACCAGCACTTGTGAGCCCATTCTCCAGCTCAGGTAACTTCCACCTGAGGGACAAACACAAGCCACTGGTACAAGGTACCTGTTTGCTTTCATTGGTTCTGGGAAGGACATCACAGTAGTGCCCCACACCAAGCGCAGCCATGTGGCAGAGGAGAAGCCAAAGCACCCTATTTTCTCTTAATGCCTGAATAAGATCTTTGTTCATCTGCTTCCAGAACAATGACAAAGTGACAGGAAATTTCAAAAGAGCAGCCAGAGTTATTAGCTTGCTAATAACCACCCAAAGATGAATACAAATTGGTGAGGAGCCTTCTATCAAACACTTCTGTGACTGTCGTGACTAGAGTTGCTCCAAAAATTTTCAGCTGATTGAAAAACCTCAAAACAAGCCTCTTATCTTCAACTATTATTGGCTCACAGAAATAGAAATCTGTCTTCAATTTTAAATGAAGTGTTTTCAAGGCTTCCCTTCCTTACTCATCCCAAATAGTAAATGAAGAAAGGAGCAGACTATTTTTTAAGCAGAAATACAAAGATGAAGAGGAGTGAGCAAATGGCTTTTGAAAGCTTTTTTGTATTTTAAGTGAAAAGTTCAAATACTCTCAATTTGTAAAAACAAAACCACAAAAAAACCAAAACAAAGTTGTCATTATAAACAGATTAGACTAAAATTTCACACAATCTAACATATTCCACTAAAAGCAGCACCATCCTCACAAATATTTAAAAAATAATAACCCATCTTTCTCTATGAGGGAAAATACCCATTTCACAAAAATAGCAGCTAAATCTACACTGACAGAAGTTAGCCATGAGTGCCACAGCACAGTATGATGGAGCTGTCACTGTTAAAGAACACTTGTAAAAATAATTCGGAAAATCAGCCATCATCACATTGGACAGCAAATCCGAAAAAGCATTCTCTGCCACAGCCTGGAAGTACAAAAATTATTTTAAAAGACATTTAACCCTCTTTTTACAGCCTCCAGTACAGTTCATGCACCTTCTGCAGGTTATTTTATGGGCCTCTGCCTCATTTTGGCAATGTAAGGACTAGAAAATGCAGCCTTAAGGTTGATTTATTTAAGAGTAGCAGCTGTATACTCAATGAATTTGTTCCCATGTGTATTCAAAACTCACTTCCACTGACATTCAAGACAGAAAGTTAACACCTCAAAGCTATCACAGTAAAGAGATGTAACAGTATGTTCCAGTAAACACACTTAAACCTGTTTGAAATACATGTTTCACAAAATATCTAGGTAAGCAAACCTACATTAACCTACAAAATCTTCATTACTGGTGAGGATTAAAAGCTCAACTGGTTTTTTGGACCAGGGAGGTATTTGCTGTAATGGTGAGGATACACTGAGTTGGCTGATAAACTGCCAAGTTTCTCATCATTTCTCAAGTGATTCTGGAGTTAATTGGCAATAAGAAACTTCAATTACTAACTGACTTTCTTCTAGCTTTCACGCCTACCCAAGGGAGTCCCACACCATCTTTCAGACTCAAATACCTGTGATTCTCAGTCTTAATAATCACTGCAGCATATAAATACACCACAGATTATTTTCTTTTTTAGCATACTTTTAAAAGTCAAGCTTAATAAGAACATGTTAGATCTGACATCACTAATGTTATTACAACAACACTAAACTCAATTATTAAAACCTCTCATTGGCATGAATCATGTTATCCATCCTCTGGGCACAATCCTCATCATTACAATTGTCTAAAGCTCAGAACAGGTGATTTGTAAGCTGTTTAACTGACTGAATCATAGCGAGCTGGATGTAAAACATAGCTAAATATCCCCTTACTCTGACTGCTGCACACCCAAGTTTTGAGCTTTGAAGGTAGCTATGCTGTCCATTAAGGAATTCCTTGAGATTAGCTAGATATATATGAAAAAACCTCACTGTACTGGTGCCCACATTCAGTGGGGTCAAATATTACTCATGATCAAACTCTGAAGATGAGTCATGAAAATTTATTTTTAAATTGGCTTGTAAAATCAGATACGCAGAAGAATACCAAGATTAAACTGACAAAGACAAATGCCAAGAAACATTGGCTACCTGTGTAGAATTATAGTATCAGATCATTTAATGAAAATTAATTGATTCATCTTCACAGTTCCAAAGACAGAAAAATTAGAACTACCATTTTTCAGAAAATGAGAAATACATCCAGGTTATGGTGAAAAGCTATGTGTAAAAAAAATAAAAATCCTCCACAGCAACACTGAGCTGCTGAACCATTAGATTTTTCTTCATGCCCTTGCCTGCCTACTTACTCCTTTCCAAAACAAGTAATATGGAACTTGTTTGGGCAACTTTCCCTCACCCACAGGCACTACACAGGCACTGAACGGAAAAGAATGACAAGGAGTCACAAAAAAGAGCATGTATCCAGGTAATTGAAAACTGAATCACAATATGTGTGCACCAACACATTCAAAGAAATGAACTGACATGGTAAATCAAGTGCAGCTAATGCTGACATTACATAACTTCTGATAGCTCAATCTTTCTCTCTGATACACAATGGCTGGCTGACAAATTGCTAAGGTTTTACAAAAGAAGTAGGATAAACCTACATGTTGCTCCTGACATCCACCATCAACCCACAAGGCGATGAGCAGGACTGATACCTACTATCTGCATTTAACTAACAGCTATTAAAGTTGTCATCTCTGGTTTGGATCACTCACTGCAGAGGATGAAGATACTGTGATGACATCTGATAGCTGTTTGTGAATTCAGGACATCACAACTATAGATCCAACCCCAAGGCCTGGCAGAAAGCCACATAAGAAAAGCAGCAGGCAGGCTTGCCCTCTTCTCTGACACCTATTTCCTCCAGGTATCCCTGCATCTTGAATCCAAACAGTCCCAAAACTCCCATCCTACCTACACTTCAGGCTCATTCCCACTTCTACCTAAATTCTGAGCTCTTTCCCTATTCTCGTAAAAGCTGCTATCACTTAATGTGAAATTAATTACAAATTAGATGCCTACATCAAGTAAGTAAAAACCTCTGCTGGAACAGATTCTAGTAAAAGTACTCATGGATGCCCACTAGGTAATACTATATATTTTTCAATAGAATAATAGTAATAATAATAATAGTAATAATAATAGTAATAGTAATAATAATAATAATAATAATAGTAATAGAGTGAATAGAAGTAAAACTAGCAGTTTAGTTGCTACCAGTATTTGCACCAATAGTTTAAAAATAAAATTTTAATAGCAAGGTATTTCTGATACTACTAGTAGCTTTAGAAAAAACAGCCTAGGAGACTAGACTGCCTTTCATATTAAATAGCTTTCAAATTTCTGTCCTTAAGTTCAAAAATGCAAAGGCCACAAAAAAACCAGCTGCCCAAACCCATCAAGTTTAAAATCTTTCAAGTCTCTGTCTTATTCTTTTCAAACAGGAAATACACTTGCTACTAAACCTCATTGCGTCTCAGTATCCAAGTCTCTTGCTCAGAAATTACACTGAAAAAATCTCAAATGAAGTCATAAAATGCCTCGTGCATAGCATACAAATTCTTTATATTGTGCTTTCCAGTCTTATGGACAACATGGAAGTTTTTCAAATCAGGCAAACCTGGTTTGATTACTGTTACAATTACGCATCAAAGCTGCAGAGCAATTAAAATGTGAATGAGGCATTATGAAAATATTCTGTATGTATGGAAACAAAATTACACATATTTGCCTCAAATGGTAGTATAGAATCACCTGGTTTTAGAGAAACCTCTTCTCCCTTTTTATGCTTTAGATGCCTCATCTTAGCTGTCAGTAGCAAGACCTTCAGGATGGAAAAATGACCTCCACCTGTAATTCCTGACACGCACTGCCTTGCAGTACCCACAGTCATCTCCCCGACCAGTGCAATCACAAGCAGATCTCACTTCTCCACTCCAAGGCAACTGAGGAGGAGGCTGGCTGAGGAAGGACAATTTTAACCCTTACTAAGTGACCACAGAGACTAGAAGCCTTAGCATAATTAACTCAAAGAAACACCAGCTTCAGAAAGGCCCTTTAATAAAACATAACAACATCGTATCAAAGCCTAATTCGAATCTGTTTATTCAACAGAGTAACTTTATGGCAGCCATAAGGCATAATAACTAGGTATAATTGGTTTCATAAATAGTATGTATGAAAATGACAATATCAAAATCTCATTTGTTAACCTCCCTGCTGGATTTGTTTCTTCTGGAGAAAGATGTTAGGGCAGGATAAATTCTGTCATTATAAACAACTCTCAATTTGAAGCACGGCTTCAAAAGACTTCTGATTACCTTCAAATATGAACAACATCTATGTATATGCCAATAGGTATTTCTCAATAAACAAGGCTCGGTTTACATTTTTATAACTTGCATAATTGTTGCTGATATTCAAGAAAGCAAATGACACCAGATTTCTCTCACAAGTGAAATGCAGAGTCTGGAATGTCTAATTAGTAGGAGGAATACTAAATCTGAGGAAACCATTGAGAGTATTACTCTGCAAACAGTAAGAATGCTGGAAATGCAGTGAAATGTAAATAAACACATAGATGATGATTTTTCATAGGAAAACAGTAATTCCTACTGTAACATCTGTGATCAATGGGGTATCTTCTGGCCAAAAGCAGAATTACTAAGATAATGTAAATGAGAAAGCATTTATCTTAGACACCAATAAACATAACTTATGCTAAGGCCCCATTTTGTATAGTAAACTAATCTGAGCCTGGATGGAAGAACAACAAATGTTCTTCCATTTCATACATTTTGTTCAATAGTGGTCCCATTTAGGTTATCAAGCATATGCCTGGCTCAAGATATTACCAGAACAAGAAGTGACAGGTACCCTCAATTTGCGGCCTTTCTTAGCCACTTACACCTCTGTATATTCTTAAGGCACCTTATTTCAAGGAACTAAACCTTTTGAGCATCCATTCCTTAAAATAAACACAACTCCCTCTACAGCAACACCCTTTATTAATTAATCAGACATTTGGCATTCTCATTTCTATGCAGCAGCTGGAACCACAGTTCCATCGTATGCTTGTAGGAAACGGCTCAACTGAAGAGCAAGATATTTGTATATTATCAGGCTCAAAAATACTGCACAGGACCTAACTAGAACTGGGGAAAGGGAAAGAAGAAACAGGATCCCTTTTCTTTATGTCCTTTTGTATCCCTTACAAACTAAGCTCTCTAGTATGCCATCAACACTCCTTCTACCCAAAGCAGAGCACCAGAAAGCAGTCTCACTCCATCCTCTGAACAGCTTCTGGGGTATCTTCACCCTTGACAGATAAGGTCATTCCTCAGGAAAAGTCCTCATTAGGGAAGCTACAAATCACACAGAATCACAGAATGAACTGCATTGGAAAAGGCCTTTGAGATCATCAAGTCCAATCTATAATCTAACACCTCCTTATCAACTAAACCACGGCACTGAGTGCCACACCCTGACTTTTTCTAAACACATCCAGGGACAGTGACTCTACCACCTCCCTGGGCAGATGATTCCAGTGTCCAATCACTCTTTCAGTGAGGAATTTTTTTCTGATATTTAACCCAAACTTCCCTGGCACAGCTTAAGGTTAAATATCCAATTTTTTTAGTATTTTGTGATCAAATAATCAAGATTTTTGAGTCTCCTTTCTACCTTTATTTTTTTTCCACTGACATAATTCTCTGTTGTGTCTCTACCTGAAGAATGGCCTCGATATTCCTTTGGGGAGAATTGGTTTTCCTGTAAAACTCAACCTCCTCTAGCTCTTTCAGGTTTGAGGCTTTAGAGCTGTCTCTTCCCTAGGTGGAAGAACTCTCTTTTTGCCACCTTACTCAGAAGACTGCATTTCTTCTTTAACAGGCTGAAATATTCACTCTTTTCCAACTTCTCCAATATCCCTTGCAGGCGATTATATTTGGCCCCCTCTGCAGGACACCACTCAAGACATTAGCAGGACATGGCCATGCTGCTGATAATCAGCCTTCTGCTGTTGGCCATTACCCTCTGGAAGCAACATCTGTGCAACTGACTGCTGCCTTCTGCTGACTGTCAGTGCCTGCCAGATCCCCCACACGCTTGCTCAGCCTCACAAAAGCCGGTGCCATTCTCCACCCCGACAGCATTCTGAGACTGGCTGCACTCCAGCTGCACCTGTGGCTCCTGCACATGGGCAGGTGCATGCACACACCTCTCCCAGGCAGCGCGCATCTGCTGCTGCGGGTTTCTTCACACTTCTGCCTTGTCTTTCCCAGATGAAACAATTACTTGCCATCTTCTCATTTTACAAGCAGATGAGCCAACTCAGTAACTGGGACACTGCTACCTTGTGATACAACTTCCTCCAGAAGTCTGATCTTTCAGCGTCTACATTTAGCATTTGTATCACTTTGTTTGAAGCAGGGCTGTAGGTTTCTATAGCTTACAACAGACTCATGTTCTGTAGCTTTTTCTAAAACTTTTCAAACACCATTATTTGTGCATCTAGACAGTTCCTTCTCTTCAGCTCAATGACAATTTTCCTTCCCAAATTCTGTTTCTCTTATGAAGTCACTCACATCCAACAGCTTGACTTTCTTCTGCATTTTAATAACCTCTGCATAAGGATTTTGACTATGCTCTCCAATTCTTTGACTACTTGGGAAACCATATGGACTTCTCCTCAGGAAAAAAAAATAAAAATCCTCCTCTTCTAGCACAGCAGTTTGTTCTCGTTTTAGCCAAATTTGAATGGATTCTCTCCCCACTTCTGTATGCTTAGCACTTCCTGCCTGCTTTCAAGAGCTGTTTTCTGATGATGCTTCACCAATTTTTGTGCAAGAGATTTCACTTAGATTTACAAACAGATTTCACAGAATCTCAGAGTGATTGGGGTGGAACCTCTGGAAATTCTGAGCTCCCTGCTCAAGCAGGGACATGGATTTGCTTGCCCAGGAGTGTGTTCAGATGGCTCTTTTGATTATTTCCAAGGATGGAGACTCCAAAACTCCTTTGGACTATCTAAGCCAGAAAAAAACATTTTCTGATGTTCATGGGGAACCTCCTGCAGTTTAGCTTGTGCCCTTTCCCTCTGTCTCTGGGAACCACCAAAAAGAGCCTGGCTCCATCTCCTTTGCACCCTCCCTGCAGGTACTTACATACATGAATAAGATTCTTCTTATTCATCTCCTCTTTATGCTGAACAGGCCCAGCTCTCCTTCCTCCCAGATGAGCTGCTTCAGTCTCTCAGTCATTTTTGTGGCCCTTCACTGACCTCTCTTACTGGGGAACCCCCTCCCCAGAACATGATCCTCCAGATGTGGCCTCACCAGAGCTGTGCAGAGGGTAAGGACCACCTGCCTTAAACAGCTGGCAATACTTCTCCTGATGTCACCAGGGACACATTTGCCCTTTTTGCAGTAAAGGTTACACTGCCAGCTCATGTTCAACATTCTGATTAGGTTAAACAAAGCTGTGTTTCATTCATTAGTAAAGTCATCTACATACATTTAATATCCTTAAAATAATAACAATAATAGAAAAATCAATGCATAAGGATACTATTTCCCAGTATATGAATTTGTCAAGTAATTCTAGAACTGGAATATCACCATTTCAACGAAAACCATAAACCAGCATTTATTTTTGAAAATGCACAAGAACTTCCCCAATTCAACTTCATTTTCATTACTTCCCATAACATTTGTATTATACAAGTGGACTATTTCTCTTTAAAGAAGTTCCAAATGCAAAGAGAATATTGAGAATTTCCTCAGAAGTTCATGCACATTCACAAAGGATTGCTATTAAAGCAGAGATGTTGGTTGCCCAAGAATAAGTGCTTATAAAATACCTTTTGTCTGTCCTACTACATTCTAGCTACACTTGACAAGCAGTTACTTGGTACACTACATTCAATTATATTGTGAAATGTTTATAGTTTGTAATGGGTATCATATCTGTTCAGACTATCTGTAATTTGATGAACTCCTCTGGGAACTGTTTAAACCAAGGCAGTGTCCTTAATGATGATTATGGCTCAGAAATGCCATCATAAAACCTAATTTCTCTACTCTTCAGATGCTCAATATATACAAGGCCTTCAGAAGTTCATAACAAATTCTTTATTGAACACTTTATTCAGAAAGTGCTCATGTTCCAAGCTTGGGTATCCATTGTCTAATAGGTGAGTAATCTTGTCTATTCAGAACATCAATAGGTCCTCATCATTAAACTTATGTTAAAGAAAATGCATTTATTTTCCTTTAACACACAAATTATCATGTGGAACAACTGCTTCTATACAGAACAACAAAGTATTTTCACCCTAATTCAAAAAGCAAGAAATGCCCCTCAGGCATGTCATTATCTTAAAATATGCATGTTGTTATCTTTCAGCAATTTTTTGAAAAAAAATAATTTGGAGTAATTTCTGATATAAGTGAGCTTGATTCCACTTCAAACTTTTCTGAGTAGAATTATCTAACAACAAAACTATAGCTACATTTTTTTCATTATAAAATTTTAAACTGCATGGATGACCCACTTACAAATATAATTAATTTTGTTTAAAAGCTGACAGTATTTTTTCACGTTATATATTCCTTTCTTCCTCAGCTTTCAGGGTAATTATCTAGATGCATATTACTACAAACCAGAGAAATTGTAATTTAAATTTTTCTAAAGCTGATGACCTAACCTTTGCAGGAAACAAACTGCTGCATGACCTACAAGAGCAATTTCCAAGTAGCAGATCAATGCAGCATTACCAACTCTCATTACTCAGCAACAATTGTGGCAATATTGGATAGTTTGCTTCAAAGCCACAACTGCATAAGAATAAACATTGAACAGAGAGGCTGGGATTCTGAGGCAATTGAGAAAAATGGATGGACAGAAAAGGCTTTTCACAAAAATATTTGTGAAAGTAGGAGCTGGAAAAAAACCCAAACAGTAGCACAAAGAAAAATACTCACTGAAACTGGTCACAGTTCTTAGAGTGAACAAACTATACAGGAGGTGTGCTGGTACAGAAGTTTACCATGGCATTTGCAAATTGATACAGGCCATAGAAATGGGAAACAGCAAGACTGCTATTTGTCATTTAAGGGAAAAGGATCAACCATTTCCAATTTATTGCTCCATTTATTTTCTTTAACAATTCTCCTAAGAGAAAGCTATGAAAGACACCTCTCCATACCATGGAGCACGTTTCAACTTCAGCAAAGGTTGAAAAGATTGGTAGAAGACTACCAGAAAGCTTTAAAATGTATTTTGGCTCTTTTAATATTTGCTTGAAGAAATAAAAGCACTCAAGCACCCAGACTAAGTGCAGAGCAGGCAGTTCAAGAAGGTGCTTTAAGGAGCCTGCATGAAAGCCCAATGTGTCTGTCCTTTCTGCAAGCAGGCAGTGAGAACAGCCTGGCAATACCAGCCACAGTTCAAATCAAACAGAGCCAGCACAGGCAGGCACGGGACCTACTGTCCTACAAGTCGCTCCCCACTAGTCCTGCCTCTCTGCAGCACTATTTTTCTGTAGCCCTAATCGCTTAAGGACAGAGGAAGGGCATGGTTTGAAGAAAGATTTAGCACTGTATCAGG
Organism: Calcarius lapponicus; assembly: GCA_039654755.1. Lineage (NCBI taxonomy): Eukaryota > Metazoa > Chordata > Aves > Passeriformes > Fringillidae > Calcarius > Calcarius lapponicus. Next base: position 61,072,126 of record CM077465.1, read on the forward strand.
TAGGAGGGATGTAAAAACCACACAGGCTTTCAGAAATACAAGTCCTTCTTCAGAACCTTGTATGCCCAAAAGCTTGTCTGTCTTTTCCAATTACACTAGCTTGCTTTAACAGAGAGGCAGTATTTCTGCCAACAAACGTCCTGTCTTCTTTGTGCAGTGACAGAAAAACAGAAAAGAGATCTGCAGTACCACTGCAGTTTACAACAGCGTATGTCTTGTACCGCTGAGACTTCTAAAGCCAAAAGGGATCATCATGGCATCATTCTACCTCAGGATTTTTTAATTATTCACCAGTAACAACTGTTCCAGCTGCGTCTGAAAGCAACATTTGATACCAGGGATCCATACTGTAAAGAGTCACATGCTGATTCAATTTTTCTGTCCAAGAATCATAATAAAATCACATTTAACTTTCAAATGCCAGTTACATCAAAACAAAGTTTAAACAAACAAACAAAAAAGTTTTCCTATATTGTTTTCCTGTATTCTTCCCAGTGACCCTACAAACCAAGAAACACTACTGAAAAGGCTTATTTGTTTGGGTTTTTAAAATTTATTTCCTAAACAAGCAAGAGACTGCTGGAAAAAAATCTGCTCTGCAAGATACATAAAACCTCAAAAAAATGGGACAGGATAAAGAAAAGCTTTCTTTCTTTTTAAAACCAGGAAAAAACATTTTTAAGCTCCTTCTACTCTAAACCAAAACAAAACCAAGAACTGTGTAGACTTCCATAACTAATGCAGTATGAAAACCAACATGTATTGAATATTTTTAAAGGACAGTGTTCCTTTGAAAAGCTGTAACAAATTCATTTGACAGTCCAGCTGACATATGTTTACATCCCTATCTACTAAAACCTGTGCTAAATGAAACAGGGTGGGTTTTTTTGCAGCTGTAGACATGTGCTTGGAACACTCAAATAATGACAAATGTAAATAAATAATTTCCTTTATCTTTACAGTAAAAAATGTTATATATACTCAATAATGTATTCAGCTTGTTACTTAATTCACTGCACCTAATTTGCATATACTTGTAATACTTTTTAATGCCTCAGTCTAGCAATTAGCATAGTGATTTTTATTAAATATATCAAAGATGTCTTTTTAGTTAGCACAGTCAAAAGTAAATGTACACCTGCAAAATATTTTTTTAAGCACTAGCAATTTAAGAAACATTAAGTGCTATAAAAATTGATACCATCTTAATACACTAGACACAACAGAAACCATTAGAAGAAACCCTTATAATGGCACCATCCAACCAATTAAATTTGCAAAATATTTCACTGGAAGGAAAATCCCTATAAGGCTAATTGATGCCTTCTAAATTAAGTTTGGGCTATTTTTCTAATTATCTCTCACAAAGTCCCCAGAAAATCTCTCCCCAGAAAACTCAAGATGGATCAGATGCTGAAAGTTGGTATCTCCATAGCACTATTAAAAAAAACCTCAGTCTGGCACACTTCAGAGCCTACTGGTCACACATTTTGTATCACAAAATGCAATATTTTCACCCCTTGCCACAGAATAAATAGGAACCAAGCAAAACAATTGCAGAAACACAAGTGTGGCTCACACTACAATGCTTTTAATTCTCAATTATTGTTCAACATGATGAGTCATTCAAATCCAGTACTATAATATGCATGTCAGTAATTCAGTCCTGGGGATTCCTCATTCTTATTTGTTCTGGTAGGCTACAGGCATGTTATTAAGTCCAGAAAATAAACCAGAAAGAGTTCAGTGAATCTCTTCAGCAGTCATAAAAAGATTGCAAAAATCCATCACAAGCATTCACCTTCTTGACTCACTTAAAAACAGTCTCACATTGTTGCCAGAAGCACAGCACTGCCACATTACCTCTTCTTCTAGATTTTCACCTACAACCCCCGTGCACACCCACACACGCTCCCTTGCACACCCACAGCCCCCGTGCACACCCACACACGCTCCCATTGCACACCCACAGCCCCCGTGCACACCCACACACGCTCCCTTGCACACCCACAGCCCCCGTGCACACCCACACACGCTCCCTTGCACGCCCCTTGCACGCCCGCATCCCCCCGGTGCCTGCAGCTCTGCTGACCCCTCCCGGCGGCACCGAGGAAGGGCCCCGCGCGTGTGCAAGGTGACACGCGTGTGACACACTCACCGCACCCCCCTCCCCAGCCCTGCCAGCCCCCAGACTGGTGGGAAATGGCGATTTGCAGATAAAAATCAATCACAATCTAAGGGCCCACTCTGTGCAACAAACGTGGCTTTAATCAGACACACATACCAGCATGTGCTTGCAAATTCAGCATTTTCCATTATGAATGGTGGTACACAATAGAGACAACATTGTTGTTGGCTTTTTTTTAACAGGACAATAAGAAAACAAAACATTTACTTCTTCTTATGCAAATAGTAGCAATAAGCACTGCTGTTCAATATTTTCTTTCAAGAATCTTTCAGCAGACAGAAGTGTTTTCTAAAGAAAGAATCTCAGTCCATTGAACTATGTATCTTTAACATTCTTATCCAAATCAGTGGGATTCTCCTATAAAAGGATTAAATTGAGTCAGCCTGGTGAAGAACGCTGTGTTACACATCATCTTGTAAAAATGAACTTTTATTTACAACAATGGTCAGAAATACATGACAGTAGGAAAATCTGATAGCAGCCACAGACTCATCACAGAAAGCTAGTTCCACTAAAGCCACTTCTCTATCCCACCATGTCAGTTTTGTTTTAGAGAGACATAAATTGGCAGTCTCTACTCTGGTCATTGACACAATTCCTGCTGTCAGGAGGATTACTTACAGGAACACAACCCTTTATTAATCACAAGCTTGACCCAAACAACCACAACAAAAAGATTCAAATAGAGAAGATTCATTTCATTTGAATCTCTCTCTCTCTCGTGCCAATCACTGTTAGCTGAAAGGATGTGCAAACAGCACAGCTAAATCTACACAGCAATGATGCAATGACCCACAAAGAGACTCCAAGGGCCAACGGAGTAAATAAAGCAAAACTAGACAAACCCAAAGGGCAGCATGCACATGAGTATCTTCTCCACTTAAATGGGCACATACTGAAATCTAGTCTTGTATTTCAAAGTTCTGCAATAAGACTTCACAGAAACAGAAACTCCCTATATTGTTCCCAAAGCATATATTACACAAAAGAAGAGAAACAAGTACCCAGGTTCACTGAAAATTTAGATAACAAAATATGGAGAAATGAAAAGTGATTATTGTATCCCACATGCTTAAAAAATAAAATGCAATTTGCAATTGAAAATTAAACAGACAACCAGCTGTCATTCAAACCAAAATGCTGGATTCAAATATCATTCTTCCCTTTGGGAAAATGTGGCTGTAATTTCTTTGAATGAACCTGATACAAATATATACATGAATCTGTCTTTTATCTTTGAATAACATATAGAAGTCTGTATGATTTACCATACACCCACACATACACACAAAGCATGTGGAAGCAATTATTTCAGACTAAGTATTTGATGGCTGCTCCCTTTTTTTGCTTAAAAGAGGATTGTTACTAATGTTACACAAGAACCAAAACTACCCACTTCTGAAACTTCGGTGCAGCTTGGGTTGAAAGGGCAACATACATTCCCAGAGTCCACCCAATAAATAGCAAAAGAGACAAGAAAAAACACATTGTAAATTTGGTGTATCTTTGGTTTTCATTTCAGTACTTAAAATGTCATTCCACCCACCAACCTAACAGCAAAACTTTGATTTGAACAGATCTTCTCAAAGAGCACATCCAAACACATCCTAACTAAAAAGCAGAAACAAACGAGGCCCTCCCTGTTGTCTAAGACACTCGCTGTGCTACTGGGCATCACCTGTACTTTCCATGAAGTATTATACAGAGAAAGTGATGGGTGCCAGGAAGATGATAAAGCACAGCTGAAATATCAGTTTATACCAACAGATTTATACCTTTCAGAAAACATGAATGGAAAAGTTTTTGTATCATTGTACTCAGGACAATGCTTTGCACACTGAAGTTACAGCATTGTACTGCAAGGCACCTCAGCATTTCTCTGAGAAGTCACACTTGGCCTTTTTCCTAACAAAATGAGAAGTTTTTCCAGATACAACAGCTATCTCCTGTCACAGGCCGTTCCAGTTTGCAGCTTCTGAAAATCTGGCAGACTTCAAGCAAGTTTTTCTCCCATTGCCCTGCCTTTCCATTTGTCTTCCAGGCCAGACTTCACCACCGTGTGAAAGCAGTTCACTCTCACAGCTTTCAACTTCCATTAACATGCATTTATTGCATTTGCTTGGAAACTGGCAGGTGCTGGGGAATGAAGGAGAAAGTAGGCCAGACCAAAACTAGACACATTTCCAGAGAACCTCCCACCATCAGTCACATATGCTTGAATTTACCAGAAAAATTCCAATTGACCCAAATCCCATTTGGATTAGTCTTGAGCCTCCTTCATACCTCTCTGTCAAATTCCAAGCAGAAATACTTAAACACCAAAAAACGAAGAGGAGAGGAGAGGAGAGGAGAGGAGAGGAGAGGAGAGGAGAGGAGAGGAGAGGAGAGGAGAGGAGAGGAGAGGAGAGGAGAGGAGAGGAGAGGAGAGGAGAGGAGAGGAGAGGAGAGGAGAGGAGAGAGAGAAGAGAGAGAAGAGAAGAGAAGAGAAGAGAAGAGAAGAGAAGAGAAGAGAAGAGAAGAGAAGAGAAGAGAAGAGAAGAGAAGAGAAGAGAAGAGAAGAGAAGAGAAGAGAAGAGAAGAGAAGAGAAGAGAAGAGAAAAGAGAAGAGGTTAGCTATCATTTTCTTTAGAGTGTAACACGCGTTTTGCTCACCTCACTGTTGTGGCCCCTCAAATTGAAGTTGATTCTCTGAGGGGTGTTCCGGTCCCTCCTGCAATGGCTGGAAGTGAAAGTGACGCCCACAACTCCTCTGCCATTGCCTGTTGCCAGCCAGCCTTCCTCATAGTACCGCCTCCTGCACACCGGTTTCTCCTTCTCACTTTTGGGGACTCTGCCTTTCCAGGAGAGGCAGAGGATGTTGGAATCGCTGCAAAGAACAGGCCCATGTTCCACTGCTGCATACATGCTTTTTAAATATTTTATTTTTTGACATAAGAAAGTAATATGTCTAGTGCACAAAATTTAAATCAATTTTTTTTTTTTTTTTTTTTTATTGATAAGACTGACCTGGATAGATCATTGAAAGGGAGGAGGATGGGGTCAGTGTTTATAAATATCCACCAAATGCATAGTGAAAAATTCCTCTATAAAAGATGATGGCAGTTGGCTAAGAAAAAGTAACACTTAAAAAAAAATTCAGGTTCATTTTTGTTTTGAGTCTGTAGAGTGGGGGTGCACTTATCCTTTGGAGAAACAGCTACTTCATAAGAGGCGCTCAAGAAATGGTTAAGTCATCTTTTTGCTCAACTTGATATAATCTTTATTCAGCCTGAGATTCCAGTTTAGCGTAATGCAATTCCAGAGACAAAGAGTTGCAAATGTGTAGGTTTCAAGTAACTTAAGGCTTTTAAAACTTCCTCCAGTCAGATTTTCTTCAAAAGTTCAGTTGCAGAAATTTAAACACACGCACATACATATATATGTATATATATGACATTCCTCTTTTCCAAGCTGCCCTCTGGCATATCTTTTCCATCTGATGTATTTCTGCTGCTAAAGCTGAAAGAGATTGCATAAAGGGAAAAAAAGGCACACAAACCGTGTGAAACAACAGACCCGGACTTGTGCAGGCACTGGTGTGCCAGGCCAGTTGGGAAATCCCTCTTGGTACTGAACCGCTCGTTGGACTCAAAAGTTTTTGCAATCCAAAGCCAATCCAATTCTCATCGCAGCACTTTTTTTCCACCAGCGACCCAACACAGCCTGAACTGTTTATCACGCTATCTTGCCTGCTTTCCCACTTTTTGCTGCCACACACGAATGAAAAAGAACCCCCTCTTCATTTATAGCAGAATCAAAAATGCTCTAAAGCTTTTAGCTTTCAAAGTAGGTAAGTTTGCCTCAGGTGAACCATGAAGTTCTCTCTCCTGTGAAACGGGCTACAATGTCAAGCTGTTTTTCCTTTACTTTTCCCTTTTTTTCTGCTACAAGGAATCACAGACTTTTCATTCTACCATAAAAAACAAATGCCAGAATTAAAGCACATCAAGTAAGCACTCTTTCAAAATCTTCTAAAATTCAAGGAAGGAAGAAATATAATCATCTAAAAAAGAAAGAGAAGCAGCATTAAAAATCTGACTTCCTGGGTTCACTATTTCTCTAGGTATTTTCCTTGCTTGTTTGACAGGATCTTTCCTTCTTGATGCTTGTCTACAGCACAGATTCATAGTTCCAGACACAACATTTGCAGTTGTACAAGAAGGAAACATATGAAGTATTCCAATCGTTTTATTTGAATAACATTTATGAGCTCAATCAGCTAGTATTTATATCACACTAAGTGAAAAGAGGAAAAAGGAGAGGGAGAAGGGATATGCAAGTTTGATGACCTGGTTAACTCAAGAAGGACGGCGAGGTTTGCTCAGTTCAATGCCCAGACTTGTCCCATAGTTCCTCAACTTATTTACTTCCAGTCATCATTGCTCAGCAGAAGGTCAAGATTTATTGTCCATTCACAACCTACTGAGCCCAAAGCAAAACGTGCCGAAGACCATCCATTATTCCTCTGCTAGAACTAAATCAGTTTCCTCTGCCCTCTTGATTCTTCTGCTTCCCTCACAGCTATTGATTTAGATTGTGGAGGTATTTATAGGCTTCTCCTGCACAGAGGGTGTTTTTTCTTTCTCTTCTTGCAGACTTTTTTCACCCGTGAAGACCATGTGGAAAGTTGAACATTACTGGCAGGTGTCTTTCCATGGATTACTGATTCCTGTGCTGCGAAGGTGCTCCATCTGGTTCTCAAATTAATTTTCATCAATCACAAAGCTCTCAGGAATATGCCAGAGCAAGTCTACGTGATGACAAAAACATGTGCATTTTCATGTACATGCAGTGCACACACCAGTCTGGTACTCAGAGCTGCATCTCCCTTTTCGGTTTAGGTGTGGTAATCTTGTAAGATGCCTGCTACTCAAAACTTGAAACCCCTGGATTCTTCCAACCCTGCAAGGCAAAGCACACACACACAAAAAGAAAAAAGTGAATAAAATAAGTCACAAAACTAGTAAAAGAAACTGGTACTACTGTTACAGTAATTGAAGTATTATGATTAAGGATTTTATGCTGGACTCCTACACAGTTTATTATATATAGATAAAAGCATTATTCAGAACATACATGTTTGATGTATTTGTATTTGATAGACACACAAAGACAAAATACAAAATTTTCTTTTTCACTTCCAAAATTCCCAAAACTTTTCACAATGGACAGGTATAGCTACTGAAATGTATCTGGGAAGGATACTTTGTGGGGAGGAGAGGAGGAGGAAGAGCTGCTCACAGTCTCTGGGGCAAAGTCTTAAAGATTTCACAGCTTTGAAGTGAAGATGGGGAAAGGAGATGTCAGTGATAGAGCAGGCACAGTGTTGGAGTCCATAGGTTTGGGGGTAAGCAATGCTACTATAGTTGGGCTATGAAACGCAAGTAGAAAACAACACAGTTGTGAAAGTTTTTTTTTGAGTCAACAGAGAGGGGGAAGTGTTGGAGTCCATAGGTTTGGGGGGTTTTTGAGAAAGCTCTGAACAAGGCAGGCCCGAGAGCAGTGAAAGACAGTGAAATGCTAAGCCAGCAGAAAAAGTTTGAAGCAGCTTTTGAGACGTGAGAAATAAAACAGTAGGCCTATGTTGAATTGCTTTTCTAGGTTGCAAAAAGTATATCTTAAGTATACATTTAGAAGGTTAAATATGAATAGAGTTTTGTGCTCTGTCTTCTGTGAACGAAGCATTGTGTTGAAAAGAAAACTGCTATTGTTTTAGCCGAAAGCTACGTAGGCCTCAAGCTATTGGAGAAAATCTTCTGTCATTATGCTTTTGCTTTCTATGATTGGTTGAAATTAAGACTTCGTTTGTCTTATGTTATGCTGTAATGCTAAGCACCTTTGTCACTCTATTCAGACAACAGGCTGTAAGCATCTTTCCCTGCATTGTTGTAACAATGTGTTATTGCTGATGCTTGATAAATAAACAGCCAGAGACGTTGTCTGAAAGTGTCCCGTCCTGTTCGTGGCTGTAAATAAACGGCTGACGTGTCAGCACAGGGTTAGACCCTGAGGCACACGAACAGAATCACAGAATGGCTGACCTGGAAGGGACATCTGGACATCATCTGGTCCAACCACCGTGCTCAAGCAGGGTCACCTGGAGTCAGTTGCCCAGGATTGTATCCAGGCAGTTTCTAAGTATCTCCAAGGATGAAAACCCTATGAATTCTCTGGGCAACCTGTGCCAGTGCTCAGTCATCCTCACAGAAAAGTGTTTCCTGATGTTTAGAGGGAACCATCTGTGTTTCAGTTTGTGCTCAGTGCCTCTGGTTCTGTCACTGGATACCACCATTAAGAGCCTGTCTCTCTCATTTAATTCCCTCCCATCAACTGTACACAACAAGATGATCTCCTTAAGCTTTTTTTTCTCCAGGCTGAAGTCTCAGCTCTCAGACTTTCCTCACAGAAAAGATGCTCCAAACCATGAAAATACAGTACTGAACTTATCAGTCTCAAAGAGACTGGGAAGATTCCTCCAGGGCTTAAACTACTGCTTTGAAGAGATCTAAGGTACTTCAAAATTAAAGCTTAAAAGTCTGAATCAATACAGATGAATTTAAAAACTATTCAAATGCTGCTAAATCTCCATTTGAAAAAGGGGAGAAAAATTCCCCAAAGTCAATTTTATACAAAAGAGTGTATACAAATAAAGCACAAGAGACCAAGCAAAAGGCCATTCAGGATATTCCAGTGGTTGTATCCAAAGTGTACATATATGCACAGTTATTGCATCTACGCAGTTACTGCTAAAGAGAGCTCATTTAAATTCAGAGCTGCATTCATAATAGTCATCAGAGCTGTAAAAATGGCCTTGTCTTTATTACATAAAGCACTATACTAACCTCATATTTCCTGTAATTAACCACTTATTTCATTCTAGCATAGGCATATTAATTAATTTTGTTTTAAAAAAAGAGACTAGATAAGAAAACAAATTTACAGACACGAAGGCAAAGTTGTAAAGTAGTTTACAACACTACACAGTTGGCTGACTTATCAGAAACACTGTCCCTGAGATTTGGTGAGTCACTGCCAGACCTCTTCAGCACTATATCTCACTGAAGCTTTAAAAATAATGGCTGCCAATAATTTCTTTTTCATCATGGCAAGATGATGATATGACAAATGTCACCTTTCCAAATTTCTGATGCTTATCAATTACAGCCCAGAGAAAGTTCATATATGGGAAAACACAGAAAAACTTTCAGAGTACAATGGTTTGTAGACAAACTTCTGCATTTATCCCAAAAGCAAACTTGATCCTCTGAAGGATCAGTGCCATTGTTTCCATACCCACTGAAATCTTCCTAGCAGACATCTGCATTCAAAAGTTGACATTTTATATTAGCAGCACGAGTATTACGATGCAAGCCTTTACTAATCCTACAGAGAAATAAAAAAAAAATGTTTACTGAGAAAACAAAGTCTATGAAATATCAGAGCAGAGATAAGCACTAAACAGAATTGTTTGAACTGTACAAGAATCATGAATTTACAAGTGGATTTTAAAATACAGGTAACTATAGATACAGTGGCTTTGCATAAAATCTGTATGCAACTTCTGTCCTTATTCACTGCATATCAGAGTAACAAGGTTGAGAAAAGGACTCATCTGCATCTTGGTCAACAACCTTCCCTCACTTTAGTCCCATTTATGATCACTTTCAAGAATAGACAGACCAAAGGCTTCTCCTCTTAAAAATATCCTAACTGCATTAGAAATGCTGGTCAGGGAGAGATGAAAATCTAAAATAACTACAAAAGTAGTAAAATCAGCCATTATTCAAATGCATTATTCAAATACTTTCTCAATACAATACAACCTATGAGAATATTTTACCTTTGAGTCACTGAGGATCAACACTACCTTTATGTTATATTCAGAGACAAGGAAAAAAAAAGACTTTTAAGACTGTAGCATCAAACACTTAAAATACAGGCTGAATTAAGACTACATGTATTATATATTAATGCTTTCCATTCCCTTCTTCAATTCCATGCACTCTGTATTTCCTAAGAAATAACCTAACTAAAAGATTCAAGTGCTAGTCTTCCCTCTAAAACAACCAGTAATTTAGCCACTCCCCTTCTGCCACCATTACAGCAGCCTCACAGTTCTGCTCATTTTCATATTTTGGAACCAAGATTTTGTCTTGTTTTCCCCCACCATGGAACACCAGGGTAATGGCTTCCACCTCTTGTGGAAGAGTGGAAGAGTTGTGAAGAGTGTAATAGCAGAGGATAAAAAGCATGATAGAAAGAAGAGCTGGGTGTTACCTGCACAATCCTACCACTAGCCCAAAGTTAGTTTGGGCTCACCATAGAAAGAGAACTTAACCTTCCAGATGGATCTCATTCAAACTAAATTTTTAACTGAAGACTTTTTATAATCAAATTTTATGCACCTTTCCTTCCCCAGCAATGCAAGGACTAATCACAGAAGTGCACCACAATCTTATTTTGCTGGTAAAATATTTCTGGCACTACTAGGGCAATAAATATCAACGAATTCTCTACTTTCACTCTCACTTAAAAGGTAGTTGAAAATATATTTTCTCTGAATTTTTCCTTTAACAAAGGGAGATGCTACTTGAACTCATCCTCTAATACTGTTGAGTCTAAGCCCAGTGATGTAAAACATTTAAGTACAGACACCTAATGAGACAAATCATATTAGACTTGTGACACAGGAAAGCAGGATCCACAACTATTTTATTTCATTTTGTTTTGAAAGCATAGCTCTTCTCAAATGCAAAACCCAGCAGCAAGTTACGTTTCTGCATGACAAAATTTAGGTACTAATTTTTAAAAATGTGCTTATAAACAGTAGCTCGCTTATTGTAGGGTCAATATTTAACTCCTCATTTTTATCTTCCATTCCTACCAACTTATATAAAGTGTATTAAGCCACAGTTGGACAACCAGAATAATATTTGTTTGTCCTCATGCGTCTTTCATTGAGGTGTCTCTTTTGTTGACAGAAAGAAGCCAAGCACAGCCAAATGTAGCAATACTGCAGCAAGCTCTTCAGTATTTCATATTTATTCAAACCCCTACTCTTCAAGGCTGCAGAGCAGAGAATCTGAAGGCGAGGATAAAAGGGGACTGGGAAGGGAAGGAAAGCAAAGAAGGAAAAGTGGAGTGAGTACACACTATTTCTGAATTATTATCTCCAAGAAACCCAAACAAATAAGGACTCACAGCCTGCTTTTGGGAGATTCTGATGACCCAAACATCTTAAAGAAAGAAACAGAAGATAAAGAGTCTTTGAAAAACCTTCAGGATTTTTCAGCCTAACTAGATTTCCTACCTGCCAAACCTGCATAAGGTCAAAGGAAACTGTAGTTTCCCCTCCCTTTGCAGTTTAAGAAGGAAAAAAATGTACAACACTGTCCATGAAGATAGCAAGGTATTTTAAAAGTGTCAGCCACAACTGCTTTGGCACAAGCTGATAGCAGATGATCCCACCAGCTATCAAATGGGGACTGTGGGAGCAACCTCTAAGGTCACTGCTGAACCCTTCAGTACAAAATTACATCATGTAATAAAGTTACTGTATTACAGGCTAAACACGATAGAGATAGAAGCTGGTAAGATGATACAATTCGTTGTTTATTTAGTCCAATCTCTAGAGTAACAAAAATCATTAAGCAATCCTATCAAAAAAGTGAAAGAAAATTATTTAACAAAACTAACTATTTTCCTAAAAAGCCGGAAGAAAAAATTAACTGGCTGGGAAGCTGATCTCGCTGAAAACTTACTCTCTAAAAACAGGAACTGATTTTAAGAGAGCTTCCCTTCCTGAAGTCACTATGCACAAAAAGGTTAGGAATTGTGACAATAAATTTCAATCAGTTTGAGCTGTGCCCAAAAGTTTTTGCTCTTTTAAGTAGAATCAATCCCCGCCACAGCCCCAATGTTGTCCCACATTCAGCTGCACTGGCAAACTGGAAAAGGTACAAAACAAGTGAGAAACAGAAGGGAAGAGTACCTGCAACTAGTATTGCCACTTGAAGACTATTGTTAACAAAGTTTGGGCACAGAATATTCCTGAACTCAGGGGTTTGTCCTTAGAAGAAAAAGAAGCAAAGTTTTTCCTCCTGAGGATGAATTTAAGATGGGTTGGATGTCCTGGAGCCAAAGCTACACATCAGCCATGAAAATATGCCTCATTTTCAAATTTAAAAAATGAGCTGAAATACTCCAGACAGGTGTTGAAAAACCTGTTTCAGGTAATAAAAATGCACAAATAACATGAGGTAGCCTTTTAAAGAGTTGGGAGATTCACACCACTGAAAAACACATCCAAACACTTTAGAGATTCAGAGAAACTGTCAAGTGTGACCAAGAAATTCCTAACACTTAGAACTGTCAATATTCTTTCTCAAAAAAAGGCTACAATCCTCACAGCACAGAGAAGCCCTAGACAATGTATACTTCACCAGGCACTTCATCAAAAAGTGGCAACAACTGTGTCTTCCTAAGAATATTCGATGACCTTCATGGGAGGGCGCCCCAGCTCTCTTCCATTGAACTGACTGCACTGACCTTGCCTGTAATTACAGAGCAATTTCTTTCCCGTAGGAACATTCTGCAGCCTGCAAACATCCCTCGAGTCTGCAGCAGTTCCAGCTAGTTCCTAATTATCTCCAATATCTGCCCACAGGCTCTTTAATACTTTCTTATGAACATACACTGAACTTTCGATATTCTCCTCAAAAATCCCAAAACACCTTTGGATGTGACACACTACCACAATGGAAACAAACAACATTAAAAAAAAGAAAGGAAAGGGAGATGAAGAGAGAGAACAACAGATGTCATCAGCTTTTAAAATTCAGAAGAGCCTCATAAACAAGAATTATGTATTTTGGACAGCAAGACATATTTAAGTCAGAAACCTGATAATTGCTGAGAAGCAGTGCAAATGCAGTGCGCTGCAGCAGAGGGGGAGCTCCTGGTGATGCCTGCAAGTTGCACCACAGGTGTGAGATGGATTGTGAGATTTGTGTGTGTTTTAAAACACAAAAAGACAGGAGTTGCATTTTTCAAACAGCTTGGGTTTCTCAGTCTTTAGCTTTGGGATGAAGAACTGAACTCCAGTCCTGGCTGTCCCTCAAATGTGCTGAACTCAAGATTTCAGGCTGGTTTGAGGACCTGCACTCACCTCACCACCACTGCTTAGAGGTCCAGATGCAGAGCAGGGATACTCTGCCCTTGCAACAAAGAGATGCAAACCTTAAGAACAGCTTCATCTCGTCCCTCTCTTTTGCTGGAAGTTCCATGTTTTTTCCTCTTGGTTCTGGAAGGTCATGCCAAGATCTCTGAGTGAAAGGAGGCATATAATAGAATGGAAACAGACTAACTCAAGGAGTGGTTGCTTTAGAGGCAACCTTGATAATCAAGAATCACTGAAGAAGCATTTGTAAAAGTCAAATGCTTTAAACAAATGCAATAAAGTCAGGAGCTTTAAACAAATGCTTGGAGCAAAGCAAAGACTTCTGAAAGTTGCTGTTTCACTGCCAAGACTCAGAGGGCACAAGATCAGCTGCATACACATGCACCCTGGAAGGTGAATGATGGTTTTGATCTGCTCTGCATTAATATGCCAAGTGTTGACTGCTCACCTGTCCAGACAGAAGCAAGGAGGTCAGCAAGACACAGGTGTCCACCAGGCACAGTCATGGTCTGGTGGGTGAGTTGAAGGCAGGAAAGTAGATCTGCACCTAGGTAAAGTCACAGAGCAGTCTTGTGCCCAAGTAGTTTTATTTTATATGTGTCTTCACAATTCTCTCTTCATACTGGCCTAGATCCTGCTAGACATATGAAATATGCCTATTTCATATAAATATGAATATTAAATAGTAGATATCTTAAAATACAAAATTTTGAAGTGGGGATAAGATCTAGCACTATGCTATTCCTCATGCATGACTAGAACACTACAACCTTTCTATTAAGAAATCCATAATAGTCAAAAATTACCAGTTACAGAGGTATTTACTGGGAGGATGGCTACCAATGACTGTGTCTTCTCTTTTCTTAAACATGAAAAATCAATGTGTTAAAATGATCACAGATGAAAATGAATGAATAGGAAAAGGGCTACAAAAACTCTAGAAAAATATATTCAAGGAGCAACACGAGTTATTTTAAGTAGGAATTCTGAATATTTAATTCACTGCCCTCTGTACAACATGCAGATAGTGGTTGCTTCTAACTCCAATCTCTACAAAATTACGAAAATGCTCTTCCATTGAACAAGTGTTCACGTTTCATCAGGAAAGTCAACAAATGTTGTAAATTAGCATGGGTTTTTTGAGGAAAAGCAATATTCTCATTACTTGGTAGCTAGTGCTATAATTAACTTAATTCTGTTGTTTTTATCCCCAGGAAGTTACATAAATGAAATAACTGTCAAACTACTTGGACCCAGTTACTTCTCTTCCTCAACAGAAAATACTCAATGCCTCTTTAAATGCACCTTTACCTAACCTATACCCAAAAGGGATTTTTTTTTTTATGTAAAGCTCAGATTCAGAGTCTACAAAGCATGAGACTCAAAAGGGAAGATTCATCATCACACTTAAATCTGATCTTTTAGATAAACACTCACACAGAGCTAAAGCACTCGCATACAATACAGCTAAAGTTATGCATGACTAAACAAGAGAAAGAATGCTGGTGTGGCGTTTTTTTCCTTTGGATTTTCTTCTTTCCCATTGCCAAGTTTCAACTTACTGCCTTTCCCAAGAAACACAAGGATCTTCAGAGGAAGACAGTAAACTTTTCAAAATAGCCAGAGGAAAGATTGATTTGGTTGAAGAACATCAGCTTCATACATTTTGTACTTCATTTTAGAAACTTGGATTTGGGAAAGTAATATGATTGCATTTAGTAGATGATGTGCTACTTAGCAGACAGCTTCTGCTAAGTCTGACAAATATAGGTCAGAGTCCTGCAATCACACTTTGCTCAAGCACGCTTTGCATTTTCTAGACAAAAGTAATAATAAGACAAAAGCAACCTGAGGTCATTTCATAACATAATTTTGATGTAAAGTTTTATAGTTATTCTTAGTTACTTTTTTCCTTCTGTGCCTAAGACTACTATATATTTAGACAAGCCTATTTCAGTATAATCTTGTTTTAATTAAATAAGTACTTCACAAAGTACCTCCAGAACTGTATGAAAGCTCAATATTTACCATGTTACGAGTTTTGAGAAGAGGTGAAAAAGCAGAACAATCAGAGAAAAGAAACAACATATAATCTACCTTGATAATTCCCTCTGTAAAACTCAACATCTGTACTGAAGGTTCAACATCTGTATTAAAAGAGTCTGCTTGCAAACTGTGAAAGGAGAATTCTGCTTTTTCTGGTAAGCAGCTTGGCAAGGTAACATCATAATCTTGCAATGTCTGTCATCCCCTTGAGCTTACAAAGTCTATTAAAACAAATTACACGAAAACATCTTTTTCAGGATTTTAATTCAGTAGCTTAAGAGGATCAGGATATTCCAGTTCCTTCTTAGATTCAGGGAACATAAGACAGTACAGTACTTCAGTGCCTAATGCTGCACTGACACCTTAATACATTCTCCATTAACTGTGTATTATTCACAGACCACATAATCACAGGTTACTAGGAGGAAACTATATGCTTTGTGGTTACCTCTGTTAGCTAGATTACAATGAATTCAACAGTTCAGCATCTGCTTGAAACTGACGTTACATTTGGTCTGTAGCAGATGGATGCACATAATAAACATTAGAAAAAAAGGTTAAAATGGTATTATATAAAGTATTTTCATACAATGCTTCTGAAATTAGGTAACCTAATGATATTGTAAGAAAATTCTATCCCAATAACTAAAATTATATATTACTTTTCACTTACTCTTCTACTGAATGACAGCATGAAACAAAGATGATGAACATACAGAAATTACAATATCAGAATACAAAAATTCTCTTCCTAGCTATTAAAAGAATTAAATACCTAAATTAAATATGGGAACATCTACTTACTCAGTGACTCTAAAACCTCAAATATTACCTGACAGATGCTGATTTCAATGGGTTGTCAACCTAACAACTCACTTCTTAGCTGTGTGATTAAAATGCTGCAAGATAAAAAAAAATTTAAAAATCTGTTATACTTAATATATAATTCACAGATTATATGTTTGTCTGAAATCAGTCTATTTCTTTTCTAAAAAGGCATAAAACAAGATTTACATTACATGGGAATATACTGCCTTGTTTATACCTGTACAGTGTCACAGCAGAGTTGTTTTACTGCTGCTGTTATTTCTCCTTACATCTACATTGCAATGTATTTATCTTGTAAAAGGGGCTGTGTAATGCTTGTGCCACTGGTCAAAACAGAATGTGGAAAGATTGCTAGGATTATCTATGAGGAAAAAAAAATAATAACCTGCTCATTACATTCCTAGGATGAGGAATTCAGTGTAATTAATAAAACCATGAGGCCATAAGACAGTGCAAGGAGATGGCATACACCATTCCAAGAATGTTAAATAACCCTAACATAGAAGTGAGTGGATAAATGTTCCACAGTAGGCTTGCAAAAAGCAAACCCCTAAAGGCAATCATCATATAGGAGCAAATAATTTTACAAATTAATGCACCTGAGAGATATGTGCATTATCTCACAGGTGCAAATACATCCGTTTTGTTTTTATTCCCCACAGTGTCAATACCACAGTAATCCTACCAGAATCTATCACTAAGAATTGGAATAAACATCATTTTACTGATGGATAACCCATAAAACAAATATTCCGTTCTTTCCTGTCAAATCCCTATTGTAAACAAAGTCCTTAAGCAAATTAGCCACAAAAAAATCCCACACAAATGTGACATTTAAGGGGTCTGCAAACAAACCCAAAATTTCTTCCCCCTGTTCTCAGGAGTAATCAAAGCATAACACTAGATTTAAGAAAACTTAACACTTCTTTCTTGTTCCCATCCATGCAGACTGAGATATTCTACCCTCAGTATTCTAAGGCAGCTATAAATTATCTGCAAAGCCTATCTGGTCTGTTTAATTATCATGCATATAATTTTTTATTTCCAATGGATAAGTAGGTAGGAGGTAGTATTAACAAGTTTCATGGATGTTTCCCCCCTTTAACAGCAAAATGTCAATAAAATAATATCATTTCCAATCCCTACAATTTTGCTTCAGATGCTAATTGTAGTTAAATACTTTATGAAGTCTTGTAATCAATGTCAGCAAAAAAGGCTGGAAAGTTATGTTATGTTATGTTGATTAAAGGTTGAGAAGCTAGAGCTTACATCCAAAACAAAACAAGTTAAATTGATTTTTCAGTTGACTGAAACCAATAACATAGGTTTTTATAAATCCAACTCACAAGCTTTATTTTGCACTTGCATGTTTACCAATTTTCATTTCAGATGAGGAAATCCATCTCACAGAAAGCAATATGAACCATAAAATGAAGCAAGACACTGCTAGATTCTAAACAGACACACTAGAGCAATGCAGAGCTGCAGGGATCTGATTACAGACTATCTTCTGCCAGGCAGTCAGTCTCCCACTGGGATGGGGAGCACATCTGCTGGGATGTTCTACAATAAAACAGCGCTTCTTATGTAGAGCCTTACAGATGTTGCAGGATTATTCCCTCTCAATGCTTCAACGTTTTTTCGAAAATTTTAAGCAGAGCATAGCAAGGCATTTACTATTTAATAACATTCCCTCATGCAATGTGTTCTGTGAACCTTGGTTGTGTTGCTTTCCTTGCAAGAGCCAAAAACCAAACTACAAAGCAATTGTTCTGGGTTGATAGGGAATGTCCTTTATTACTGCTTCTCAGAACAGTACCCAGATCAGCAAGAGCTCCAGCAGATGAAAAGCAAACCCAAGCCTATCTCCTGGAAGACCACATGCAGATGCAGAGAAAATCATTTCAACATTTATTGTTTCTCTTGCTCAGAAGCAGAGCTACAAATAACTGACACCTCACCCATTTTCAAATGAAGCTTCTATAATTACATTGCTATGCCCTATGGAAACACTACTGGGTTTCTCATAGCAACCTCCAATGACTCAGAGAGCCCTGTTCTTACCACAAAATTACTGAGAGCACTACATCCATCCTCAACAGAAGAGCTGGTACGTGACTGGCAGAGTCACCACTACCACTGGCAATCCAACAGCTTTATGACATCTTGTCTCTTGAGAAATAAAGTTTTATGGCCAAAGTAGCAGTACATTCCATATACAGTAAGGCAGGATTGCTCCTATAAAATCTCTCCCACCCCATGATGCCTTGAATGCACACACTACAGTCTTTTTAGCAACTCTGTCAGATAGATAAGTACAATTCCTTCCCAAAGTCCCATAAGACAGCAAACTGTTCAAAGAAGCCTAAGCTGTAAAAAGACTTCTTAATCTCTGACACCTCAGTGAGCCACTCCAGTTTCCCTTCTTAGATCCACTTGGCCCTCATCCCTGTTTTCACTGCCAGGTGCCGGTCCGACCTCTCCTTGGGCACACTCAGTTTCTTACAACACCACAAAATAAATATTTAAAAAAATGAGAAATATTCTGTGGCTTTAGGGATTTGGATTAAATCACTGATGGGGGTCAGGTGAGTGTTGGAACTGCAGCTCAGGAGCAGACACAAGACTGAGGTGCAGGAAGACCTTTCAGAAACAGAAAGATGTTAGCTCAGCTCATGGAACTTCACCCATGGGACAGAGCTGGAGCAACTTTCTTAACACTGAAGGGAAAATAGCATTCTTCATAAATAAGAAGGCAGAATTTAACATTACTGGCTTCCAGTCTGTGGTATGATCCCTGAGTGTAGCTCATCTGATGTTTTCCAGTCTATTTCTATCTTGCTTCAAAATATTTCTGTCCATTTCTAGTCTGCATTCAAAAAATGAAAGGTTAAATGGTCCTTCCTTCTGGAACAATGTTCTTCAAACTGCCACATATGCCCCATTGACACACAATGTATGCATACATAAAACTGCAAGTGCACAAGGTACCCTGAAGTGTTGTAAGACCCAGGCTAGAACAAGGCTGACAGCAGTCCAGAACCTAATGTCTCTCTAATCTCCAACACTGCTGGTGTAACAGAAAAAAAATCCCCCCGAAAGAGCAGTACTTTAAAGAACTGCATTTTAGGATTATCTTCCAAACTCACAATGGTATCAAGTTACTTTCAAAGGAAACTAGAATTCCATTTACAGAAATCCAAGGTTTAGAAGATTTAGAGAATGTTACTAATAAAACTACATACTAGATGTTTCAGTTTCATATTAATCATGTTTCTCATTGAAAATTAATTTGCTTTTAAACAAAAGGAAGAATTACCTTCAGCTTCTGACCTAAGGTGACTTTTTAGATGCTGAATCACTAAATCAGTAGAAATAGCTGATCTCAACATCAAATTTCTTTTTTTCAATTTTCAAAAAAGAAAACAATCCTTTTCAGTTTCTCCTTGAAAAAAAAAAAAACTGACATAAACTATACTGAAATAAACACAATTTTTCCTCTATGCCTCAAGAAAAATCTGTTGCAAGCTGATCTGCTCCTTCAGCAAACTGAAACCAGTTATTTACCCAGCAATTTCCCTCATTTTAGTGATCTGTGGCACTTTTAAAACCTCAGCAAAAACATTTAAGCAATACATACTCACATAATTTATTATTAAAGCTATTTTAATTCAATTTGACAGCTTTTATGAAAGGCTAAATTTACTACAATAGACTAAGACAAAGAAAGTCCTACTTAAAAATAGTATCTTTTCATATCCATTTTTAGCCACCCTGTAAATGTTCTCTAATGCAGCCTAGTAAAAAAAGACTTGGCAACGCTATTGCCATAGGCTCCCCTTCCATGACAGATCCATGGCATTTTCATCACAACACTAAAAGGTCCCAAATCTCAGTTGAAAATACTGAGGATAAATCAAGCTAAAAAGCCAAATTCTAAAATTAATTGCACGAGGTACAGGCACACATCCTCTTCTAACCATTCAGCAGCAAACCTGTGATAGTGTCTACCAGGTCCAGCAGGACAAGACATTTTGTCTGCTTTACAGACAAAAAAAAAAAAAATCTTTGGATGTATTAGTTTTATTTACTTAAAAAAATAGAGCCTTCATAATTCCAATCTCAACATCCACAAGATTTCAGATGGATGAATATGGCATGAGCAATGTATATATCTTGTCCATAAAAGACATGCTATGTAGAAATTTGTATTTCTACTTCACCTCATTCAAGGCCACCTACATATGCATATGACAAGAAAAATTGCAATGGTTATTTGCTAAACCATGCAGTGTCATATGGCAGCAGGAAACCAATCTTTAGAAGCTGGCTCCAGCCTGACCAGTGGCTGATGTGCTCCCCCTCCAGCTGTGACATCAGGTCAGGACAAGCATTATCCCAGTCATGCAGCTGATGGCAGAGCTGGAGGGAATCCCTTTAAGAGGAAAAGAAAGCAAAGACAAAAGGAGCCAGCTTCCTTCTGGGAAAATGGGATGAATTAAGGTCATACTGGAAAGACGCAGGTGGTTCACAAGGTAAAAAGAGCACTAGATTAACCTGTGGAAGTCATGCAGTTTTATTTTGAAGCCATGATACTAAAGTTCTTGGCCAAAAGGCTCATATCAAACTTCAGGCATGGTATCAATTACCTGGACTGAGTAAACAAGCCAAGAATCTGTACATACATGTTAGAGTATCATCAGCCATCCAGTACAAGGGATGTGTAATTAGCTAAGCAGGGATACAGGGTTTGAGGGGAAGGGAAGTGGGAGAATCTGTGTCCTTCAGACTAGTAATAATGTCTGTAAGACACTTTTACACTCAAAAAACCCTCCAAAAAAACATCACCACCCAAACCCAAACAAAAACCAAAAACCAAAAACAAACAAACAAAAACCAAAACCAAACCTAAACTATATAAAACCAAAGTTGCTGATACATTTTTATCAGCATGCTAATGAAATGCTACATTGTTTTACATGAGAAATTACACGTCCATAAAATCCACTATGCAAGACAGTCCTGTCTCCATAAATCAGATACTAAGTCCACACAGGGAGATAGGACAGTTTTATTTAAAAAACAATGTACAATCAGCAGTTAAGCAAAACAGAGGAAAATGCTGAAGAAAAATTTAGGAGGGCAGTGATTCCCTTCATATCATTCTCCTAAAGACTCAACTGATAGAAATATATAATAGATGTTTGCCTTAAAAAATTATACAGATTGCATGCTCCTAAGAGAAGAGTGTTATCCTCATGCTGGATTCTTTCCAGACATATTTTTGGCTACTACTGTAACCACAAAACACAGCTGGGGGAACAGATTAGGACACACAAAAACACCTCTCTGACAACCAATACATCTGTCTCAGCCCAAAACCTGTGTACCTTTGTTTTATTTCCATTTCTGCGTGACACAAACATGCAATAACAACAACAAAAAAAAAAAAAAAACCAAAACAGTAGAAAGCAGGAAATCTTTCCAGTTCAACAAGGCCTAGGTTCAGCAAAATATGTCTTTATATTCTCAAGCCATGAGCACACCATGATACCCTGCTGATTGTGGGTATCACCACAAAGAGTCAGGGCATTTGACCAAAGGATGTCACTACTATGTTATACACAACCAATTTCTATGACACAAAGGACCTAACAAGCACTGACAATCAACAGTGCTTTTCTAGCTGAGAAAGCAAACTGCTGTGTGGCAGTACTTTCAGGCTTTCCACTGACATCATGCTAAGAAAGAGGCAATTGTCCCAAGGCAGATTTAGACTTATCACCAGCATGAGAGAATGTCTTGTTTATAATCAGTAAAGGTTTTTAATCTAGAGGGGAACAAAACAAAAAAGATTAAACACAGACTAAACAAACCTACTTGAGGAAAACCTGTCCACTTTGTTACTAAATACCAGAAAAATTCTACAGAAGGCACTGCATGTGAGAGAGTGCTAGAGCAAGTAATTCACAATTTGAAATATCTCATTCATTAAGCCTTTCATCCTTAAAATAGTAGAGAGAATGGTCCAAAAACCTCAACATTAGAAGGGAGACTATGGCTTTCAGAGCAGTGCCTATACACCATCTTTTGTCTAAATGCTGTTTTGGCCAGAGTCCTGGGCCTGAAATTTTCTAAAACAGTGAACAAAAGGTCTCTGGCTCTCAGTTCACAGCAAGTGTGCTGCAAAGTGCACTAGAGAACCTAATGCTGCCAAACAAGCTGTGCACTTCTTTGAGTTTCATTTGGTATGGAATCCAGCATTTCCCCCAACTTCTCTCTCCCTGTTATCACTTATTCTACTTTAAAACAGACAGCTTTGAAATATCCTGCAAGAAAAGCTTGAAAGAGAAGACCTGAGTACTATGGTACAGGCCACCTAACAAACATCACAGTCTAGAGAGCAAAAACCTTAACAGTCTCGCTTTGAGGATCTGTGCACACTATCATCCACATAGCCACAGGAGCCTGTCCTGAAAGAACAACTCAGAAATGCAGAGGGGAAAAAGGAAGAAAAATGACTGTGCTATCATCTTCTGATGAATTTAAATCCCTGAGAGATCCCTGAATTTACTCAGTTACTCAAAGAATATAAGCAAACCTGCAAAGGAAAACAACAAGTCCCTCAAAAAGTAGAAAGACACACTGGAAGCTTTGTATCACAACTTGAGAAACATAGCGAAGAAAATTATCACAAAAGAATGTGATTTTGTTCATTGCATTTTTCGTGGCATGTTTCATTTGTTCAGGTGAATTTCTGAACAAACATTTGCACCTGAACACCCATAAACCACAAAAAAGGACTTCTTGACTTTTCCTAGTCCTCTCTGTGACCCGAGGAATTTTATATTTGCCTCTTTGCCTGGAGTACAATTCTCTTCTTCACGAGGTCTCTGCCTATATCCAGACACACGAAAACAGCAGGCCTATGAACAGTGGACTGTGTGAGAGCAAACCTCATACCTGCATCATGAATTTACATCTTAGTTCCTCTGAAAAGAGCACCACTTTAATGTAAGCACTCATCTTCACATATAATCCAAAGACAGTGCCTGTGTAGAACTTCAGACTACACAACCCTAATGTTTCATTTTCATCTTAACATTGACATTGATAAATTGTACTTTGCATATTGTATACTGCACTGTCCAAAAATAAATCTGAGGCATAATAGCTGGGTTAAGTATTAAAGAAAATTGTGACTGGAATTAGCAGTCTGTTCTCCAGAAACAATCCCAAACAGGTAGGCTAAGACTTTCCAACAAAAGAGCATCCGTGCTTTATTTGCACTGCTTGAGTAAATACAAACATTGCTAAAGGACTGTGAAAATGAAAACTCCCACAACCTTACATAAATATCGGCAGCCAAAAAGCGTCTCTATGAATAAAGCTGAACACTACACAGATATGTTTTCTATTACATAGAGGTGAATAAAATGCACCAACCTTTTTTCACAAATACACCCTTACCAATGAATGAGTGATAAAGACTTGTCATTGCTAACTCCCAAAACTCCCAACACACAGTACTCTAAGCAACGCTGTGGACCCTGGGATTCACTATCTGCTACAAACATGTGGAGGAATTTTTCAATACAAGTGCACTTCAGTGGATATGTTCAAATACATACCCTACCTGGGTACCTCATCCAGCCACGTACTTGTGCCAGTATTAATAATATTTTGAAGTATTGCAACTTTAGCAGTGTTGTTCTGATGGTTTACAGACATTAAGTGATAAGCCAAGAGCTCACAGTCTCAAGAATCAACAAGAACATCAGGAAATTAAAAGTTGCATAACAGTACTTATAGTTTCACCTGTCCCATTTCAGGCTCCTTTCTTTCTGCAACCTTTTTAGCTTAAGGTGTACCTAGACCAGTTATCTTCAGCTGAGTGAACATTTGGCTCTATTCCAACTACACCATGATTTCTTTTAACATGACCCTGATATTTTGAACCCTTTATCCAGTGTCCTAAGAGTGGTCTACTAGTGTCAGTGATTCTAAGAAAAGTAGTAAAATAGCATAATTCCCACTATACTGCTAAGTAAAAGACAATTTGAGCATCTCAAGGCAGTGCACAACCTTATGGCAGAATTGAGAGAGAAGTACAGGAGTTCTGCCTCCTAGTCTGCTGCTGTAATCATCAACTAGTGAAAAAAAAAATCAAAATTTAGGTGCTACTTTAGACTGACATAGGATGGCTTTGGTTTTTTCCTAAATTATCGTTTCATCAGAACACCCATTTGCATGAGGTTGCAATTGTTTTTTAAGTTGTTGCATTCACATGGCAGCAGCCTCCAACAACCTACTTCACCTTTCCAACCACAAGACCCACGAGTAAACAACAAACAAGCTGAGGCAAAACCTCAAACACACCCTTAGGAATAACTGGAATACCTGAGGTTACCTGAAGATAAGCATGGCTTCCCTTAGGAAAACAATTCTGAAATCTGATCCAGAGGATGCATGCATTTATCTATTATGAAGGACTGGAAAATAAGTCAGAATTCTTTAGGATGTCTCAAATGAAGGTAAAAATCTGAATATAAAATGAAGTAAAAACAGGGCAGAAACCTTCTCTAAAAATAGATCTTGCTGTGCAGCCAAGTATGCTTGCATGCAATTGCTATTTATTTTTAAATTGGAGTAATTTTCCAGGTAGGTTTCTAAATCAGCTAACAGAATGAGGTGTTTTAAAACTAAACGAAAGAAACCCCCAAGATTTGTCTCCTGATCACGTTTCCTATAAAGATGTAGAGGAAATCAGGAAGCAATAACAAAACGCAGTCTCTTGCCTGGCATTCCACAAAATCACAGAATTGTGAATTTCAATGAAGTAAAGACAGTAACAATAACCAACACCCAGGAAATACAGTCCTAACTCTTAACCAGAAACACTGGAAGCAACTGCCCTAAACATTGAAAAATAATTTGAAATCAAAACCACAACAAACGAACAAATGAAAATACTCTTAAACAATACACCATACGTGCCCCAAGCTCACAGCCTAATTTAGAGCACAAACTGAAAGAACTCACGTGCTCCTTTGTAGGTTCTCCAGCGCTTTCTCCATTAAACCTCCATCACCTCAAGCCTATTCTTATCAAGTGTTATTGCCCCACACGTGGATGGGTATGCTTAAAGATGTCATTAGGGACAACCAAAACAGAAACAAAACTGAGCAATGTCAGCACTTATGGATTTTCCATTCAGTCCTTCCACGCTTGTCCTGCCAGTGAATAAGGCAACAACCCAAACCTCCTAGGATACTCCAAGGCAGAAAAGTTATTCACAGCTTGAGCAAGTGTTAAGCTCAGAAAGCCATGAGATCTTAAGTCTCCACACCAACAAAACAAAGCAGAAATAAATGTAAGTGAAAACAGACAGCTGCGCATCACCATGGATGCTCAGTCATCAGGCACGGTAGTTGTCAAACCTGAAACAACAACCCTGGAGGCAAATCAGTATGATCCAAATCCTATCTGTCCCATTCTTTCTTAACAAAAAATGGACAACTAGTAGCAAATCTCCTCCTGAAGGCACTATAAAAATTTTACTATGATTTCACATGCAAACGTCATTTGATTATTTTAGGAGAATTTTCATTAAACAAATGCTGGCTATTTCTTGGTTTCCATGTGCATCCTTGGATGATAAGGATGGACATAATTTCAAATCCAAAGCAGGCAACAAAGTTTTCCTAGTATTTCTGGAGCTTGAACAAGTAATACTATTTTAAAACTGCAAGAGCTTGTTCTGGCACCACAGCACCAGACAATCAAATCACATATTTTCTCTCCAAGCCACCAGAAATATTTAAAGCAAACTCCAAAGGGAGAAGGGGAAGACAACTATCCAACCTTTGGAACATAAACTTCCTTTGACAGAGACAAAAGACTTTACTGTTGCATCTCATGGAAATAGGAGACTATCTTTTATGAGATCTTGCAGCATTAATGGTCACTTCTAGCCCAGAACAATCACCACTCAGGTCACCTACTTTCTGCATTAATAACTGCAAAACAGACCAATACATCACTGAAAATGAAACTGTATTTTAAGAATTTTCTATACATATTCTTCCTTGACTCCCAAGCTACAACATCACTCTCTCTTCAGTGGTCTCTCATTTAAATCCTTGGAAGAAAGAGCAATTTCCAATCCCTTTATTAATAAAAGTCAATACTAGTTGGGAGGGGGGGAGGGGGGAGGTGTCTGTTACTGACTTCTAATTCATAACAACTAAGGAAACAAACAAAGTCCTCTATAACTCCTTAAAAGGATTTAAAAGATACCACGCAAAAGCCACAACAGCCAGACTCTAAAATCCTTTCTTTAAAAAGTCATCATGCATCCTACCCATAAGAGCCAACATGGTTATTAAATTCTCATACTGCTTCACTTCACCCCTCTCTGCACCTTCACCATCTCTCTGTCATCCACATGTTGGTTATTCATCCATTGGATATGGGTATTTTTTGACAGAATGTGTTTTCCCAAAATACACAAGTCAGCAATTTGCTACTGCAAAGTATATAATACACAGTTCTCATGGCAATATGTGGGTGACATGTGACTGTACACCTCATCTTTGCTGGTTTACTTCTGTCTTCTCTTCATGTCCATCTCCTCTGTAGAAGAGCATACCAGCACCTTTCTATTCAGACCTGCAGCATGCAGGCTGAAGTGTTTTTCAGGAGATGCTGCCACTGCACTCACCCATCATGAGCCCCTGAGGCCTCTGGAAGGAGGGACTAATACTGTACAGGCACACTCCTAGCACAAGTACTGAGCTCAAAATATACTTTTTTATATAGTATACTTTCCTCAATCTTATTACAGGTCCAGTGAACAGACTTTCAAATTCAAAAATTCTCTTTGCAACACTGAGAAATAACTTGTATTGGATTTAATACATGTTCCACAGGGTTATTCTACTGGTATAAAGGAAGGCAGAACATCTCCTCAGTGGGCTGGCAAAATCTGGAAGAAATCCACCTCTAAAAGGTCTGTTAACTCAGAGAAAGAGGACTTAATCCTATGATTTGTATTTGCTTTTAATGAAACCCTATTGCTGCATCAAAGCTCTGGCTGTTGAGAGAAACAGACTAATTCTTGCTCATAATGCTCTGCTACAATTCACCGTAAGACTTCATACAGGTATCTTCAGAAGAACCATGTCCCTTCCCCTGCTGGTCTAATCTATTTTTATTCTATTTTATATCTTCATCTCCACTTTGGAAAAACAGCAAATGGTTCCAAACTGCATACCTGTAACATGAGCTGGTTTAATTTTATCTCTTGATCATTCATGCAAGTTAGCAGATTTTCACTGCATAGCTTCCCATGTCAATATAAAACCCAAATGCATTTATTCAATTCTCTCCTAGAATTCAAACACTTTAATTGCTATAGCAAATTTAATTCATCAACACTTACAGGACAATGGAAGGTGTAGCCTCATTTTCTGATGACAAATTTAAAAACATAAATACATATGTATATGTTCCATAAAGGATCCTTTGCTTTGAGCATCAAACATCATTAAAGATCTTCTAACAACACTACCAAATAAGAGAAGGAAGCAGAAATCCAACCAGGGATAAGCCCACATCAAACTAGAGAAGTCCTCAACAGACTCCAGCCCAATCCAAGCTGGAAAATGCAAATCAAACCCATTTGACTTACATCATTATTTCTTTACAGATTAAGTGAAAGTTCCTTTACTGACCATAGGAAAGAGCTATTTCATTTACACATTGTTCTGTTTCCAAATTATTCAGGAATGTCTTTTCTTTTTTGAATGACTAATAGGACAAATATGCATATAATACCAGTCTTCTACTATGCAACTATAGAAAGGCCAGCTTTTTATGTTCACAATGTTTCTACAGATAAAATTAATATACAGTAGGTAGGAACACCACAGTCTTTACACAAAGATACACTATTAACCATGTTAAGATGAAGGGACTTTATTCAAAGTGAAAAGAACTTTTATGAAGAGTCCTTTCTTTGTATTTCACAGCAAACAGGAGTTTGCATACAAGGCCTGACATTCCATGTGTTCCACTTTATCCATAGAAGTTTCTTATCAAATTTTACAAATTGAAAAAAACAGGAGTTTACATCAAGCAAAGTAAAGGCGTGGAGGATTGTAACTCTTAACCTGGGAACAGATAAACTAAGAATGGACACCTTAAACTTTTGTCATTCTTGTGCCACAGGATGCTGCAGATGCTAAAGCAATCAAGGGTTCAAAAAGAAGATGGCATAAATTCACCATAACTATTAAAACCCAAATGATTAAATACCATCTGCCCACAGACCCCTAAACTGCTCCTTGCTTGAACCCAGTGATATTTCCCTTCAGACACTCAGCTATTTGCACACCCTATCATACTCTGCCCTGAGCACCTGCTATCATTCACTGCTAAAAACAAGATACCAATGCAGAAACACCTCTGGTCTCAGCTGATATGCCATTCATAGGTCCATATTTTTGTGCCTGGGAAAAAAGAAGGTACAATATCTAAAGCTGGTTCAACACCTACACTGTTCAAGTCCCTCATTTCCAAACACTATGTAGGGCACTTGTATGGCAGCCAGGATATTTATATAGTAACAGTTCTTAATATACTTACATGACTCGTGAGAGCTGGGGAAGACGCCACAAGTATGTAACTCTTCCTCCCCCTCCCTTAGCTGAATTCACTCCCCCTTAAAAGTTTTGCTTAACACTTAAAATAGCTTTATGAGTAACATTTTTTCCATTTTTATACAACAGTAACTATTATCCATACCCTCCAAGATCTGCAAGGCAGGATTTGTGTTAGTCAATCTACCTTCTGTGTATTTTAATCAGATTTTAGATAGGTAGATCTAGGGTTGTGTTTCATTTTTTAGTCATTTACAGCTGAAAAGATTTCATAAAAATCACCCCACCATTCCAATAGAATAGGGAGATCTGTTCTTTATAAAGCAGAGACAGCAATAACATTGCTACTAATGCTTGCATGCTCAAAAGGCTAAGGTTTCTATTGTATTAGGTACTGCATCCAGAAGAGAATAAAAGTGAGAGTGCTTTCTCCCTCATTTAAGAATTTTGTTAGTTATGGTCTTTCTCCAACTAAAGAGTCTCCTGTGGACTGTGATCCATCACAATCACAGCAGGCAGTCAACCTTTGCTTTTCCCAATAACTTTACTTGCTACTTATCTTCAAAAACACTGCTCTTCTATCATATTCTTGATATACATGCAGATGGATTCTTTTCTTGCATATTGTGTCCAACATTTATGGTTCCTTTTTGTGTCTTTTGTCTGCTTAAGTGGTGCCAGAGACCCCTGGTACTTGTACCAATTCTCTTTAAATGGCTATATGCATGGATTTGGCCACCTTTGAAATTTACTGTTCAAACTAGTGAAACAAGAGATATACAAGGATTTTATTTAGAAAACAGTTCAGCTGCTAGATATTTGCTTCAACAAACATGTCATGAAAAGAGTGTTTTTAAAGGAGAGGAATCTATTCCATGGCACGTACAAAGCAGAGGAGGAACTGATAGGATGGATTGATGTGAGTATTGAGAAATGCTAGATCTTTCTATTCTGATGGGAGTTGGCCTTCAAGTGAATGCTTTGCAAAGAGTATTTTGCACTAGACAAGGATGTTGGAGACTATTCAAACCCAGGGCACCAGGAAAGTGTATGACTACCAGCTGGGTCTGTTAGCTCTCAAACTATGCAGAAGGCAACAAAGGACCTCCACACTACACAGACCAGCTTTCCAGTGGGAGGTTCTCCAGACCAGCTCTGGAATTCTATAGCTTTCAAGGATATGGCACAAAGCACAGTAATACTGAGGCCTTTCACGGGTGTGAGCACAAAGTGAAAACTATTATTATTGTGAACCACTTAAAAGATACTAAAGTTTTAAATACTGTAAAATGACATAAACAAAGGCATTAATCAAAAATTACACAATAGAGAAACAATGGATCAAATAATAAAAGCATGGATCAAAACAAGAGTCACACAAAAACAATGAGCACAGCAACAGGCAGTTTCTTGAAACTGGACTTTTCAAAACATTTCCTCTTGGACCTTTTTCCAAATAATCCGAAGCCACACAAATCTAAGTGAAATCTAGATGCAAGTCTGCCAACCAGAAGGCACTGTTTCTACAGAGAGCCAACCAAAATCACTGACTACACCTGCCCAACTTCTGACAAACTTTTTATTACAATAGCTAAGCCTTAATAAAAGGTTTACAACTTAGATCTAAGTTACAGATCTTCTATAACTTCTTCTAGATCTTCTTCTTAGATCTAAAGTTATAGCTTATTTTTATTGATAGCATTACACTGTCTAGAAATAGTTTCCATATTATTTAGCATATATTACACTATACAGTTTTCAAGTTATAATCTTTCCATTATCAAGTTTACCATACATTTCCTAATTTGTATTTTATCCCTAAATTACAATGACCTAATATATTATCTTGAATTTTTAAAAAACCACCAACTTTCTGCTTTATTTCACCAACTATCAACCCATCATAAGACCTCAAGTCCTAAGTAACTATGAAAATGCACTAATAATGTAATTAGTAATAATCAGGTGCACATCCCAACTGATAGAGACAGTTGGAAAACAACTTAAAGATGTGTACTTCACATTCCTAGCATGAGAAGTTGTTCTGCCGCCAGATGCATTACAAAAATGAGACACTGATAGTGACTCTAAAAAATGAAAGATTCTGTACCATTTCTACCAGCTCTACCACAGTAGATACGAAGTAAAACACATAAGAGCATGCTGGCCATGTACTTAACTCATTCACACACACTTTTTTTATCCTAATCGATATCAAGAGACATATGGACAAACTCTCTGAGCAGTCAAGCTCCCTGGGAACTGAACTAGAGACATGCGCCATTAGTACCTGGATCACCTTAACAGGAACTGTCCTGAAGCATTTCCTAACTCATCAATGAATTTAGTCAAGCCTTCAGCAAGGTTTCTTCTGACACTAGGAAGAGAAGTCTGTTCTCCATAAAGCACAGGCTTAGCTCCCAACAATGGCATGGAAGGTATGGTACAAAATTACCGCAGTCCTCATTAAATGAACAACAGAAACAGAAAGGTGAGTTTGTTGGGGTTTTATTATATAAAAAAAGAACCAAATCAAAAAGTCTAATTTTATTATTAGACCTTCATATAGAGCTTCTTATAGCAATCACAGCAGACAATGATCTCTTTATGAGCACTAGATAACATAATAATTACCCTAAGATAAGAAGAGAATAATTACACTGAATTCTTTTGCAAGATGCTTTGAGACCTAGTAATGAAAAGCAATGCTAAAAGCTGTGTATTGTAAGTATGCTTAATAATTACATAAAACAAGTACAACTTTTTCTACAGGCTAGCTATAAACAAAACTGATTTTATATGAAAGTTCAGCTGAATCAATCATTTTTTTGTGATAAAAATGAATCAGCTGCACTACAACAGCTTTCTTGGTGCAAGTTCACAATAGGACCATTTAAATCTATTCATTGCCTTACTGAAGGAAATATAATGAATATTTTAAGCTGTCCACCACAGGCTCAGTATAGTTCAACATGAGTAGGGTTTTCACAGAATAATGAATGTGTTAAGGGTTTTACAATAAACATCTGTTGACTAGGTGAGAAATCCAATCAGTTGTCAGAAGCAGTGATGCAATGTACAAAAAATAAATTGTCTTTCTATGAAAATCATTCATAACAGTTATAGTTGTCAGTTTTCTAAGCTATTTTTAATCTTATAAATAGCTATCTATATATACTATCAACCCACTACCTCCTTTCAGCCCCCAAGAAACTGCTAATGACCTTCTTACAAAATTCCATTGGGGGCGTGGGGGAATATGCAGTTTTTTGAAATAGCTCTACTTTGCCTGACATTCCCAGTGCCTGTGAAAAATGAGGCCCACTCGCACAAATGTTCCTTATAAGAGCAATCAGGTTAGGAACTGCTGGCATGCAGCTATTTCTTGAATTAGGATTACAGGATCAAACTGATAGTTAGCATTCCCGGGGATCACCATGATTTTGCTATTGTGGAAAAATCTGTGATGGTATCCTCAAAATAATTTTACCAGAAATCTTGACACGATGAGACAACAATTTAAGCCTTCAAGCTTAAGTATAAACAGTTAAATGTTAGTGGTTCATATGATCATCTCCAAAGCTGTCAATATTGTATTATGGTAAAACACTTGATATTTTGACACAGCTCTTACTATACTTCATTTTATTAAGCAGATACTTTAAGATTTGAGTTTTGCAAATTATTTGTAAAAACAATCATTAAGAAACATTTTTTTATTTACAGTTTTTATAGATAGAAAATATCCATTGCAAATACCCCTTACCTATTCAAAACACAGGATGTTGCTCATGAATCAGTAATCCTTGGACAAGCAAATTTAATCCTGGCAAAATGAAATTACCTATGACAGTAATATGAGTGCCATTGTATTTTTTTAAGATAAACATTTTCTATTAAGAGGCCTTTGTTTAGTTCTTGTTTGAAAAACATGTATATCTAAGCCACGGGCAAAAAAGGACTCTCAAATACAAAAACATCACATTTGACTCAGGCAATCCCTTAACCTCAAATAGCTGGAGGCCTGGCTGGTTTCCCAAAGAATCACAGCACGCTCACCCTGTTGTTATGGTGTTTCCTAAGCATCTGCTATGTGCCACTTGCAGAAACGGCAATCCAAACAAGCCAGACCTTTGATCTCACCCCACACAGCTGGTTTTGATCGCCTGTTCCAATGCCTCAGTCAAATTTAAGCACTGAACTGGTAAACGATTCCTACACTTTTTCGGCAACCTTTAGGAAGCCAAGGTGCTGGAGCACGTTCGCGCACAGACGCTTAGGGAAAGGCACGACGAGAAGCCACAGCACAAAGAATGCGAAGGAGTTGCGCTCCCGAGGCGGATCCCGGCACATCGCGGGGCACGGCTCCGAGCCGCGCGCCCCCCGCCGCCCCCAGCCCCGCTGAGGCGGGGGCACGGTGGGCACGCAGCGGGAAGGGGGGGAAATAGAAGAAAAAGACAAAAATATTTACAAATGGCAGCGCTACGGGCGCTGCACGGAGAGTCACAGGTGATGCCGGAGCCGGCGCTTCCCTCCCCGCCGCCGCCGCCCGGGGC
The DNA here is from genome assembly GCA_039654755.1 of Calcarius lapponicus. Lineage (NCBI taxonomy): Eukaryota > Metazoa > Chordata > Aves > Passeriformes > Fringillidae > Calcarius > Calcarius lapponicus. The sequence continues at coordinate 61,105,624 of CM077465.1, forward strand.
TCCCGGACTCCCCGGCCGCTCCCGGAGCTCCGGGGGAGGGCGAGCGGGCAGCACTCCGGCCCCACGGCCCGGAGCCGCAGGTGCACGGGCAGGACGGGGGCTCCGGGCACCTCCCGCCCGCCTTCCCGGGGCTCATCCCGGCCGGTGCCCGCCGGGCGCGGGGGAGCCGCGGCGGGAAGGACGCGGCTCGCGGCACAGGGCGGACGCGCACGTCCCGGCGGCGCACCGGGACCCCCCGCCTCCAGGGAGCGGGACCGCCCTGCCGGCGGCGGGCGCCCACCGGAACAAAAGGAAAACAGCCCCGGAGCCGCCCGCGGCCCCGCACAGCGCCCGGCCCATCCCGCCCCACCTCCCGCACTCACCTCGGCGCGGCAGCGGCGGCGGAGCGGGCGGCGGCCACTCGCGCCCGCGGGCTCCCTCCCTCCCGCTCCCTGTTCCCCTCCCTCCTTCCCTGCCCGTCCTCCCCGCTCCGTCTCTCACCGCTCCCGGAGCGGCGGCGGCGACGGCTGGGCCCGGCTCCCCCGCCACGTGACCCCGCCACGTGACCGCCGCCCTGCCCCGGCCCGGCTCCGCCCCCGCCGCCCGCCCGGCCGCGCCGGGATGGGCCGGGATGGGCCCCGCCGGGAGCGGGGACGGGCCCAAGCCCGGCCCGCGGGAGCCGGCCGGGGCACGGCCACGGCCATGGCGGGGATACACCGCAGCCCGCCGTGGGAACAGCTCGTCTGACGGGGAAAAAAATCCCCGAGTCCCCCAGCCCCTCACCGCCCGCCGAAACCACAACAGCGGGCGGGCGTGATGTGACAGCAAAGGGGGCTTGTCCCTCCTGCCTTCAGGGCTGAGAAAGAAGGGAAGTAAGTTGGTGCCCACATCTGGGGCATCGAGCCCCATCGTGAGCTTCGCACTCCTCCCCGCAGGAATAACTAGCGCTGTATTCCTGCACTTGCGACTCACACCAAACGCCACAGCGAGCGAAAATTAACTGTGCTGACCAGTGTTCCATGCTAAGCGTAACCTTTGGTCCCAGAAAACAATGCTTACAGTAACGGGTCAAGGGGGTGTCTTGTCGGAGAGAATGCTTTTATCCTTCAAACTTCGAAATTCAGGATACAATCCAGAGATACCAACACCTACAAGACCTGGGGGAGCCTCGGTAAATGCAAACTCTGAGGCCGTTTTCTGGTATCACATTCAATGCACATTCACTTTCTTCAGAAAGGGATAACAAAATGCCTGAGCATGAAAGCTGTGAAGCACTCAGTAGTTTAAGAAAACCTCGAACGAATTGCAATTATCAGCTCTGGAAAAGCCATCCAAGGGATAGTACATGGGGAGCAGGAAGTGAAAAGGCCCTAGCTCCTGCTGGCTTTAGTAATCAAAGCTAACAAACCATTTGAAAAACTAAAAAGGTAAATATTTTTCACACCATTGCCCAAAGCTCCACGAGGATTTTATCTTACAACCTATACCAAGAAGGGGCCAAACTTTGTGCCAGAGGACCAGCTTTGTGTGAAAAAATCTGAAAGACTGAAGCCTGAGATAATGTGTCAGAGCTGGGTATACATTTTGTCTGTTAATAAAATTCTCATTTAGAAAAAAAGCTGCTTTTTACTGAAGATTTTCAGTTACACTACACAGCTAAACCCTGGGACACCTCTTAAAAGATCCTATAGCTAAATAAATAAAATAAAAAGCTGTCAGGCTCCATTTCTGGGTGCATTACAGAGTTATTATCAACTGGTGAGCTGTGAAGAACAGGTTCTTCCCTGAATTGCTCACTGGATATTTTCACAAGACAACCATCACCACCACTGGTAGGCTTATATATCATATATTCCAGTAGAAATTTTTGAGGAGCCAGAACAGTTCAAACCACTCTTCACTCAATTCTTGTGTCTGACTTCAGCTATCTGTGTCTTAGCTCAATTCCTAGTTTACTGGCCATCATAAGAATTAAATTTAGGTAGGGAAAAAAAAAAAAAAAAAAAAAAAAAAAAAAAAAAAAAAAAAAGTGAGGCTTGCAAAACACCACTACAGCTTTAATTGCCTTGGTAATCCTGTCCTCTTCACCCCAGGCACATTAACTGTGGTGCAAAAGTGTTGCCCTGCCCACTAATCCCTCATGAGCTGCAAGAGAAGTTGTGGCTGGTTCCCAATCACAAGAGAAATCAGTTTGGTAGTTGCTCACCAGCCTCTACACCCTATGACCATGACTGATACCTTGCAGGAATCCCACCCATTCTTCACCCCGGTGTGTGATGAGGAGCAAAGGAAAATACATGGGAAGATGTTTGTTTCGTCTCACTCTATCAATGTAACACATTTGTTTTCCAAAATTAAATTTACACAGATGCACAAGAGTCCCAGGAACTAGAACTAGATACTTCAGGTGTTTAAACCTTGCAACAGAGGAACAAAAAGATGGGGGCATCTTTTTCATCTGCATGTGTGAATCAACAAGACCTTTTTCCATGCTGGGAATGAACTACAGCATTCCTCCATGTGCAGAAGGGAAGCTACAGCAATCTCAGATGAAGTCAGTAATCTGATTGAGTGGAACCCAGGGGTATCCTTGCAGATAAGACAAGGCCTCATCTTCCAAAGTGAAAATAGAAGTTAAGATCTCTACTATTTATAGCAATAGACCATGGTCCTGTAACTTGCCTATGGGACACTGTTGCTCTATAAATGCAACAGGAGATCACACTTGGGAAAATACCACTGCTGTATTGCATCAGGTTTGTGAAACTACTTTGTACTTTTTTGAACCATATTTTACTGTGATTAAGAGTACCTCTTTAGGATAATGAAGCATTTTAAAGCATACCTAATTAACACTTCACAATATTTCTTGAAAATATATACAAAACATATAAAACCCAAAGGAAATAGACAACTTTTTCCTTCACTAGCCCATTCATCCCTTCCTCCTCCAGTCTACTAAAGTCTGACCTAAAGTACCAATTCATTAAATTATGGTGCTAACAGTATAAAAATTAAAAGAAATAGAAACATTTCCTTTATAGGTCATAAAAAAATAAAAGGCACACAGAATTCACCTTGCAGAACGCTACCTCACAGAACCTAGAATAGGTACTGAAGTGTCTTGCAATGCAAAAGCTGCTTTTGTAGATGCCTCCATTATTCTACTTTCCTCCTTCACCTCTATCTGGATTTACAGCATGAATGACTGTCCCATTTTCAATGCATTAGAGAGTTTCATACGCCAAGTTGCTCCCTTTTTTCACATGCAAATCTATTCACTCCTTCCACACATAATCTTAATGCATTTTTGTTAGTTTAATATGCTCAGCTGATTCCAAAAGGCATTTCTTTTTGATGTACCTCACCCTGAATTTTCATCCACCACAGAGGAACACATCAAGAAAAGAAACAAGTTGGTTAACCTGGTTCGATTCCCCAACAGAGCAAGGATTTCCTCCGTAGCTGAGGGAATAGCCAGGCTGAAGGAGGACTGACCAAACCCTCCACTTGCCTGGCTGTTCACTCCAGCTTTCTCCTGCCTTGTTTTTGTTGTGGAAGCAGCTCCAACCTTCCACGTATATTTTGGCCCCCTTCTTCAAGACCTGAACAGGGAAAACAAGACCTGCAGCCCCTCACAGAGAAGTTCACACTGGAGCAGGGTTCCTGGTAGGACTTGTGACCCTGTGGGAGCCCAGGCTGGAGCAGGCTATGCCTGCAGGACTGCATCTGATGGAGCAGTGACCACATTGCAGCAGTTTTGGGAGGACTGTTGCCCATGGGATGGACTCACACTGGAGAACTTCATGGAGAACTGTTTCCCATGGGAGGGACCCCATGCTGGAGCAGGGGAAGGACTTTTCTCCCTGAGCAGTGGGAGAAACATATGAGAAGAACTGACCAGAACACCATTCCCTGTCTCCCTGCACTGCTGAGGGGGACGAGGTGGAGCTGGGAAGGAGGGAGGGGTGGAGGGGAAGGTGTTTCTAAGGTCTTATTTTTCTGCTCTGATTTTGTTATTAATAAATTCAATTAATATCTCTAATTCAAGTCTGATTTGGCCATGACAGTATTTGGTGAGTGATCTCTCCCTGTCCTTACCTCAGCCCTTTTCTCTCCCATGTTCAGTTGTGGAGGGGTGTGATAGAATGGCTTTGGTGAGTCCTGGCACACAGCCAGGGTCAAACCACTACACTGCTACACAAGGGAAATGTATTCATGTGTGGCTTGTTTTTGGGGGTTTTTTAACTTTACATAGTGTTTCAAATTATGGCATACAAGATAATAACTGGAGATGAAGGTTAGTACAGATGGCAAGGGATTGGAACTATTGAAGTGTGGCATGGATGGTGCTCCAAAGAAAACAGACTGAGGAGATACAATAAATGGAGTCCCTGAAGAATTAGTCATGATACTGTCCTTTCTAATATTTTTAGGTGACTTTAGAACAAAAATATGAGTGTGCTAATAAAATTTGCTGATCACACAAACTTGAGGATAACAATTCAGCCTAGACTCAAATAGATACATCATTCAGAAAACAATGGATGAACCCCAGAAGCAGACCACTAAAAAGAATAGGATTAAATATAATAGTACAAAATCATTAATTGAAGGACTTGAAAATTTTAAACTGAAGGCATCAAGTGAAAAGACAGGAGAAGAAAAATCTGCATCTCTCAATCAGCAAGAGAATACCTGTAAGGTGTTTGATGACATCATGAAAGAAGCTAATACTCCCAGAATTTCAAAGAGTTCTGGAATATGAAAAAGAATATGCTGGTCCATAGAGTGTGCTGATCAATTACATTGAAGAATTAAATTAAACTTGAAATGGGTACTGAGGAGTGCCAGGAGAAATAGACATGACTATCTGTGTGTTACTCTATTAAACAGAGTAATTTTGCCTATTTCACTTACTGCATCGGGTTAGGCTCCCTTTTTATGCACTTCACAAGAAGTCTAACATAATGAAACCCTAGTTCAATGTGAGCCCTTTGAATATGTCTACAATATAAAAAAGATATATTAATTTAACTTTCTCAGCAAAGAGCACCTTAGAATATTAAAACAAATAGCAGGTGGTAGAAATACTTCCAGGCTCCCTAGGCTTTTCAGACAAGTGCCTTAATGGCTGAGATATAAATTTATATCTTTTTCAGCTTAAATCTAAAGAGACCCACACCATATATAATTTCTTCAAAACCTGTTATTTCCAAGTGTGGTCTCATGAGTAGGTTAAGGACAGCACAGCAAAACTTAAGCAGTGCTTCCCCACCCCCACCCCCCCCCCCAAAAAAAAAAATCAATAGAGATAATATTCAAACACAAAAATAAAGAGAGAAATCTTGAAAAATGTGAAGCACAAGAAAAGCCACCAAAATATTCAAGGTCTTAAGAACAGTTTAGCACCAGAGTCCCAAATTAGTGTACTCTGTACTATCACCTTCCATTTTAGAAGATATGACAGAGACTGTTGCAAAATCAAATGTTAATTCATTTTAAAAAACATCCAAATTAAACCCAACTTAATTACAGCATAGTGCCTGCATTATTGTGGGTAGTTCTATAGAGGAACATGACCAAATATTTAAGTCCATTTTTTCTACTGGGAAAATCCCACATTTCAACCTAGATTTAAGAGTAGAAAAATACACTGCAAGAATATGATGACTTTTTGCATTTTTAATGGTTTTAGCAAAATATAATACAGTGATGGAAAGCAGCTCCGTGTCCAAACAAAATTATTTAAGAAACAACGCTTACTTTCATGAATACCTGATTAGGGATTTCACTGATCCTTTTAATCCTAGTGTTAGAAGGACACAAAAATAAATTCTAGATGTGAAAGGTCTGGTTATCCTTATTAGCATTCAATTTTCTATGTTTATTCCCCCTTGAGACCTCCACCTTACAGTAATGCCACTCAGTGTAAGGACTGCAAAATCCCTTTCCTCCCTAAATGTTAAGAAATATTGCTGGGCAAGGAAAGGTCTCTTTCTCCCAGAGAGTAAGCATGCTGTAGAACCATAGAATCATTAAGGTTGAGAAAGACCTCAAAGATCACCAAGTCCAACTGTTAACCCAGCACTGCCATGGTTACCATAAGGCCATGTACCCAAGTGCCACATCCACATGCCATTTGAACACTTCCAGAGCTGGCGATTCCACCACTTTCCTGGGCAACCTGTTCCAACGCCAGACCAACATTTTGGTGAAGAAATTTTTCCTAATATCCAACCTAAACTTCCCCTGGCAAAACTGGAGGCCATTTCCTCTTATCACTTGTTACTTGGGAAAACAGACCAACCCCCAGCCCACCACAACCTCCTTTCAGTTTGTTGTAGAGAGTGACAAAGTCTCCCATGAGCCTTCTTTTCTCCAGGCTAAACACCCAGCTCCCATAGCCATTCCTTGTAAGATTTGTGCTCCAACCCTTCACCAGCTCAGTTTCTCTTCTTTGGACTCACTCCTGTGCTTCAATATCTTTGCTGTAGTGATGGGCCCAGCACTGATCACAGGATTTGAGGTGCAGCTTCACCAGTGCTGAGTACAGGGGGACAATCCCTGCCCTGCTCCTGCTGGCCACACCATTGCTGATCCAGGCCAGGATGCCATCGGCCTTCTTGGCTACCTGGGCACAGCTGGCTCATGTTCAGCTGCTGACCAGCATCCCCAGGTCCTTTCCTGCCAGGCCACTTCCCAGCCACTCTTCCCCAGCCTGTAGCCCTGCCTGGGGTTGTTGTGACCCAAGGGCAGGACCCAGCACTTGGCCTTCTTGAATCTCGTACCGCTGGCGTCAGCCCACTGGTCCAGCCTGTCCAGATCCCTCTGCAGAGCCTTCCTGCCCTCCAGCAGATCAACACTCTCACCCAGCTTGCAAACCGATTGAAGGTGCCCTGAATGCCCTTGTCCAGACCATTGATAAAGTTGTTAAACAGGACTGACCCCAGTACTCAGCCTACCACAAGTGACAGATTGCCAGCTGGATGCAGCATCATTGCCCACCTCTCTCTGGGCCCTGCCATCCAGCCAGCTTTTTACCCAGCAAACAGCATCAGGCCAAACCATGAGCAGCCAGCTTCTCCAGAATGCAGTGAGAAATGGTGCCCAAGGCTTTACTAAAGTCCAGGCAGACTACATTCACAGTCTTCTATTTGTTTTTATGACTCGCTTTGATTATGATATTCATGTAACTACGATGACAATGCAAAAATGCATTACATGAAAGCTTCCTTCACAGTTTCAAATTTAGAGTGTAGTGGATTGCTTCTCATAGCTACCAAGTCAAACAATAAAAGTTTTTTGTTGGACCTTCACAGTTTCTTTTGTTTTATAGTACATTAAAAATGAGCTAGAATAACTGCACATTGAAAAGACAGTCTCAATTTGGTCTAGTTTTTCATACTTGCAGCAAACTGCTTTAGGAACCACCTTCTGAAACACATCCACCCTCAGAATTGTTCCTTCCCACTCCCTACAGCTCCTTCTGGCTCCTGCTGTCACACAGCAGGCTAAACAGGCAGAAACAGCTTTAAAAAACCCTACTCAAAGCCTAAAGGGGAAACATATACTGATTCCAAGACTTCAGGTTCCCTAGTCCTCCTGACAGATTTGGTCAGATGCTCAGCTTTGCCCACTCCTCACCCCTCCTCTAGGGCTCCTCTCAAGTGCTATTTGCAGCTCCCTCTGCCCAAAAGGCAACCTGACCAACACTAAAAGCTGTCACAGTCCTTCATTACATTGGCCTTGATGTGGTTGTGCTTAACAATATTGAGTTCAAATATTCATTAAGAAACCAGGCTTCTTTTTTTCTTCAGTTTTATACTGATTTTATAACCTTCCTAATATTAAAAGATAAAATTAGTCTCTGTTTAGACCAAAAGTAAAATTAAATATAGGGAGCATGCTTCATTTTACAGCCAAAGAGAAATTTTTCTTTCATATCTGGTTGATGATTCAGAAGGTCATCATTATTCCAGGGTTACTCACTTCTGCTGAAACTCTAGCTTCTGGAATACCTGTATATCTAATGATATGACACACAGGCAAAACATGTCTTACACACAATAAAGTTGCCAGTGTAGGAGAATTAAGAGATTAAGAGGAAGTAAAACTATACTATCACTCCACAGAGAAAAGTGATCCCATTCAGGATAGAGCCAAGTAGACTAGAAGGTGTAATATTAAGAAAGTTAGGTGAAATATTAAGAAATTAATATTTAATATTCAATAAAATTTTCATTTTAATATTTAATAATGAAGATATTTATATTGATAAATATTAAGTAGGAGAAATATTAAGAAATATAATTGGTCTCTGGTTGGATAAACACAGAGCCCTTTGTAAACCAATTAAGATCTAGTTAATTGCAAGTAAATTTTTTGATCCTTATGTTCCTTCTGATCTTGTTAAATTTCAGAATTAACAGGAAATACTAGCTACAAGCCTAAAACACTCTTCCCCCTCTTTCCTGCCTTTTTTCCCTTTTGCCCTCCCATGTCACCCCTCTAGCTTTGGTACACCAGGAGCACAACACAGGAAATGGTGAGAGATCATTTGCTAGGTGTGTGTACCTCTCTCTATTGACAGTGTATGAGCTGTGCCAACACTGCAGAAACATGTAGAAAACAGTAGGCCTATGCTGAATTGCTTTTCTAAGTTGCAAAAAGTATATTTTAAGTATACATTTAGAAAGTTAAATATTAATAAGGCTCTGTGCTCTGTCTTCTGTGAACGAAGCATTGTGTTGAAAAGAAAACTGCTATTGTTTTAGCCAAAAGCTACGTAAGACTCAATCCATTGGAAGAAATTCCTGTCACTATGCTTTTGCTTCCTGTGATTAGATGAATCTGAGACTTCGTTTGTCTTATGTTATGCTGTAATGCTAAGCACCTTTAACACTCTATTTAGTCAGAGAACTGTCAGCATCTTTTACTGCATTGTTGTAACAATGTAATGAGTCTGATGCTGGGAAAATAAAGTTTGAGACACTGATCAGGAGTGACCCCATTCCTGTTCGTGACTGTAAATAAATTGCCAGCGCATCATGCACCACTCTCTTATCTGCAAGGGAGATCTGCACAGCTGCAAGGGTACCCATGGCTGCGCACATCCTGCCATTTACAGCTGGGGCCGTCTTTTCTGTAATAGAAAAATGAATGGCTGTACAGCTCTGACAGTCAACTCCTCCAGTCTGTAGTCATCCCAAAATTTTGCTGCTTCTTTCTTGAGGGGCTAGTTATGTGGCTAATCAATTATCTGTCAGTTTTGGTGTTGGATGGGTTTTCTTTGGTGTGTTTAAACACATTCCTGCATTGGTATTAGGAGTCTTAAGACTTCTTTCAGGAACCTTACACTTCTTGTTACTAACACCTAAAATTGCTCAAGCACAAAAGCCAAAATCTAGCAGTAATGCTTTTAAATTTCCACACTAAATTTTTTTCACTGGGCAGCAATTTTATAGTCTGTTTCTAGTCTTAATCTTTTTACTGCTAAGCAATCAGAAATGAGAAAATTACTTTTTCAGTCTATATGAAAAATGCAATCCCTAATATTCAAAGTCCTAGGAGGGTTTGCCCCTCATATTAAAACTTAATTGGTAGGTGTTGTAGTTTTTTATTTAGTTAGGGAATGTACTGAATTTTACCATTACATATGTGTAAACCAATAAAGCTACTTTTGGGGGCCAAGGAGAGAAAAACTTACTGTATGTCTCACTTCCACTCATTATGAGCAACACTGTAAGGAGAAAGATGCAGAAATCCCCAGTGCAGACTGAAATACAGTAAGACTGAATGTTGTATGGTCTCCTACACAGTATGATGTATGTGATTTGAGGAACAGGTACCCTACAATCACATGCATTTTGTATTATGAGGACATAAAGAGGAAAAGCTCATAAATCTTACTTCTTATCAACAATGAATTTTTTCATTTACACTCACTAAAAACTATGGAGCAACTTCTAAAGCAGGCTCATGGTGTGGGGATACACAGACCTACCAGTAACATCTGACAGCAAGACCACATTTCAGACTCATCATTTTAATGTGACATGGCTGTGTACCTAGGCTTAGAGAGAAAACACTGGATACCTAAACAGCTATGACATTTCTGAGCTAAAAATATTCCAAAATCTCCAACAGTGAACAGCTTTTTAGTAGGACACTTTGAAGCTGAATGTTCATCTCTAGCTGAAAGCATATCTGATGGTCCAATGCACAGTAAGTCACTGCCCAAGCTGCAACAATTTTTTTTAAGCAGCTTAAAATATTGGCAAGAGCTCCCCTTACTGGTCTGCTTTCAAACTATCAGCTCTTCAGTCCTGAAAATCTTTTATTTGAAACAAAGATGGGTAAAACATTACTTATATTCCACATTTTGGAAAAAAAAAAAAAAACAACAAATAAAACCTAGGTCCACATCAAATTTGTATCAGATATCCTATTGTTTACATTTCTGATCAGCTGCTAGGTCATAAATCCAAAGATAATGACTTTAGGAAGAAATTGTTCTTCCATCACTGTGAACCTTAACTTATTTTGAACCCTTGATTTTGTACAGCACATATAGGTCTTGCTACAGCCTAAATTACAGAACAAACATCAAATTCTAACATACTGAGTAATGCACTCATTTCACAGTAACCACCACCAGCTTCAATGGGATCATTTGTGGGATAGTCAAGGAGTCAGTGAGGAAATTTGGAACTACAAAAAATTCTATTATGAAAGTTTACTGTTTTCTTTAAAGGCCTATTGTTTGAATTTAAGAGCAAAACATACCTCTCAGACTGTGCTGGTTTATATGACTTAAGAGTGCTTGAAATACATATATAGATATAGATATGTATGTATGTATACCCATTCATATATGATTTTTAGTGCCCTATATTTGTAAATTCAGCCTAGGGCTGACTGAACTTTTATGGTGAAGATGCCAACTAAGAAAGGTTAAATATAAGTAATTTTAATGACACCATGAAATACCATTATCTTTAATTCATAGTAAACAATCTTGTTTACTTCAGCTCACAGTAAACAATTCTGTTAATGCATAAAGCACATGTTCTCTGGATTGTTCTCACACACATGAGGCGGCCCTGCAGAGCTGAGTGAGAAAACCTCACTCAGCTGTTGTTATGGCACATTAGGAAAAAAAACAGAGGGAATCAGAGGACATGCTTTTGAATGCACCCTATAACCTGGAAAGACTGTAAAACAGGATTTCTTAATGTACAGCAGCACTTGGGGGAGGTTTAGTACAGTGCATCAGACAGCCATCTAGCTCTCACCACTAAGTACCAAAAACCAAAAATAACCCCTCCAAGTCCCCCAATTATCATTACAAGTAAATTAAATAAATAAACAAAACCACTATTATTCTAATGGATTCAGATGCCTACTTTTTTTTTGTGAAACACAGCTACAGAATCAAATCTACTCAGTCTAGCTCTCTCAGGTAAAATGGTAGAATTTCCTACAGCGTTCTCTTATTTTCTTTCAATAGCAATGCCTATTTTCTTTCTTGAGGACACATCCATTCTCTCTAGTGATTGTTGGTAATTTTCTCCTTTATTGTACTGGGCAATTATTATTCCTGGGCTAGTTGTTGTTCCAGAGAGAATGAAGAAGGACTCAGGCATTGGTCACTCAAGTGAACCAAGTCATTACAAGCCCTATCTGTACTGACCAACCAGGGTCATACTCATTGTGCTGCCAACCCCCGTGCTAAAATATGTCCCTCTCCAGAATTAGCTTATCCCACAATTTATAAGACTATCTAAATATGTGACAGCATTTAGACTTACTTGCTTTTTACACAACTTTCTTTGAAGGCCATAAATAAACAATTATTTCAAAAAATCTGAGTTTTTGAACAAAAAAAATCAAAATGCCCAATGGTATAATCTTCAATAAAAATGAAATGTTATTGCTTTATTTCACTAGGAAGCTGCATTTTCAGTTTCCATCCCTCTCTTCCCACATAACATGTCATTTGAGTTGTTCAAATTCTCTTACCTTGCTTTAGAGACCTGTCTCATCCTTCTACCAAATACAACTCTTTAGCTTCTGCATGTGTTAACGGAAGAAGAATTTATGAGCATGTTCAAGTTACAACAACTACACAAGAACAACTGTTTACATCACAAAATGCTAACAAGTGAACTTGCAATCTTATTTAGATCTAAGTATAAATAAGAAGCAAGTAATAAAGGAAGTTCAAGTAAGTGTCTTCTATGTAATTGTACTACCATGCTCTTCTTCCAGTACACAAAATACTTTCAACTCAAACTGAAAGCTAAGAGTGAGCAGTGAAAGCCCTTCAAGATAAAATTTGTTGTTTTTACAAGCAACAACAAGTCTGTCATTCAAACTCTATTTTTGCTGCTCTAGCAGGACCTGAGAGCACTGTAGTTCTTTCATAGATATGAGCAAAAAAGTGAACATATTAGTTATGGATGCAAACATTAACATACAATATTCCAAATTCAGTGAGAGCTGACTTTCTCACCCTATCAACTCTATTATCAAAGCATGGATATAGTTAAACAGATCTCCTACAGCTTTTCTTCTCAAATGTTTCCAGACTTTAAAAAACATATTTTTAACACAGTGTTTCATTCCAAGCTGTACTCACCAATAATATTTCACACCTGAATGAAAATCAGTACAAATGTTTAAAATCTGTAAGTGTAAATGCTGATTATCTCAAAATGTATAGATATTTTTAACACTAATATCTACTTTTCTCCCATTTGGGCCAATATTTTTGTTGTTGTTGAAGCATGTAAGTTCCAGGAATATATGCATTTAAAAACAATCAAAACTTTTCAGAGGTCCAAGCTTATTAAAATCACAGAAACTCTTGTTTGGGTTTTTTGTTTGTTTGCTTTTTAAAATCATGCACACACTCAATTTCTAGAAGTTTCCTCATTGGATTTCCTTCACCATACTACCTGATTCAAGATCCTTTTTTCTCTAGGAACTACAGTGAACTCAGCTCCTACGACTACATATGATGATACCAACATACAACTCTACATCTTTTATTTATTCTTCCAGCACAGAATTTGTTATGCCTTGTTAGGGTACAGGAGGGATCAAAAGCATTGACAGGTTTAGAAGTTAAAAGTCCATTAACTTGTTTGTTCAAAAAAACCAAATTGTGGGCACAGAGTATAAGAATGCATGCCCAACTGTTTAGTTCATACAGTTTGGAATTTCTGTCCCTCTGTATTGCATAAGCCATTTATCAATTGTAAATATAAGCTAAAATACAGGGGATACAGCAGCAAAGCTGTACAGTTCAGCAGGAGAAAAAGAAAAGCACTGGAAGAAGTTTATTATAGACTGAAATGGAAAGTCACAATAGAAATGGAGCACTAGACATGAAATACAGAGAAGCTTAACATGTAGAATTCCAAACCTGACTTTTCAAATGCTGTAATTTGAAGAGAGTGATGGATGATTTACCTTTCAGCAGAATCTGGATGGAAAACAAACTAGGATTCCAAAGAAAGGAAACAGACATTTTGAAATAAATTGTACTAAGCTATAATGCCATGTAAAACTACTGATTATTTCTCCATTAAATGAGCACCCAATAATATTCCAAAAAATAACATTTATGAGTTCAATGTTTGATCAGTCTCTTGAGATCAATCTCAAGAAATAGGTAAGAAACTATAAGCCATTTATAAGTAAGAGATAAACTTCTTATTTCAGGTAAAGATATGTAGTTGGTTCTTAATCTTCATGACCAGGGAAGCACCCACTTGTGAAAGAAAGAGATTAAACAATTTGGACCCAAACTCATTGTTCTATACAGTCAGAGAAAAGGAAAGGTACCAGGAATGACATTAAGTTAAATTTGACAGGGCTAGTTGCTCATCCACATGAGCCTGAACATATACAATTCTACAGAACTTTCTTTGGACAGCTTTTTTATTTAAAAAGTTAAACTTTTAATCAAACTTTCTAGTGAAACTTTCTCCTGAAGATTCCTTCTTCCTGAGGAAAAAAATGCAAACCAAAAAACCAATCTGAACAAAAAACAAGGACAAACTTACCAATTAATCTGATATCTACTGGACAAGAGAAACAAGTAGTAGTGGGAGAGTCAGTAAGGAGAACTGTCCCTTATAAAAGGCTCTCTTTACTCTTGTTCTTTTTATCAAAGACAAAAAGGTGCCATCTATCTCATGTACATGAGCAGGTCTGAAAACCAAGCCAGTGTCTGAGCTAAGTTACAAATACAGTGTAAAAAAACCCCAAACAACCAAACCATGACACTACAAATCTTTTGTTCTTTGCAGCAAAAGGCAATATGGGAAAAAGAACTGAGCTGAAGGAAAAAAAAAAACCAAAACCCTAAGCAAAAATCCAAACCCAGCTTTCTTGTTTGTTAGGTAGAGCATGGGTGTCTGATCACATAACTTATTGTGACTATCAGCTTCAGTGAAAAATTACAATCATATCTATAGGACTGGTCTCCCATTTCTGTTACCCCTTTACTTTATGATGCTCTAGGGCAATAAATTTTGTTGTCCCAATCCCCCCATATCCCTCCTCCCCCTCCAAACTCTCACCACCTCTCCCCAAACTCAGAACAAGTCAGAAAGCACAGCCTTGGTAAAAGCCAGCAAGGAGGATGGGGCATGTTTTTACATTTGTAACATATTTTAACAAAAACCCCCAACATTCCCAACCCCAAACCACACAACAAAACACTGAGACCAACTCTCATCCTCTGTACAAAACCCATCAAATTAGAGCAGTATCTGAGCATGCCTCCAGTTTAGAGATGTTCCATCAAGAACAGATTCAACAGACATTCTTTACTTTCCATCAGTCATGCTATAATCAGATTCAATCACCCAGGAACACAACACATCAGACAGAAGGCCTCACAGAGCATTCCAATATGGAAACACTACTCTTCTTTGGGTTATATCATCTTGCAAGGTAAAAACCTAAATGAAAACCAGAGACCATGCATCAAAAATTATCAAGGGAACTCCTCAAGTGTATAATTTTAAGTCTTTTAATAAAGATACCACATTCTTTCAAAATGAGAGACAAAATCCAATTCCAGACTATTTTGTCTATGAAAATGATGCATTTTCTATACTAGCCACTTCTATGTAGAACTTACATGCCACAGTGTTATCTATTAAAACAGTAACAACCCAAACTATTGAAATTCACTGTTCCAAAACTTGCAGTAATCTCATGTCTCTGGTTTTTCTCACTTCTGAGTAATAGGAAACGAGTTCTGGTCCATTAACTCGCCCACT
Organism: Calcarius lapponicus; assembly: GCA_039654755.1. Classification (NCBI taxonomy): domain Eukaryota; kingdom Metazoa; phylum Chordata; class Aves; order Passeriformes; family Fringillidae; genus Calcarius; species Calcarius lapponicus. The sequence goes on from CM077465.1 coordinate 61,120,905, forward strand.
CTCTCCTGGAGGAAGTTGACCAACTCAGCTAATACAAAGACATGAGTTTCATCCAGGTCTTGTATGATGAACTTCTTTCCCAAAGCATTTGACTCATCCAAGTAGAGCAGAAACTGCTTCATCGCAGGGTCACTGTAGAGACAAACACACATCAGACCCCAGCTCACAGTTACAGTTGCAAACAGAAGAAACACCATTCAAAGCCATTCCCAAATGGTTTAGGAAAACTGAAACTAATTTTCACAGCTTAAATACAGTTTGTTTAATAAAAGTAATCTCTTTCCAAGTAGTTTTGGTTACGATAGAGACAAAAATAAAATGGTAATAAAGTCTAATGAGTAGAACCAATCTCTGCTTGATAAGCAGAGAAGATTTTGTTTGCTGCTGCTGAGGCAGCTTCAAAAACACTCAAACCAAAACTAAAACTCAAAAGTCCAACCCTTAATGAGGCAAGACTGAAATTACCTTTCTGATTTCAGCAATTGCCTCATAAAAACATGTTTCCTTAAAGCATAAGGATAACCAGAAGAGAGAATACAGATCTCACTCAAGTAGTATAGCATAGACAAAGAATGCTCCTATAAGAATTACACATTTCTCACACTCTAACTGAACAGTCACAATGTCACTTTCTAAATAAAATTTAAATGTTTAGAAGAAAACATTTTGGAAGTATGGAACTGCTTTTGTGCAGCTATAGATTGCAAACATATTAAGAGATTAAGTGTACAGCAGAAATCTTACACATCATATAATGCTATACAACGACCCCACAAATCTTGAGTGATGCTTCCTTTAATTTTGGAGGTAGCCAGGGGCCTGAGTCTCAGTCCAGAGGTGAGATTATATAAAAACAGGTACTACACCAAAAGCAGACATTTACCAACTCCTAGCACATTCCTTTTGAATATGATCTACAAACAGAACCACAGGTTACCCTTGCACCAAATTCAGTCTAGAGCTGATTAAAAAAAAAAAAAAAAAAAAAAAAAACAGGAAAGGAGAAATGAAAGATGACCTTGTCTCCCTCAAGAATCAGTAGAGAAACACTTTGTTCACAAACAACAACAGTAAGAAACTCTGTTTGCAAGCAATACAAAGAACAAGAGGGAGCATCTAACATTTTCAAGGAAAAATTGCCAGGATAACTGGATCACTTGTACTAGGATAAGTCACACCTGACAAGCATATAAATAACTTACATATACAGCTAAAATTTTAACTTGTGTACCTTTCAAAAAATGTGGCAATATTAGGGGACCATCAGACATGGTAGAATATAGCTTTGAAGCATAATTTTTAATAGTTAATGCTCATTTTAAGTATTTTACATCCTTTTGTCTACTTTACCTAATTAAAATAATTTGCAGAATGTTATATATTTTGAAAAAAACCTGGATTTTTACAACAATGTGATTGCTAACTTCTTTGCCATCCTATTTTTTACCCCATATTCATATGCAGTTTTCTTTTCTTTAAAGAGATTAGGCATAAGTGGAAAACAGTCTCTTGAATAGAAAAATGGGAGTTTGGCATTAAGATTTTCTACAATTATCTTGTCCTTCTTCCCTGAAAGGCCACACTTTTCTCTGCTTGTTCAGCACCACCCTTCCCACAATAATTCCTTTTGTCTGGGCTCTTCAGTTACTTCAGTTAGTTCTAGGTCTAAAGAAACACAGTCATTGACACAGGGAGAGGCAGTAAATGCTGTTACTCACCACTCGACCAGAACACCTTTCAAAACATTCACCATCTTCCCGGCTTCCTCAGGAACGCTGAAGAGTTGGCAAGAGCAAGCCCTGCTCTGGATCACACTGTGAAAAACAGAGTTCACTCTTTAGAATTTTTACAAGTTTAATAAAGGATAAAAGAAGGACAAATTTCCAGCACTGGGGTGCTTTTGGTAAATGGCCTAAGAGCACAAAGGTAGCTTAAAACCATGTTCACTGTATATATAGTTACATTGTTGGGGTTACATGCATATTTGTTACTTTATACATTAGTCAAAGGTTCCTTTGAGATTTTGATGCTTCTCTTGTTTGGTTTTAACCTTTGGTTTGACTTGTCTACAGGACATTCTGTAGATTAGGTCCATATATTTTATTTCTTCCTGTAGTTCTATCTTGTTGTTTCACAAGATAGCAAAGAATCAATAAATCTTTCCCAGATGCTTACGCTCTGTTTTCTGTCACTGTCATCACTTGCAAAGGCCAGTCCGCAGACGTAAGAAACAAAATAATTGCTTTACACCATTCTCTGAGTTATCTACATAGAACCATTTTATTTTCTATTTTAACAGTTTGCTGAAGCTTACAATATATTTATCACACTATTCAGATTCATATGAACTATACAGTGCATACACAAACTGACAGCTGACAGTATACAAAAAGCAGTTAAAGCAAGTCTAAATTGTACCGTATCAAACTACTTGTGATGCAAAAAGCTTATCTATAAATGCGAAAGGTAGTCTTATATTATCATCTATAACAGCACTGGCGATCACAGGAAATCTGAAAGCACAACACGCCCCACACACAAATGCAAACAAACAACGCCTCGGTTAAACTCAAAGACTCTTTACGACAACGCTGCTCCTCAGCGGAGTTGCTGTGCTGGGCCACTCTGCCCTTCACCTCCACTTTGGTCAGAGGGGCTCCCAAGGGATCCAAACCCTCCCACCCGCCTGCCCGTCACCTCCGCCTTGCGCAGAGAGGTTCCCGGGGGCTCCGGTCCGCTCCTTCACACCCATCGCACACAGAGGGCTGTCCCGGGATCCGCTCCCTCACCTCCGCGGCACACAGACAGCTACCGGGGATGCGCTCCCTCACCTCCGCCGCACACAGACAGTTACCCGGGATCCGCTCCCTCACCTCCGCCGCACACGGACAGTGACCCGGGATGCGCTCCCTCACCTCCGCCGCACACAGACAGTTACCGGGGATGCGCTCCCTCACCGCCGCCGCACACGGACAGTGACCCGGGATGCGCTCCCTCACACCCGCCCTTGTCCCCCGCCGCTTCTCTGCCGGCGGAAGTGCCTCGCCTGCGCATGCGCGCGCTCGCCGGCCCCCGGCAGCGCCCGCGGATTGGCCGGGGCTGGCGGCGGCGCGATGGCGTCACGCGGCGCGCGGGGCCCGCCGCAGGGAGCGGCGGCGCAGGCGGAAGGTGCGAGCGGCGGCCCGGGCGGGGGGCGCGGGCATGGCGGGCGGCGCTGGGCGGGCGGCGCTGGGCGGGCGGCGCTGGGCGGGCGGGCCGGGGCTCAGGGTAACGGGTGCGCTGAGACTCCCCGTTGGAAAGAGGCACAGAGCCACCCCTGCCTGGCTCCTTGCCCGTTTGCGTGTTGCATTGCTTAAAGTTGGGTTTGTGGTGGTGTTTTTGTCTTTTTTTTTAACACTCCCCAGCTGCGCAGTCGCTGGCGGGTAGGTGGGGACCGCCCCCCGGTGCGGGACGGGGCTCGGAGCTGTGAGACGGTGCGAAATGGCTCCTTTTGCGTTATATTTGCATGTGCCTAAGCGTGAAAAGCTCAGCGAGAGCCGGCAGTGCGCGCTCGCAGCCCCGAGAGCAAGCGGCTGAGGCGGGCAGCGGGTCCGGGGCGGCGCAGAGTGAGAATTATACATATCTCCTCCGCTCTGGTGAGACATCACCGGGGCTCCCCCCCATCAGGCGGACGCGGAGCTGCTAGAGCAAGCCTAGAGAAGAGGGCTGGAGCACTTCCCCTGTGAAAGCAGAGCGAGGAAGTTGGGGCGGCTCAGCCAAGAGAAGAGAGGATTGCATGGAGACCCCACAGCAATGTCCTGTGTCTGAAGGGTCCCACAGGGAAGTCAGAGAAGGACACTTAATCAGGAACTGTGGTACAGGAGGAGTAATGAGTGCAAACGAAAAGGGGAGACATTTAGATTAGCTGTTTTGAAAGAAATCCTTGGCTGTGCAGGTGGTGAGACAGTGGAAGAGATTTCTCAGGAAGGTTGTGGATGCCCCAGCTTTGGAAGTGTTCAAGGCTAGGCTGGAAAAGGCCTTGAGCAGCATGGTCTGGTGGGAGGTTATCCTGCCAGTTGCGGGGGTGTTGGGATTCGGTGATCTTCAAGGTCCATTCCAGACCCTTAACATTTGATAATTTGGTGCTTGTCCTCGGACCTGAACAGGAGCTCCTGGCAACAGAGGAGCAGTGCTCACTTTGTCCTCCTGTGTTTGCAGATGCATGTTTTAAATGTTAGTAATTGTGGCACCTGCTGTCACTGAACGACATGTTTATTTCAGACTGTGGTTAGAGAGAAGAGTAAATGTGAGTGTGGTGTTCGCAGGGGTCCCAGGACAAGGGAAGAGATGAGAATCTTGACTCCATGTTTCAGAAGGTTGATTTATTATTTTATGATATATATTATATTAAAAGAAAATGATACATTAAAACCATACTAAAAGAATAGAAGAAAGGATTTAATCAGAAGGCTAGCTAGCAATAGAAAGTAATGGAATGATAATAAAATCTTGTGACTACAAGTAAAAACAATTTCACATTCTGGGTAAGCAATTCTCCAAATCACATTCCAAAGCAGCAAAACATGGAGAAGCTAAAGCTTCTCAGCTTCTCAGGAGAAAAGATCCTAACAAAAGGTTTTTCATAAAATATGTCTGTGTCATGTGAGTACTGTGATTCTGGGAGTAAAGGTGGCAAAGGAGCTGTCATGAGACAAGGAATTTGGAGGCACGAGAGGTGTCTCTAGAGGACTGATGGTCAAAGTCTTAAAAGTGCTTCACAGTGTGTTGTACTCTGTTGAAGTGAAAGGATAAACAATGTTGAGATGACAGAAGTCAAAAAGCAGTCTGCAGTGATTGTGACAGTGCTGGGGTAATGCTCATGTTTTTCAAAAAATTCCCAAAAGCAAGCAAGAGAGAAGGGAAAAATCAAAACTTTTGGGGAAATAAGAAAAGAGGGAAGACATGTTAAAGGGAGAACACAAAAAGAGTCCCCCTGTTCAGAGATGTTGGACACTGACGATAAAAGTGATATAAACACTTTTCTTGGTCTGCAGAGATTACCTTAAATTCAAGGAGATTATCAGGCTTCCGTATTTCAGCATCAGGTTTACACGTGACATTTTATCATTTTGAGTTAATTGTGATTGTGGTAACAGAGACCTAATTTGACAAGCATTTTATGAGTATGTGAGAGATACTGGTGTGTTTTTACATCCCTATAAACACACTAACTCAATAATTCAGTTAGTATAATTGCACCAATGCAGACACTACAATTTCACTTAGAAGATAGGAGTTTCATGTTCAGTGCTTCTGCACTGTATGCAGAAAGTGTTAGTTTTAATGTAGTAGCTCTTTAGATCTTGTTAGTCAAAATAAAACTTGCCAACACAATAAATGACGAACTTTCAAAAGGGGTTGGTTGGTTACTAAATTGTATTAAAGCTCGTGTCATACTGAGTAATGTCTTGATGGAGATAGGACCATATCTGGTATTTAGGGAAGAGTGACTACGTAGGAAAGGAAACTTAGAAGCAGAGAAGTTAATTGGAGATACTTAGTCACTAAAATCAACAGTAGCATAATTGCTAAAAAAACTGCTTTAAACTTTTCTTATAATTGAAATTCAGCCCATTATTCAGCCCATAAATTGAGAAATTTAGAGGTTTTTAGTCAGAGTGCTTTATATGGAGCAAAATGACACAAACATGGTTTATTGTGACCTTTCCCATCATGACTTTTGCTGTAAAAAGACAGGCAAAAATGCTATAGGATTTCTGCTGTAATTCTCAAATCAATCATTACTTTTTTCTTTCCCCCTTGATATGCAGAATGTCAGTGGCTGCTTACTGTGTCTTTTGCTACAGAAAAATTGGAACTTCTGGTCCAACCACAAAAAAGCACCTTCCCTGGTATGATATCAGTAAGTAGAGTTCATTATGTATTGATCTGAAGTGTTAATAAAAAGGAATGACATGACACCATGCATAATTAAACAACACTGAAGTTTTAAGCCCTTGAATGCTTAGTGATTAAAAGCTGTTTGTTCCTGCTCTCTGCTTCTGACCTTGCTTTGCATGGTGATATGTAATATGACACCAGCAGATTATCTGGGAACAGATAGGAGCACTAGATGAGGGTCTTTCCCTAACTAAATGTGATCTCCTTAAACTATCTTCAATTCCATCTGTATCTGATTTTTTTTTGTAATCTCTAGAGCCATGAAATAGTTGCATTCATAAACAGTGAATAAAGCTTCTTTCTATTACTTCTTTTTTCTTACTTAATTCAAGCTCTGCTTAGTCTCTGTTTTCTTTGGTGTCTTCAGCATATAATGACAATTCTTACAGTTCTGAAATTTATTTCTGAGCATTAAAGATAAGATATTTAAATTTCTGCTCTACAGGAAGCATTGCATTTTTTTTTCTTTTTCAAACTTCTCTGCCAGTTATTTCTTCAACATGTAGCTGCTGCCTCTTGTCTGCATGCAAAATTCTTATGGCCTCACAAAGATGGAAGCTGATAGCAGTGGTTGTGGGGCAAATCTCCCAATTCATGCTGAGGAAAAGAAATTATTCATGATAGGTGAGATGTGTTACATTGGGTTTGCTGCCGCTGGTAATGATAAGCGTTTCTCTGGATAGAGCCTTATATCCAGATACTTTGTAGATACAAAGTAGCTGAAATCTGGAAGGAATAATTTTGTTTAAAAGGCAAATTGTTGCAAGTAGCATGTATTTATTTTCTGTTTGCTTTATACATTAGATTCAATTGAATTATTTTTTTAATGTATTTGCTTATGGAGACTCTGCAGGACTTCTCAAAAACATACATAGTCCTGTATGTAATAATATACACTGAAGAAATAGCTGCAACATGTAAGAAAAAGTTAACTCCTTAAAATGATTTTGAGTTCCAAATCACTGCTAGTGTTACAGGCAGAGAAAGCTTACTGTTGTTTCTGGTAGCTGAGCAGTGCATGCGATTGAGAGGTAGCAATATTCAAAGTAAATAGCACTGGCAGGATACATGTTTTATCATCTTGCTAAGGAGAGCAGAAAATCTGAATCAAGTAATGTTTTCTCCAGTTATAAATTTTGGTTAATAATTTCTTGAAAGCTAGAGAGCAATAGAATTTTTTTAATGCTTGTTCTTAATGATTGGTATTCTTAATGTCTGATAATCAAATGGTGACTGTGCTTATATTGAGGTGATGCACACAACTTTGTTTGACATTTGGTTTTGATTTTTTCAAGGAAAAGTTGCAAAGGTAACTGGATCACTTATACTAGGGTAAGTTGTAATCAATGAGCATATATGTAACTTAAAGATATGGTTAAAATTTTAATATGTGTATCTTTCAAAAAATGTGATAGTATTAGGGAACGTTAGACATGGTAGAATATAGTCTTGAAGCACAATTTCTGATAGTTATAACTAATTTCAAGTATTTTATAGCCTTTTCTCTACTTTGCTAAATCAAAATAATCTACAGACTCTTATGTATTTTTTAAAATCTCTATGGTTTATGCCAGCGTGATTGCTATTTTTTTTATTATGTTGTTTTAGTTGATATTCATATGCAGCTTTTTTTTTTCTTTAAAGAGGCTTTGTATTCATTACCTATGAAGTCCTGTCCTTAAATAAGTTACTGAAAATCGACACTCAAGCTCTACATCAAGAAAAACTGAAATCCTATATATACGTACGTACAGCTTCTCTAGGTCCAAGTGAATATCAAGGTAAGATGCATAATTGTTTGAGTTCTAAAAACAGAATTCTAAGAGAGTAGAATGTTTCTGGAAGTCACCCTTTTATAACAAGTAAAGTGATATTTCCTGAAATCTGTTACCAAGAAATGTCACCAAATTTATTTTAAGCTGCTGACTGGTTTGGGGTTTTTTTAAGATAGTTCTTTCTATACATAGTTCTCTATATATCAAATAATTCTTTTTATACAATGTCTATATGTATATGTGTGTATATTTCTTTTTCTATATATTTATGAAATGTGAGGTGAGGGAACTGTCTTTCAGACTTCCAGTAATTTAAAAATGCTCTTGTAGGAATCACATACAAAGCCAGAAAAGAAATCCATAAAGCAGTGAGAAGAATTCTAGAAACAGAAGCTAAAATCTTCCGGAGACCTTTTAGTGGTAGGTATTGAGAATAGGACTTTATCTATGGTTATTATTTTTTAACAGTAAGAAGTAGGGCAATTAGGAAGTAAAACATTTTTTCTTACAAAGGTAACATGTTCTTTTGTCCTTGAAACAGTGATAAGATAGCTTACAGTTTCTATATTTATATGGATTATCAGTCAGTTGTCTATTTTCTGTGCATTAGAACAATTTCTTTTCTTGAAGTAAATGAGAGTGATGGTTAAGAGGATATTTGAGGGTTGTTTTTTTCCTTGTTCCAGAAGAGATTTAAAATTTAAGATACCAAGTTAATATTTGATATAATTTTTGTGTAAAAAAGGTGTTTGTGGGATGAAATACTCTCAAAATCTCATTCTAGAAAAGTATGTATGCTGTCATCAAAATTGCCAGTATTAACTGAAAGCAGCACAGTTTTTTGGATCAGTGTTGCTGCTTTTTCAAGTAATTTGAAACAGGAATTTCCATTTGTATCAGAAACTCTGCTCCTGAAGCATACTGTCTAATCTCATTTAACTCTCTGTGAAATGATTATAGCAATGTGCATCTCCACTGTCATCTTATGAAATTAATTCTTCAAGGTCAGAGCCTCAAGAGTTGCTAGTAATTTGCAGCTCCTGCTGGTAGTTCTGGTTGGTAAGTGCCAGCCAGGGGTTGAGTGTGTCATGTAGATACATGAAATATCAACTTGGTGCCATTAAAATGAGACAAACTCACCATTTAAGGATCAGCATTTTACTGATGTCGTTCTGTCCTTGTTCATTGTACTTATTTAAGGTTAAAATGTTACACTCTAAATTACTGTGAACAAGTAATACTCAAATATTAAAAAACTACATATTTCTGTACTCCACTAATAGAAATGTGGCTGGTTAAAATGCTCATTAATAATAACTCGGATTTCATTTGTTTCCTGGTCAAAGAACAATTCAGTACCTTTGATGGAGAAGATCATGAGTGTGCCTTATGGCTTCTCCTAAAGAGAACTCAGTCAGAAGACAAAGCAATCCGACTGCAGGCTGTACAAGACCTGGCAAGCAACAGTCACTGGCATGGTAATGTATGCTGATGTAGCCTAATTTGTCCCAAAAATTCCACAGAGTCTCAGTTAGCTGTTCCAAGTCTGCTGACAACATGAAGAAAAGCTAGTAGCTGCAAGAAGCATAAATTTGCTCTGAAATTTGGTCTAAAATGTGGGGGAATTATTTACATATCAAGTAGCTGTTCTTTCCTAATACCCTGATACAGTGAATGTCTGCATTGCAGGCATCTCTCAGTTTCCCCACCACAGGATTGTAACCATTGCTGTGGCATGGAGAGCAGTTCATGCTCTTTAGTTCCTTGGGTTTTCTGTTGGGATTGCTGATGCAGTCACAAGTTTTGGCAGTGGTTTTTTTATAAGCCTCTGTAAGAATGAGTTTAAGGTCATTGGTTAAGTTAGTAAAAATTGGTTAGGAGCTGATACGTAGTAATGACAAACCAGAGGTAGAAGACTTGTACATGCAAGCATTATCTGTAAGACATTTTTTGTCCTAGTTAATATTTAATAGTAATAAGTTCTCCTTCTTGCTCTAGCAGCAAATATCCTTGAAACCCCAAGTAAAGGGGAGGTGTGTGTATGTGTATTTGTGTTTCCTCCTTTCCCCTCCACCACCAGGCTACATAAACTAGGTGACATTCCATTCTGGACTCTCATTTTGGTAATTTAGTCAGTTGTGGATCTTTTACTTTTCCAGTGCAATTCCACACCATGGGATTTATCTTGTTTCAAATTGCCTTTGTAAAATTCTAAGTAATTTCCATAGGGAATTTACACCAGCAAACTGTGTTTAAAAATGTTTCAAAGCTAGGATATACCAAAACTGAGTTTTGTTCTTTGTAGATGAATACTCTGATTTCAGAGCACAAGATGTCCAGTATCAGAAGTTTAGTGCCTTTTGCTATATCGCTTTCTCTGGAGTGCTCACTGTTGAAGTATTTGGACATTTCACAAACAGTAATTATTCTTGCCAACTGCCTCGTGAGGGAAGCAGGCTTTTTTTAACGTGATGCTTCAAAACCAAGTCAAAGAAAGTTTAGGACTGAAAGTATGTGCTGATTTTTCACAACTAGGACAAAGTGTTCAGCTCCAGTGAGTTCAGTTTGCGGGTATAAATTACCTCCACCAAAGGAAAAGTGTTGCCAATCTATGACTGTGAAAACTATCTTTTAAATGGCTTGTCAGTTTTGTTCTAGAATTGTATAATAGTAAAAGGAATAGAAGCAATTTAAAAAAAAAAAAAGGTTAATCCACTTAAAGGTTTTATTTTCTTTTCCTTCAGTTTGCCACTGAATTATCAAACTGGCCTATAATGAACAGTTAGTGCCCAGATGTATTTCAGCTCAGCGTAGTGCTGGTCTAACATCTGCAGTTTTTAACTTTTGGAATTTGTGGTTAGAAAATCAAAAGGTTTTTCTAAGTAACATGCAGTGAGATGGTTCTTCTTTTCAAGCATATTTACAAAGTAGATCACAAACTACATTTAAAACAAAATTAAGTTTTTAAGGTTAGTTTTAACTCTAACATTGAAATTCTTGTACAACAGATTATCAGTATGTCACAGTTGCTCAAACTTGTGATCAAAGGACTGCTATAGGTTTGGCTCGATCCAAAGATGTTGACCTTCGCTTTTTCCTGCCTCCACCACCATTGCCAAAAATAAAGACTGTAAGTAAAAGAAAAGTGGGTATTAGATGATTCTTAGTTGCTTACTTCTTTTTTACTACTTTTGTTGTTAACTTTTGTTGAAAGTGAAGTTTTTCTAAAGTAACTGACTGTAGTAAAATACCAAAATACAAAACTGTAATATGTGATACACCCTTGGGGTATATCTGCATTAGGGAGTGGCATGATGGAAAGAAATAAGATTGGAAGTATTGATCAATTATTATTCTTGGACTGTTATCCACATGACATATCTACAAGCAGTGAAGTCTGAGACAGTTACCAGTCTGACAAACACACTGCTTGTCTTTATCCAGTAGGCAATGTGAAGAAATCATCCTGGATTGCCTTGTTGACACTGATAGAATCCTACACACAGAGCGTGCTCCTGGAGGCCTTTGCTTCCTCAGTAGTATTTGGTGCTCTACTGTAGGCCCACCTCTTCACTGCCACCTTTTGGGTGCCAGCAGATCCTTATTGGATAAATTTGGCCTTGCTTTATTTTTATGTTATAAATGAGCTTATTAACACATTTAAAATGTGTGTATATGTTATATATATGATGGTCTGAGGAGTCATGTTGTCAGCTTCTTCAATAAACAGAACTGGCATATGAAGTATAATATACAAGGTGTTTGGGAATGCTAATAGAATGAAGAGGGGCAGAAGGCCCTGTCAGAAAATACCTTTGTATCTTAACCAACAGAACTCTGAATATCAGCTTTGATTGGGTGTGATATTTTTTTGCTTTCTTGCCTTGGTAACATTATGTGGTAGTGGATCTGTACCTGTCAGTCCTTAAATACTAGGTTACACCAATATATGGTTGTGGATATATTTTTACAGCAGTGTAATTGCTAGGTGATTGAAGCTGAGAGTTGCCAATCTGCTGCTCAGGAAGTTGAAGCAAATCATTGTGGCAACTCTTTGCAAATAAGTCTCCATCTCTGATTTTAGCAAAGAATTAGAGTAATGGCAAGTTCAGTGATGGTGGGCAAATAAAATTATTTGTTGAATTTCTCAATCAATATATGGATTGTTAAACTAATACTTATATTAATTTTTCAGACGAAACATTAAAAGAAATGTCTTCATTTTTTACTAATGATTTATACATTAATTAATGTTGCAGTACCAAAAGTGCAGCATCACAGGTTGATGGATGAGGAAGGTGATTGTCCACTCTGCTCTGCACTGGTGTGGCCTTGCCTTGAGCACTGCATGCAGTTTTGGGCACTGTGGTATAAAAAAGATATTAGACTATTAGAGAGTGTCCAAAGGAGGGCAAGAAAGATGGTGGATGGCCTTGAGAGGACACCACATGAGGTGTGGCTGAGGTCACTTGCCTGTTCAGCCTGGAGGAGACTGAGGGGAGACCATTGCAGTCACAACTTCCTCATGAGGGGAAGCTGAGAGGCAGACACTGATCTCTTCACTCTGGGGACCAGTGACAGGACCTGAGGAAATGGCCTGAAGCTCTGTCAGGGGAGCTTTAGGTTGGATATCAGGAAAAGTTTTTCACCCAGAGGGTGGTTGAGCACTGGAACAGGCTCCGCAGGGAAGTGTTCATGGCCCCAAGCCTGACAGAACTCAAGCAGCTTTTGGACAATGCCCTCAGGCACATGGTGTGATTCTTGGGGTGGTCTTGTGCAGGACCAGGAGATGGATTTCTATGATCCTTGTAGGTCACTTGCAACTCTTGAGTATTTTATGATTCTATGAAAATTTGTATTAGTTAAGGGTGAACTTTTAAGTTTCCTCTGCCAAGAGGAATTGGTTTTTTTCTTCTGGTGTTTGGAACCATCAGAATAATGTCACCAAAATATGAAATGTAAAGCTTGCTTTTTATCATTTATTTGGTGATTTTGTAATTATCAGTTTCTAAAGTCTTTACAGATAAAACTATTAAGCTGAAGTTGCAGAGCACTTAAGTCCAAGGTTCAGATTTTATGGCCTCATTAGTATGGCTGATTCCATTATTTCAGATGTTCCTCTCTTCTGCATTTTGCTTCATGATTTGAACAAAATAACCTAAAAGCTGTTCATGCTTACTTCTCAAGGATGATCCCATAGAGGATGAACTTCGCTTGTTGTTGGTATCTTTACCTCAGACTGGTCTTGATCCATGTGTCCAGTACTTCACATCTCTTGCGTTACGTGAAAGTAGCCAGACTCTTGCTGCACAAATGGTGAGTTTCCATCTGCAGAGCAGAACTGTTTGGGTTCTTTGTGCCTGCAGAGCTCAAAGATATAAATCTTTTTCTATATTTTTTATCATTGTAAGAGGAAGAGAAGTACAGACACTTTGTGAGTGTAGAACATGAGCAAAATCTCTTGTAAATACAGTCTCTCTGCTTGAAGGCTTGTTTATATTTCCCAGCTGTGCTAGTTGAAAGGTGTAGTTAAAGATTATATCTTACAAGCCTTCCCATTAAGCAGACATTTCAATACTCTGTCCAAAACATTCCTTCCCCTTGTAGTGCTCATAATTTTTCACATTTCATCTTACTGTTCTTTGAATGTTCTTTTACTGATGAGATTATTAAACCACTCTTAAGTCTCTAGTAAAATGGTAGGTTATTAGCACACATTAAATAGTGAACTCTATTACATCACATGGAAGTGCCTCCTTGAAATAGGTCCCTGTTACCAAACCAGAATTGCAGTAGTCTATGGTCTGTTTGGACCTGGATCTAGGAATTCTCCAACTGTGTCTGTGCAACAACTTCCTAAGTGGCTTCAGGAATGTCATTTAAAGTGCCATTATTGTTTTAAAATAATATTTATGTCAGTTTCATCCACTCTCTCTTGTGAATTTTACTTTTTGTTGTTTAAAAGTTCTGACTTCCTTAATCAGTGATTGTTATTTTTTATAAGATGCAATAACAAAAATGAATGTCATTTTAATAACAATGCTTGTCAGTCTTCATTTAGAGTTTCCAGAGTGCAATAACTCCTTATTTTCTATGACAGAGTTATGTGTGCTATTTTTACACTATCACTCCTTTACTGTTTTCACAGCCAGAGCTCGTGCTACAAAGGGAGCTTTGGTAAGACATCACACTTAGAAGTATTTTGATTTTTATCGAGATTATGTTGGTCTTTCTGCTGCGTGATTGAGAAACTGGTCTTCTGAGGCTGTGCCACATATTGAAGACCTTTCTTCCTCCTCTTCTAAGTTTTGCAAGTCTAGAGTTACACTGATTTTTGCTTTTTTATGCTTAAGCAAATGATCTTAAAAGATGACATTCATTAACAAAATGAAAATACTGCATTTTTCCCCTTTATTGTTTGTTTTGAAGTTAATAGACTAAGGAAACCACACTGAAAATCTAGTTAATATTTCCAGTTAAAAATAGTAAATACTTTTATGATGTACTGTTGTGTAAGTTATACGTTTTGAGAAGTGCATGCATGCTGTGCACTCTTTAAAGCAATTTCTATAGATCATTACACACTTAACATTCTAGATTACAAATCCTTTTTTTATGTAGCCATTTGAAATGTGTTACTATTTTTATGGTTTTTCATTTCAGGGAGGCTTATGGTGTTTTGGAGGAAATGGACTTCCATATTGTGAGACATTGAGTAAAGTCCCTTCAGAGACAGTGGAACTCTTTTGCTTGCAGGCTTTAGTACAGCATTCTAAGGTAATTTGTCTTTAAACTGTAACTGAAAAGCTACATTTATAGACATTCCTCTCTGATGCACTCTCACGTATTGGGAAGGAGCTGCCATTTCCTTGTCTCCTACCCCTTTCTCCTTCTGTAAGAATGTTTAAACAACTGAGATGGGTGTGAAATCAACACATTCCTGTAACACAGTATTTTTTTTTTCACATGAGGAAGTGTCTGTAAGTTTTGTTTCTAATTTATCCTTACAAGTTCCCCTGTACTACACCTGTATGTGTCTTTGAAGGTAAAAGGGCAGCTCTGAGGATGTAATGCCAGGTTTTCACCAAGCAAAATAGTGTCATGAATTCACTCTAATTAGAAACCAGAACAGAATGCAAACCTTACCCATACACAACGGTACTCTTTGGGCAGAATATTGCACAGCAAACAGCTAATAATACTGTGGCCTTCTCTGGACCACTCTTCTTTTTGCAGACGCAAATGACAAGTATGGAAGACATTTTGTAACAGTATTGCTTCTTGTTTCCTTTTGCTTCATTCTTCTGTTTGCACTTAATTGTTCAGAAGCCTAGAACACTGAAAAACAGTGTTTAGAACTGGTTACAAACAAATGGTTACTGATAGTTGGGATGGATAAAGTGCAGCTTCCTAGTGGTATTTTCACATCTTCCATATACATAAAAATTCTGACTTAGTCTAGAATTTGTTATATTCTAGATTTTCAGTTTAAGCAAGTTGTGACTGTACTCATTCCAAATGCCTGTTGAAGGCCACGGGCTTGAGGATATCAGCAGTTCCAAAGCTACCCTGCATATTCATCTGGACTAAATTGTTTCTCTTAGAATCAGTAATGATAGCAGTGCTATTTGGAATGTAAAAAACTCTTTTTTCATTTTGAAGAGAAGGAATTATAATGATTGCATTTTGGGTGATGGACAAGTGGCTCTGGTTGAGATATTGCTGTAGCAAATACAGACAATTGACCTGTTCAGACTCTCAAACTTGAGCTGAGATTTGATCATGCCAAGTGGAGAACATTTCATCTCCCTCAGACATGAAGAAGGGTAGAGAGGTGGTACTCAGAGATTTTCAAGTTGTCAATTCATAGGAATTTTGCATAGTAAAACATCTATTTCCTCTTCAAATATGGCATAATAAATTCTAGATTAATATAATTTCTATAATAAATTCTAGATTAATATAATTTCTATGCATAATTTCTATATGTGTTATACCTGCTTCTTAAAACTCCCTAATTTATGAATTAGCAGTGTCTAAAAAACTTTTTGCAGAATGTCTCTTTATTGTCACTGTATTTACTTTGTAATGCCAGATTTCCTCTCACTGTGATAAAATTGAAGCTAAAGGAGGCCTCCAGCTACTGCAGAGGATATACCAGCTACGTAAAGATTCAGCAAAGATCCAGAGGAACATAATCCGCATTATTGGGAATATGGCTTTGGATGAACATCTGCACTCATCCATAGTACGTGCAGGTAAAAGGAAAGCTGTCTCAGTGGTAGATTTCCACTCCAAAAGTTTCAGATAAATAAATAAAAGAAATAAATTGAAAATGTCAATATGCTGTTCTATAAATCCAAGCTGATGTATGCCTGTTAAATACAGTGTGCATTTTTACACAAAGACAAAGTAGCAAAGGCACAGGAAAAAATGTGAGGGTGATTAAAAATTTGCAATGGCTGTGATGTGAAGAACAAATAACTAGACTAAGACACAGCATGGAAAAAGCAACTGAAAGAGAATATGATAGAGATTTATAGCATTCTCTTCACTGGCATAGAGAAGGCAAAGAGGGAATGGTCATCTGCTGTTTGTTGTAATGCAAGACAAAAGGTTCTTGTACATTAAATTATAAAGAAACAGAACAAATAAATAGTATTCCATATATTGCATGACCAAAATAAAACTTGCCACAAAACACGGTAGTTGAAGACTCACAGGGCTTCAAAGAGTGATGAGACAAATTCATGAAATGAAAAACCCATAAAGTTCTACAAATGGAAACAAAGTTGACTGCAGAAAATATGAGGGTATAGACTAGAATCATAACTGTATAATTGTCCTTTTGTATTCTTATTCTTATATTGGTCTGCAGCTTCCATACTGCTCACTTATGAAGAAAGGCAGCTGGACACAAAGGCCTTTTTCCCAGGCTCTGGCACCATTCTTAAATTCTAACGATTGTCAAAACCATACATGTAGGAGAAGAGATTGAAACAGGAGAGTCTTATATTTCTAATGTATAAATAGTATACAAATTTTAGAATAGCAAAGATATTTTAATCACACAGAGAGTTTTTCTTACACTGGATTTTAAAATTAGAAATTATTGTACTTTCACAGCAAGCATAATTTTTTTTACCTGCCATTGCTCCTGTAGGTTGTTTTCTATATCTTTCTTATGCTTTAAGCTTCATTGTTTCCATCTTCCTGGCATTTTACCTGCAAAAAGGGATCTGAGATCTGTTCTTGCTACAGCTGTACTACCTGCTGATATACTTTCTTTTTCTTCTGAGAAGGGGTTCTTCTTCAGATCATAAGATTAACAGTAGTAAAATACATCTGAATTTTTGAATTTAGGAGTTCCACTTAGCTAGCCTTGACTTTCCTGAGGTAAAGAGTAGATTGAAATAATTTATTTTGACATTGCCATTCTTAAGTTTTAACACCTATTTTCAGATGTGTGGTTTGATAGTTGATGTTTCTCAATTCTGTTGTTCAGATGATGTTTCTATTAGTTGACCTGCCCCTTCCTTTTCTCAATGTAGGTTGGGTTTCTGTTCTTGCTGAAGTAATGAAATCCCCATACATCATTCAGTCTTCTCATGCATCCAGAGCTTTGGCTAATCTAGACAGGGACATGGTGAAAGAAAAATATGCAGATGGTGTTTATGTCTTGCATCCACAATATCGTAGCAGGTAAAGTAGAAGGAGTCATTGTACATGCTGTACTTGGAGTTACTTGTTCTGCTGTTCTGTTACAAAACTTTGGAAGAGTTGACATCAGAGTGCTGCTGTACTGTTACTTTGCCTCTTCTGTTCTTTGGTGAGTTGAAAGGACTGAATTTAGATTCTCAAGTAGAACAGTAGAAGTGGCTGGAGCAGTCCCTAGGTGTGGACAGAATATTACTGTAATGCATGGAAAATCTGAACACAAGACATGAAATTAATTGCTGCTTTGTGTGGGTTGCAACTGTTTAACCTTTGCACTTTTTCTTGGGATACAGTACCTTGTAATTATTCTACTGGCAAAAGCACATGTTGGCCTAAGTTGCAGTAAATTTTCATCCTCAGTAACAGTGATTGTGTGTCTGGGACTAAAGCAGCCTCCAGCGTGGATGTCAGTAGTAACTATTCCCTGGGTCATTGGTGTTACTCTGGTTACAGTGAAGATCTAATGTGATGGTAAGGCTGAAGCTACCAAGCCACATGAACAGTAGCTGTCAGGAAAGGTGTTTTTCATTATAGAAAGTTATGATTTGTGAGGTGGGTACTTTCCATACCTCATTTTATATCTTACTTCTGTGTGGTTCCCTAGTTTATGTTTTTGTCTGAGTATGCTCTTTGAAATATCATGAAATGTTGTCCATAAGGTAAGAAGTCACATGTCATGTTAAAAAAAGCATTTTGGCATCCCTTAGGTTAAAAGTTCAATTTTGCTAAAAGAACACATACCACATATCTCTTACAATTTCCTTTTGGTTGATCAGCCAGCCTGTCAGAGCAGACATCCTTTTCGTTCATGGGCTTTTGGGAGCAGCATTTAAAACCTGGCGGCAGCAGGACATGGACCGGCATTCGGAGAGAAGGGCCTCAGAAGGGGAAGAGGAATATACTCAGTGCTGGCCAAAGGTAAAAAGACAGTGACATTTTCACATGTGGCTGCTGTTTGCTCAGTCATGAGAGCTGTCCCAAGCATCTAGAAGGACACTGTCCGGCAGATGTCTTTTTTTCATTCAATTACTTGTAGTTTATTATACAAGTAGCATTTTCCAAGTTCCTGATGATAAATTTTTGTTAATGACTTGTTTGTTGTTCTTGCAAGGAAAAATCCCTGCTAAGTTTTATGTTCTCAACATCATTCACATGCTAGTGAAAGAGGAGGCAATGGCTGCTTTCCTTATGCTCTCTCTTTTTTTTTTTTTTTTTTAAGGAACATTATTGCTGAGGAAGATTTATAGAATAATATCTTAAATTAAGTTCCCTTTCTTACCTAGGTGTCTGAGTACCTTACTTTGTGCAGATTGCTATTTAAGTATTGTTGGTGAATAAGTAATTACTGCTCCAAGGAAACACAGTGGTATAGCCACTAAAGTATCTCTGTGAAACTTGAGCTGATCAGTCCTGTTGGTAATCTTAGTAGCTCGTTTTACCCAGGAGAGGGAGCCAGGAATGCATGAGCTAGAGATGAGTCTTCATTCTTTGCCTGCTTTGTGACTCAGAAACAATCTAGAGTTCACCAGCCTGTAATAAAAGAATGATAATAGAGGTGTAACATATATTTGGGGGTTAACTGAAGAGCAAAAGTCTTTCTTGATATTGTCCCCATAGTAACATCTTTTCTCCGTTGCTTTCAAGAATTTAAGTACATCAGTTATAAGCTCCTTTGGTTTTACTTTTCTTTAATTTAGACATGGCTTGCTTCAGACTGTCCTTCCCTTAGGATCATATCTGTGGAGTATGACACTCATTTGAGTGACTGGAAAGCAAAATGTCCTGTTGAGGCTCAAAGGTAAGAAATGCAACGTCTGCAGTTTGGAGGCAGGGGCAGGACATAAATCTGTAAAGCTGATCCCTGGGATCACCTACTGTGAAAGAGTCAATTTAACTTTTCCTGTTGCTTTGAAAAATCAAATGAGGAAAAATATTTAATATAGTCATGGTGTGGTGAAGTTTTTTAGCCTCGTGAATTCTTAGAGTCTGTTTTGCTTCATGTTAAGGGAGACACTAAATGATGCTATTAGTTAAGAGATAAAGTTGAATTTTCATTAAGGGGTGTCTTTTTTAAAGTAACGCAATAATGGTTCATAAGCACAGCAAAAAAATCACTGTACTGTGGCTTTACACTCCTGGTAAAATGAAGCATATATTTTCATAGAATCATTTAGGTTGGAAAAGGCCCTTTAGATGATCAAGTACCCAGCACTGCCAAGGCCACCACGATGTTCCTAAGTGCCACATCCACATGCCTTTTAAAATCTTCCAGGAATGGGGACTCAAGCACTTCCTGGGAAGCCTGTTTCAGAGCATCACAACCCGTTTGATGAAGAAATTTTTCCTGATATCCAGCCTAAACCTTCCCTGTTATCTCTTGTCCCTGTCACTGTTCCCTGGGAGAAGAGGCCAACCCCCACCCAGCTACACCCTCCTTTCAGGTGGTTGTAGAGAGTGGTAAGGTCCTCCCTGGGCCTCCTTTTCTCCAGGCTAATCCATCCCTCAGCCTCTCCTCATAGGAATTGTGCTCCAGACCCTTCAGTGGCTCCATTGCCTTTCTCTGGGCCTGATGTAGAGCCTCAATGTCTTTGTTGTGGTGAGAGGCCCAAAACTGAGCACAGGACTCGAGGTGCTGCCTCACCAACCCTTCCCTAGTCCTGCTGGCCACACTGTTTCTGATACAAACATACTGTTACTCAAAAAATGTTACTTTGATGATAAAATACAATAACTGTATCTTCAATCAGAGTGTAATTGCCCTTCCCAGAGGAACGCTGTTTTTACTGACCTTGAATAGGGTCAGTCAGAGGAAGATGCTATCACCAAACATGTTGAAAAATAAGAATACTTTGAGCCTGTAAAGATTTTTTGTCTTGAATAGAACTTGGTTATATAGGTTCAGTGATCTTTAAATCAGAATCCTTCAAATATTTATGCAGATATTTGAGCATGTAACTAGTACTGTAAATTCAACTTGTGTACTGCAGCAGGGGCAGGTGCATGGCTGCTTACAGGTTAAGAATCTGACAATTAACAGTGTTTTTTCTGCAGGGAAGAAAAAAAAAACAACATGTAGAATAGACTGAGAACTTGATACTTGTTCATTCCCTCCTCTCTCTGGCTGTATGAAAGATCAATGCAATTACTGCATTAAGGAAAACATGTAAGCAGGGAGAAAATGAGGAACACGTGACTGTTAGTGTGGCTATTTGAAATTAGGCAGAAAAATTACAGTAAGGAGCATGTAGGTGGTTACCTGTGCAGGTCCAAGAAGACTGCAATTGGCTTTAAATTGCACCAGGGGAGGTTTAGATTTGGGTATTAGGAAGAAATTCTTCACTGAAAGCATCGTCAAGCCCTGAAAGAGGTTGCCCAGGGAAGCAGCTGAGTCCTGATCCTTGAAGATCATATAAAGACAGGCAGATAAGGCTCTTAGGGACATGGGTTTGTGGTGGACTTGGCTGTCCACCTTGGGCTAGCTGTTGGACTCCATGATCTTACAGGTCTTTTAAATGTAAATGATTTTATGATTCTAAGAAAACTCTTCTTCTGTCTGTCTGGAGCAAGTATGTTAAAAGAAATAAACATAGATTTCCTTTTTCTTTCCCAAAGATAACATATTTTTCATTACAAAATGGAAAATTACATTACTGGCTATTTATGATCACCCACCCATAATATTTGATAATTTTATGTGGTTAATAATAAATGAAAGATATTGAAGATATTTTTAACTAGCAGGAAAAATGAGGTTGCAGTAGAAAAACAACCTTAGGTTTGATCTTAAATGTACAGTCCCATTCACTGTTTCAAAAAGTGAATTTTTATGTCTCTCTGCCAGCCTAGAGCATACTGTTCATCTGAAAAGACACATTTGATTATTTTTTTCATATGTGTTATAAAGCAATTTCTAGTGAGAATGCTGAGACCAATAGAGATGAAGTGAATTATTTTGCACAGTGGTTGCCCCCATGTCCTGATGTTTTCATTACTGAAGGGCCTTCTGTGTTTGATTCTTGTCACACTGCAAGGGGCAAAGTAAAGTGCAAGTGTTGCACTTTCAAGCTTGGATCGGGCATTGGCGTTAGTTTTGTTTTGGTTCTACCACAGATTCATTTTCAAACTTTAATGTGTAGCTTATCCTTTCTAGAGCTCAGTCTTCTTGTTTATAAAATGGAGATTATTGTGCTTTCATACTATTCCAGTAGAAAGCATTTGGAGATTGTCTGGCAAGTGTAACTGACATTGGTTGTGATTTTTTAAATCTATTGGTTGATCATGCACTTAGTTTTTAAATTTCTGTGCATTGCTCCACATTTTGAGCCTTGTTTAGCAAAGTGTGTATGAAGTTTGTTCATGTTGCAGGGTGTAAATTTCATTATATGTTGATGTTCCTTTCATAGAATAACAACTGTTTTGCTACAATGTGTAAATGAAACTATTTAAAACTCCATAAAACAACTTGTCAGGAAAACAGAAATGTTTGCTGAGCAAAATTAAAGTTAGACTTTCTAGCAAGAGCAAGAAACTGAATTTAGCTCAATTCCCATTGTCCTTGTGAAGCAATCCTTACAAAAGTTCTTGGCTTTTTTCAATGTAGAAACAATAATTAAATAATTAATATTTGTTTACCTAATTCACTTTCATAAATGTGCAGCACTAAAATTCATTGTGTTTTAACATTGCCTTTTAACCTGTCACGCTCCATGATGCCTGCTTTTGTTTTTTCTGTGCAGGGAGTCTATTGCTTTCAGGAGCAGTGAGCTGCTTGACAAGCTCAAAGCTGCTGGGATTGGAGACAGACCTCTGGTGTGGGTATCCCATAGCATGGGTGGTAAGCATGTTGCCTGTTTGATATAAAGCATTAAAGATTTCAGAATAAGCCATTAGCCAAATTCAAGTAGAAATGCAATTATTCAGAATTGTTTATTTAAAAAATTGGCGAAGACCTAAAAATGAAAAAGATTTCTGCTTTCTTAATGCATTATATTTAATAGCATATACATTTTGAAAGGATTGTTATTGCTGTTTGTTCTTACTGTGTTGATTTAAAAACTCAATGAGTTGAAATTCATGTAAATGGAAATCCAGAGGCAAAATTTTCTCCATGATCAGGCATATAGTAAATGTCATTAGCAACGCATAACAGAAATCAAATTTGGATTTGCATCATTCATTGACATTTTATATTGATGCCTCCTCAAGCGTGATTTGGGGTTTTTTCAAGTTAATCTTACATATTTGACAATCTAAGGACTAATCAACCAAGGCAAGAATATGGTTAGTTGTCTCATGGTTAATATAGCATGGTCATTATTCCCCAGTGATTTAAATCCCTGCATTAATTCAGCTTCTGTTGCCAGGTCTTCTAGTAAAAAAGATGCTGGTGGATGCTTCCAAGAATCCAGAAATGGATAAAATCGTGAACAACACCAGAGGAATAATATTTTATAGTGTACCTCACCATGGTTCCCAGCTGGCTGAATATTCCATAAATGCCAGATATCTCCTCTTCCCATCTGTGGAGGTTAAAGAGCTCAGCAAGGGTATGTTCACTTTGCTACCATCTAGCAACAGGAACTCTGCTAATCTGTTCTTGGTGCTTTGGGTTTTTTCATTGTGCTGTCAGAGAAAGCTGGGGAAAAACAGCAAACCTCCTTTTTATGTTTTGGGCTGTGTGTTGAATTATTGCAAGCAATTCTGAGTAGCTGTTTCATTTGATTGCAGAGGTGAGGAGAAGAGGGGGAGTCAGAAGAAATTGTTGCATATGCTAGTTGGAAAAAGGGATTACAAACAAAATACTACACCTTTTACTGTCATAATAATAAAAACATCTCTAGCAATGTAGTCTTGCCAGAAGAATGCTATAATCTTGTAACACTGTAAAAATTATGTTGCTCTTTCTCAGATTCTCCTGCCCTTAAAGAGCTGAATGATGACTTCTTGTCTTTTGCCAAAGACAAGAAATTTTCAGTGCTAAGTTTTGCAGAAACCCTACCCACACACATAGGCAGCATGTTAAAACTGCAGGTTGTTCCTGTGGAGTCAGCAGGTAAGTGAGAAATAGCCATTTAATTTATTTAATTTGATATATATTGATGTAAACATCAATAACAAGAAAAGGTTATAAATATTATAGTAAAAAACCTAGAAAAATAAGTCTATTATAGTGTGGGGTTTTTGTTTAAACTTTTGACTAAGCCTCCCTGCTGAGATCAGAAGCAACTACATTTAGATCTTGAAATAGCAGTTGTTCTGATTTTTTGAAATCAGAATAGCATTTGTTAAAAAGGTAGGGTAGACCCTAGTCTGATGTTGGAATCCTTTCATTTGGAATTATGACTAATTATGGTTTATCTTTGTAGAGATAGGCTGCCTAGTGTTTCAGATGCTTCTGCAAACTCCAGCTATTTTCTCCTTTAAAAAACTAAGAAAATTAGTCAACTGCTAATGGAAGGAAAAAGTCACAAAGCTGGTTTTCAGTGTTAAGAATCCTTTACCTTCCACATCTCGTGAGCCCCAGCAATAGAGTTTGCCTACTGAAGAGTTCCCTCCATCTTTTTGCCTTTTTTAGGAGAAGGGGAAAACAGACATTTTCCCCTTGCTTTGATTTATGTATGTTCAATTAGAAAACTGTTTTAAGTCTTATATTTTCAGTCTTTCTTTTGCACTGCCCAGGGTACCTGTAAAGCCAGAAACCACTGCTTTGTTAGGTTTTAGATCAGGCTTTCCACCAGCTAAATCCACCAGCTTGAGTGCAAGGTTAGGTACTCTGGAAAAGGTGGACTATACATCCCTGTTTATCTGAGCCACTATTAGGCAGTTTTTTGCAGCATATCCTCTTGAGCAGCAATGTTTTGCAAAAATGTTGCTGATACAGTTTTATTGCCAAGGACTGAAAAACTGAACCTTTTTTTGTTATTTAACAAAATGAGGTTAAAAAGAGGGTTGAGTAACAGAACCCAAGTGAGTACTGTGCACTTGTAATTTTGTAGCATGTCTCCTCCTCCTGGGGTGACACCTAGTGCAGCACATGAGTGCTCTTGAGAACCTTTAGGGGGCACATACATGGCATTTCTGTAGCAGGCCACTCTTCAAAACACAGGCTGATGAGCACACAGCTCCCTGTTTCTTGCATGTCTGCTTGGGCACGTGAAAGCAGAGCTTTATCTTGCTCTAGTGTAGTTTTACATGGTTTGAGATACAGAAGTCAAAGCAAAATGGAGGATTTCTCTAGGTGATGAGTGAATAGACAACAAACTGGGATGTGGCAGTCACAGCATCCTAACTGGAAAGTTACTAGTGATGGCTGTCAAGAACAAATAAATGCTATAGTGTGCCTAAAATCAGTAGCTGAAAAGGGAGTATTTGTATTCTACAATTAAGCAATGTAAATATTTCATTTATCTGGAAATGGGCTTAGTGATTTGCAGCATATTTCAGGTTCATTGTAGTCCAAATTTTAATGTCCATGTCAAAGTATTTGTGTAAGGGATATGGGCAATTAGTGGTGATCAGATTCAAGCTACCATGCATTAAACTACATCCCCGATCATATCAATGCTTAAACCTCAGTCAGGACTGTGCTATCAGTAAAATGAAGTTTTGTTTCAGCAAAGTTGTCTGTATGGAGAAATGTACATTTGTGTATTTCAAAAAAAGAGAGTAGAACTCTGACCTAATGGTGTCTCACGTGCCAGTGTGGCTTTTGTGGCAACACAGAGTTTTATCAGGCCATAACTGTGTGCACTGATGCTTTTAGCACATGAAAAAATAATGATGGACAAAGAGTTTTACTGAAGATAGGAGAAGTTGTTTTTGAGAGAGAAATTGCTAATGCAAGATGTTCTTTTCAGTCTAGGTTGTCTTATGAACTCTGATTTCCTTTTTTGGTTTTTTTCCCCTTTTCCAGACATAGGAATTGGAGACCTCATTCCAGTGGATGTTAATCATCTAAATATTTGCAAGCCAAGGAAGAAGGATGCTTTCCTGTATCAACGTACACTGAAGTTCATTCAGGATGTTTTAGCCCCAGAACTGTGAGACTGAGGTTTTGCCATCCTTTCCTGCTTGTGTCCTGTGTTTGGTGTAACACAGAAACTTCTAACATTTGTTAGGGGATATGCAGAATTACAAGGGTGCTGTGTCAATAGTATCTGCTGCTGAATAATTTCCTGTACATCTTGAACTTTAGGTACCTGTCCAATTTCTTTCTCAAAATACATTCTAAACAAATACAAACTTGGCAAAAAGAAAGTGTGTGCCCAGGGTATCTTCTTTTAGCCAAAAAAAAAACAAACCCAAGCTTGCTTTGAAAGCAGGTAAATATGCACCCAGGATAAAGTCTTATAGACAGGATTAGAAACAATTAAATGAGGTGGTTATTTGTTGTGTCAAAGGGGAGAAGCAGCATGTGGCTGCTGCAAAGTTTTGGTTTACTGTCCATGTTAGGGTAGCCTGACTAGAGCCTGAAAAACTAGTATTCAAGTGAATTAAAGTAATGCTTTGGCCTAGTGACCCAATTTTAGGAGGTTTTGTCATTTGCCTTTTCTTTTGATACATCACCCAGATTGGTCAGCAGACACAGCATCTGTTTTTCTGCATGAGAAAGAGACAGGTTGGTAGCTTGCCTTGCTTAGAAAATTGTGGTTGTTTTAATGAAAACAAAAGAAAAGAAATGTTCATCTTCTTGTACATTTCCCTCCTAACCTTAGCAACTTGTGAGACTGCTTTCTCTAGGACAGTGTGTATCTAGTCAGGGCAGTTCTGTGCCTGTTCACATTGAAGATGTGTGTGATGAGCTCAGCTCTTCTTTGCTCTTGGGAGACTCCAAGAAGTTGGTACATTCAAATCTCTGGCTCGTGTTACTCATACAGAAACTTTTCTGTAGCTATTTTAAAGAAAATGCTCAGGTGGAGCACAACAGATGTAGGCCCTGACAAGACAGCTGATGCTTACAGTTTGGAGCTGAGGTAGAAAAAAGTGAAGCAGGAAGAAAATCAGGTGATTGTAAGGCCTCACTGGAAATTACCACAAATGTTTTGGTTTCCTGGGGCCCAGTCTATCTGCTGGTGTAGATACAGAGAAAACCAGCAGTGTCTTATTTGAGTTTATGTTTATGTTTAGGCTACCCTAATAGTACTGATGAGAAATCAGTATTTTTAGATGAAAAAATGGCAGTGCACAGTCACTTTTTTGAAGTCTTAAATAATTTGCACTGTGGCTAAAAGCAGCCTCATGTTATTGTGGTCTCTTTAGTCCCTTTCTTTACACCTGCATCCCTCTCTGAAAACAAGCATGGGCTGTGTAAAGCTGTACTGCCTTTGCTGTCCATTTGTTAAATAAGGTCTGTATTGATGACAGGCTTGAGGTGAATCCTCATGCCACTCCTGTGAGATGGATCCAGTATTAGTGTCCTTCAAAGGATGGCTGTGAAAGCTGCCAAGGAGGTGGGATGCACCTTGCAGTTCTGTATGGGCTTGGTGCTGTGGGCACTGCAGTCCTGCCAGGTCCTGAGAGCAGCCCAGGAGGACACTGCAGCTCAAAATACACTTGAATTTGTAGACTTGAATACAGCTTTACACTGGAAATTGAGGGATCTGCAAAGTAAAATGCACAAGAGAAGTACAGAGACTGTACAGCACTACACTGGCAAAAAGAGCATTTCCCCCCCTAACTGAGATGTAGGTAAGAACACTGCATGGCAGTATTTTGTATAGAAATGTAACAGAAATGTCCTTATTTCTGAAGAGGTTTATATTTTTTACATTGTGGTTTAGACTTCAGAGTGTAAATATATTAGTACACTTTGTATTCACAGAGTAGAGTATGTGGAATTCATGGTGAATAGACAAGACTTCTAATAATTGAATGCTTGTTTCATGTGACAAATCTATTAGTTTTAGTAGACTCCTTTGGCTTACACAGATTCAGATCAGTGACATTAAACATTAATCTTAGTAAATGCATCTATGTTTTTTAACTGGAATTCTTAAAGCAATGTTCTTCTTTTTATAACTGTATTTATATATGTGTAACTTCTAAAACTAATATTTGGTGGGGGATTGTTGGGTTTGGGTTTTATTTTTTTGGAATATACTAATGAAATGTGCTTTAAAGAATGTCTTGGATATGTCACAAAGTGTATTAAAGGTTAATGATCTGCCAGCTGAATACTCTGGACCATGTTCTTTTTTGTTAAAGATCTATTTTTTAGTGCTTGTCTTGTGCTGGGAGAATGTAACATTACCCTTTTCTTGGGAAAGAGTCACAGTGCTGGGGGGTGGCTGGTCTGCCATGTTTTGCCAAACTCAGCAGTTTGTCAGGTGGGCTTTTGGATTTTGCAGCAGTGTCTTCTGAAGTGTGTACAGACATCAGTTTGAGGGCCAGCAGCTCTGTGGCCGCGCATTCATGTCTGCTTCCCATTGGGAATTGCATGCTTTTATGCTTCCTGGTGTCACATTAATTTGGAGTAGTGTCTTGCTGTAAATTCTCAGGTCTCAAAGTACTCTTCTAATGCCATCCAGTGGCTCAGCTGCAGGTGTGGCAGGCAGGTTGCGTGTGAGTTGTCTGAGGACATGATGTTTCATCTGCATTGGGGCATCCAAGAAGAAATGGTGAGACAGGAAGGGAGGGCTAAAAGGGGTTGGTCAGTCCTCTTGCCCTTGCTGTCCAGCAGTCTGGTGTAACTGTGTTGGTGTTTCTTGCAGCAACAGCCACCAAGTATTCAATTGCTGTGATTACAGTACTGTGAACTGGCTTCTGCTGAGATTTGTGCTTCCTGGTGCCAGCCGGAGTAGCTGGCTGGAAATGAGAAATTTTCCATCTGGTGAAAATCCCAATTCTGGGTGAAAAGGGAAAAGCAAAAATGTTGTTTTATCAGAGTGAAAATTCTAACCAATATTTTGGTTCTCTTTTGTTTGTTTCAGTGGTAACCCCCCTAAAATGCTGAATCAGGCAGTTGCTTTACCAAGGAGAGCCACTTACCCACCCCAAACACGACTGCAGCAGAGCCACCACGGTGCCTACTGTAACTTGAAGGCGCAGGACTGCAGCCATGGGCAAGCTCACGTGTGGTGTCTTACCAAAGCCTCACATACTAAAAGCAGACACTTGTAGACTTGTGTCTGGTAAATCA
This sequence comes from Calcarius lapponicus, assembly GCA_039654755.1. Taxonomy (NCBI): domain Eukaryota; kingdom Metazoa; phylum Chordata; class Aves; order Passeriformes; family Fringillidae; genus Calcarius; species Calcarius lapponicus. The sequence goes on from CM077465.1 coordinate 61,149,474, forward strand.
TTCATACCTGGCTTCACAGCTGCCATCAACAATTTTTGCCAAGTGCTGGCTTCATGACCGGAAGAATGTCAAGGGATAACCACTCCCTACAACCCATTATATGCCCCTGAAGAGTGACAGCTGTCACTGAGGACACTGATTTCCATTGATTATGTCCCAATGAGGATGGGCAGCAGAGCTGTGCTGTGGGTTCCCTGGTTGTGGACATCAGGTATTAGGGGTTCAGGTTATTTGGCCTCTTTTCACGTGGTGGGGCCTGGCTTAATCCCAGATGAGAAGGAGAGTCACTGCCTCCTGCGGTCTGAGTTTTCCGTAGTGATTTCCCAAACATGGAGCAAGTCTGGCTCTGCTTTGCTTCCTCTGATCATTGAAACTAGAACCAGATCACAAGCAGGTCACAAGCTCCTGCCTCTGAGAAAACACTTGGCTGGGACATTGGGCACCAGTGCGGAAGGTAATTTATTGAGACAGGAGATTCCTCATTCTGTGCTGTAACCTTTTCAGCCGGACTGTCTGTCCCCTTGCCTTGATTTGCTGCGACTGAGCAATATCTCCTGTCACTGATAGCATAAACCAGCGAGCTGCCGGGATTCATCCTTCAGTGGGCAGCTTGCCACAGACACAGACATAAGATAGAATGCTAAAGGCCACATCCGTCTCTTATTCAAGGAGAGTAATAAAGCAGATTTTATTTGACTTGTATAAATCCAGTTTAATTGGCTTTCCTGCTAACACTTTCATTAACATGTAAATTAGCTGTCCTAGAGCTGTTAATTATCTTTGCAGAAAATGTTGGATGTGATCATATACCGTACTCTTTCTTTTTTACTGCTAATGTTTTATACTGAGATGTGCCCATAAATATTCGCTGTATTTTTTAAGAGGAGGACCAAGAGGCAAAGGCTTTGTGTCATCTTGTAGGGAAATGAGTATCTTATATTATTCACCAGCCTGCAACCACATTAAGCTGACACTCACAGGAGAAGCTTAGCACTGGGCTTTATGGGCTTGGCCTTTGAAGGTTCTGGGGTTTTTTTTGAAGTGTCTGGCAAATGAGAGAGCAGAGGAGGATAACAGGTGCTCAAAGGCAGCATCCTCTCTTACAGCATCTCTTGTGTTCAAAATCTGGCAGTGGCAGAGAAACAGGCAGGCATTGTGAGGAAGAAAATGGCTGCATTTCCAGTGTTCGGGAAGCTCAGAACAAGCTAATTAATTTTCCTGTGGAAAATGGAAAAAACCGTAACTTTTTAAATACATCTTAAAATTTTGTTTAAAAATTGTTTTTTCAGCTTCACTACCTGCTTAAAAATGTTTTCCTTTAATAATGAAAGATCTTGATGCCTCCATACAAGTTACCATGACAAGTTGCAATCTGGTTATCAGCTGCCTGCTTTGCACAAATGGCGTCCATCGTGCACAGTTCCACCCCACAGGCAAGGCAAAAAGGACCAGCTCGCTCCTCATCTGAGCTGTGGAAATAGAACACTGACATGGCATTTGCTTGTGAAGAGAGTGGGAACAGGGACACAACTCCTGAACTGCTGAACTGCCTTTAGCATAAGACATGCCCAAGCCAAGACCTGTGGCATCAGCTGGTCTCAGCCATTCCCATATTTCCTCAGGATCTGCACAGACAATGCACAAGCAGCCTATAGCATCTCTTAGCAGCACATCATTGAAAAACTACAGTCCCTTTTCAAAGTGTGCTGTTGGACATGGGCTTGGGAACAAAAACCAGGGTGAGTTCTGGAAACTTGCAGCAGAGCAATACCAGTGTCACTGCTGTTGTTATACTGGTGTACATTCCCTCTTGGGATGTTTGTTCCAGAATAACTGGCAGATGAACTCTTTTGGTAAGGATGCTTTATTTCAAACAGAAATTGATTAAAGTATATATTCCAAAGGAAAATGTTGGGTTTTTTAATGTCTTTTTTCCATACATCATTACATGTTCTTACATATGATTTGTACCTGAAATGAAATAAAACATCTTAAGATAGATTAATAAAAAGAAATAACTTAGAATAAGGAAGTTTTCAAATGAGCTGTGGGTAATGTTAGGTTGTATGTAGTTTATATACTTCCCTCCAGGGGCTGTATCTTTAAACATGAAAATGAAATGTAGCATGGACAGATGATCTATTTCATTAAATATAAAAAAAAAAAAAATTCTTAAAATTTTGCATCATAATGATGATTTCTTTTGGAACACTAAGGGGGTAAAATTTTACAACTCTAAATCAGTATTTGTTTTCATTAAGGTATTTTTGTTTTGTTCTAAGACGAGCAGTTTGTTGAACCCATCTGCCACTGTGCTGCTGTCTTCATCATCACTAAATGTAACCCAGTGACTGAAATCTTTCAGATTGGGGTGATTTAAATTTTCTGAAGCATGTGCTGGAGAAGTAGCTGACGGTGCCTGTATGGACAGAGGGAAGGAAGAATGAATGTCCAGGTCTAGAAGATTGGTGTTCTCTGGAAGGGAGCTGGTATCCAGTTGTTGTAGATGCTGGCCTGCTGGTGCAGAAGGGCCCTGGAGCTTCCCCATCAGTTCTGCAGCAGCGGGTGCCAAGGGCTGAGTTGTGATGTTTGTGGGGCCGGCAGAGGCTGTGGGAGCCAAGCAAGCAGGGCCAGGAGTCTGGGGGCAGGAGCCAGGGTTGTTGTTGTTGTTGGAGTTGAACAGTGACCCACTGAAAAGGGAGCTGTCACTGCTCTGGATAACTTGGAGATGAAAAGCTGCAGGAGCCGACTTCTTCCTTCGTGGTGGCACCTTTGGGGCAAAGGGAGCGTTCTGGGGAGGCAGTACAATGGCCTCAGCTGTGCTTGCTGACAGGGGCTGACTTTCACTGCTCCCCCTGTTCTCTTGAGGCTTCCCAGCTTGTGTTCTGGGTTTAGGGACTGGAGTGATCTTGGTTGGTCTAAGAATAGCTCCAGCATCTAGATGGGGCTCTAGCAAGCCAAAAGGAGACTGTGCTGTCTGTTGGTCGAATTGGTCTTCTGGAGACATGGCCTGAGGAGGAAATGGAAGAAGAAATCTGAGAACAGAAAGGGACCTTAAACTGAGTCACTACTGGTGCAAGTCTAGTTGACAGCATTAGTAAGAAAAGCTGACAGTCCTGGAAGAAAAAAAAGCACTACAAAGAGGAGGCTTGACAGCACAGTTCTCCACTGTACCTGCTGGGCTCTGGGCTCATGGATTGCACTGTGCACTCACCTTCAGAGAACTAGTGAAGGAAGCACCAGGACCCTACAGCCTGTTTAGTCACAGCTCTTTCTGACTATGTCCCTTTTCAGGCTAGGATTTTTGCTCTGGGCCAAATTAACACAGTTCTGAGGAGTTATTTATTTGTCACATCTCTCTGCTGACTAATATTGCTTAAGCAAGATTGCATAGGGAGGCCCATGCCTTTAGGTGTAGCTTATTTGGATAGATAAGGTTGAAGGAGAATTAGCTTAAGCTAACCCAATAAATGCATTAATGGCTGTGTCCTGTCTCACTGATGCTGGCAACTGAAAATAAAAATAAGGTCTCAAAGTCCAGTCTAGCATACATCCACCATTTAAAAGTTATATAAATAACAAGCCCAGCTCAGTCTAGGAGGGCAAGGACTGCTTCAGATTTCTCAAACTCTGTGTGACTGCATGAAAGCATTTAAATTCTTTATTACTCTTGCATAGTATTAAAAGATAATGTACAGGCTTTTTCATGCAGGCAAAATATTTAGTCAGTATCTCATGCTGGACATATCCCTTGCCACTTCTTCCTATGTGCTGTTAAGTTGTCTGCATTTGACTGTGGTAGAGGCGGATTGGGTAGAGGTTTTCAAGTATGCAAATTCCCATTTGACCTCCCTCAGATGGAGGGAGGAATGGAATTCCAGGGCAGAGTCAACCTGAAATAGATCTATTCCTGCAAAGCTCTCACATAGCTAACACCAGAATAGCAATCCCTCTCAGCACCTTTCAAGAGTGACTTGGGAATGGTGACAACTTAAACAAAACAAACTGACCATCCTCAGCATAGACTGTGCTGTCTGGGTTGGGTTTTTTGGTGAATCTGCTAAGTAAAGAGAGCACAAGGTCTATTATAGAGAAGGGGTGAATGCCTTTACCAAAGGAAGGTAAGGCAGGAGCCCTAACAATTTAGAAGAGAGCTTCTTTAGCAGAGATTCTGTCAAAGGAAGAATCTCTAAGGCTATATTTGTCTTTCCTCTTGTACTCAAACTGCTTTACAAATTAGATAATCATTTTAGCAGCTCTAGAGGTGAACTATTGTCTCCATTGTAGAGACCTGACATATATTAAAACCTGAACACCTACAGCTTTGTATTTTTGAGAACATGAACTCTTGAGTAGACTCCAGAATTCAAACTGAAAGGCTAAATCCCATTACAAGGTGTGTAATAAAAGCAAGAAAGGACACAGGACACAGAGCTGATGAAGAAGCTGCCTCAAATCCTTACAGAGCAGACCACTCATGGTCAGAATTAGAGACTGTGATAAAGAACAAATGAGTCTTAAATCCTGACAAGGTTTAGAGAAACCAGAACAAGAAAATGGACTGACAAATAGAAAAGCTGCATATGGCTCTCTTTCCAATCTTTCTTGCATTTTTATGCCCTTGTGACTGTAATACACAAAATTATTCCAGCACCTGCTGACTTGACAGGACTTCCTGCAAAAAACAACCAGCCCACCCCACATCATTCATGTGTAATGGAGGCTGGGTGCATTTTGCTGTGACTCTCTTACATTTTCCCCCTTGGCTCCTGTCCTTTGCAGGGGCACTGGCTTCTTTGGAGTTGGAACTTTGGGTGGGGGGCGATGAGGCACAGGTACCGCTCCTGAAGCTGACTTTGTGATGCTGGGAAGAGCCTCGGGTTTGCAGGAAGTTTGGTTTCTGGTTGGAACAGGCTTTACTGCATCTTCCTGTACTCCTGAAAAGCAAAAGCAAATATGGCATCTCGGCCTGATCAGAACATAGATGCAAGATAATTTCTTTCACAACCACGTTTCCCAAAATGTTCATGCCTATAGGGCCAACTCAGGTCAAGATTTTGGATTTGGAACTAAGCACAGACCTTTGCAATCCTGTAACATCTGTAAGAGGCTGTTAGGGGAAAACATCCCTGTCTGAAATAATTTCATGCCAAACCAGCAGTGCTGGGCCACCATTTGGCCAAGTGGAAAAAACACTGGCTGGGGGTTCAGGAGTACTGGGAGCAAGCTCTGAGCATCCTTTTGCCATGATTTCCATTATCTGGAAAACCAAGTTAATGATGCCAAGTGCATCTTGTAGAGTGTTTTAGAAGGAACTGTAAATGCCAACTGGTGGTACAGTACAGGGACTGGAAGTGATGCTGACCAGAGTAGTTTTCTTACCCACACCAAGTGAATCTGAATTTCAAAATCAATGGAGAATAAATCTGATTTCAAAATGAAATGAACAGCACTGAGGAAGAACATCAAGATGCCTTTATGATATTTCTGAATAAATGGGATTATTCCAGATTGTATTCATTCTAGGTATAAATGAAAAGGAGTGCCGTTCTCCTAAACTGAGAGCCTTGCAAACTCAGGTAGCCATTTCCATTCATACAGCATCAGCAGAAAGACTGCATGCAACCCTGGGGGGTACATTCACAGTACCTAAACTAGTTTTGTGCCCTAACTTGCCCTTGCAAGAAGCTCTCTTCTCCAGGGACTACACAGAGAGCCTAAACACAGAGTAGCCTTTTAGCTTAGCTATTCAAGCTGAAGTAGTGCAAGCTTTTATCTAGGTTACAGCTGTACTTGCTGTCCAAATGTGAACAGAATCCAGGTTATTCCTCCTAGAGCTGCATTTGCTCTGTAGTTCTGCTTGGAATAGTGAGCATTCAGTAAATAGAGCAGCAAATATCCTTTATGCAACTCTGAGCTAACACAGGCACCATCAGTTTTGTAAAATCCCATCTTTATATTTTGATTTTTCTGACTAAATCTGGACATAAATAACCCAAGGTTCTACTAGTAGCATTTTCTACAACAAAATATAAAATTTTAATAACTTTGAAAAAATGTTAATATTATCAGAACTGACAGAGAATACCACATACAACTTTGCAAGTATGTGTTCAGGTGAAATTCTGAATAGGAATATGTGCATCTGGGCTATGGTGAGATGAATACAGCTACATTTTTCTTTATTTAAAGATTTTTAGAAGTCAGTTAGAAAGCTGTGCTTACCTCCTTTGGCCTCCATAAGACATCTAATAGCTTCTTCTGCTTCCTCAGCTGTGGTGGTTTTGATCTGCTTGACATTGTAAGGTTTGCTTATTCCAGTCCGGACTTTGGGCTTTAAAAAAAAAAGGAGAACACCATCTTGAGAGAACTTATTTTCCTTGTACACCTCCAATTTTACAGCTAAGCTCATACACCTGTGAAATTCTGTTCTTGCAAGTGGCTATTCAGTGATCTATAAATACTAAAGAAATGGGAATCTTTTAGCAAATGGTACATCTTTGCTGGCAGCTGACAGAAGGCCAGTGCCTGCCTGAGTGCCACAGCTGGTCCCTCAGCCATCCCTTGTTCAATGCATTAGGCTCCTCATCCAGCAAGACAGGAGTGAGGAGGCATTTCCACATTCTGATCTTGGTCTCCTCAGGGGACTAACAGCCTTGCTGGCAGTGGTCAAGACTTTTCCTGCATTCTGGGCATTAGCATGGCCCACCAAAACAGAGGTGAGGAAAGAATTAAACCATATAATGATAGTGTTAAAAATTCAAGTTAGCATCTGCAGGAAGCAGCAACAATGCTCTGGTCCTACACCACTCATTCTCTCTCTCCCTCTTTGGCCTTCCTAACTCCTGTTAACTTAGTAACATTTTTGTGCTGCCTAACAGGGCCTACAGTTTAGTATTACAGCACAAGAAGCGATCTTGGCATTTTCAGCTCAGACATGTGATGGACTTCCTTCCTGGTATGACAGGTGCATCCTGCACTGATTCTCAGTGTGGATGGGAGGGAAGAGGCCAGTGCCAAGGGGCCAGGCTGGGCAGCAGGACTCACTGGCTGCTGAGGGGCTCCAGGAAGCAGCTTTGCTGTGGCCAAGATGGAGCAGGTGGAATGGCTTCCTGGAGAGAGGGAACCATCTGAGGGGGACTTTTTGCCTGATGTTCCAGCTGGAAGAGGAATAAAAAAAAGGCTTTTTACATTCAAGAGCTGGTACAAAATTTTATCTGCAATGGAGCAAAACCAATGTGCATTCCATCACCCTCTCAAAATCTTGAACTGTTTCAGAAAGCAGTTTTGTAGTTAGTCTTTCTTTCATTTAATTAATTAGATAACCTCAGCTGAGCATTAACATTGCATTCTAGGCACAGAAATACAGATTGCAATGTTGGCACTTCTGTGCAACAGACTCAAAAATGAATGGGAATAATCCTAAAGAACTCATCTTCTATCAGGTGAGCATCACAGAACTTCTAATTTGAGTCTGGAAAATGTACACAAAAGAGAGACTTTTGGGCTGCAAGAAAAACATGATGTATAGCTTGTCTAACACAGGAGGCAAAGATGATTTTGCTCATCTAGCAATCAGCTTTCATCCAGAAGTAGCCATAAAAACAGGAGCAGCACAGCTCTGGATGGCATCTCAGGGGGGCAGAGTTTAGGTAAAAAGCATCACTTCCCTTTGTGCCTCACTGAAAGTCATAATCCACTTTGCATTTCTTTCATAAACACAAGAATTGCTTGGGAAGAAGAAAGGGACAAAAACTGTCCAGAATTTTGTCAAAGGCTTTTAAAATTCTGATTACAATTAATTCAGAATCTAAAAAACGGCAAGAAAATACTCAGTGACTGCAGAAGTCAGCAGGCATAAATACCAATTATCTTTATTGCCACAAACTGGCTGCATGACTTGCTAACCTGAGTGGTGAGCTAGTATGAAACATATTGGCTATTCTGTCCTTGCTAAAGACTTTTCTTTTGTGGAGTTTCTGTCGTCCTGAAGACAAACTTCTCCCATTACTAACGGCAGTAATACTCAGGCTGAAACAGGCTGGGAAGCAAGTACAAGTCCCTTGACACCCTGACATTTCAGAACAAGGCATGACCTTCTTTGTCACCCAGACACGGCAGGCTAAAGCTGTTCAGCTGGGGCCAGCACCACATTAAAGAAAGTTCAACTCACCGGGAGGGGGAGGCCTCTGTGGTGGCTGGAGTGGCCGAGGCCGGGTAGGAATGGACAGAGACCTGCTTGGAATGCGGCGGCTGCGTTCCCCGCTTGCCTCCAGCTCCCGCTTCAAATCAGCGAGGTCTGCATCATCTAGGGACATTTTAGGAAGTGTCTGTGTTAGATACACACTGCGTGGGGCACACCAGATCTGAGAGATCAGGAGAGAGGTGACCATGAGTGAGAAGCCTCAGCCAGGTCTCTCAGCAACACGACAGCTCCGTTCACATTTTTTGTTCTCCCCCAGTGTCTGCCTGCTCCCACTGCAGGAAACATCTACCCTTTTGTCAAATGCTTCTTTCTCTCTCTCTCTCCTTTTCCACCATTTATTAGCTGTTTGCACCAACAGAAAGAATGCCTGCATCCCATACCAGGATTACTGGGCACCGTGTTAGATTCTGAGATTTTCACAGCCAGACTTAGTGGCAACTGTCATGGCTCCCATTCAAACTGTCATGGCTACTCATGGTGAATTCCTTGCTTTCCATCCCAAACACAGGAATTCCATATGAGGATCAGGCACCTTTTCTTGCACAGGAGAACTGTTTTTATACCAGAGAAAAATCTGTCTGAACACCTCAATATGACATCTCTGCTTTCCAGCAACATCTCCTAAAAGGTACAGGTGCCTCAATCTGCTGGCTCTTGGCTACACCTTACATCACTAACTAATTACCCAGTCTTTCATCCCACCTAAGCCTTTCTGACAGCTGGAGAGGAGAGAAGTATGGATTGCTTTATTCTCCCCCATCTGCTATAGTGAGGACTTTCATTTCAGTCCTCTCACCCTGCCACGGCTGCCCAGCTATGCAGCTCTTGTTCTTTAGAGCTCCAAGATTCACTGGGTTTAGTTTTGTCCCTGTGTTTTGGAGAGATGGGGAAGGAATTATGCAGCAGCAGTCTCTTACACTTCAGGCATTTGTAAACAAATTCTTGTTTTTCGGAAAGCTGTGCTCTGCAGGGGATCACGAGCTGCCTCACAGTTTCCTGCTCCCACTCAGCAGCAGATGGCAGCCACAGAGACAGAGCCTGTGGTCTGCCCAGCCCGCCCTCCCCGTGCTCTCTGCATTTTCAGTACTTCTAAGCTGCAGATATGGGCTCATCAGTAGGATCCGAGGAGTCGTGCAGGCACCTGGAGGCATGGTTTGAAGTTCTGGCAGTAAAACTGAACACAACAAAAGCCAGCCATTACCACTCAATTCCATCCCTGAAAGGCTGCTGGCAGGGACATCAGTTTCCTGAAGCTGTGCCCTTCCCTGACCTCAGAAACACACACACACTATTGTGCCTGTCACTGTTTTCTATCCGTGCCTACCACCATCTACACAGTCATCATACCTTCAATTAGAAGGTATCCAGGCAGAATTGGGAGCTTATGGAGGAATCTGAAATTGCAGACACTTTAAGATTAATTGAATATATCATATTTTGAGTTATGTGAGACCATGACCCCACCCTGACCTCCTTCAAACTATACTCCATTACCTCTATTTACTTTGTGATATTTTTTGTGGAGAAGAGTTAGTGTGAGTGACAAGATTCACTGCAATTCTCTGTGGTTTAATGAATCATCACACAATAGGCCAGAGGTGGTTTGAGGGCAAGGCACCCTATAATACAAAGTGATTGACTTCACAGTATTTAATAATGACTGATTACTCCTCTGCTCAGGGATAGGCTTTTGGGTCTGGCCACACTGAACCCAGCCTATGACTCAAGGTGGGAAAGAAAGCCATAAATCACTCTGTTTGGAAAATCTGTCTGAGTAAGTGTATGAATTTCATTTAATCTTTTTGAACTCAACTTCTGGCTCAACCTTTGAGGGTATTAAAAGTTTTCACTTTTATGTCAGAAGACAAAGCACTTCTGAGAGAGTGCAGAATGACAGCCACTGAATGACTGCTGTCACAATCAGGTGTTTAATACATATCCCAGCCTGTCAATGCTTGGCCACTCAAGCTCGTCCTGATCACATCCCATTGTAAGACTGGCTTGGCTAATTCGCCTCAGTTTTTATCAGTTTTCTCTCCACAGCTTTATCTTCTTTTTACCAAGTCACTTCACAATAATGTGTAAACGAACCAGGCAGCTGAGGAAAAAGGTTACACAACATTCATGAAGAACTTAAAGAATGATTATATGTATATATATTCTATGAACCCTGACTCCTTCAGGAATAAATCAAATGGGAACAAAGGAGAAACTTCAGGCCTCTGAAGTAATTTGAACACAGCAATCTCCCAGCTTACAGCTAACTCTTCTGCCACTGCTACTGCTCAAAGGACAGAGTTGAGCCCATCACTAAATCAACAGGATTCTTCTGGATTGATTTTGCTTTGGCCCTCACCAATAGGAAAATAGCATGCAATTTTTTGTTGTATGTTCTGGTGCCAAACAACATCAAAAGGATAAAAAGATTTAACTTCCTCTGGCTAGAAAAGGAAAACCAGCATTTTTCAGCTTTCTTGCCTTGCCCTAGCCTAGAGAGAAGGAGAATCATAAAGAATTTCATCATTTGTATTGCTGTTATGCCTGAGAACCTCAACTACAGTCACTAACTCAAGGGGAGCTGAACATGAATAGGTATAACAGGAGAACCTAGAATGAAAATATAAATGAACAGGGAAATACTTACAACAAGAGAACAAATAACAATCCTTCAGGTCTTACCTTAAGGAAGGTGGGTACTTTACCTTTATACAGGCGGGGGGTTTGTCCAGATTTGTTTGAAAGAGCTGTGGATGCACAGTGTGTATCTTCTGCTGTGTCTGCTGCTAGGTGTTGACACAGAGCATCCTCTAAATAATCATCTTCATCCTCTATATCACCTGGATTAAAATATTAGATAACAAAGAATTAATGAGAAAATTAATTCTCTGTCTCTATACACTACCAATTCATTAACCTATACTATCAGTTAATTTAATATATAGGCTGGGCAAGATTCTTGTGGTACCATGCCATGTGTTTCATTACAGTGTGTCTCTACAGACAGATGTACCATACATTGAATTTGCTAACATACAACACTGAATTGACAGGATGATCTAAGTAACAGTTCTACGCCCAGGCACAGAGTCAGGTCATGGCTTTAATTACAGTTGTCTTTTTAAGAAGTGTGGTTTCATTACAAATTAAGGTGCCACTGACACTCATACTGTACTGCACTGACTCTGTGCAACCAAAGTCAGCAAAGCAATTTCTTGCTACTTAGCTTAGAAACATGTAGCTTACCTTCTGACTCATAGTCCAAACTTGAGAAGTCAAAATTTTCTTCCAGAAGGTGTGAGTTTGCCGTGGGGGACATGGGGACAACGCTGTCTCGTTTTCGAGCAATTTCCTCCTGAAGGCCCTTTAGCCAGTCCTTAGTCTTGGGCTGGATCTTCACTGTTCTGCCTCTAACCTAAGGACAGAAAGAATTGTTTCCCTCTGCCAAGCACCTTCAAAAAACAAGAATGCTTGAACAGAATAATCAAGTTCTGCCAGCCTGTTCAGAATCACACCGATCACAGACTCTGAGTTGGAAGGGACCCAGAAGGACCATCAAGTCCAGCTATTAAAGGAGTGGCCCATGCAGGCATTGAACCCAGGACCCCAATGTTATTAGCACCATGCTCTGACCAAGTTGTACAACTGCTTCAAAAATTGATGTGACTAAAGCTTCACTCCAGAAGCTTCACCCCCACAACCAAGCTTTCAGACTGTAAAAATATTATTGAAAGAAAATGAGCTTCACAGCTCAAAAGCACTGCTGCTTTTGAGAAATACTGGAGAAATAGGTGAAACATCAAATATTGTCAACACGACATTGGAATAGCAATATTGGCATGAGAGGATGCTGGTTTTGAGTCAGCAGCTTTGAAACACACAAGGCTTTTGTATCTGCTGCTACCTGTAAGGAGACTGACCAGAAAATCTCATATGAGATGCATATGGAAGGTCTCTTTTCAAACACATTAGGACTTCAGCTGCTTATGTGTGTTGCACTATGACATTTGGGGTGAAAGGCAGACAAGCCAGCAGCTTTGACAGGAAAATCAGTTTAAAAGTTCCCAATTCAGATTCCTTGCACCTTCACATACTGTCTGCATACAACTGTGTTTCAGTCTGTGCTGTAAATTACATCAATAGCAGGAATCAAATTAGAAGATAAAACTGCAAATATGAAAGAAGAATGAGAGTTAAAATCCATTACTTCAGTATTAAGTTTACAGGGCAGTCACAAACAGTTTTTTTTAATAGGGGGTCGATGATTTGTAGAGTATGTGTGTGGGAAGGAAAAACAGGGGATGTAAAGGCAAACTCCTACTGCTAATGCTGGATTTGCCATGGAAGCCAATGAATCATGTTGTTACAGCTTAGCAGAAAGAGCCTATTTGATACACTGAAGAAACAAAAAATCTCCAAACCACAATCATGAGGATGCTTTGGCAACAGTATGAAGTCACACAGAATGTCAGGAGAACTGGTTCATGGTTGTGGCTGCTTGAAGAAGTCCACGTGTTCTGCACAGGTGTCAGAGGCCAGATCCTAAGCACTGCTTGGGATCCATGAAAAGTCACCTCATGCCATCCTGAAACTCAAGTACTGCATTAATAGCTTCAGCAGATGTGAAAGTAAAGGACTTGATGAGCACTAACTCTCTTTGAAATAATGCTATTTGATTTAGGTAGAAACTCAAGTACCTCACTCTAAGCAACCACTTTTGAGAAATTTGTTATGAAATTATTATTATAGGTTTGAGGAAGTCTTACTTTGGCACCATCTATATTCATAACACGAAGAGCTGACTTGCTGTCTGCAAATGTCACCAGCATTTGACCTCCACAGATCCTAGGGAAAAAAGGCAGAGGAGAAAAACCATTTTATTTCACCATTGAATAAAATCCTTTGAGGGCTAGCATGATAGAAAACTACCATATAGATCTATATACAGGATACATATGCAATGCTATGCAGTTGGTTTTAGTTGTATTTTCCTTCACAATTCTATTTTTTGAGGAGGAACAGGTGGTCTATGAATCCCTTCATAGCTGGGCTCCTTTTCTCTCCAATCCTCCCTTGTGTGACCCCAGCACCCTGCCCTTTTCTGGATCACCCCTGGAACAGCAGGACAAACATCTCAGTAGCTGTTGACAGGATACCCAGTCCAATAGCTACACTCCCTCGGGACTAACTTCCATGGTTCTGCATACCCTTCATCTCAGATGACATGTGATGTTCCGAGAGTAGTATTCCACCAAGAGCCAAAGCAATTAAAAACAAAATAAACTAAGAACAATCCACCAAAACATGTTCTTTTCTTGCTCCTCTTCTTTATAAGCAAGGTGGTGCTGCTTTTCTTGCATAGCTGCTTTTGAACCCTCAGCTTATATTGGTACTTCATGAAACTACACAGTAACAGGTCATCAGCTTTCTCCACTAACAAATGAATCAAATAAACATGAACAAGTTTTTGGCAGCGTTTCCCAGAGGTCACTGTTTGGTCTTTTGCCTGTATTTCTCAAAACAGAAGTCTCACAGCTGTGCTGGTGCCCTGTAAAGAATCAATCAGAATGAAATTAAGCTGCTCTGCCAGAAGGTATCACACTCTCCCTCTCAAACCCAGTGGGTGATAGCTCTGTGAGAAGCTGTACTGTTAACAAACAAGCAAAATGACCCCCAACAGGAAGGAGAGCCAGCCAGGAATTCCTGCCAAGTGTGAAAGAGTGGTGGAAGAGAGCAGATCCCCCCAGAGGAGGCAAAGCAGGGATCCACCAGAAGCAGCAATGCTTGGAAGTGGAGCCTGAATCTAAAGATGATGATTTACATCAAAGTCTCTGCTTTATGGCATTGTATGAATAAAATTCTCTTCCAGTTAGACAAGAGAGCTGTTGGGTTATTTCTTTAAAAGGTTGTTGAGAGGTGTAAGATATTCAAAACACTTGCATTCAATTTCTAATGAAGAACTGAAAGTGCAGTAAAGGAATTCTACACACTTAACTTTGTATTGGAAAATTAACTCTGTCAGGACAGTCTGTGGTTTTTAATAGATTCCATGCCATTTCACATCCCATACTCACCTGACCAGAACAACAGTGCCATAATCCTCAAACATCTGCATAAGCTCTGTACGCAAGTCTTCAGGAAATTCATTTTTCTCTTCAGGTGTTGGTGATAGCAGATTCACCACTACTGTGGCATCCAGTGGTCCCTGGAAAGATGACACTTCCCGGAAAACACTGTCACGGGCAGCTTCATTAACTTCCTGAACTTCCACTTCTACAATAGCTAACACTGGCCTACAGAAAACAAAGGAAAAATACTTGTTTAAAAATAAGAACTGATTATATAAGATTAAAATTTATATAAAGAAGGATGACAGGTAAGCTTCATTTTTTCTGCAGTGGTCAACATCATGTCTTGAGCACTATTAACTATATTTCCCAGTCCTGCATTAGCTAAATGTAATTGAAGACACATCATAAGTGAATTGAAATAGCAATTGTATGAAGCACTTACGGCAAACCTACAGACCAAAATTTCAGGATACTTCACTCATTATCAAACAGCTGTGGCCCCAAACATCTATAAATCAGGATGGAAATATATTATTTTCTGTTAGACAAGACCAAATATCTTCTTCCAAAAACTAAGGACAAGGTCTTCTAGATGTGTAATGTTGTCATGCAGCAAATATGTGCCACTTCATTACACTAAAGCAGCCAACACTGCAAACTTGCTTCTTGAGCCATTTCTTACAAATTACTTCTCTGTGTGTTAGGTCTGAATAAAATTGAGAGAGCTGTCTGAAAGAGTAGAACTCATCCCATGTCAGTGGGTGCAATCCACATTCTCAGATTTTCACCTGCACATACACACAGACCAGTGACTGGGACAGCTGCTCTTACAACTGTGTCAAAATTGCTGCCTTCTACTTGCAATAGTCCTGGCTCTTGAATACACATTACCAGAACATATGAAAGCAACAACAGCAGGGCTAGAAAGGGATAACAGAGGGGGAAAATGTATAGGAAGCATTAACTATTTTCATAAGCATTGTGAATCATAGTGCATTTCCATATGTCACAAAGATACACCTATGCCCTTTTTCTAGCACAAACCTTGGGAAAGCAAAGCTGCTGACTGTAATTAAAAAGCAGCTTTTGGAGTCAAGTTTGCTGAAATAGAAAACCATGTGTAACAGCCTTGTTTCACAGATCCCATCCTCAGGGTCCTACATAATGAGAGCAGCAGCTCTGCTGTGCTTTACAGAACACAGCAATGTCAGAGCCTTGACACAGAGAAATTGATTGCAAGAGGCATGTTCCTTCACTGCTAGAGGAATACAGAACAGTCCTGGCATGCAAGAGCACCATCAGAAGCACACAGACAGCTACTGGAGGTCACTGAGCGTTGCTAGGAGGAGCAATATTGTAGCATTTCCACAAAGCATGCAAACGATGAGACAAATATTCTGAATATAAGGGACCTCTCAAAGTGTATTTATTGCAGAATTTGTTTCTCAGAAGTGAAGCAGAGAACAATTTTATCAAAGATATGTCATTCATATCCCTAAAGAGAAGGTAAATTATATAGACCAACCAGAAACACTGGCCTTTGATTTTTCTACCTTTTCCCATTTCCGTTTTTAAAGGAGGCACAGAAGCCACACACTTGAGTACTTGAGTGAAGAGGTCAAACTTGTCCCTCTGTGGCCTGGCTTACACCTCTTCAGGCCACAGAGTCCCAACCTCCTCCTCTCCTGCAGCAAGCTGAGTGGAAATCCCTCAGAGCAGCTTCCTTAGGTATCAGAGCTTTCAAAACCAAGCAACAGAAAGCTCTGTTTTCTATACTTCTTGCTGCAACTTATCCAACCCTTGCTGCAATCATTATGCAGGAAAAATAAATACACGACTTTAGATACTTGCCATTCTAGTATAAAACTCACCATGAGAGGAAAAGACCTATCAAGCAGATACTGAACATGGAATAAAGGTGTAATTCCTGTTTTAATCAGACTTAGTCCCTTGCTCTGAAGGTGTAATTCAGCATGACACTTTTCATCCTGGCACATTTTAAACTCTCTTTGGTTGTTTAGTTACCTGTGGTCAGATGCTTGCAGCTCTGCCCTCCCATAGTACATCAAGGCTCCAGGGGTCCAAGTATGCCTGACTTTAGTATCAGCACTCAGATCACTGTCCAGAAGATTGATCTCTCCAGCTATGCAGCACAAAACATAATTTAAAACTCACTCAAATCTAGTTTTACTAGCAGTTAAACACTATTTTATTAGGAAGCTCTCCATAGACCCTACTAGTGGGTGGTACGGGTTCTTTAATTCTTGTTTATATATCATTCAAAGAAGAGCTTATATCCTACAAGATTTACAAATTAGGGACTAGAAAGAAAAAAAAGAGAAAGAACTGAGAGTGAAACTGAGACAGCTGAACAGTAGAGTAAGACACCTGCAAAATTGTTGACCAGAATGTCACCCAATTAATTATCTGTACAACAGGGGTTGATAGAGTGATATTAGTATTTTACCTCCTACCTCGACACTGAGCATAAACCAAACACTGCAATTGGAAATTATTTTGCAAATCTGAGTATTAGACAGGGATTGGAGAAATAATACACAAGAGATATGAGAAACAAAACCCACGAAAATTCAACCTCCAAATATTTCCATTGCAACCCTTAAGGTGACAGAAAGTGCTCCAGACATGACATTAGAGTGAGGTATTCTATTGTTGATAGTAACAAGGAAGTTTTTGGGTCACTGTTTGAATGAATGGATATCTCTGTCCCTCTTTCCTGTGAAGCTGAAAATGAGTTAACATGGAATATGGCATTTCTTCCTAATCACTCACACTGGGGCTACACTTTCTTTTCGTAAAACAAGCAGTCATTTAGCCTATAACAACAACAAGATGTAACACAAAAAGAGCAGAGAGGCAGAAGAGCCTTGCCAGCAGCAGTAAAGGAGAGGAACTCTGGCAGCAAACTAAGAAAGCTGGGCAGGGCTGGGAATGTACCAATCAGTTATGAACCCACGTGAGCCACCTGGGGGAGACCTACACAAGAGGGCTGTTTTAACTTCCTTATTATATCTCATACAGCTTTTTTTTTCCTGGACTGCATCTCTATCAATGGTTTAAGCTCCTCATTTTACTTTGCTTTTCATTCCTTAGATAAGAGTGAATAACTGTATCATGATGACATGCACTCTCTCATTGCCCTAGTTTTGCTCTGTAGTTTTTACACTTAACATAGTCATGGTATGAGTTAGATTCGAAGCAGAAATTTCCAGGCATGTGAAAAACCACATCTGCAGGCACAGACCAAATTAATTCTCCAGCAATTACATTTCTAATATGAATTTATTTAAATTTTAGAAACACTGGGGATAGATATTCCTGCAGACTGAGAGAATGAGAACTATCTCTTGATACTCAAAGAAATACTTTTTATTTCTTAACTGCAACTTTTGAATAACAAGTGCAATCGGCCTTTCTGTTGTGTTGGCCACTCATGAATTCAAAGTACTTTATAAGCACTAATGAATGAAATCTCCCCCAATTCTATAAGGTAGCAGAAATACTCCTAAGAATTACCAGTACAGAAGAAATTACAGAAAACTGTTTCTACATCTACTGAGAAGTGCAGTTTTAACTATCTAGCCATTATAACACAGAAACTTTATGTGGACTAATGATTCTGTTGAAAAACAACAGAATTATTTCTGTACTACTACAGCTGGGCTGTTTTCAGTTCCTTAGTGAGCTCCCAGCACCTGCAGCATAAAGCCTTTCTTCACACACCCACAAGAAAAAGGGCCTTCTCTATCTCTGACACTTAATCCAGTGAAGCTGAAAGAACATCTGCTCAAGTTCACTAGATTAAATCCCCTTAAGTGGGTTCTAGGTGAATTCTAACACAACTTTCGGATAAAGAAGGATTCTACGCACCTGTTTTTTCAAAGGGCAGTTTCTTTCTCCACCAAAGCACTCTGTCAGTCCATGCTGGGGTTCTGCACTTGTCACTTGTGTCATAAGCCTCTGAGCCAACGTCGTATTTATATGTTGGTCCAAAATTGATAGTCCCTTCATGGAAGTCTTTAAAAATCTAATTAAATAAAGAACATCTCTTTAAATTATAGATGAGGAAGGTGCCACTGCGACATATCAACTTCTTTGCAAACAATGCTCTGATTTTTAAACCAATTGTTGCATTCAAGTGCTACAAACAAGAGTCTGAAAATGCAACCTCTTTATTCTCTCAAGGAACAAGAAAGACCCAACCAACATGCAGTTATTCAAGAAAATGAGATAGACTGTCTTACTTTTCCACTGGATTTTTGCTGCTGTAGTTGATCAAATTCCAAAAGTGTCTTCCAGTCTTGACGTTTGAGAAAATAAAAGACTTCTTCATACGTTAGATCAATGCGATAGTTAAAATCACCACACCAGAAGACATAGTCATGGGAGAACATGTTCTGCCCCTAGTTTTGAGGTACAGAATACTGTTAATGTTAAATCACATTCACGAAAACATCTTTAAAATGCACTGAAATATAGCACTCAGTCTCTCTGAATTCCTAAATACTGGACTTACTTGTCACAATTTATTTGTCAAAATTCATTTTGTGCTAAAATAGAATGGTTCCTTCACTGGCTTTGGCACTCCACTGAGCTGAATTTTGTAAACAATAACATCAGACTCTGACCCCTCTTTCCTGAAGGCATGTCTAAGCTGGATCCTAGCTTTATATTCACAATTTGTCTGTCATGAATATTCAAAATATATGTTTGTTTCTCTAACACATTTCATGCATATATTTGCATGTTCTAAATATAACACAAAATGTGCTTCTGGTACCAAGGCAAATTTAGCAACAAGCTCCTGAGTAAGAACAACCTCCAAATTCAATCTTATGTGCACGTCACAGTTTTGTAAAGGTATTGAAATCAAACGTCAGTGAAAATTCACTCCAGGTCTAAATTTAGCATCCTATCCTCTAAGCAATCTTTTTTTTTCTTTATTCCCTCCCAGTGCAACTATAAGCCTCTAAACACCAGAGATTCATAAGACTGTGGCTGTCACAGCACTAGAGGGCACTCTTTATATGCATTATACACACAAGGCACCTTTAGCTGTTTCAAGTGTAAAGGACATCAAATAGTTAACGAGGTATTAGAAGGAAAACTACCATAAGTACAACTTTATGGCCATTTGGAACAGATCTTCTTTGCAGGACGTCCAGTCTGTCAGTATTAGCTCCTGCATAAACCAACTGATTGATATGCTGCACGTGCCAAGCCTCTAAATCTTACAAACAACAGGAAGGTAAAATTTTATGCTTTGCAACCTAAATGCCATTTTCTGCTGACTAACGAGAATACACAAACTCAACCAATCCCTTCCTGGCTTAGGCCTTTACAGAGAGGCCCAAGAAAGAAGGTATTGTGGAAATTAAAGCAATTAACATTAAGTGAAGCAAAGGAGCAATTAACATTAAGGGAAGCAAAGGAGCCCTGCCACCAAATCCCATGGGTTATCGACTGGCCTGAGGAGACAAGTTGGAATTAAAGCACTAGGGTGATTGATTTGACATAATTTAGGAGAAAAGTTATTCATGCAGACCAGTGGTGCCTACTTGCCATGCTCTGAGAGAAGCCAGAAGTTCCTTGAGAGTGACACATTCAGGAGGAGGAAAGGAAGGGAACAGAGGGTACCATGTCAGTGCCCAAGAACTGATCCATCACACCCGACCAGAAGCAGCCAAGGCACTGCGGCACTGAATGGCATGGATGGTCTTTCAGGAATTCTCACTCACTAGAGCCAGCAAGAGCTATCAATATCACATTCTCCAGTTCTAACATCAGTCATCTAGAGCTTAACTGCACAAAGCCAAGGACTTTCCAAGCACTGGAGCAAGTTTGTTTTTTGAAAGGATTAGTACTTCTGTAAAGCAAGTGCTATATTGGGTAGTACCTAGTCTTCTGTGAAACATGCTTCCCTATTTATTTATTTATTTGCTAACATTTTCTTTAACATTTTCCTTCATGGTACTGAGATGCCTTCTTTGAAGACCTGTCATCAAAGATGGCCTGAGACCAGCTTTCATGATGTAAAGATACCACCTTTATCTCCAATACTTTTAGCACACATACATCTACACTTACCATTGGGAAGCTGAGTTTCTGTGTGATTTCTTTATAATCTTCATTCCTTTCTTTCACTTGAGTCTGCCCAGCAGTCAAGTGACTGCATATAAAGCAGAAACTGGTACTATAGAACTGAAAACGAATGCTCACTGCCCCTTTATTCCCAGCTTTTCCTCCCATTCCTGTCTTCACAGTGTCTATTGCTACATCCCTGCAATAAAAAAAAAAAAAAAAAATAGAAAGGGAACAGAGTAAAGGGCTTCAGGGACAAACATTCAATTAACTTTGACTGCAACACAAAGGGAAAAGCCAGTTTACAATGCCAAGTCTTCTCCCCTCTAGAGAGCTTGCTGCTTTTAGGCACCTCTTTTAGTTTCTTGATGTTCATGTACTTATGTTTCAAATTAAGTTTAATACAATACTACAGAAAACTGTTTGAAAACAGTTTTCTCCTTTTCTCGTCCCTTCCAAACAGAGCAGCACGACCTAATTTCTGAAATAGTGGGAGTTTCTATAGAATATATTTTTCATGTTTCCCTCTACCATGATCCTTAAAATATTGACAATAACTAAATTTTACTACTATGCTTCCTTTTACTTTTGAACATATGGGAATGTGCTTTTCAGACAGTTAACAATTTACTGTTCATATGTGTTGAAACCCAACTTCAAATTCATGATGGATTTTCCATTTAATTAAAGAGCAGCAGATCATAACCCATACTTCATTAAATCAGATGTGATAAAATCAGAAATTATTGGATACAACTATTTATATGTAACTTCTCAAATGAGTTCTGTACTGACAAATTGCTTAAGGTCTTCATGTTGCTAATCACTTAGTATTTCAATGTGATGATTAGCACACACTTCACTACAGAAAGATAACTTGATAAAGCAGACCACCTGCTCTCAGGGTAATTTCTCCCAAATAGCCAAGCTACTCCAAGAACAAAGCATGGCTGTCTGATCAGATAAGTAAATGATGAGATCATTGTTTTAGCCAACCCCAGTATCGTGCATGTCTTTCCCAGTGAGAAAATTTTACTTTCCAGAGAAAACATCAAGCAGATCTGACAAGAATATTACTGATGTTAAAAAGTGACGTGCAGAAAACTGCTGAGTCTTATTTGAGTTATTCTCAGAAATCCATGATGTAAGTGATGCAAGATGTTACAGGTCTCATTTCCCCACCTCCTTCATTTTCTTCTCTCTTCCTCCCCCATCTTTTGTACCTTTTTTCTCTATCTTCAATTTCCTGTCTTTTCCTGACAGCAGGACACCACCAGAAGACACCCTCAGGAAGGGAAAGGAGGAACATCAAAGTTTTCTACGAAACAATGGGTTTTAAGCACTCCTACAGAAGCACGGTGTTCAGTCTTTTCACTCTAAAGTTCTCCCTTCCTGCTGCCTGCCTACCCATCTCCTGACTGGTATTCAACTGTTTTCCTTCATGGCAAAGGTTATGCTGAAATAACCCGCTGTAAATTCAGCTGCTTGTATTTCATCAATCATGTCACTAATGTATAAACCAGCTCTTGTCTCATTATTTCTCTATTCTCTATCTTCTGTCTAAATCTCTTCAATCTCTGTAAGCACAGAAGCGGTTTTTTGCACTTCTGATAATTTTTCCTTTCCTCTTCTAGATATGGGAAAAAATATGCAAGCATACAGGGTTAGATTTGATTATGTTCACATAGAACATAGCAGCACATTTGCATTAAATAATGAAACTTGGTCACTAAAATCAACTTCCCTTTTTCTCTTGCGTTTCAAAGGGCTACATCAAATTTCCAGCAGTTTGACAACTGCAACAGAACCACTGTGCTGTTCTGCCTCTGATTTCCATTTAAACCACGAATTTCCTACTGGATTACTCAAATTTTTTGTAAGCCAGGTGAAAAGTCAACCTGAGAGAAACACTTTTCCTAGGGACTGCTTCACAGCAGCAGAAAAAAAATTAAATAATTTTGAAGATTACTGGAAAGCAATAATGCAAGACCATCAGAGTTAACTGCATTGTATTGATCTGTCTGGCCTACAGCACCTGATATTGTACAAGCTCTGTTCTGAGGTTTTCAGTAGATATGAGATCACAGGGAAGAAAGCGGCAGCTTTTGATATTTTAATCACAAAATGCAGCGGCCAATCAGTGCCCTAATACGGGGTTAGAAAGGAGCATTTGGATCTCAGGGCTTTAATGTCAGACAGATGCCCAAAGATAGTTTTGGTCAATTATTTACTTCCTAACCATTTACATTTAGCCTTCATAATTCTTTTGCACTTAGCTTGCATAATTCTTGCCCACAGCAAAGGCATTTTAATGCAAGTATCTCCATGGGTTGGTAATTTTCTAGGAGGAGTTTGATCACTCTCCAGGGACAGCTGAGCTAGAAAGCAGAGGATACATAGCTCTATACCCTCCTGACTGGGCACACAGTTCTGGTTCTCGTGACATCTGGGAAAGACAAACACTTCATAGGTTCTCTTACCTCCCAATTCTATAAAATGTCAAGGGCCAAAATTAGGTCTTTTCCCCCCATTCTTTTCAGGTCTAGAACTATCCCTGCTTCCATAAGGAAACAGTATGGATAGGGCTAGAAGTAAAACCTGCCCTTCAGGCAGAGGCAGGCACTTCCTTCATTCAGTGCATCAAACACTCTTGGACTTACTAGCCCAGGTCATTCCCTTCCCAGGAAGATAGCACCCAAACAATGTTCTCCACCCTGACTGTCCACCTGGAGCATGCCTGGCTTTTCAGCTACCTGGAGGAAGACACTGAGGCTGCCTGGCCTTTGTGCTACCCAGGGAGATGGACTCCAGACTGTTGCTGTTTGGAGGCATTGCCTCTTCTCCATGCTGAGCAGAGACCAGAACTCAGGTTTGCATGACTCCCACCAAGACGAGCAATCCCCCTCCATGCTCTCTGGCCATATTCCAACACCAGAACATCAGATGTCACTGAAGACACAGGGTGGGTTTTGGAGATTTTTTGTTTAGTTGGTTTGAGGTTTGTTGTTGTTGTTAGGTTAGTTTTATTTTGGGGTGCACTTTTTTGTTTGTTTTGGTTTGCTGGGGTTTTTTTTTGTTTTGTTGTTGTTTTGTTTGGTTTGGCTTTTTTTTTACCTGATGAAGGGGACATGATATGGTCGTACAAAGATGAAAAGACAAACACCAACAAGCTGTGCTGATGTCAGCTGAATGTAGCGATGAGTCCTGGAAATAGCTTTTTGAAGCTGCTCTCCCCACATTTTTCTATTCGTTGTACTGGAACAAACATAAAATCATTTAATGGAATCAAAACAAACCACATACAGTCAATAAAATGAACAGACTAACTGTGCCTTAGGTTTACAGACATCCCATTAGGCTGTAGAACTTGAAGTGCTGTAGAATGCATGGCAGAGACCGATAATATCTCCTTGTAAGCCAGCCTAGAGTTAGCAGGGTCAGTGAGCCCAGGCACAGCACAAAAACACAGTTATCCTGCTTCTAGATATGTGAGGGATTTGTCTAATACACTTAGAAACATCCAAACTCACTTGACATTGGATACACCCATTCACTGGGGATAACTGGAAGCTGATTACAGCAATCATAACCATAAAAACAAATTTCCAAATCAATCTCATGACTTGTGAGTTTTTCTATGCTCACAGTGGAGAGATCTCAGGATTTTGTGAC
The DNA here is from genome assembly GCA_039654755.1 of Calcarius lapponicus. Classification (NCBI taxonomy): domain Eukaryota; kingdom Metazoa; phylum Chordata; class Aves; order Passeriformes; family Fringillidae; genus Calcarius; species Calcarius lapponicus. Next base: position 61,173,522 of record CM077465.1, read on the forward strand.
TGGAAGGTGACCGGCTACTCATAGCTGTTGGCTGTTCCTAGCAAAGGTTTGTGAATAGCTGCATATACCTTCATGTCAGTGGATCTAGCTTTTTCTTTTCTCCAAAGTCAACATATCTATGCAGATATACCACCAGCCCAGCAGCCACACTAAGCACTGCTGTAACTTGTCATTCCCAAAACAGACAACTAAGTGGCCAGCCTAATGAATCAGCATTGGAAACATGATCTTCGGAGTTCCACCTCCATTCAGATTCACAAGGATCAGTAAACACATCGACCTACCGCACATTCTGATATGCCAACCTCAGGCTTTGCATTTAACATCTTTTCTACAATTTTCACAAACACAGTTAGCCACAGAGACATTTTTAGACAATTTTAGAATTCCCACATGAATGGCAATTAAGTTTGTAGTCATTGAGCACATTTTTCCAACATCAGACAGGGCTTTAAGGACAAGTGTTAGATCAAGCTCAACCATCAGAATTCTTCTCTGACAACATAAAGACTTAAGAGACTTAGGAAACTGAGCACTTTCAACATCATCCCAGTGACATTTTTAATGGGAAACATATTTTCAGCTATGGTTGCAAATAACAGACTTGGAACTGAGTGAGCCCAGTGACCATAAAAATGAACATGGCCAGTTCCTTTGGGGAAGATTATGTTCTTTTTGTTGGGGTTTTGTTTGTTTAGTTGGGTTGGGTTTTTTTTTGTGGTTTTTTTTTTTTTGGGTTTTTTTTTTTTGGTTTTTTTTACAGTTGCAAGGGGTTTTTTTGGTTGGTTGGTTTTTTAGGTTGGTTGATTAGGGGTTTTTGTTGGTTTTGTTTGTTTGGTGTTTTTTTATTTTACGTACCTGGCATTCACAATGTTCCCTGCACTTAATTCAACCATCTCTTCAAATCCCACTGCAAATATGTCAGGAGGGCAGTTATCATCATCTGTTGGCAGGAAGGAAAAGTCATGCCAGAATTACAATTTTGTTGTTTCTTCTAATGATTTGTATTCTAATTTCTGTCAGAGATCCTTCCTGTAGTTCTATCTTGTGTATCCCCTGCCAAGCTATACATATTCATAGCTCCTTTAATCTAATCTCATAAAACAACCCCTGCAGTTCCTCTGAATTTTTTTCCTGCTTTTCTCCCACCAGTTGGTCTCCATCTCTCTTGCAGGAAGCAGTTCCAAACAGAACATTATACTGTAGCAGCATTAAGCCCTCTCTCCCACACCCCACTCATCACTAAAGCCACAACACCTCACTATTCACCATCTCTTACCCTCTTGTCATTTTACCCAATGTGCTCTTCCTTTCTGACACAGATTCCTGTGTAACTGAACTTAATTGTCTACACACCGGTATGTCACCTCCATCTCAATGCCTTTAGCAAATTTATCTAGTTTAAGGATGCTTCTGAAGTTTCTTCTTGCCTTCTTTCTTCCAAGTCCTTCTTAGTTCACCTGTATTTAAGGTTAGATCACCCTAGAGCACAATGACCCCCACCCCTCTTTCCCTGGCTCTGTGGATATTACTCTGAGGAAACATCAAAAATCAGATGCTGTCATAAAATAGTGTGAAGCAAATCTGTTGACCCATTAGGTCTGTCCATTGCCTAAAGAGTTCTAAATTTTTTTAAAGTGTCATATGACCACAGTGACTGTAACATAATTCAGCATGAAGATCTAAATATAGACAAACATAGGAACCTAAATCAAATCTGACTGAGAAATCACAAACAAAAAGCAGCATATGCAGCAACTCTGTGCAGACACAAGGGTGAAACTAGCATGACAGCTAGCCTCCTTTACTAGCTTAACCAGACAGGCACTGTCACGTGTACTTCCCATTAATAATTTTGGACATCTGTCTTTGAACACTTGCCCATTTGTGTAGGCACTGCACTGACATTAACATGGATTCAGACATTTGCATGGTTGCACCCTAGCCCTGCCCATTCACATAACTCAGCTCTCTTCCAGAAGCTGCTCAGACCTACCATGTCACAGCTGCCTGTTCCATGTAGCCCTGCTCCTCTGCTTCTCTCAGGGGATGGTCTGGCAAGGCTAACACATGACAGGCTCTCAACAAATTTTAGTGTTATGGGCACAGTCATGTGCTAACACACCTGACGTGTTTCTGAAATAGACTAGACTGGACTAATCACTTACCTAGGCTGCTAAGAATACAGTGGTCTGCATCTAATCACATACCACTCAGGAACTAAGGGTTCAAATGAGACAACTTGTATAAGGGAGCCAAGGATTTGAGGAATGTATTCCTGAGCTACAAGGTTAGGTACAGGGCTATGCCTGTGATGGCTACAGAAAACTAAATGTTCCACTGTAACAACAAAAGCATGGGTTTTGCAACCACTCAATTTTTAAATGACAGAATGTTCCCTTTTCATTTACCTTAATAAAAAAATCTGTAAATCAATTGCAATACCCGACCTTGTTCCATAACTAAGAAATTCAGCAGCCAATTTCATCAAGCCACAAGCATAAGAGTTCTCAATACTGCTAAAGAAAGGAAACATTGCCTTCAACAAAGTAAATCTTTTTGTTTGAAGGCTTTGATAGTAACATTTCGAGACAAGTTCACAGTCCAGATTGCATAGATATGTTTAGCTCCAGACGAGAGACCAAGATGCTCTGATGGCACCTAAGCACGTAGCTCCTGCTTACGACAAAGAACAAAGAACAGAGATATGGAAGAATAAAACGACATACAGGGTGCAGAATAGGTAGATACATCTCAGGATGGCACGAAAGAGAGCTCTGAATTCTGACCCGCTGAAGGTTTGAAACAGTCACATGGGCTGTTTCAAAGTGTACAAAGAACTCTGACTGTCAGGAGCTCACACACCATTCCACCTCTGCAGGGCAGCAAAAGCATGGAGAAGCTGAATACACCCCTAAGAACTGACAGAAAATGCCCCCAAAATGTACTGCCTTTGAAAGGCTGGTCAAATCTTGTGTCCTGACTCACTGCCTCTAGAGATGCCAGCAAATACTGCTTACATATTTTGACTGTGAAGTCTTACCTTGAAATTCTGAAACTCCTGAGAGCTTGGGAGAATCCAGCAGCCAGTCTGTCAGCTCACTGGTACCAAGGATGTTGCTTCGAAACTGCTTTCCCCCATTCACATTCCAGGTCCCCATGGCAACACGAACACGCTTGGAGCTTGTGAATTCAAACTGACGCTCTGACATGGCCTTCAAAATACTTGGAGTTACTGACAGAAGAGGGCAGAGAGAAAGATGGTGTTTAAAAGAAGAATGTGCTGTAAAAGGACAGAAACCATCCACACTGCAGCAGCACAGTCACTCTGAAATAATAACATTACCCTAGCAACAATACAAAAGGTAAGGAATAACTCCTATGGCAATGGCAGTAGCTACAAGATAACTGGGGTTGATGTCAGCAATTTCTCTTCCAGCAACCAGGCATCTTTTGACAGCTTGGGAACAGCTGGTCACCCACTTTCAGTTTACATTTTTCTGTACTTTCTTCAAGTAATACGCAAAAAAATTTGTTTTATCTCCCGTAATCTTTTCAGTTTAGTCTATAGCACTGTCATGGTTTAACCCCACTGGGCAACCAGTGCTTAGTATTACTTATCCCAGCTGCACTGTCACGGTTTAACCCCACTGGGCAACCAGTACTTAGTAGTACTTATCCCTGCCCCTGCAGCAAAATGCGGGAGAGAATCGCAAGAGTAGAAGTGAGAAAATGCACAGATTGAGATAAAGACAGTTTAATGGGACAGAAAAGGGAAGGGAAAAAAAAGAGAATTAGAATATACAAAACCAGTGTGCCACAGTGCTCAGGTCCAAAGCAGCAGCCCCCAGTCAGCTTTCCCCCCTCCCAAATTTGTATACCAAGAATGGCATCATTTAGTACAGAATATTCCACTGGCCATTTGGAGTCACCTGTCCTGGCTGCGTCCCCTCCCAGCTTCTTGTAGCCCCCCAGCCTTCTGAATGGGAGAGCATGAGAACTGAAAAGTCCTTGACACTATAAACACTATTTAAACACTATATAGCAACAACTAAAACCCCTAGTGTGTTACCAGCCTGCTGTGGCTTAAACCCAGCTGGCAACCAAGTACAACACACAAGCACTCGCTCATTCATTAGTCTCATATTAAATCCAAAACACAACATTATACCACACACAAGGAAGTCAATGAACTCTATTCCCGAAACCAGGACAAGCAATCAAGCATGTCAGAAGTTACAACTTAAACTGAAGCCCTTAGAAGTTTAGAATGTGGAAGAAAAGATGGAGAGCAGCAGAGTCTCACACAGTACAAATCTAGCATGCCATGCCTCTGTAGCTGGGCAAGAACTCTTCAAAACAAAACCCTGCTGTATTCACTTATTTTGCTGAGTCTAGAAAATTAGCAATGTGCTTTTGCTGTCTAAACAAATGAAGCAGAGTTAATCATTAACTACCCAACTTGCAGTCAGGCACAGAGAAGTAATCTATATTTTCCTTGCAGTCAACATCAGGGAACAAGCCCAGGACTAAAGTGGTGCTTAATGGTTCTCTGGAGTAAACTGACCACCCAATACTTGTTGGGGGTGAAATTCTTCTATATTTTGCATGCAAATATCTTCTCAGAGAGAGTTGAGTTTATTCTAGATGGGTGCAAACAAATGTGTCTATGCTGTGGACTATTAGGGGCCTGGAACAAAGCAGGAAATGAACTAAAAAAACAGAGATGTGCCATTAGAGATCCAAATGGCTAAAAGCATGTGCAAACAGCTAGGACACAACTAAGGAGATAAAAGGGCTGAGCTCAAGAGACTTCTTCAAGACAAACTCAGGGCAGACTGGGAATATAGCCCTAAAATCCTTCCCTCTGGTCCAACTCTAAACTGTCAGAGATTATCACTATCAAAGAACAGAAAAACATATTCAAAAGTTCAAAACATAATATGAGAAATAAGCACAAGAGTTGTGCTATGGTCACTTGAAAGTAGTGCTTTAAACAACACATCTGTGCAACAGCAGCTTACATATTGATTGAGGGTACAATTGCTTATATCTGACAGCTAAAAGCAGATGCAAAAGCAAAGGGGAGCATTTAGACTGGCTTTACCCAGCAGTGCAGTCTGGTCCATGAGCATCTTGCCTTTGTCTGCATATTCCTCACGGTAGAAGTCACCCATGAGCAGCAACTCGATGGCTTCTTGCTTCACTGTATCAAAGAAATTTGACTGGATGGTACGAGACACAGAGCGGGCACCATCCTTGAGCTTCCCAACCTACAGCAGACAGAAATTATGAATGCAAGTGACACTGAAGCATAAATAGGACATCTTTCTTTACTTGTAAATAAAGAGTTTTGCCATTTGTCTTTACCTTGTTCTTCCCCTCAAGGGCACGATTGCCACTAAATACTCTGCTCAGATTTTGACCATTGAGAGTCCACATCTCCTTGTAGGATTCCACAAAGCGCTCAATTATAGGTTTAGAGTTCAAATCAAGGCTCTCTAATTGAGCAAACAGTATCTGGATTAGATGCAGAAGGAGAAAAAAAAAACACAAAAAAGAAACCAACATTGTTTTCAAATGTGGTTTTGCTTTTTATCCTCAGTATTCCAGCCAGTACCATTCTGGTACCAGCCAGTATCATAGAGTGGCAAGACTGACCTGCGTAACTGAGACTTACAGCCTCTTTCCTGTCTTTCCCATGGAACAGCCAATGTATGTACTACAAGTATCCCATGGAAGGTCCTCTGACAAACTCACCTCCTGTGCAACGAAGGACTGTACACTATTAGAACGATCCACGCAGTCCAAACAATTCATTCGAAAAGTACCTGTCTGCAGACTTGGGTAACCAAACACAAAGGAGGAGGGAGGAGAAAATGGTATATTTTAAAAAAACATCTAATCATGAGTTGATTGAACAAGATCATCAAATGTTCAGCCTGAATACACCCACCCACGTTTTGACGGTGCAGGCACACTGTGCACAATATATTCCATTAACACATCTAATTACTTGATTACATCTGCAACACTATATTAGCAAATCCACGCACTGGTAAATTTGCAGATTTGAAACCATGGAGACGCAATTAAGCCAAATCATTGATTTAGCACCAAGACTACACTTTGTCTCAAAATTTTATTTCAAGATGGTCAATTTATGGTCATGGTCCAAACACAGCAAAAAACCTGGGAAGGCCAGCACAAGCAGTGCCCAGCTACACTGGGACAGAGGGGCAGAGACACTCACCGTGGACTTACATGCTCGCCCTTTGTGAAGATTCCAAAGTCTTCCCAGTGCAACTTCAGCTGAGGCCTCAGCAAATTTTCCAGTTTCTCAGTTTTCCCACCTTTTGCAAATTGGTTGTAGTCAAAGTTTATCATGGGACTGTCTTCTGCATGGGAAGAGGCCCATAGCAGTTTCTGTTTAGATAAGAGAATGAAGGAAAACAAATCCTGCTCAAGTCACACGTAAGGATTGATACCAGCACGCTTTTATCATTAATAAGCCTTGACTGTTAATCACGTAGTTCGTAGAAAATTTTGAAAGGCCAAACATGAAAAAAGCAACTGAAGTTCCCTGTTTGTTTTCTTCACTGAAGTAAACCTGACTGTTAGAACCCAATTTTCCTGCAGGAAAACTGTAACTGCAAAGTATACATTAGAATTGTGCTTTGGCTGGTGGCAGCCCTTCAGCAATGGGCTGCTGCTACCTCTGTGCATGAGGTGAGGACAGCACTAGCAATGCACTAGGCAGGCTCAGGGGGAGGAAGTAAGTAAGCAATTACACCCCAGGAAATGTACTATAAAGTGTTTGTGGTAAACTGCAGAAGTGAAAGAAGAGGCACAAATAGCCTCAAGTATTTAATCTCCAGTTTCAATGACCTCACATTCATTTCCGTAATCACCACAAATTTCATTAAGGTATCTGCAACAGTACATCTGTATCAGTAAGGTATCTGCAACAGTAATACATCCTGTTCTCCACAAGAAAGGCAGAGAGAACCATTACATTAACTCAAACTATGCAAGCCTTCGTCTATTCTCTTCCCTCCTGCACATTCTCACCCCAAAAGATGGATGATTTTCTCCACTTACATTGTGACATACACTGGACAAAACAAATCTCATATTTCATTAAAAGTGTACATGTAGCAGTTACACCAGCATAATTGTATTGAGTAAGCCATTAAGCCTTTCCTGCAGAAAGAAATTTAAAGGCAGTGCTTGGAAAGAGACCTGTAAAATGTATTTCATTAGACTGTTACTGTTGACACCCCAATCTGCCCTGACAGATGCTGGCACTAGTAATGCACTTGAGGATGGCATTTACCCACTGCTGCAGTGTAAATTATTGTCAGAGTATTTGCAACTCTACACTACAGTCCTGCTTTTACTGTAAACATAATTACATCTGTTATAGAGAATGCTTATGGGAGGAATAGCATTTCCTGGGAACAGTATTGATTTTTGGTCTGTTCTGATTCAGGTAATGCATAATAAATGGTAAATGAATGGTAACTGTGACATTCTGATCAAGAGAGCCCAGCAGCAGTAATTACAAGAATCATTTGAACCAATGCTGATAAGAATTACTAAGGTTGAAGCAAGAATGAAGAAAAAGAAATAAAAGCAAAAAAAGGATGGAGAAACTAATGATAGGAGACAAACTTGCAACCCTAATCACACTCCTATGAATTACTTTATTTTTAATTCAAGCCCTTTAAAATCATCAAAGTCAAATGAACTCTATATTCTTTCCTAACATTCATTTCTTAAAACACAAAGGTAAAGAAATGACCAAGGAGTCATTCTGAATGAATACACAACTTTGGTTTTAAGTGATGTCAGTCTAAATTCTTTGAGCTCACAGGGTATTTTCAGAGTTTCTGCCTATTTCTAAAATAGGCAAAAATGTACCAATTTAGACAAAACAATTTAAAATTGATTTAAATTAAATTAACAAATGCAAGGTCTTTATTCTAGAGATGCCCAGTCTCTGACTTAATGTCTGGTTGCATTATATTGGCTAGAACATGATCTTAAGAATGTGAGAGTTTGAGAAAATATCAGTATCAAATTATCAACAAATGTCATGTTTTTATCCACGTAAGTTATTTCAGCATTTCAGAATTTGTTATCTTTTGCCTTTACATTTCAGTGGGGTTTGCAAAACAAACAAACAAAATTATTTTAAAGAGAAGGAAACCAAAAGATTACAGAATCTTAGCCATGTCATGAAGAAATTCAGTAAGAAGCTGAAAACAGAAACCATGACCAGACTCTACTCCTGTGCCTTCCTCACTGCCTTGCAAAATTTAGTCATTAATAGTCGATTAATCACTTTCTTTGGCCACATTCTGTACAAGGGGAGACCTTCACTTCATCATTTTCTGCTGGGGAAGTAGATAGTCCTTCCCAGCTCTTTTGCAGGAGGAGGAAACAGTCACACAGAAAAACTGACAACAAACTTAACACTCCCTCTAAATTCCCTATTGCAACAGAGAGGGAAAGAAATCAGGCACTATTATCTAACCACATTTTTTTATTTTGCATAATTTTACATAATAAATGTTTCAGCTCAGAACTGCTGGTATCATTCTTTACCAATGATATATACAAGGCACTTGTATATATCTCTCTCTGTATACCAAACTGTCATCTGGTGCTCAGGCAGCCAACTCCCAACCCAATCAGTGCTAGATAGCTATTTCCCATTACAATCAGCGCAAGACAGCTCAGTGATGCTAAGTCACCGTGCTCAGTGATCAAGGCTCACCCAGCCTCCAGGCAGCTCCAGCAATCCCAGGGGATCACATAGGTGGCTGCATACAATGTCAAAGCTGGCTATGATTCACTTTTGCAAATGTGAACCATCATTAGGAGTATTCGGGCAATTTCTTTTTAAGTTTGGTTAAAGAGAATGTACGCAAATGTATGAAGAAGTAAGCAGAAAGGTAGTGCTGAAGACTAAGCCATGAAACCAAGAAGCACTATTCTCAGTAGGTAACATGTGGTAAAGAGTTAACATAATTTCTTTAGAAATACTATTCATCACCTCCTGGGCTAGAAGGAAAACAGAAGAACATGGAGGCTCAAGGGAAATCAGCGGTTAAAATGAAAATCATTGCTTTTACCTTAAAAGCTCTGTTGAGCACCTCCTCTCCTCCTCTGCTTCCCAATAGGTTAACGATCACTTGTTTTCCATACTGCTCTTTCAGAAGCATCATATGCCTACAGCAAAAGCAACCATAATAGGTACTAAACAAAACTAAGTTATTTTGCCTACTGCCATTTTCAAAATACAAAGTAGAGATCACTGGTTGTTTCATCCAGCAGAAAGTCTTAGCCATACCATCTACAGACATCTTTCTCAGTTTCCTTGAAATCAATTATTAAAGTAAAAATGGTGAATGTACGCCATTAATAGATACAGTATTCTGTGCTGAAATTAAAGAAAGAAGTGTCTTAGAAAATGTCTTAGAAGTGTCTTAGGCCCCAAATCTTTTATGTCACTGTTAGCTTTGAGATTCCCCTTCATGCTCCTACCTCTTGGCTGTTATCCCGGGAACTACACAGGAAAGACAAGAAGAGAGGAAAATGTATTACACTTCAAAAGGAATTGTCTGGCATCTTGCAGAGCTGAGACTACTAAGAGTCAGCAGCAGCACTGGGGCCTACAACTCCAGTGCCAAGGCCAGAGAGGTCCAAACACACATAAGAGGTGACAGGGTTCAAACATCTCTGAGCTACTGCAATATGGAGACATTCACTCTGAACTCAAATCAAGCAGGAAGATGACTAATCATAAGAACTGCTGCACTGGATCAGAACAAAGGTCCTTTTAGCCAAGTTGTCTGGCTCAGATTCTACAGGAAAAGCTCAAAACAGGACAAGTATAAAGTGGGCAGGATTTTTTGGTCTATATTGCTAAACTCTCAAAGCCTGACATTTAGGGACTCTCAAGTTAAGAGCTTTTAGCCAGATGCCAAAACACCCATTCTCCCCTCAAAACATCTTTTTCAAGTTGGAATGCATGGTTAGCAGAAGCTGTGCTGGCTCATCAAGACATAATCAGATCTTAAAGTTGATTTCCATCATGTACAGACAACACTGTAGTAGTACTTAAGAGGAATCTGGATAGAAATGGACAAGAAAAATAAACTCACAAAAATGAGAAGTTATTACATGCTGTAAAATAGTGTGTAATGGCAAAGTGTGCGAAAACCAGCGAGCATACATCTTCTGGCATTACTCTTTAAATCCTTTAACCAGAAATAAGTTACACAGAAAACCATGGAAGGGTAGAAGAGAAAGAAGTCATCAGCATTGCCTTCAGAAAACACAGTTAAATATATTTTCTGGTGCATTCTTGATTCTGCAACCAGTTCTCTGTATGCCAGCTCATCCATACAGTTGCACCCTTCTGATACTACCATCAAGATCCTACCTCTCTGCCAGTGTTGCTTCCTCACAACAAAACTACTGAAGCTTAAGTCACCTGTTTGAATACCGTAAGCAAAGATCCCTGTGGATTTCTCCACAGAAATCTGTCTCTCTGGAGAGAGACAGAGGATGAAAAAATATCCAACAAGATTACCATCCATTTTTCACATGGTTAAATGTAACAGGCCAAATTAACATCTTGGAAAAGCTGTAGCAGGTTGTTAAAAGTACCAGCGTACTTTTTCATATAAGCAGTCACTTCTTTCTTGCCCATTTTCAAAAGACTGTCTTTTGCAGATCTGTTAGCAGAGGGATCCCTAAGTTCATCTAACTTACTGGCACAAGGGAAAGAAGGTATAGTGCACGTTTGTATTAGGGTCAGGACTAAAAGGTTGTTCCTTCTTGAGGTACTCTCAATTCCATGAGCAGTACATGAGGATGCTAAATAAGTTACTGTTTTCTTCTTGCATGAAATATCTCCGTTGTGGAATGCAAAGCTCTATAGATGGAGCTTCAGGGACACTGGCAGGGCAAGTTATCACATCACCAGATGGCAACGAGACCAAGAGTCTCAAAGGCCATTGAATTCAGTAGGATTTAAGATCCTTAAAAGCCTAGAGAATGTAAGCCTAGAACCTCTGGAGCAGAAACTGCTATGGTGTATAGTCCCTTTAGATTCTAATCCCTGTTTGGGGTCTTCAGTGTAGCAAAACGATTAACAGTCAATAATGTGTGCTAACAGTTGTGGTAATAAAGAGGCCTTACACAAAATCAACATACAACCTGATCTGCAAAAACCAAACTAAAACAGAACTTAATCACTTGACCTGCACTTACAAGGTGAAAATTTCCCACAGACCAAATTCTTCATGTGCTTTTCAGGCACTGCTCCCATGGATATCAGTAAAAATACACCCTTAGAGGATAGCATTTCCTAGTCAGACATTCAAAGGAATCAAGCTAATGCATGCCTTTTTCTACAGTTTCTAGCTGACAAACAGAGTCTTAATGGTTTTAAAATGTTTACAAGCCACTCTGGGTATAAAATAGAAAACATCAGCACAATAGCATCATACAACACTGGTCACAGAGTAAGGCATTGCTATTTCTGTGTAGGAGGAAAACAATGAAGAAAATACCAAATCCAAAATGGAGTGAAAGCAGTGTTTACTCTTTAGCTACTTCTGTTAGAATGGTAAAGCACACATATTCTGTGTACCATAAGTGTAAACTCACATCTGTTGGCTCACAAAGGTTTGCATAAACACTTCTTTTGCATATCACTCATTATTCCTAAACTTTTACAGAAATGATCCAGAAGACCAAATTAATTCAATTACCACTGAAAGCAAGCAGGAAAAAAGCACCAAAATAAGTGACTAAATTAAGTAAACCAGTTTAATAATCTGCCACCCCTGGGGGATTTGCCACATCATCTAAGAGATGTTTCTCAAGATTTCCTAGGAAGACAAAGTTTGGAACCTTGGATACATGCCAGGCTGCTGTATTGATGCCAAAGTGGAATGAAACTTACCTGTCAAAGGCAGGTGCATTGGCTTCCAGACCTCTGTTGAGCCTTAAATGGCGGGAACCAACCTAAAATAAAATATTAGAAGACCAAGAAATAGAAAAACCTTCTTAAACTGCTGAAGTCCTAAGTCACTAGATGTCTCCCTTTTTCCTTCAGAGAAAAACATTTTTTTAACAGCACCAGACATCTCTAACAGACTCCAACCACCCCCACACATAATATCCTTAACACAAAAGCCCCATCTTTTATTAGACAACATTTACAATTACAAGTGAAAACACAATTACCATTAAGCAAAGGGATACCTACACATCTTTTTATGGCCAAACAAATCACATCTCTTTGCCAGCTTCCTCTTGCAAATAGCACACACTGCCTCACATGAGTATTCTGTGAGCCTAGCATTCTTACTGCCCTTGCCTTGGTAGAGAGGGATGCATTTATGCCAGTTCCACGGGTTGTGTATTCTGACTTCTTTCAAAAGTATCAGAATAGTGATTCAAAAATATGAAGGATGAAATTCTGTACCATCAAACTAATAGGTCTTTTGATATGGATGTCAACAACAGTAGCCTCAAGTACCTTTTGAATGGTAGCTAGTGTTAAAAAATTATTACAGAGGGCTTCTTTCCTCTCCAAAAACTACACTCCTAAATATGTATAGGATCATGCATTGTTTCCTATACTTCACCATCTTTATTTGTTTTTCATGAGGTTGGTTTCTGCAATTCTTTCTAACACCAGTGTCAGTACATTCACACACAAGGAGTAAGAGTGTATAATCTAATCCAATTAGGCAAAAAAACAGGCCTACTAAAAAAAAATCAAAAATTCTGTTTAACTAGAGATATTACCCAATAGCCAAAAATGCTTGAGGGCTCTGTAACATACAGATCAACAGTGCTACATGGTGGATACATCTACACCATGGGAGGGACTTGCACAATCATATGGACAAACTTGCTTTATAAAAAGAAGCAAGTATTGCACTGCATGGTGTTAAAAGACAACAGGGATCCTTTAGTTATTTCCTTTTGTGCTAAATCCAGTGCCTCTGAATACTACATAGGTTCTAGTTTAATGATCAAAACAAGTATCATGTAACCTTTAAAGTATCTTGAAAAAACAGTTATGCAATGTACTTTCTCTACTAACACACACAAATATATGTGCATACTCATTTCAGTTGCTTATCTCTCTGTTAAAAGAATGCAAAGTGTGTCAGGAAGATTCTTATTTGGCCTTACAACTGCATATAAACTGCAAGTCACAGACCATATATTTGATGCAATAATCTTGTGATAAAATCCTACATCTCCGCCTCACAAAAGGTCAGATTAGATAATTTTCACCCTTTTGACTGAAATCCCAAAAACACACCATCCAGACATTTTACTTTGTTTCATGGTAGCATGCTCCTATAGAGCACTGGTATCCCTAAATAATCCAGTTGTATTGTGGAGGTCGATATCATCAAGCCAATCAGGCATTTCAGAAGAATAAAACTGAAAATGTTATAAAGATATAGCTGTAATCTTCAGTTTTAGGACACAGTCCCTTACAAACAGCTCCCTGTAAAGGTCTTCAAACACCCAAAAATGTTAAACTTCAGCCACCTATAGCCATTTGTCTGGTATAGTTCTGTTTATCTAAACACACAAAATTTCTACAAGACAAACCTAAAATGAAAGAGCTTAGCACTTTCACCGAAATGAGCTTTGAAGCTCATATTAAAAAATAATATATATATTTATGTTAATTCTATATTTTAAGTAGCAAGAGAGAGAAGCAAGGTAGGCTTTCTGATTATTTCTTTACCTGAAGCCTCGTTTGCTCCCAAAACAGTGGAACAGAACCTCTGATCTGCACAAAGGAAGAGACATCATCATCCAAGTAAATTGTCTGCAAAAACAAAAAAAAGGAAAGTAGTTCTGCAGTTAGATCTATCAGCCTGTGGCCCCTTCATCAGGTGACAGTTAAAGACACTGAACTCAAAGGGTAAAAAAAGTAAGCCATGTATCTCCCTGTATCCACTTACCGCTCAGCCTCTTTTCCATAGTCTCACAGGCAGTGGAACAAAGCACAACGTATTTGCTTTCATGTCATCGCAGCAGATTCAACTCACTTCTCACCAGAAACAAGAGAAAACTTCAAACACCAACACATCTTTCACCCACAATCAAGATGGATTTGATCTACTGGTGGAGACACTCAGAAAGACCAGGCATATACTCTCCTGCTGTCCCTCTCACAAAACTCAACTGTGCAAAATGTCATTGCTCCTTGTGACTGATGATGGGTAATGTCAGGTGGAGGATAAGCTTATCTCCTGCTGTATTTACCATTTCTTATTTCACTGCATGCTGTGCCTTGTCAGAGAATCCAAATAAAACTCTGTGAAACCAGCAGCTTTGCCACTCCCATCCTGAGGTACAGTGAGCAGCAATGTGATCTACTTCTTTTCCAGGGAGCTTACAACAAGAGGTTCCAAATTCTCCCTTTCCCAACCAGCCCTCAAACTCTCCCTTTATGTGGTCTCAGGATCACAAGCTGATTTTGGGTCAAATCCATACAAAGAACAAAGACTGATTTCCCCTTTTGCCTTCCCCATCCACAGTCCCCAGTGAAAGTGTTACATTATGTTAACTTAGCATAAAAGGTACTATCTTCAGATTGAATATGACCACAGAGCAACTGTGCAAAGCCCAGCTCACTCCTCTGGCCTATACTTAGCAGTGGAATCCTGGCTGCTCTCCACGAAGGATACATGATACACATGATACACATCTCTGTTATCTCATGCATGACAATGACTGCTCTGCAGCCCTGGGGAGGAATGCTATCCAGGTTATCCAGGTAGCTGCACTCACCACATCATATCAGTTGGCACAGCTGCTGCCAGCTGGCTAGGAGCTCTGAAAATAGAATAGAACATGAAAATGGATTTCTCTACAGCTTTAAAGTGCTTTGTCTTTTTGGATTTGCCTCAAATGTGGCCAATGGCTGGCTCAGGGAAAGTACCTGACCTTGACCTCTCATCTTCATAAGCATTATCAATGTACAGTTTTTAGAGCTACATGTGTGAAAAAGAGGTATTTAGATAAAATTGGTGACAAAACACTTATTTAATATTTATCATATTTTTGCAGAGCACTTGAAACTGTCTCCATTTCACTAAGATGATTTAAGTGGCTTCATCATGGACACAATGTTAGTGCTAGAAGGATAGCCAGCCCAGACATAGTGGAAAACTATGTTTCCATCTTTTTAACCTCTCACCAAAGCACTAAGAACCCTCTTCTCTGTTACATTCCATCCTAGCACAACCCCCTGCAAGAGAGAGGTTGCTCAGAGAAGCTTTCTTGCAAGCCTGTGTCACAGTTTGAGCAATGTGGATCTAAAACTTGCTCTCCCAGTAAAGTTTCTGAACATTATTGGCACCTGAGTGCGGGAGCTAATTTCCATGGCAACACACTGGTGTGCCTTTTCTTTGTACATTTGGGCTCAGAAGAGATCATTCCTTCTGCAGCTGGACTAGGAGAAGAATAAGCAGCCCCACCTTCTTCCTTTTTATCACATTCTCCCTGAGATAGGTCGTGCCAAGATGAGTCAGAGACTTCTACACACTGAATCATCTTTTCACTCACAGCCGTGAAGCCAAAGAAGCTCACTCCAAGGTAAAGCAAATTAACAGCACTACTACATACAGTCCCAGCATTATCCTGACTAATACTAAATGAATATCAGAACCTGAATCTGTGGGGAAAAAAAAAAAAAAAAAAAAAAAAAAAACCCCAAAAAAAAAAAAAACACCACCACAACAAAAAAACAAAAAAAAGATTCAGGACTGGCCTGCTTAAAATTTTGGGGACAATCATCATCTTAACAATTACCAAGTAGAAATGAAACACCTAATGATGACAAATACAGACAAAGCTTTACCTGAAGTACAAGGTGGTCACTCAAACAGCTTGCTACAGATGATCAACTTTATTTACAGTATTCTGGGAAGTCCCCGTTTCCACATCTAACTGCAAAACTGACAGCTCAAGTATTTCTTTGACCAGCTCTTTTAGACATCCAGCTGCAAATCTCTAGACCCACTGATAAACAGATAGTGATTCTAATTCAGTACCTGCAGTTTAACATCCTTCTGAGTTACAGTTTAAATGGAAAGTATTTCCTCAGTTACAGACCATGAATATATAACCTACCTTCTTCCTGCCAAATACAGAAGAAAAATACTGACCAAACATTTATTTCTGCATTAACAAATGCTCTAATTCCACTTATTAGTGAGTTAACAGATGTTTGTTACCAGTACCACTCATATTTTCTGTTCACTGGTTTTCACCCATTACCTCTTCTGTATTCTGCTCTATTAAGCAGTCCCTTTAGAGAACTGAACAACAACCAAAATATTCAAACTACTTGATCATTCCTGTAACTTAAACAGGATGCCTAAACCTTGATGTGATGGGCTGGGGGATCCTCTGTGGAGCTGAGTTCTAATACAGGATTCTTTTATGATGGCAGAGCATTTTAAAGAAACTGACATTTTTTATGTATGTTGCCATGTAGCTTTTAGAACTCAGATGAGGTTTTTGAACTGGGAGCACAGCCTCTCCAATACAGTCATTCACAAGAAAGTGCTTTTTTTTCCTGTTCGCTTACAGGGCTCATCATTCTGTTCTCTGGAGCAATTCTCTGGTCTTTCACAATCCTTTCACCTCATTCTCATGACCCAGATGAATCCAAAATTATTTTCTTCCAAGCTGCTAGCGAGTTGGAAAAACACTTAATATTTTTTTAATGAGTGGGAGACTCATTAAAATGACTTTTCTGCCAGTCATTCCTTCCTAAGCAGACTCTAACCAAATCATTAAGCACTATAACTGTACAAATCTTCCCTCAATTTCAGTAATATCCACTATCCTTCATTCACCACTCCAAGGAACATGACCCTTGATGTTGACACTGCCTTTTAGTGTACACATCTCTTGATCTTACAATATTAGTGGCAACAGACTTACTACCAGCAGACTTGTTAAGAAAGCAAGTTTAAAGACTAAGACAACTTTCCAGATCAGGAATGGATGTAATCTTAGCAGCCACATACACTGTAAGAAACCCTATTTGCTAAAATATTAAATAAGCACTGATACTACATTTAGATTGAAATTACACTCATAAAGAAAAGATTCCAACTTTGTTGCTTATGCATGGACAAGTACAGTTTCTTTTCTCATATTCTTCACAGCCTTGATCAGTTTTTGTGCACAATGTTATGTTTTCTACAAGCACATATTCATCCCAAGTTTCTGTTGTTCTAGTTTTGACTTTATTACCCTGCCCTCTAGCAGAGCCATTTCCCTTATTCTAAGGTACTAGACAAAAATTCTTTAAGTCAAGAAACTGAAAGAAAAGTTAAATGCCTTATGTCCTGAATTTTCCTGTCCTCTGTTTTCCTTTTCTCATGGACAAGAAGATCATACTGGTTTTTCTCTAGAAGTTCAACAACAATCAGTTACTTTTTCAACAACACTTGGTCATTAGGATTCATGCATCCTGCTAAATCTCTGTCTTTGTGGAGTCTTATCTCTTGTCTTGGATCCAAAATGACAGGAGGATGATGCCTATGTGCCTCAGGGAGAATGTTCATTCCTATCAAATCCTCAAAACACTTGAGGTCTACTTCATTAATCTCAATGGTTCTGGCCCATACTACAATCCAACCCAGTCAGCTGCATGAACTTCCAGACCAGGTTCCCATCAGACAGCACTGTAGCAACTGGATAGTTAATCCATGTGGAAGACCTATTTGCCTTAACAATAGATTACTTGGCCTCTGACCTCCAGTGTTAGAATTTGCCCTGTTTTTCTTTCAGCTTCTGTGGTCTTAGACTCTCTTTGTGGCCTCTTTCTCCAGCTCAGGATCAAGGGTGATAGTACTGACAGTTCAATGGGACATCTTTCAATCTTTCTCTTCTGTTGCATAGGGCCAGACCTTGCCCCTGCGATCCAAGGATCTTTCCTGATAAACAAACTTCATGCACAGGTACTGCTAAAAAGCTTCTGGGCAAGAAGTAAACATCTGTGTCAACCCACTGGTGTTCTGATCCCAGCATGCTCTGCCCATCTATTGCTTGGAATAATTTATTCACTAATCTCCATCATCCAGTTTCATTAGAAATAATAATCATCTGGTCACAACTTCAAACAGCAAAATTCACTACAGACTCAAGGGATACACAGAGACACAGTCCCTGATGAAATGGATACTCAGATGGTTTACTGGGGGATCCTCAGCTCTGCCACGCAAAGAGTGTGGATAGCAGATGGCCTAAACACACTTCTCTGTGAGTGCCTTTAGGTCAGAGCATGGGACCCAAGGATATATTTGGCAAAATAATCCTTTTTGCCTTGCCTGCGGTCATATTAAAACTTGATCCAGAAAATAAATCAACCACATGATTGCATCCATTCCTCTCCTGGAGAGCTATCCAACACAGTCTAGGAGGTATTGTGAAATAGGGATCATTTTCCTTAATCCATGTCTGACAATTTTTTCTGAAATTGGAAGAAAGGGAAGGTTAATTCAAATTCATGGTATTTCCTTTTAGTGCTTTCTCAAGGTTTCAATTTTCTTTACTGAACAATTCCACAAAGGGGAAAAGACTGAAACAATTTATTTGTCTTTGGTTAATTAGAATTGGTCCTTGTAATCCATACACTAAGATTTTAGCATAACTCTTTGGAGGATAACTGGGAGAAGAGCGGAAATGTAAACAGTAACAGGCACACAGACTAACTGAAGAGAGCATTTCTAGTTCCTCAAAGCTATGAGAAGAAAAGAATTACAAAAATGCAACACAGTCTCAACTTCAAAGGATTACTAGGGGAGGAAAAAAAGGTGAAAGGAAACATTTAAGCTACAACTGAGAAACGGACTGATTTAAAAGCTGCTTGAGAATTAACTGCAATACTGCAAGCACTGCAAGCAGAAAGGGCTACCATACCATTACAAAATATTTGTCAGCAAATCTGAAAGTACACATTGAAGGGATTGCCTTCTTTTCCCTTCATTTTCTTTAAGTGTTTCCTATAATATTTTCTTTCTTCTTTCTTCATAAAGACACAAGCCAAATGATCAAAAAGCTTAAAGATATGGTATAAGTTCTTCTTCTTTTTTTTAAAGAATAATTGAAGATATTTTACTTTTTCCCCTTCTTCTCAAACACTGACTCACAGCAGTTAAGTGAGCCCACAAAAAAAAGACTCATTGCAGAGCTGAAATGCCACAAGGCTAACTCAGTGGGAGACAAAAGCATACCATCTATGCATAAAAGAGCTGCCTGGAGATAAGACTAATTGTTTCTCCCTCTTCTAAAAACAGAAAAATGTTAGAAGCAATTCCTACAAAGAGGGGAAAAGTCCTGGGTTTTCAGAATCCTAGGGTGCTATTTATCCATGAAAGCACATAGCCAACATGCCATTATACTGTACGGGTTCCAGCAAATGGAAACAAAATGTTATTTTGCCAAGATATTACCTCACAGGAGATTAGTCAGTCGTTTACTATGAAAGTAGGAGAGAGTTTATTCTTGGACTCTTCCTTCCTAATGGCAAGGGGATGCCAGCTCGAACTGGATCTCAGGCGTCCTAGTGGTTAGCCCAACTTTGCTTTCTTAGGATGTGCAGCTTGGTAAAGCCAGTGTTTAGCACCATTAGTAACAGCAGTCTTCTTTTCCTTCTTTTCTTTGGTTTTTGAAACCAAACAAAACCACACAGCCCTTTAAAACTGAAAACTCTTGTTATTATTTGGAACCTGCTCAAGCCTTTCACCCTAAAGCCATTTCACTCTTGCACTTTTGCTTATCCAATAGAAAAAAAACACTCAAAAGCCTTCAGTTTTCCCACTTCAGCATATGGCTGATGGGAACAAAGCACAGCAATTCCCATGAAGAGCCTGACCCAGACCCAGCTAAGGGAAGCATCAGCAATCAAATAATGTTTTGCCACTCACCAGGAAACCTTCCTCAGGTTTTCTGCTGGAAGACAAAGGCCACCTTATTTTTCATGCTAATAATTTGTAACATGATGTACTCCAGGAATATAACAAAATAAAATGAGTTACTTCTGACCCACCTAGTGAACAGGATAGCAGAAGTATTTCCCATAATAAGTCAACTGCTAAGTGCAGCGCCACAAATGTGAGACTCATTGAAAAAAAGCTGACAACCCTTTCTAACATTTTCTTTCCCTTGCATTTCATCAAGAGAACATTCTTCAAATCCTGAGTTACAGGATTAGTGCTTTGCACTAATATTCATAAGAAGATACTCAACTAAAATAGCAGAATGTACCAGGTATCACCTAAAATGGAAGATCTCCCTTCTTCTGTCCCCAGGTTCCAGAGGAAAATTCCTTTTTCCAGTAAGCAGATATAGCTGTATCTCCCAATGCATTGACAGATTTTCTAGAAAGGCATAGATGTTACAAGACTTGACTTGTAATTGCTTTGGAGAAGTGGCACACAAGAGAATTATTAGCAGAGAATTTGGAGGCTGACATTAGAGACCCAAGCACTGCAGGGGAAGAGCTTCACATTCAACAGGCAGAAGGCAGAATTTGTGGGAGCCTGAACACCAAGTGGAAAACTGTCAGCCTAACTGAAAGTGCAGGAAAGCAGGAAAAGGAGAGACATAAGCAAAAAGTCACCCACATGCCCAGAGAGAACTCTGACCATTGGACTGGACAGAAAGTCACATGTGTAACACTGGGCATGCTTTGAGCACCTCATGGGACTCAAACCTCACCAGCAGGCTGGGGAATACCAGTCTGCAACTCCTCCAGGCATCCTCCTGAGGATCAAAGCACTGTCAAATCTAAGGTAGCTCTACATGTGTCTTTAGGCAGAACCAGGTGAAAAGGTTAAAGCTGTACTAGGAAGACAACATCTTAGAGGAAATGTGGAAAGTACCCAAACATGGCTGGATTTTGCACAAACAGTTGCCTGAAGGCATGCCTGGCTCATGCAGTGGGATAACAGAGAGAAACTCACTGGGTGAGAGCTGCTACATTCACACACTGCTGTGAGGAAATACTAGTGCTGTCAGCCCACAAAAGTGTGGGCATCTTTGAGAGGTGGTACCTTCCTCAACCATCAGGCACAGGCTTTCAATGACACAGCTCAAGTGTCTCCATGCTGCTCTCACTGTTTCATGCTCCCCTTATGCGCATCACAGAACCAATCTACTTTCATGGTACATGCACCTACATATCCAGACACATACATACACAATCTATACCACATATCCAGCTCTGTAGATATGCCCAGAAGATGCTGAAAGCAACCAAATTCTAAGAGCAAATCCCTGTTACTTGTTGAAAACTACCAGCCATTTGTCTGTTCTGTTATACAGTGATCCATTTTTGTATGATGGTTCTGACTGGTAGTAATTACTACTTCCATTCAAAAAGGAAAAGGTGATTGTACTGGAGTAAGAAAGCACTCACTTCAGCTGGCACAGAAGACTTCAGATTCTCCATGGTCCAGTGCTTTTTACTGACTTTCAAGGCAGCAAGCTAAACCATGTGCAATAAAACCAAGTGATTCAGTTGTTTTGTTTGGCTTTCCCAGTCAAGGGAGCCTGCTGAATGCATTTCACACACATAATTTGTCTCAGCATCAGCTGGAAAGGAGGCTTTTACCACGTATGTATAAAAACTGTCATACCACCTCACATTGGAGAGAATCCCCCACAAACCAGTGGGGAATATAAAAGCAGTGTCCTCCAAAATTAGTTGACCTGGAATTTGGCTGACTCTGAGAAGATGTTATTTTTTCAACATTTTCTTTACTAGAGAAAGATGATTTGACACTGAACTTTACTAGTCAAAGATGAGGTCCCAGCACCTTTGCTAGACACCTTCCTGAATGGTTTAAAAACCCTTGTCTACATTTCACTACAGTATCAAATAGCCAGACTTTCACACTCAGGAAAAAAATGAAAATGAAAAGTGTTAGTGAAAATCGTGTGAATGGAAAAGTCAGAAACAGAGAGAAAGAGCAGATTGCAAAGAAATGCTTAATCAATAAGAACAAACAGATCTGCCATGCAATAATATTTTAAAAAAATCTTGCCGAGTTCCTTTAATTCTCACTGAAAATTCTGCCCCAATTAAACATGAGTGGATTAAATGATGTAAAGCCATAGAGAGCACTTACCTGCTCTGTCTCAACAAAGTTAGACACGTGTCCATCATCATTGACCCCTCGGACGTGGAAGCGGACACTGGCCCGTTCGCGGCTGATGCGGGAGATGAGGCAGGCTTTGGCCTTCTTGTGGGAAGCATAAACAGTGCGGATGTCCACGACCCCACAGAGCACCTTCAGCAGCCAGTCGGAGCAGTTCACCTGGTAGTGTTTGAAGGGCACATGCAATAGCTGGTTCCTGAAAGGTTCAACAACATACAGACCTTACTGAGTAAAACAAACAGACAGGCATGGGTGTCACCTGACAACAATCACTAATTTAATCAAGTAATGTTTTATGACCCCTTTTCTGCTGTACCTTATCTCTACCCAGGAAATATCAGGAAGAAACTCTTGTGAACTACTACAGTGAACTGAACATGGCAAATTTTAACCACACAGCTGCCACCAAGGTGCTGTCTTTATATCTTGTACCTGTCTTATAAATTCAGATGCAAATGTCACCTCTTTCAGCTCCAGACATTTATATTTAGTATTCTTTTCATAAATTACACTGATGTCAAGCTAATGACTTCTTTTGGAAGAGTACTGCCTGGACCTTAGCATTCACTACAGGATGAAGAACTGGTTCAAAATCCACCAGGATTTTCAGAAAAAAAATTCCAAGCAGAAACTGGATCTGTAAGTCAGTGAAGATATTGCAAAAAGTACTACTAAATGAAGAGGAACATCTGTTCTAACCTTCAAGATCAACAATTCAATAAACCTGTCATGTCTAGTTAACAACTACAGAATCACAGAATCCCAGCAATTCTAGGTTGGAAGAGACCTTTAAGATCATCGAGTCCAACCCATGTTCTAACACCTCAACTAGATCATGGCACCAAATGCCACATCCAGTCCTTTTTTAAACTCTTCGAGGGATGGTGACTCTACCACCTCCCTGGGTAGATGATTCCAGTATTTGACCACTCTTTCTGTAAAATACTTCCTCCTTAATTCTAGCCTGTATCTCCCTTGGCGCAGCTTGAGTCTGTGTCCTCTTGTTCTGTCTGTTGTTGCCTGGAGAAAGAGACCGACACCCAGCTCACCACAGCCGCCCTTCAGGAAGTTGAAGAGAGAGACAAGGTCACCCCTGAGTCTCCTTTTCTCCAGGCTAAACAACCCCAGCTCCCTCAGTCATTCTTCATATGGCTTGTGTTCCAAGCCCCTCACCAGCCTCGTTGCTCTCCTTTGGACACGCTCGAGCATCTCAACGTCCCTCCTAAAGTGAGGGGCCCAGAACTGGACGCAATACTCCAGGTGAGGCCTCACCAGTGCTGAGTACAGGGGAAGAATGACCTCCCTGCTCCTGCTGGCCACATCGTTCCTGATACTGGCCAGGATGCCATTGGTCTTCTTGGCCACCTAGGCACACTGCTGGCTCATGTTCAGCCGACTGTCAACCAGCACCCCCAGGTCCCTTTCCACCTGAACACTGTCCAGCCACACCGTTCCTAGCTTATATCGTTGCAGGGGGTTATTGTGGCCAAAGTGCAGGACTCGGCACTTGGATTTACTGAACTTCATCCCATTAGATTCTGCCCATCCATCCAACTGTTCCAAGTCCCTCTGCAAAGCCCTCTGTCCCTCTAACAGATCAACACACATTCCCAGCTTAGTGTCATCTGCAAATTTGCTAATAAAGGACTCTAAACTCTCATCCATGTCATCAATAAAAATATTAAACAGAACTGGCCCCAGCACAGACCCCTGAGGGACACCACTGGTGACTGGTCGCCAGCTGGATGCAGCACCATTCACCACCACTCTCTGGGCCCGGCCATGCAGCCAGTTCTGAACCCAGCAAAGAGTGCTCCTGTCCAAGCCACGGCCTGCCAGTTTGTCTAG
Organism: Calcarius lapponicus; assembly: GCA_039654755.1. NCBI lineage: Eukaryota > Metazoa > Chordata > Aves > Passeriformes > Fringillidae > Calcarius > Calcarius lapponicus. The sequence goes on from CM077465.1 coordinate 61,197,611, forward strand.
GAGTATGCTGTGGGAGACAGTGTCAAAGGCCTTGCTGAAATCCAAGTAAACAACATCTACAGCCTTCCCTGCATCCACTAGGCGGGTTACCTGGTCATAAAAGGTGACCAGGTTGGTCAAACATGACCTACCCCTCCTAAATCCATGCTGGCTGGGTCTGATACCCTGGCCATCCTGTAAATTTTGCGTGATGGCGCTTAATATAAACTGTTCCATTATTTTGCCAGGTACTGATGTCAGGCTGACTGGTCTGTAATTACCAGGATCTTCCTTTGCACCTTTTTTGTGAATGGGTATCACATTGGCCAGCTTCCAGTCATCCGGAACCTCACCAGTGAGCCATGACTGTTGGTAAATGATGGAGAGTGGCTTTGCAAGCTCATTTGCCAGCTCTCTCATTACCCTGGGGTGGATCCCGTCTGGTCCCATAGATTTATGAATATCCAAGCATTTCAGTAGTTCTATGACTGCCTCCTCTTGGATAATGGGGGGACCATTCTGCTCCCTGTCACCATCAACCAGCCCAGGCGGGCAGGTGTCTTGAGGGCAAGTCATCTTCCCACTAAAAACTGAGGCAAAATAGGCATTAAGCACTTCTGCCTTTTCCTCATCTTCAGATACTAAGTTCCCTCCTTTGTCCAATAAAGAACAAAGGCTGGTCTTACCTTTCCTTCTACCATTAATGTATTTGTAAAAACATTTTTTATTATCCTTTACAGAAGTTGCCATTCTAAGTTCAAACTGAGCTTTGGCCTCCCTAATTTTTTTTCTGCATGCTCTAGCAGCCTTCTTGAATACTTCCTTAGAGACAATTATGCTAGTCTCTTCTATTATGATGCTTTTCTTTATTTCATGCTTCAAAATGTGCCTTTAGTCACATAGGAGGGCCAGGAAAATATCTTTTATGACCATGCATTGCTCAATAGAGGATCTGTAAAAGAGAGTGAAACCCTAGAAGAATTGTTCTTTTAGAGTACAGCATTTACCAAAAAAGGTGCAAGGCATTGTTACATTTTTAATCTAAATATTACGGAACGGAAAGAGCAGCTCTTTTTTTAGCTCAATTTAACTCTTTTTAAGCTCAGTTTTTGCTATCTGTTCCACCTCTTTCTCCCACTTCTACTTGCAGAGGAAGTCCTCACTCAGGCAAATTCCAGTAGAATTTTTTGTTGTTGCAGTTCATTAAACAGGCAGTTTGTGTTGCCTGTAACTAGGGTCATCTTACACTTTTCATTGTATCACTATTTATCTCATTGTTTACTTTCCTCAAGCATCTGTTTTTTGTCTGAAATTTCCCATATCACCTAAATACCTCAAGATAAATTTTTTTGGAGCATCTTTTTGCCTTTAATGTGATGTTGTCACCACTTTTCCCAGTTCTACAACATACTAGAGAATGGAAACTCTTCAGAATTTACTTCTAGATTAGCCAGAAGCAGCAAATATACTTATCTTCCAAGAAGAAAAGTTTCAAAAGATAGTAGAGGCAAAAGAAGTTGTTTTAAATGTTTTTTGTTATGGGATATTGTCATCTTAGCAGTCTCATAATTGGAGTACAACTAATTTCTGCCATGTGTCTGACTTGACAATGCTTCGTGACCTTTTGGAGAGGGATGCATCATTAGCACAGTTGAAAGCAAGTATTTATTATGTATCTTCAGTTTTAAAGTCAACCCACTAGATCTTACCAGTCAAAATCACATCATAGCAGGAAAGATTATTTAACCTAACTGAACTGCTCTCTCATGTTAATTTATCACCCATTATGAACTTTTTTGCTTATTTAATATTTACCTTCTTCGGGCCACAAGCCTCACTGCACATTCTAGCAGCACATTCACATTTAACCCTGCCAGTTATTTTCCACCTACATCAAGCCCTCATTTATTTCCAGAACAGCTATGCCTGCTGTGTGACTTTTTGTTTAAAAAGAAGGGGGCAGGGGTGGGGAAGGGGTATAGAAATGCAAGCATTATGCCAAAAGTTGCAAAGCAAACAAACTGAATTACATCAACCCAGCATTGTGTTTACTCTTTCCCCCCTCAACCAATACTTACCAATACAAGATAATTTTTCTTTGCTTTATAAGCATCAGAAAGCAAAAAACACAGAGCAGTGTATCACGGGAGTTTTTTGTGCAACTTACGTTTGCACTGAGCTGTAAACATATTAATATTGATGTTTTCAACATAAAAACTAGTGCACATTACTGAAACAATAAACTGCAGACTTCAAACACTTACTTTTAAAAAATAACAGATACTTCAGGGCAAACAGTGGGATTTATGAACAGTTCAGGTGCAGGTTTCCATTAGATAACTTTAAAGAAAATTATTTAAAAGGACTGCAGGGGAAACTATTCATGACATATAGAGAGATGTTTCTGTAGTATGAGCAATATATATCTTGTATTTCCCCTTTTGAAGCACATAATGTCATTTTATAATTGCACTTCACTATCAGATTAATTTTAATTAAACACAAATTACCATGAATTCATTAAAGCCATCTGCCCTGTAAAAGGATATGTCAATGAAACGAATGGAGATGGACTTGAAATGCACATGTTCTCTTCCCTCTGAGAATGTCTGAGCAATGAGATACAGGTGGGGACAACAGAAGACTCAGGTAGAACATGCAGTACTAACCAGAAGAACGAGTTACCAGATTCATAGCTGTTATCACCCTGCTTCTGAGCCCGCACAGTCAGGTCAAAGTTTGAGCCTGCATTAGGCCAGGAGAAATAGAACATCCCAGAGTTCAGTATTTTCTTCAAGGCAGTAACGCGCTCGTCTTCCTTGGTTTCTTCCTGGAGAGGACAGAAATCTGTTGCAGTAATTTTGTAAACTTCAGCATCCAGGATTTTGCCCACCGACGTACAGCCTGTCACCAGGACCAGAAAGTGCAGCCGAGTGTTACCTAGAAAGTGACAGACAGTTACAAAAGGGTTATTTCCAGGGAGACTCAGCTCCTCATCAGTCCTGTTACATGCAGTGCCGATAGGGTTCCAGCAGAGGCCAGCGTCTTTGCTTCACGAGTGAAACAAACAGGAAAAACAGGCATGCAGGCCGTGTTCTTCACATTTCTGAATTCCTCTTAACTGCAGATAAGTGGCTGCAATTGCACAATATTCCATAACACTTCTCCATCGACATCCTTTGTTGCACTAGAGTGTGTTTTCCCCGCTGACTTTATGAAGAGCAAAGTGCTTACCATTGGAACACTACTCAAAAAATCAATTTCATCACCCTACAGAACATAGAGCATTCAGATTCTTTACCAGCTTCAGCTGAAGCTGGGCATGTTCAAACATTTGTAAAATTTCAGTATTACAAATCTTGAGATTTTGCTTTTTGTATCACTGAAGCATGTGCATGATTCAACGACAACCTCAGCTATCACTAAAACCATTACAGCTGCCATAATTGTGAAATCACGAAGCAGCTGAACTTCAGGGCCCCAAAACTAAAAGATAAATTTGGAGCTTGAGAATATCAAGCTGTAATCAGATATCTCACACACAGAACCATTTGCACCTCTGCTCATTCTCTCTGAAATGGTAATTAAGAAACAGTAAAACAATTTTTCTGGAAATGCTCGTTTTGCTACAAAGAAACTGCTTGATTCACTTAAATTGGCCTGTAATGGAGACAATGTCATCCTAGTCACTTCAGTTAGTAAGAAAAGGTGGAAATGAGCCAAGATTTATTAATTTAGCACAGTAGAACCAACAGCTGACCTGCCAAGCGCAAGTTAATTAGCTAAGGGCACAGTGACAATCTGGGACAATATGGCTTCAGACAGCAAAAGGGAACACTTAGGATCACTTTTCAAACCCTCCAGGGTGACCCACTGTCTGAAAATGCACACCAGCTCTTACACCACAACTATTCTTTTTCTGAAACACCAATAGGGGAGTCCTTGCTTTCAGATAACAGGCTGGCTACAGAAGCAAGAGTTAGGAGGGGTTTTCAGCAGGGCCAGAATATTTGTGTAGGCACATGGGACTGGAATGGCAGGACAAGGTGGGAGATTAGATCTTATTCATTCTGTTCTGCTGACTTCAGTTTTGTATAAAGGCCAGTGTAGGTGGTATTTACTAAAAAGCTCTGTTCATCACATTTCTTTCTGTAACAACGCTGTGCTGTGTTCTTCTTGAGTGCTTTCAAGAAGTATATTTTCTGTGCTTGTGATATCACAGCAGAAGGCTAGAAATACTGACAATTTATTTCTCCTTTGCACATGACTTTGTGTAATTATAAAGAGGAGGAGACACATCAGTTATTACCACGAGAGCTCATAACTGACCAAATACTGCCTTGCAGCCTCCAGAAAGGGTTAGGAGGAGTTAGCTGTCTCTCAGGATAGCTAAAAGCTTCTGTGACTTAGCTGAAACCATGCAAAACTGATCAGCTCAAAGTAAAATTTACTCACAAGACTTTGGAAGCAATACATAGAAACACTATTAGCATACCTTAATATCAGTCAGCTTTGTTAGTCACAAAAAAACAGTAGTGAAGGACTTGGAAAGCTGCCTGGGAGTGATGCTGAGACAAAGAGTACAAGTACTTTCATTGCCTTCGGTGACCTTAAGCTGTCCCAGGCAGTTCAGAAGACATCAAATCAGAAAGTCAACATTAAATTACCCAAAGAGAACAAAAGCTTAATAATACAGGGCTTGTTACCTGTAGTTCTGTCCTTTGAGGAGCTTGCAATCAGTGGAAAATCACTGGATCTAAACAGAATGATCCTCTAGTTCAAGAAGGAATTGAATAGGAATATTTGCCTTAACTAGAAACTTGCTTTTGCTTACCAGAGACTATGAACTCTTTTTACTGTCTCGTCCACTCAACTGCTCACCCCCGAATGGGATACTCATCCACACACTGCAAGGTCTAGCATCTCTACTCCCTTAAATCACTATCTAAAATGCTCCAAAAAAGTAATCACACCTGAGAAGGTATTGCATTGCTCCTGAAGTAAAAGGAGATTGGTTTTCTAAAGTTGTGATACTTTTCTGCCACTGGGGAGTAACTCCACAGGAAAGAGTCAGGGTTGTTCAGCCTGGAGAAAAGAAGGCTCAGGGAAAACCTTATTACAGCCTTTCAATATTTGAAGGGGGGGGGGGGGGGCTATAGCAGAAGATGGAGAAAGACTTTTCACAAGGGCTTGTAATGATAAGACAAGGGGCAACAGTTTTTCACTGAAAGAGGGAAAATTTAGATTGAATATAAGGAAGATACCTTTTACAATGAGAGTAGTGAAACAGTGGAACTGGTTTTCCAGGGAAGTTGTGGGTGCCTCACCCCTGGGAAGTATTCCAGGCCAGGTTGGAAGGTGCTTCAAGCAACCTCTTCTAGAGGTAATGTCCCTGCTCATGACAGAGGCAGTGGAAGTAGATGGTCTAAAAAGGTCTCCTCTGACTTGAGCCATTCTACAGTTCTATTCACACAGAATAATCTCTCTACAGTACTCCAAATTAGAGAGCAGCCACCAGGCACTTTTCATGATACCTTTGAACAGAGACAGGCTGGCAAAGGAGCTCACACTTACAGCCCAGAAACTGGAGAAAAAGGATGAAAAGAGAGATTTAAGGTATGTTAAAGCTAGCCTGCTTTGCTACTTAGTCTTCCCAGGCTGCTCTGTGAGCTGAGGTGGTCTTCACACCAGCTCTATCTTCTCTTACATGCTTAAATCACTCAGGATTTGTTGCAAAACAGACAATTCAGAAATCCTATAACATCACAGCCCCAGCTTAATACAAATCTCTCTGACTCTATACCTTGGAAAAAAAGTCCCAAGCCCCATCCTCTGATAGCACTTTCATTCCAGGTGGTATTTGGACAGTGGTCCTGGGAAGCTCTGGGCTATCACTGCACTGTCTGCAGGAGGCAGATCCCTGCTTGATGCACATGTCCTCTTGGCACAGGGAACAAGCTAATCACAATATCCTATCCTCTGTGCCTGTGTCCTGCCCATTTTATTCACAGCACAGATGTAGCCATTGGGTTCTGAACAGAGGTAATGTTCCTGTCAACCTTTCACCCTTTTAGAACCTCCCACAGCAGAATTAATGCTGCCAAAACACTGCTCCACTATGATCTTTTAGTCATGTTTCCATTAAGGTATAAGAAATTACTCACCACTAAGCTATACAGCTACACACAGAGATGGCTTTCCCTGTCTTCCCTTCTTTACCAGCAACATCTAGATGGGCCTACAATTTTAAATTATGACAGGAAAGTCCTTCAGATTTCAGCTGCCTTGGTACCAATCACCACCACATCAGCTGCAGACTATTTACCATACCCCACCTTGGAAAATAAAAATATTTTCAGTTCTCCTTTAACTTATACAAGTAGTTTAATGTACAATCCTGATTAATACTAGCCTTTCTAAACTGTACACATAGAAGAAAGTGATTTAGGAATGTAAGAACTTCAATTGAAGGTCACAACTGTAGAAATGTCCTTCCTGTCCTTGGGATGCAGTATAGAATGTTTTAAAGAAATCTCTGAAATCATTTTAGAGCAAGAAGGGAAGTGTTGCTTACTGGTCATGCTTTCTACAGCAACACATCTATGAAAAGCAAGACCCACTTATAGTACTAAAGAAAAAAATATTTCAAAGTTTATGGCCAAACTTTGATCTCAGATAAATGGGTACAAATGTTCATGCATTGTGACCAAGATCATAATTTTGCCCTATTACAGCTATCAATAACTACAACAATCTGTAAAAGAACACTTTTGAAGAAATGTAAGAAATGTTTTGCTCACCATGATATGTGCTGAATGCCCTTTTATTAGGTTGCACAAGAGAGGCAGAGGATGAAGAATATTTAGCACAGAAACAAGACAATAATAATTTCCATCCATTTTTTCAAATGCTCTTGTGAAACCAACTGCCTTTATCCAAGTTGAACAGGAAATGCAGTTCTGGTACGTCACACTGTACAATAATAAGCTGCAGTTTCTGTATTTAACCTGTCTACTTGACTCAAGGCAATTGTTTTCCCTGCAGCTTAGGGGATGATTTCAATGTTGCCTATTTTGAGCTACAGTGAAAAGGAGTCCAATACTGAATTCTTATTTTGTCCTTCTTAACTGTAACTATTTCACTCAAGACTGCCTTTTATTTCCAAAATAGATTTTCTCCAATTTTTGCTCTTTCTCCATTCCATCACAGTCATGCCATTGCTTTATGCTCCCTCAGACTTTTCCATCTCCACTCCACACATACTCCACTCCATTTTGTAGTCCACTAAAAACTAATTTTGCCTCTCATCTGTTTTTAAAAATAGCAACAGAACAGAGCAGAGCGGTACATTCTAACCACCTAGCTGAAAATTCCTGAGTATATCTACAGCAGAATTATGAAAAGAGCCAAGACTTTTCAAACTATCATTTTAGTCTCAAAGATACGCCTCTTTCTCTTCTAAACACAACCATATTTTTAGGATATGTGCAAAAAGAACAGAAGACAGGTACTTAGTTGTCCTTTTTGCTTTTGAAATGCCTTCCTTTCAACTATACACTGTTATGTACAAGAATGAGAGTATATACACAATTTCATGAATTCAGAATGCCTCCCCAAATACAGCAGCTGTATTAAACCAAACAACCAATGTGCTGATGGTGTTAAAATATCCCCTTATGCACGCATCTCTTCCTGACATCACAGTATCTGAAAAAAACACTGTAAAGCCAGCTCTTTTAACACTTTGCTTAAGATGTATTTGTCACTGCTAGATCTTCTTTGGCAGCAAAATCTTGGCTGAGGTACAGCTCAGAGACACTGTACAATTCATTCTGCTGCCATCCATCTCACAAAAGAAAGCAGAAGAACTTAGTGAGTCATGTTAACAGACATAACTACATACAAGTGAATGTTATTACTGGTGGGAAACACTAGCTTTGTGAGTCAGTTTCACATATTTCATCTACTTTCTTGTGAAAAGCATGATCTACTTTGGCAGGCATACAATGTGATTTATTTGGATTTCTAAGTAGCGATATTTACAGATTAATTAAAATGTTCAGTGACATCTTTCATGTCTTGGCAGAAAGTTTTCCCTTCTGCTCTACAAATATACTCTTAACATCCCAGTGGAATGTATTTTCACAAATACTCTCAGTTAATTTAATACTTATGGTCTGCGTGTTTCCAATAGTAAGAAAAAATGCTGATACTTCTGAACAAAGTCTATGCAATCACTGAAGCTCAGTGAAGAGCTAGCCAATTATGCCTTTGTTAGCAACTGCTGAAATACATTATACAAAAATGGAAAAAGCTACATTGCATTCCTGTGGTCGTTTGACTCACCCTGGCTGGATGCCAGGTGCCCACCAAAGCTGTTCTGTTACTCCCCTCCTCAGCTGGGCAGGAGAGAAAAATAAAATTAAATGCTTATGGGTCGAGATAAGGGCAGGGAGAGATCATTGAGCAGTTATGGGCAAAACAAACTTAACTCGGGGAAATTAGTTTCATTTATCACTAATCAAAACAGAGTAGAACAATGAGCAAAACACCTTCCTCCACATCTCCTTTTTTCCCAGGCTTAACTTTACTCCCAGTTTTCTCTTCCCTAGTGGTAGAGGGGAATGAGAAATAGGGGCTGTGATCAGTTCATCACACATTGTCTCTGCCACTCCTTTCTCCTCATGGGGAGGACTCCTCACACACTTCCCCTGCTCCAACATGGAGATCCTCCCATGGAAGAAAGTCTTCCTTGAACTTTTCAAGCATGACTCCATCCCATGGGCTGCAGTTCTCACAAACTGCTCCAGAGTGGGTCCCTCACAGAGCGTGGCAACCTTCTGGAACAAACTGTCACAAATCTGGCCAGTAAACCTGCTCCAGCGTGGGCTCCTCTCTCCATGGATCCTCCCAGGAGCCTGCTCCAAAGTGTGCCTCCCAAAGGGTCACAGCCACCTTCGGGCATCTCCCTGCTCCAGCGTGGGCTGCAGGTGGATCTCTGCTCCACCATGGACCTCCATGGGCTGCAGGGGCACAGCTGCTTCCCCACGTCTGCACCAGGGGCTGCAGCACCTCCTGCTCCTCCTTCCTCACTGGCCTTGGTGTCTGCAGAGCTCTTTCTCTCACATATTCTAACTCTGCCCTTCTCCAGCTTCAGCTGGGCATTTTTTCCCCCTCTTTTTAAATCTATTATCCCAGAGGCACTGCCACTGTTGCTGATGGGTTCAGCCATGACCAGCAGCACATCTGTCTTGGAGCCTGCTGGTATTGGCTCCACTGGACACAGGGGAAGCTTCCAGCAGCTTCTTACAGAAGGCAGCCCTGCTGCCCCTCCTGCTACCAAAATCTTGCTACACAAACCCAGTACAATTTCTTTGTAGTGTTAATTTTTTACATAAGCAACAGCTAAAGGGATGGAACTCACATTTAAGATGGAACGTCTAAACCAGACTGTGACAAAAACTTGGGCTACATCTTGAATAGTGAGATAGCAGATATGTATCTTTGCTTTTTGAAACATGTTCAGAAGAAGAAAACATTTGCTTACCTTCACTTACCATTACAGCATGACCCTCTGACTTTTCACTGAATTTTAACAATCCCTTCTAAAGCAAGTCCTGTACCAGAACTTGTAATCTAATGCTAGAACAAGGCAGAGGTACAGTGACAAAGCTCAGAAAGGAAAAACCCTCACACTTTCAGAGCACTGAAGTTAAGCATATGTTGTTTGAGAAGAAATAAGGACATGAGAAACAGTAAGGCTGAGACTATTTCACACTCCATTTGAAATCATTCACCTTTTAACATGAAGACGAAAATTGGATTTATTTGGTTCCCACCACACACAAAAACTACCCTTATATGTAGCTTGAAGAGATTGGATTAAATAGCTACATTCCTTTATTACTACAACAGGACTCATTAGACTTCTATGAAGAAAAACAGACCCATGTGCCAAGAAAAACTAATCACGAGTCCTCCGCTTTAAATTACATTAGCAAATTGATATAAATCTCCAGAGAAATGTCTAATTAACTCCACAAGAAACAAAACAAACAAAAAGTCCACATTCATTAAAAAAGACTAGATGGACCTACAGTTTTAAATTATGACACAAAAATCCTTCAGATTGCAGTTGCCTCTTCAGGTCAATTTCAAGCCATAGTTTTCAGGCTGCAAAATGGCAAGCAGGGTATAAAACTACACAGTTATATCTACTGGCCTAAATACACCAATGCTCACACCACCACTGCCTGTGGTAGACTCCTTGACCAAGCATCAAGTTACACAGAAAAGTCTTGTCATTTCTCCAAGTGAAAATTAGGGCTCATTGTACCGACCCGGGAACAACGCGTACAGTGCTTTTTTATTTATGCATCTAAATCATCTCTGATTTTTAAGCACTGTGTAAGGCCCTATTATCTTCAAATCAATCACTGCAGTTCTCTTCTTAAAACATGTTATTTCCATTAACATTCCTGCAGGCAGTGTAATGACAAGTCCTTTGCTAAATCAAGATTCCCAAACTGTACCAAAATTTACATCAATGACAATAAACATTCCTTACTATACTAATTGAAGCCAGAGGCCTTCTTCTGCAAATCCTTATACATATGAATGATCAAAGGCAATTAGGCATTACAGCAAGAACTGGCAATCTGCAGTACTGTACTCTCAGATGACCATGATAATCAGTGTCTAAACATGATCCTTAAAGAAGAGAAGAATTAAGAAATCATAGCTTGCCTTGGACAAATGTGGTAGGGGAAGAAGAATGGCAATTATCTTCAGGCAGCTAAGAATGTTAGACAAAACAAATTAAGAAAAAAATCCATCCATCATTCAGTGATATGGTTTTGGCCCAAAATAGAAAAAGAAACAGCTATTTTCCAGACTCTACATGACAAAGTGCAACTAGCTTTCACAATTTAAGGAATTAGACAACTTTAGCCACTTATTGTCATTTAGCATTGTCTGGGCATTTTATAATCTCAGGCATACAGATGGTGGCTTACCACATTTAAGCTGAAGCTCTCCTAAGCAGCCATAAGCATCCATGAGCTTTTCATACTGTCCTTTAATTGCATCCTTTTCTTCTGGAGCTAAGGAACAAAGAGAAAGGCAGGAAACTTAGTTATCCAGTCTTCATAAAATTTTCAGATTGCTATTTTTCCTATGGTATAGGAACCAATGCTATTTTCTCAATCAACAAGACTACAGTGCAAAGGTAGGGTTAAAATGCTGTAAAACCATAGAGATTAAAACATGATGGGACAGAAATGCACATCTTCACACACCACCCTAGAAGAAAAAAGAGCACTCACTTTATTTTCAAATCAACCTGATGTTAGTAACAATTTTATTCTATGGTACAGATGCCACATCAGTCAGAATAAATAAAGAAATACATGAGCACATTTAAAATTTATACTGTTCTAAAATAAGAGCAAGAATAAATCAGTCTTGCCATAAGCTAAAATATAATATCTTGATGATAATATATTGATATGTCTTGATGTTCAAAAAGAGAGCGTTTATACTTCCAGACTCAGTCTAATTCCAGACAGAACTCGATTTTTTTATGCAAGATAACATGACTTGATGTAGACACAACACCAGATGTTGATTTCAAGAAGAATTACACATATTTTAGTGAAGTAAGAATTAGTTAATTAAATAAATAAAAGGTCAGATGCTCGTGTTATATTTATGAATTTCTGCAGAAGCAAATTCAATGGGCACATACTGAACATTTAGATATTAAGCCAGACCACAGATCAAACTTGCCACTCGCTACTTTAACATAAAACCAGCATATTTCCTGAATGAGTAAGCCTGCATTTTGTATGTATTTCCCAATGAAGAGCAAGGTTAATTTCCCAAATGAGGAAAATAGACTGTAGCCCTCAAATGTCCTTTTACTTCCTGAACTACAGATAAACAGCAACATAGTACTTTCAGAGATTTGCTAATAATATGCAATCTTGTGCTCCAAATTAACTTTAGCAGTTAAAACCTGAAACCTCCGGATATAAAAAGGGCAAACTGAACTGCTTGCAATGGATGATAGAAGAGCAAAGAAAGAGACTTCTCTTTATAAATCTCAAGAGGCAAAGAGCTCAGTGAGAAACACAGAAAACAAATAAATATCCCATATATTGCTGACACTTTGAAGTGAAATGAAGGACAATTCCTCTTGCAAAACTCCTTAGCAGAGGCAACCCCCAAGAGTAATTAAAACATGTTTATCTCAATTTTTGCACTTGTGACAAATAAAGAAGACTTGTTTAATTCTTTCTTAATTTTGTTTTTACTACCATAGTTTCACAACTTACTTACTCTACTTTCTTAGAACACTGAGTAAATCAGGAGAAACTAGCAAAATGTTGATACCACACACACCAGTGAAGCAAAGCATAAGCAGCAGACAGAGAATAAAGTGATTTTTACTGGGTAACAGAAATCTCTGGACAATAACGATTTAAATACTCAGTAATGGCACATTTTAAGGGCTGAGACTCTGCAAGCTCAGTTCTCAGGCACTTAAAAATACCACTTTCACAAAACCAGTTTAGATAGACTATAACAACATTATATAGTTGAAAAAACCTCCCTGACAAGGCTTTCTTATGTATTAAAAAAAGCAGTCTAAAAGGGTGATGTTTCACTTTCCATCTTACTAAGCAGAAAAGAGCAGCAACAATATACTGACAATTTTTTCTTAAATCTGTTCCCTCCTTTAAAAGTTGTCTACACTAAAATAATGGTGCTACTTTAAAATAAAAAGGGAAAACCAAAACAAAAAGTCTTGCTCCAAATATTCCAGCTTTAGGAAGAAATCTAAAACAAAGGAAACACTAAGAGATTCAGATCTGAGAGATGCAGGAGCTGATAAAGCTGCAGGCCAGGCACAACCTGAAAGCATTTCAAAAGTCACTTTGAAAGCATGGCAACGCTCTTCAAAATAGAATTACAAGCTGGAAAGTTGGCTGTTAAAAGTGTCTGGTAAGAGCACAATCCAAAAGAATGGAATTTATTGCAGTGTAGAATTAAGCAACACATAGCTCATTCAACTCACATAGCTGGCAAGAAGTATCTGCCACTGGCATGTATGGAAGCCACTGGAGTTTCCCAGGTCAAGCCAGTGGCATCACACACCCATCAGCTGCTGGCACAGGACTCCTCCAAACATGCAGCCAAAGGGCTGAGTTTTGGCAGTCCTGGTACAGGAACACCGCCGTTCTGGGCAGGCCACTTGTCAGAGCCTGTGCCTGCACAGCAGCACCAGCCGGGACAGGAGCACCAGCACAGCTGCCTGGAAGGAAGGAGCAGGAAAGACACTCAACAGACACAGCTATGTCTGTGGGGCATGCAGAGAGAGAGGCCAGAATGTCTTAGCACCTATGGACCACATTTGGAGAGGTGGTGTGTAAATTCCCTTTGTTAAAGATACCAATGGAATTTGAGGTCTCCCGTCCCGTTAAACTCTTTGGTGTTGCACAAAGGACATTATTGAAGAGGGCTTGAGCCAGGTTCATAACCCGTTATTAAAAAGAAGTATTTATAAATCTCAAAATCTCATTGAAATCTCAACTGTCATCAAAACCTAAAAGATCTCCTAGGGCATTCAAGGAATTCTAGGACGTGTTAGAACCAGAAAGAGCGTGGCTACACAGAGAAAAAAACTTATGTGCTACTTTGTTGGATGAAGAGAATTAAAGGGAAATATTTCTATGAAACACTTTAACCCTTGTAAAACAAGAGGCATGCAATAACTCAATGAAACCAAGCTGCAATAAAATAAATTAAAAGTGACCTTTTCCATGCATAAAATATTTCAGAGCCAAAAAACCCCACACCATGAAAAGACATACAACTACATTATACCATATGGCCTAACCAAGTGTGACTTCCTGCTTGTAAAAGCCGCAATTTCAATTTACCAACTAGCAGGAACTGGTCAAACATATGCAGTTTCCTTCATTCAATCTCTTCTTAGGGCTGAACCCCTAGACTTGAGCAAAAATCAGCACAACTCTCAAGCATATGGACCCCAGAAAGGTCAGTGACTGGAGTAAGAGGGTAGAGAAAGGTACCAAAATTCCAAGTCCAACACTAAGGACAGACACAGTGATACCTGCAACTTCAAGATAAAAATGAAGGAAAAGTTCTTGGGGGGAAAAAAAAAAAAAGCCTGAGACTGGGTTATGGAATCTGTTACTCCCTTGTGATTTTTCAGCCAGATTCTGGAAATAGTCACCTGCTCGGCTGTAGGTACTGCTATAAAAATGTAATCTCAAGCATATTTCTAAGTACTTTAAGAACATAGGATTGGTGTCATGGGATGTCTTTACTTATGTCATTTAGCATTTCGGGGAAAGAGGTGTGAACTTTCCCCAGAAACAGAGAAAAACTATAATCAAACCAAAATTCATACCAAAACTCCCATATATACATTACCATAAACATCTTACCTAGAAATAAGTCCAATGTCTGCTATTATATAAGTTTAGACAATTACCTCCAAATTGTGTTTTCAGTCATCTGCAGACACATTTAAAGTACTTTGTTGTATTTTCAGTATCTTTCACCTCTAAAATCTTCCTGTTCACATTCTATCCAAGCTACACAGGCATTATGAAAGTCAGACTGTATTCAGAAACACCATACAGGCCAAGCAGCACAGAGTTGGGAAGAAGTCTGTGGTCAGAGCTACAGTTAAGAGAATTCAAATAGTTAAAACATTAAGCAATGTATTTACCAATTTTCTAGTAAGATACATTTCTGGTTGAAAACACAATGAACAAAACAGAAAATTGGCATTTTGGAAAGACAGTTCCCTGGCTTTCTGTATTAGATCGAGAACAATCTGCTCCTAGTGAGGCATAATGTTTGCATACTTGGATGTGCATATATGAATATATTAATTCACAATCAAAGAATAATGGATTAATGAAACCACCAAGTTTCTACTAGCCAGCTCCATGCTGCTGCAGGCAGTCAAGAAAATAAAAGGGAAGTCCCTAAGTAATTTCTCTGAAGCTTGGCCATTATCTTTACGTGGTTTCTGCCATAGATGACTCATACTAGCATAGAAACTTGCAGCAGTCACTACAGACATAACCACTACAAAGAATTCATCCCTCACAACCACTACTTGTCTCCTAGCACAGAAAACAAGCCTTGTAATCAACGCTCTACACTTACACGAACACATCTTCCCTCTCGTCTGCACCCAGTCTGCATTTTGACAATAGTGAAAGAATTGCAACACACACTTTTTCCTATCATCTAAAGCAGTGCTGTTCAGCCTGAGAAACCATAGCTTGCAAGTGCCCAGTGCCAGCATAACCAAGGAAGACAGGACTTCTGCTCTGGAGACTGCTTCCACAAATGCTTCCACTAAACTACAGAAAGCTTCACAAAAGTTTGTGCTAGCTGTGTGAATATTCTGGTGTAGGCGTAGAAATGAGCCATGGTGGAGGGCTCACTGTTTTGGACAGAGTGCTTAGAAACACATTCACAGGACTTACACAAGTATTGGTGCTTGATTTCCACACCCCTCTCAGTGGCACAGTTTTTCACATAAACAACCAAAGCTAATTGTAAATAGTGACTATACATACAGCACAGAAACAGCTTTCTGTACAAAAGAAGGAAAAGATAAAGCACAGGTAAATAACTGCTACTTCCTGGTTTTGCAAGACTTTACCCTGACTTCACCCTGCTGCATCAGAGAACCACACACACACCTGCAACTGAAGCAGAGGAGGGACAGAGCTCCTCCACAGAGCACACACACACCTTAGCTCTATGTAAGTTTGTCTCTAGTAAAGCCAAACTTCCCAGATCTGTCGGTGAAAGGAAAAACCTCAGACGTATTTGCAAAAACACACACTGTATCAGCTTTGAACTTCTGTACTTTCCAGACACCATGGTCATTTAGGATTTAACATAACAGGTGATGTAACATCCTTTATAAAACCAGCTGCAGAATCAAAGAGCTTGCAAAAAAAAAAAATCTCTGCAGCCTTTGGCTCTGCCCTTGAGAAAACATATTATTATGCTGAAATTCAATAGCAGAGCACTCCTGTTGACAGCTTTTCACTGAAACTACCTGCCATAATAAAGTTAAATCACCATATTTTCAGCACTATAGCATTAGTTTAGTTTAGCCATTGCCTTGACAGCAGTCCAGAACTACCTTGTGCAGTTCACTTCATCTGTAAACCACTGAAACTGTAATGTGTTTAAACTAGGAATGGCATCTCTGACTATACTCCCTGTTGTATTAAGCAAAAATTTCTAAATCAATGACAATTTTTCCTCATCCCTCATGACTCTGGGTTTCTTCTCCAGAATATATTGATCTTCTAGTTCAGAGAATTCCTGGAAGAATTGTTTCAGGCTGTCACCCATCATTCTGGAGATGACTGAAGCTTTAGGATTGCCAGTGGATAGGGGGAAAAAAAAGCCTCCAGCAAAATGTGTCATTCAATTCAAAACAGTGAAGTTTACCCTCCACCCTACAGTGACATCATGAGAGAAGGAAAACAAACTCCCATCCTCAAAATTACTATTTAACTTACAGTAGAACAGAAAACTGTTCTGTTGATATCACATCACTATGCAGATTAAGGGGTTTGGGGATATGCAACTAGGTTTCCTGCAGTGATTTTTGATTTCTTGATTTTTCCAAAAGTTTTTTAGTTTAGGTTTCCATTACAGAACAAGTGTTCTCATTTTATAAATTGCTGACATTCAGGCAATTAGAGATCTTTACAATACTTTTCCACTACTGGAAAGGATGCAAAGGATATCAAGGATGTAAACATTTTTCAGGTATTAAATCTCTGCATGCAGTAAGGAAATTATGAAACATAATCAATTTGCAACTAAAATATCTTTATAAGATATCAAGAGAGGGAAAACTATTAAGTCATCCATTCACAAGACAGCATCAAATTGTTAGCTTACACATTTGAAAGTGTTCATTTTAATGAGGAGTTTGCCAGAGATTTATAGCCTGTATGGATTCTGTACAAGTGTGTGGTTTTTCTTTTTTTGTAACACCACTTCTAGGACAATTCTCACTCCCTTCTGCCACTGAAACTAGGTTAAATTCAACATTTACATTTCTTCCAGTACAAAATTATTATAGAAGCAATTAAACTTTACGCAAGTGCAGATGTCATGCCTGTTCAAGGGCAGAGATACTTGGTAAGTGTGGGGGGAAAAAAATGAACAATGACTAAAATTTCTTCTCAAGCCTTCACTGTCCATCTATGATTATTCCTCTCTACAGTTCTGTTTATATGAGGGTGCAATTGCAAAGCTACATAAACTGTTGTACAACTTAAGTGTTCCAGGTATACCAATCTGTTTTTATTTAGTGTAGAGTGTTTTCTTTTAGTGTTGCATAACTCCTTCTCACCACAGGTATGCAATTTTTAAAGAACTTTATTTTAGAAACAGAAAACTAGACAGAGAGGCCAAAACTAACACAATCCTAGGACTAGTATGTCTGAAACCACACATACACAAAGTTTAGGTTAACCTCCCACTGTGTGTTCTATGGTCAGCAACAACCTAAAGGCAAGTCAAACAAAACAGAATTAATGTTGTTTCTGTTACCACCCTGCTGTGAAGCTTCCTCTTCACAATTCTTCTATATTCACCAGCACAACATCTACTACTGGTTTTCCCTCCTTTTCTGGTCCACTGCTGCATAAACAGAAGTTATCTAAACAGGCTCCACTGGACAAACTAGCTTTTCCTACAATACAGGAACCAACCCAGGAAGGAATAGAGGAATCAAATGAAATAAAATGACAAAGTTATTACCATGGAGTGGGCTGAATGCCAACACAGACATTATCTCAAGACATGACACTGGACTTCCAAAAGGCAAGGCAAACAGGCTTTTAACCCTATAGAAATCACTACAGAATTCCTCTAACACGTTTTAAGAGAGACTGTATAAATTCTATAATCACAGAATCACAAAATCATTAAGATTAGAAAAGATGTCGAAGATCATTGAGCTCAACCATTAAACCAGTACCACTGTGTTCATCATTTAAACCATGTTTCCCAGCTTCCACATACACACACTTTTGGATCACTTCCAGGCATAGTAGTTCCCTGGGCAGCCTGTTTCCATATACCTGACCATCCTTTCCATTAAGAAATTTCTTCTCCCTACATCCAATCGAAACCTGCCCTGGTGCAAGTTGAGGCTATGTCCTCTTGTCCTGTCATTGTTACCAGGGAGAAGAGGCCAACCCTCACCTGGCTACACCCTCCTTTCAGGCAGTTGTAAAGAGTGATAAGGTCTCCCCTGAACCTCCTTTTCTCCAGGCTGAACAACCCCACCTCCCTCACCTGCTCCTCACAGGACTTGCACCACAGATCCTTCCATTCTGGTTCCATTGTTCTTCTCAGGACACACTCCTATTTTGAGATAGACCAGGATGCCACTGGCCTCTTTGTTCACCTGGGCACACCGCTGGATCACGTTCAGATGGATGCTGAGCAGCACCACCAGGTCCTTTTAGGCTGGGCAACTTTCCAGCCACTAAATCATGTCAGGAATAGCAATTCAGATGGGGAATGGCAACACTGGGGGAGAAAAAAGCTACTCCATGTTGATGATTCCTTTAATTAGTGAGATTTCAAGTCATTCTAACCACTGGTCATACAGGTGGCTCAGGGCTGGCTAGGAGAATACTGGACTCTCCCTTTTATTCATGCACATTGGCTTTAGGAAGTGGAGCTGCTTTAGATTTTTATCAGAATAACAAAATACAGACCAAACCCCATTAATATTGAGTTTTAATGTCAACAGGTTTTAGGGTTTCAGGGAAAGTGAGTAAAGTTCTGCTCAGTACTAACTGACTTTTCACTGCCAGTTCACTGAAAACTGACACAAAAACCCCCCTCTAGAAAAATGTAACACATTTATGTCCACTATTACCAAAGAATTTTGCAAGAAGCGGAACCCCCAAAATATTGCACAATATGAAACTCTAATAAAATATAATAAACAAAACTAACAAAAAACCCTACAGTGTGGCAATAAGATCTTTTCCATAACTGGTCAAAATTTTCCCACTATCAGAACCATTCTTGAGAAAATCAGCTCCCCCTTGATGACTTTTCTGGCTTTCATAATTTTATTCTGCATGTCCTGCCCGTGTACACTGTGGAAGATTCAGCTCAGTGGACCCAGATCCTGAGGTGACATTGTGACTGACATTGTGCAAATCACAATGTCCACACAGATCTTACTATAAACTACAGTTTGAGCTGTTTGAACATGGACTCCTGCAACGCTGTGGACAGCAGCATGATGGCAGGCACAGGTATTATGCAGAAAACAATTTAAAAACACAGCACAAGCATGTGCTCTCCTACATTGCTTTTTGCCCCTTGAATTCACAGTCACCTCATTTTTCTGTGTCTGCCTCAACATTAGCGACATCAGCACTGCATTAATTCAGGTCTAACAAGTACCAAAAGCACAAGGTGAGACAACACTGAGAACGAGACTCCTTCAGTAAGAGCCAGACACCCAAGTAACCAAATACCATTCAAACCACAGGGGCGACACAGCAAGAAGCCAGGAGTTTTTTATGGGAGACAAATCTCAAGTCAGTCGTCCCAAAACACCTCTGTTGTGAGCTGGCTGTCTTCGCTGGTGGTTAGCACCTGATGTAGCTGAGTAGAAACTTCCTCAAGAGGCTGCGGGCCTGACTTCTTTACCTGGGCCCTCCCCTGCAGCCAAGGCTGTAGAGGATAAGCCTTGTACACTAAAGGTGCCCTGTGCCGAGACCCCACCGCAGCCGGGGGGCCTCTCCTGCTTCTTCTACCCCGGCTGCTGGTGAGGAAGCTAAAGATACCCAGAGCAGCGGGAGATGCTGGGCAACCTCCAGGCACGGCACGTACCGGGGGTCACCCAAATGCGCTAGCAAGTGGCCAAGCCTGGACGGCCGTGCTGGAGGTTTGGGTGTAAGTGAGGCGAGACGCTTTCCGCAGCCAGCATCCCACTGGAGGTGGGTCTGCGTGCTCCCCTTCCTCTCTCCGTGCCACGGAGGAAATGCTCCTGGGCATCGCTCGCTGCCGTCGCACCCCATTGTCCCCTCACAGGCAGAGGTGCGCACCCACGGACACCCACGGGCCCCCACGGCCGCCCCCGCAGGCACTTACTGAGCGCCGCCACGGTGCCGGCCTCCAGCAACAGGCAGTCCTGGCGGCTGCGCGCCTCCAGCAGGGCGCTCGGCCCCGGCTCCTGCTTCCAGAGCAGCCGCAGCCCTTTGCTCAGAGCCATGGGAGCCGCCGGCCGCGGGCAGGAGGGCGCAGGGGTCCCGCTGGAGCGGGTGGCGAAGGAGCCGCACGGCGCGGGGCTGGGGGGCCGCCGGCAGCCCCGCGGGAGCCCCTCCGGGAGCCCGACCCCGGTCCTAGCCGCTTCTCCCGGGGAGGCGGGCCAGGAGGGCGGCCGTGCCCCGCTGCCGCTCGCCGGTCACCTCAGCAGGCCCCCGAGCGCCTCCGTGGCGGGGGCGCCCAGCGCAGGGCGAAGGAAGCGGAGCGGCCCCCGCGGGCGGACCCGCCGCTGCGGCCGCCTCCTCGGGGAGCCCCGGCTGCGGCCGGCGGGGCGGGAGCGACCTTCCCCTTTGCTCTCCGCCTCTCTCTTCCCACCCACGATAAACTTTGCGGAGTTAACTTTGTCCCTCTGGCTCCGCGGTGGCTCCTCCTCCTCCGGCACAGGTAGGAGCCGCCGGCGGGGCGCTGCCCCCCGCCCTGCCCGCGGGTGAGGGGAGGAGCGGCGGCCGCGCTCTGGGCCCGGCGGGGCGCTGTGGGCCCGGCCGGGCTCGGCTCTTCCCAGCCCAGCCGTGCCCGGCCCTGCTCGCCCCGGCCCGTGGTGCCGCTCCCCGCCCCCGCGAGTGGCGAAGGGAGCCCAGCAGCGCCTTGAGGCGCCGGAGCTGCTGCCGCTGCTGCCCGGGGAGAAGCCGCGCTCCTTCCCGCTTCCTGCGGGAGTGGCCGCCCGGGATCCCGGCGCCGCTCCCCGCTGGCACGGAGCTCCCCGCGGGGCTGCTCCCCCACTGCGGGCTGTCCCGTGGTATAAAGAGCTTCGGGCAAAGGCACGGTGCGCTTGTTCTGGTGTTGCAGGGTTCTCATCACAGTTCCCTGGTGAGTCTGTGCAGGATGAGTGCTGGCTTTTTCCCGGGGTTCACCGAGAAGGAGTGGATTGAGTAGGTAGGCACAGGTACGCCAGTGTGTTCGGATGAGAGAAAAACTCACTGTAACCTCTAGCAGAACATGTAGTCCTACTCATACACGGGTAAACCACGCAGAACTCTATTTTTTTAACATCGTTTTAACATTAACGAATTATAACTTAAATTAAGATGTAGAGAAAACTGCAAACTGTTACTGTTGTCTCACATTTACGTTGAGAACGTCGGTCGTGGTTGTGCGCTGCCAGGTGGAATGTCACAGTGCCTGCCTTCTTTGAACGTGATGGAAAAAAACTGAAAAGCAGATACTGCCTTTCTGTCACACACATCTGTTTTTTTTATTTTATAACCAGTAGTAATTCCCAAAGTATATTACTTTCATGTTTGTTCATGGTGCCTCCTTAACAAAGCATTTTGAAAAGGTCTGGTGTGGAAAGTGGGATTGGTGTTTGCATGGGGCTTTCCCCCCCTGCCCCGATCCTAAACTTTGATTTTAGTATGTAGGGTGAGATTAAAAGTACTGGGTAAAGCAAAAATAAATGACCCAGAAACTGTAGAAATTAAGTGACCAGGATGAAAAAAGCAAGACAGCACATAGCTCAAAGTTTGGGAGTTTTAGAGGATGTAAGAACATAGATTAACCATGCTCAGTTTTAAACAGAAAAGGGATTCCTTTCTAACATCTACCCAATGTGAATGGCAGACCAAAAATCAGTTTATGTCTTTGACATCTTTCACTTTTTCCCTAGAGAAAAGCGCTCATTTGAGATGAAATACTTAAAGTATCGCTTAATCAGTGCTGCCCAAGAGAGTTGTGTCACGTTACTTTAAAAAGTTGCCCTGGATCATACACTTATGCATTTAAAAATAGCAGGAAAAAAAAAAAACCCACTCTTTTTTTGTTTGTTTGTTTGTGTGTGTGTGTGTCTTTGCCTTTGAGGAATTATTCTTCCCAGTCCCCTTTAAACTCCATCATGAGAACAAACTCTCACTGGGAGGACAAAAGTATGTCCCTATCTTGCCTGTGTTTCAAAGAACACACAATTTAGGATTGTTAATAAAAAGATTACTGTCAGATTTTTTTTGTAAAATACTGAAGAAAGGATTGGTGCAGCTGGGATGGTATATTTTAGCACCTCAAATCACTATGATAATGGTGTGAGAGAAAAACTCAGATGAAGGTGGCAAACTGGGAACCTTTAGCAGTGTGTATGACAAAACACTGCTTCATAGGTGGCTCTCTGATTGAGTCTATTCTAAGCTCTTACAAACAGATCTCTTCAGTGTGTTCCAGTTGCAGTACATCCACTCAAAAAGCAGTCAGTCAGTTCATTAGGCTTTGTGTTAGAAACACAAGCCTGAGAAAGCAGCAATCAGAAAATGGTGAAGAGTAGTAGTAAATAAAACCATTCCTTTTACAAACCTCCTTCACAAAGACTGACATCCAAACTTAAGGCTAATATAGGAACCTTCCTCAGTATACTGGGGATATGTGCAAAAGTGTTCTTTTGATAAGATCTTTTCATCTAACCAGACTGTGTTTCAATGCATGGAAGTCCATTTTTAAGGGGAAGTTTGAGATTGACAGATTATCTTTTAGTGTTGAGACTGACAAATCATCTTTTAGCAGGCATTTTAAGTTGAGCTGTCTTGCTCCAGACCTTATGGATGTGAGTATCATGGAAGCATGAATTCCTGCAGTCATTTGAGGAGTCCCTCAGGTGAACTCATTCCCTCTTGCACAGCACTTGTTTTCACCCAGGTCATACATCCTCATTACTTCCTCAGCAATTTTCATTTCATCCTCCTTTCTCGTTGGAGTTTTCCTTCCTTTTAATCTCCTGCCTTGACAATTTCATCATGCTAGCTTCTTTGCCCCTCTTCACCCATCTTTGGTTCTTTATCACCCTTTGAGCAGTCACAGATATTTTGCATTGCTTTCTGAATGTTCCCACAGCTGAAAAGTTGGAGGTGATCTGCTGCTGCCCCTGCTGCCTTTAGCTGGGAGAAGCAATAGTAGGTCAGTGGGCTCTCTCTGCTATTCAGCATGCATACAGCATGCTATTCAGCATGCAAACAGTGGGACTGTTTTGGAGGGTGGAATATCTCTTGTCTGCAGCAGTGTCTCTTAGCTTCTCTTTCCAACTCCTTTTCCAGCTCCTGTCTTCATAGGGGCAGGGGGATCCTTCACCTTCTGTATCAGAAGGGGAGGGATCCTTAAGGTCTAATGATGTTTGCTGACTGTGGAATTATGTGAAATTGCTGACTGTGGAATTACGTGAAATGCAGTTCAAACAAAATTGCAGCAGTGGTATGTTAGGGGCAGCTTCCATGGCAGGAGGACACAGCCTTCAGCTACTAAATCAAGTTCAGTTCCTGTTAACTCACCTGTGGCATAAATTGTGTTGAAGACAATGTCCACACTGTGCATATTTATAAGCATTCAGCTGCTACCTCAGCGGTTACCTCAGTGTAATGTCTGAACTCTTCTTCCTTTTTCAAAGTCACTCCATTTGGCTTGGATTTCCAACCCCTTCTCCTCCCCAGCCCCTTGTTTACCTTGGAACCATTGCTATGCATCATAATGACTCCTGCTCCTAGGTCCTTCTGGTAATGGATGTTTCCAGGTCTGGATAACTGCCTCCCTGAAGAAGAGTCCTGCCTGCCGCCTTAGCAGGTGGCATTGTTTGTTTGTCTGAAGAGGAGCAACAGGGATATTGCAAGACAGAGTTTAGAAGAACTGGACAGAGCAAGGAATATTTGGCTTAGCTGTCTGCTCTCTTTCTGGAATAGCTGTGTGAACCTCATATCCTGGACTTTGGAGTATAGGATGGGTGTCCCTGTAGTATCACTTATCTGTCTTTATATACTGTTGAGTGAACTTTGCAATCTAAGGCTCTACAAAAAGCTTTGGTGATACACTGTAGAAACAAACAAAATATACTTTTCTTTGTCCAATATCATGTTACTGAAATAGCTTTTTCGGTAACTTTTTGAAGCTCTGAGATTAAATATATGACGACATTTCCTCAGGATTTTTGGCCACTTGCACATAGCCTCAGTGGTCACAAATTCCTCAGGAAATGTGTGTGTTTGCAAGGTCATTGAAAACAGTTTGGGTTTTGCCTTTTATGACAAACTTTTGACTTAGCAAGTAGAGAAGAAATAAGGGAAATATCTCAGCATATTTTTTCCTGCACATGGCATTCAAAACAAGTAACTGCTGCTAATATGCAAAAATTTCCACTATGTTTCCACATTTTCTAGCTAACATTAGAATGAATTTTATTTACAGTTGAATTTGACACAGAGAAGCATTTATAACTTCTAGGCTGAAATGCTCAAAATGTTGCTCTGAAAGTAACTGTGGGGTTTTAATGTCAACTCTTAACACTGCTGGTGAAATTGAAAGAAGAGCTTTCTATTCTAGTTGGTTACACTTCTCTTGGCCTAGTAAAGAACTTTGTGTGCAAAAGACATCTGGTACTTTGTTACAGAGACAATCCAATATAGTTTGATCTAGGTCATTGTTACTCACCAGCATTAACTGCATTTCCTCAAAAATAACTGAAGAACATGAGAAACATCAGGGAAAAATTAGTATGCTTTGTTTAGATTTTGACAAAGAACGTTTGACCTTGCCATGAGTGTAAGAGGTGAGATGCAGGGACATTTTTTTTTGCTTCAGTTAGTGACAATATTTTCAAATTTCTGCTCCTGTTTACAACCTTTCCTGACAAGCTCCCCTTATTCCTTGCCATTGGAGTCTGTGATCCTTACAACAGGAAAAAAAACCTTTTAATGCTAATTAGTCTGTGTTGTATTGCTCTTTAACCAATTATTTGGAAGGGGAGGGAGGCTGGGTGGGTGGGCTCAGACCTGAGCTTCTGGATCAGCAGGAGCTAAACATATGTCTGACTTTAAGTATATCAATAGCCCAAATCTTGCAGCTCCTTGCTTGGGTGTATAAACTTCCTTCTCAAGTGAATAAACAGTGCAGGTCTGGCTGCTCAGGGTGGTTGGACTGGAAGCAAACTAGCTTTAGGCTCAGACTGAGTCAGGGTCTATCTGGCTGGAGGCTGTAGCTCCAGATTGGCAGAAGATTGGGCTGTGAATTCAAGCTCTTGAAGGTGTAGCAGAAGTGGTTGAGAGATGCTCTGGTGGACTGCTAACAGTTTTAGAAATGCTGCTAATGAAAAACTATGTTGCTGGGGAGTCACTGGAATTTCTCACCTCCTCTTCCACCTAGACTTCAACTCTGTGTGCTAAGTGAAAGAGGGCTCTCTGGAGAGGCACATCCACTGCATTCACAGGCACTAGCCTTTTCTTACTAAGAGACTATTTTCAGTAACAGCAGCTGTTTTAAAGCTTAACATTCTTCATCCCAAAACTATGTGCAGAAGAGCAGCATTAGTCAGATGACGTTTATTTAGGCAGTAATAGTGACCAGACAACCAGATAAAATTTTTATTCTTTCTCCCAGACTGACATGCTTATGATTAGTTGTAGGTATCCTTTTCTTATGTTCAAAGGACTAGGAAGCCACAGAGTTATCCACTGCTTCTTGCCTCATTTTCTGGAATTCCTGATAGGAAAAACAAAATGCTTAATAAAATAGAAAATTTGAATTTAAAGTGGGCTGCTTAATATCTGCAGAGGAAGAGCTGCAGCAAGTATGCTGGAAGTTTTTCCTCAGTGAGCACATGCTTCATCATCAAAAATTGTGCACACCTCTCTTGCTTATCTACAGTGAAAGCAGAATTTACTGGTTGCCCCATACCAAGGGATATAGATTTGATGAAGCAAAAGAAATGCCTTCCTTTTGTCCATGAATCAGCTGGGAAGAAAACTCCAGGAAGAGGCAATCCCACATTGCCAGTTATGGCATTTCAGCAGTACATAGTGGCAGTACATTGTCACAGATGGTGTGACACTGGACTACTGGAAGAGACTGCCTGCAATAAAGTGATTCCTATTTTCATTCTTAAATAAGAATTTCACTATTCTGTTGGTGCTCCATAGCTGTATGAAGGAAAACCAGAGTTTTTGTGGTTGTTCAGAATCCTTTAAGTTTCATTGTCTGTTGAGATGTTGGAACTAGACAGAGAAACAGATGAATACAAGAGTGGACAATGCAAGAACACAACAGAAAGCTGATTATAATTCAGACAATTGACCTGAAAACTAAATAATTTAAAATTATAACCCCCCCTCCTTGTATTTTTAGAGTAACCAAATCATACAAAAATCAGGGAAGTCAAGGACAAAATGCAGTCAGGCAAGTGACAGCAGGACTTTATGTTTCTGGACAATTTTGATGGTACACTCTATTTATTGAGGAAAATGTTAATTTTTGATTCCTCATACTGTGAATAATTTGTAAATTAATTCTGTTAATATAAAAATCTTTAGTTATTTTGTCCTATTTGGTAACACAGACTATACTTGAAAAAACAAAGGAGCATACAGGGTCGATGAAACCTAAAATGGGGCATTTAGAAATGGGGGGGTAGGAAGAGAGGACAAAGAGAATGGCATTTCTATGTTCCATTCATAACTAATGAATGTTAATTCATTTAAAGCTTATTGAACTCTAGTTTGCCCTCAGGGGGATCAGACATTCAAGGGAGAGTATCTTTTATGAATTTTTGTGTGTAAACATTAGTGGGAGCTGATTGAACATAAGAGGACATGTTAAGTTTATGAGTTTATGTCCAGTACTGGCTATTTACAGTTGTAGTATTTTACAACAGGATTTTGTTAATGAGATGAGCACATGTTCTGTGTTAGCAGAAATGTATATATAAACCCAGTGGAGGCTTATATCTTAAAGTTCTCTCACATTCCAGTTCTGTTTTCTTCTTGCATATAAAACGAAGCAAAAGTAAAACTAAGGCTTGTGTTTTTTTGGTTTGTTTTTTTTTTTTTGGTGAACAAAAGTGAATGTTGGACATAACCTATCCATTTAAAAGTTTCAGATTTATTCAAGTATTTGAATGAAAAGAAAGGGTTAAAAATAGTCTTCTGTTTGGAGAACACCTCTTTAATACAATCAAATCAGCCACCTCACAACCAGCACCACCATCCTACAACTACAAACCTTACACCTCTGGAATGAGTAGGTTAATTTCTCCAAAATCTGAAATGCAACCCAGAATCTCAGTTGGTACATCAAAATTCAGTGGGAAACATTCCCCAGGTTTAAGGTTTGGGATTTGTTTGCTGCATCTATCTGAAGAGATAGAATTTCTAGTTCATGCCTTTGATAATGGACTACTGGTTGTATGCCAGATACTAACCCACATAGCAAAAAGAGTCATTCAGTCACTGTCTAAAAGGAACACAAAATGTCTTGCATGCATGGATTTGCTCTTCTGTGATAAAATGTTCAACATTTTTTCCACTTGAGTTGTTTCCAGTACAGCATATGTTGCTGCTTTTAAAATGAAGTTAGGCTTCTTTCTCTCATTTCATTTTATAAACATGCTTTGTGGTGTTATGCCTCCCCATGCTTTAGAAAGCCCTATCCATTAATTTTTAGATTTAGCAGAGATTTCAGACCAAAGAGCAAGGGGAGCAAGAGGCAGTGTAATAACACATTCCTATGTAGGAAGAGAACACATTTGTTTACCTGAAAGATTGGGGATTTGGTCTTTTTTCAACTGCTTTTTGTAAAGTTTGAATGGCATTGGGCAATAAATCTCAGGTGTTCCTCTCCTTCTCAGCAGCTTTGTGGCAAGATAACTTAGACTGAATAATTTGAAAAGACAGTGAATGTGAACTAGTTTAAATCACAGTAGTTAATGGAGTTCCTCAGTATACCACCAGTGTTGAACTGGAGAAGGTTAAATAAAAACTAAAATGGTAAAATAGAGCAAACTGGCCGAGGAGTTAAGCTATTTCACAGCCCCATTTATGGTGAAGGCAGAGTGAATAGCATATGTTTTTCTTGAAAGGAAAGGAGGACTGCAGAATGAGGTGTTATCTCTGTCAGTGCTGCTGTAAAAGGGTAGCTGACAAAGCACAGTGTGTGAGTGAGGGTAACAGAGCAGAAAAGAGAAGAACTGAGGGAATACCAAGGTTCAAAGTTATTTGAACAAACATTTTGTTATGTTACATTATTCCTAATGCACCAGTTATATCCACAGACTATGTGTATGTGCAAGTTAACATAATTTTTAAACTCATTTGCAGACTATTATTTTTTTCTGCTCCAAATGTGTGTGTCTGTGTGTGTCTGTTTATCTCAGAAGTTACCTGGGTGAAAGGGAGGTGAGAAACCATCTTTCTCTGTAGGCTGTGCTCAATTCCTAGGACATTTTCTCACTTTCAGCCACCATTACAGACACCCCAGCAGCACCAGCAACCTGGGAATGCTGCTGTGTGTGGGAAGGGGTGAGCACAGAGGGTGGGCAGGCCAAATACTATCAGCAGTTTGGTAGGGAGGGGGCATGTAGTGGAAAGACCTTGTGTGGGTGTGGCTGGAAAAGCTCAGCAAAGCTGTGGCTCTGGGAGAAAGCCAGCTCATGTCATCCCTCTGAAGCCAAGAGTAAGAGCCCTTCTTCTGCCACAGACCCTGTCCACTAGGATTCACCTTGTGCAATGTGTTTGCTGCTGCTGTTGTTACCTCTACATCAGTAGCTCTCTGGATTGCCTTTCTTGCTGCCCTGCTGTTGCCCTTCCTCTTCTCTGTCCTTTCTCCTGTTTCATTCTCTGATGGTTTTTGCCCAGTTGGTCCATTGATGGTTAGATTCTGTAATTAGTGACCCTGACACCTAGAACTATTGCAATTACTTCCTGTGTCTTTTAAAAAGGTGGGTGCAGTGAGAGATTTCCTGTGCTGAGAGTACAGAGTAGCTATCTTGAATAATGTTCCCTGCATATTTTTGTGGGAGTTCAGCAGAATTCTCTTTTTACTTATTCCAGAAATTTGAAATAGACTTTGTCATATCTTGGAGATTTATTGCAAACTACATGGAAGGGCCAGAACCAGTGCAGATCCTTTCCACATGGTAACACTGATGCAGAGAGTTTATATTCTGACTGAATAAAAGCAGATGCTCTGTGAGTTTAAAAATGCCTCTGGGAATGCCTCTCAGATTAACTAATCTCACTTTAATTGTAGAAGCTGCTGCTCAGAATGGATGAGTGAGGATACAACATATTGCAGAGAAGTCTTTATGACTACTTTTAAGCAACCTGCTGCTTTAAGAAGCACATCTGTACATGTTGATAAGGGTGATTACAGGACTTTTTTTTATCTGCACTCGAACTAATAGCCTAATGCTGGCTATTGAGTGAAACTTAGTGGTGGCTGGAGTCCCACAGGAGAAAAATCTAAGGTATCCTGTGACAGATTTCTCAGGATGTTTCCTTACCATGCCAGAAGTCAGCTACACTCACACTCCATACCTCCTCTCTGCCTCAGGGCCAGCAGCTGTCTAGCACAGCCTCTTTGGCAAAGCACAGGGCAGAACCACCTTGCATTGTAAGATCTCAGCTGGCTGCAGAGGGTCAGCTGAGGTGTCATTGCATCCTGATCGAATGGCAGGATGGAACCAGACAGTGACAGTGCTCATCTGTCCTGTCTTTCTCCATGCTGCAGGGTTCATCAGCAGACCTGTGTGTGACACAGACACCCAGACCCAGCCAGGGTTCAGCAGTGCACCTGAGCTGATTCCTGTTCCCTGGCTCCACAGCCCAGGGTCTAGCTGCAGGTGTCTGCTCCCTTGCAAACACCCACTACAGTGTTTCCTTGTGGGTTGGGTTTTGGGTTTTTTTTCTGTGTGACAAAAAAAATCACTTCAGAAAGGGCTGTTTTATTTTACTATTTAAAAATGGCTTAAGACCACTAGTCATTTTTATTAGATTCTAACACTAGATAATTACAATATTAACTCTTCGCTCATGGGAGCTGTGCCAGACAGCACCTACAAACAACTCTTACCCTAGGGGCAGTCCCTCAATCCCCTGTGAAACCATTGCAGTCCCTGTAAGTTGCCCTTTTTAGTGATAATTTTACAGCACATTTGAATGGATCCCAAATCCTGCAGCCATCCTGCAGGCTTATTTTGTAATATAGCAGTCTGTGGATAGCAACCTCCTCTTACTGATTGTGAATTTGGTTTAAATTTGGAAGACTTTAATGAACAGTTGCATTGTGGATTTATTTGTTTGGGAGGCTTTTTTGGATGTTGTTTCCTTTCTGCCAAGCATTAAGACTGTGGTTGTAAGCAGCAGATAGACTGGCACAAGTTGTTACTATTGCCAAACAAGCATAAACATTCTCAAAGTAGGGAAGAAGTGTTCTAGACTTACCTCCTTCCTAGAGGTTTGGGAAAAAAGTCCTTGCTTTAAGTTTGGTAGGTCCAATTTGTAACCAGGTAGAAAAGTGTCACTACTTAAACAGAGAAGACACATGAAGAGTTTTCTTACTCCTCAGTTCTCTCTGCTGGCATAACCATCTGGAATGGTGGAGTCCTGGTGAGTGCAGTCAGATGGGAATCTTCTGGGCCAGTGTGTCAAGCTCAGCAAGTCCATCCCATCAGCAAGCAGCCTGGCTTATATTTTCCTACTATAATGCAACAGATTCTATGTTTAAGTTTTCACTTCTCTCCCAGCTGTTGAATTTTTAAACAAAATCTTTACTGAGTTTAAAAATATGACTCAACTAGTCAGGAACTAGTCAACAGTTAGAAAAATTACCCTCACCCCTGTTTGGCCCTTTCTTTTGAGGCAGCTTTTCCTTTTGCAAGAGTTCAACTTGACGAGTTACTGGATACACCAAACTTGACAGGATTCGGTGTCTGGCTTGGAATTTCATTAAAAATAATAACATATAGATAGATGAACACTGGGATAAACAGCATCACTCTCTCTTTTTGGGCTTTGTTTCCAGCTTGCCATTGGACATTATAGTGACATGTTTAAAAACCCCAACCAAACACAAATTTGGATTCTCACATTTTAAGGGACTTTAAGAAATGCCAGTAGATATTTCAGGTTCATAGTACAGCTGTAAGTGCTGATAGTATTGTAAGAGGGTGCTGTGCTTACCAAACCCGTCATAACACTCTTATACAATGGCAAGAACATACCAGCAATGACCCCCTCCTGCCCTACAGCAGATACAGGGTCTCAGAGATGCCAACAAAGTGAATGTAGTGTGTCAGAAGTGCAATAAGTTTTGATGGGTCCAAAAAGGTCTTGATGAGCAGGCAATGATGAGCAACAAGGATCATATGGGAGCAGGGAGATACTCTTCCTCCAAAACATGGAGCAGAAAAGTGAATATAATGAAGTGATACATTTAATCTTTTCATTTAATAGGATTAAGAGATCAACTTTTATCTAGATTTACAAATATTATAAAGAGTTTGTGTTTCTTGAACTATGTCTGAAATGGCAATATTATTTGCAAATTATTTTACATAATTATTATTCCAAATAATTCATTGTCATAGAAACTGCTGCTACTCCTTATAGGAAGGGCTATAGAGTACAACAGCTAGTACCTTAACAAACCTAAATCTTGATATAATTACAGATTGAATGAAGGCTGATAAATATTTAGCTTTGCCATTGGAAGTACTGTTATGTTTAGCATCCAGTTCCATCCACAACTGTATTTGTTTTTTAAACAGACTGATTTTCTTCAGATATGCTGTTATAAATGGTCACAAATAAAAGGCTTGTCTTGTCTTCCAATTTATTACTGCTGTGTTTTCAACCCCTTTATCCTCTTCTTTGGTATCAAAAGGAAGAGAGCATGTTCTTTACAATCCTCATTCTATAAACTTCAGTCTGCTGTCCCACTATTTTTGCTTCTCCTGTGAGTGACCAAACTCACTAGTCATT
This sequence comes from Calcarius lapponicus, assembly GCA_039654755.1. NCBI lineage: Eukaryota > Metazoa > Chordata > Aves > Passeriformes > Fringillidae > Calcarius > Calcarius lapponicus. The sequence continues at coordinate 61,229,683 of CM077465.1, forward strand.
GAGGGATCACATAATCACACAGGTGGGTGTGGGGGGATGCTCTGACAAGCAATTTAATAGGGACAGGTCAATAACTAAGGTCAAATAACTAAAATACAATTCAAAAACCAAGCCACTTAATACTGTTTTTTAAAAAGTCCCCACAATCTTTCTATATTTTCTGTTATTTTTAAAATCCTACTGTTTGTAATTCTTCTAAGATAACCTCTAACAAATCTCTTGGAGCTAGCAACTTAATTACATCTTTAGAATTACATATTTTTTAGGAAAATAGTTCATCAAATTTTGGGGTTTTGGGCATGACATTTCACAAGATTAAAAACCACTGAAGAGTAACAATTCTAGATGTGGAGGGATAGAATGTAAGAGAATAGTGCAGAAGGTAGTCTCACACCTGAGGAGTTGCAGCTGTACCAATCACCAAAGATTAGGAACAGGCCTGCCCTTAATAGGCCACAGCTGTGTCCAATAAGAAGAAGAGTGCTACAAGAGTGGGTTAGCTGGTGTTGAAGAGAATTGGAGTTTGTTGGTTTGCTGTGACGGAGTCAGTGCTGTGAAGAGATGCCCATGAGAAGGTATGGAAGATTTACAATAAGATGACAACATCTAGATTTAGATCTACTGAAATTTAATTGCAACAGAAGGCAATGTGAATTAAAAGTGACCTTGAATTGACAAATGTGTGCTATGACAAGTTTATTAGCAAATATATTTGAAAAATGAGTAGTTTTTGAAGATAGTAGGTATAAAAGGAAAACTAAGGATAGCAGAAGTCTGCTGTTAACAGAAAATAATAAGTGTTACATGCGGTCTTGCTTCAGCTCTGACAGAAAACTGTGACATACAAAAATGGTTTTTAATAGAATATAACAACAGGTTAGAATAAGGGAAGAACAATATTTAGTAAAAATGAGAAAGCTGGCTTCAGATAGACAGGATCAGTTCAAAGAAACTACTAAATCCTATTGCGAAGCAAACAGTATTTAAATCTGTAAATGAGAAGAAACTAGAGTTGAGAAAGTTCAGCAGGAAGGCAGTAAGAATACTAGCTGGAATCTGAAGGAACACAAAAAATTTAAGAAATTTAGGATTTTAGTTTAAGAAAATCTTGCCACTCAGGAAAGATTAAAAGGCCCAGAAGATTAAAAATAGGCAAACACATTCTTTATAAGACAAGGAAATTAAGCCAGTTTAAGTACTGCAAAATCTCAGAGTCACAACTCGTGCAAAGAGCTATGGGAGAGGGAAAAAAAAGGGAAAAACAGCTAATCCAAGTTGTGACTCAGATGTTCTTTAGAACAGCATGGGTGTAACTGACACTGCCACGCGACAGAATGGGTGGATTGGTCACCAGCCAGTCAATGTATTTTTAATTCTATAAGGTTGCTTAGACAGGAAAAAAGGGTTTTTTCTGCTCAAGTGCTGACCTCAGGTGTTAGCATTAATTTTACCAGAAGAGTTATAGGAAAGTATGTGAAAAAACCACTGACCAAAGACCCCCCTGCCCCTTGCCAACTAACCGTCCTCCGCTGCTGCATGTGCACGTCTTCGTGGACAGCCCTACAAAAGCCAGAAGCAGCAGTGGCAGGACAGTTGCCTAGTGAATGCTTTCCTTGCTGCTGGATTGCACTTCCTGAGCCTGTGGAAGGAGTAATTTTGGCCAATCCAGACTGGCAGAGTAGAGTGTCAAACTAAGCCACAGCACAAGAGATGCATCTCCTCCTTTGTGAGAGTTTTCTTTACAAGGCTGTTAGTCTCAATTCCTTCTAAAAGCCTGAACTAGACTAATTTTGGTAGCAGTAAAATGGATGCATTATTTAATTAGGATTTACACAATCTAGTGTATGTTATGGTAGTACTTTCTGAATTATCTTGTGACAGAAAACAGGAATTGCTTGGGAGTGTAAAAATTTCCCTACTCACGTAAAATTAGGACTTATTGAAGAACTCTCTAATTGCAGTCAACAGTACACCTCCAACACCACACCATATAACAGAGTCTGCTGCTGCAGTCTTAATTCCATGTTGACTGCAAACAAGAAATGCAGGTATCCTTCCTCTTTGTATTTTTAAAAATGAATGTAGTTGCAGTAATGGAATAAGCAATTAAAGTATAAAGTTAAACCCAAGACCTTGGGCAGTTCATGTCTTTTATGAAGTCACTGAGCTAATGCCAGTGTTTGGCTCTCCCTGGAAGGAAAACATAAGCCAGGAAACATTAGTAAGGCTGTGGATACTGCAGACTAATTATTCAGCTATGACAAACAAAATACAGGAGAGCACTGCTCAAGCCTTGCACTAACTTGCTATTTCTATTTTATGACTACATCTTTAGTGTGCATATTTTCTGTTACCCCCAACTCATGCAATTAAACTCTGTCACTATTCATGTCTAATTTAAAAAACAAATATCAAAGACAATCGAATTTCTATTCTGGGTTAACACCATGCTGACACAAAGCCAGGAACACACAGTAGCACTGTGCTCTACTACTTATTTGCAGTCAGGAGGGTTCCATCAGCCACGAGCTGGACTGACCTGAATAAAGAAAGCTTACAACATATACGTAGCCATTGCTGGTTTGCAGTCACTAGCACTATTATACCATCCAGTTGGGATGCCTGCTTTATGGAAGACACATGGATGCTTCCTCATTTCTCAGCTGGCCCGTGTGTAAGCCACAGGGAGGATGTGCCTCATACTGCATTCACCCTGTTAAAAACCAACATGATGATTTAAAAAAAAAAAAAAAGATAAAATAGCCTGGTGGATATACATAAATATTTATTATCATTTTAACTTCATTTTACTAGAAATCTTTAAACAGTTTTTCTTTTTTTTTTTTTTTTTGCCAAAAAGTTGCATCTGACACAGTTGCTACTGTCATAGCTTCCCTGCACTGGGAATGCAGAGCTTACACTTAAGATTCCAAAACAATCTATTAAAGATAAAGAGCTTTCAACTTTAGTGCATATGGAACTATTTAAGGATTGGTAAAAAGAACCCCCTTCCCCCTCCCAAATGAAGAGTCTGTTACAAAGAGATTTCATTACCAAAAAGTGAATATACAAATGCTAAAAAAATGCTGGCTTGAAAAAGTGATTTCAGAATTTACTGTACACATTGTAACAATTTATTATATAAGCTGCTTCTACATGCAAGCAGATCTTACATTTGGTGTAAAACATTTATACACGTTCTTTACAATTTGTACATATTTAAATGGCTGTATCAAACAACACTGCACTATGGAATTTTGGAAGCAAACTAAAATTGGGAGAAGAAAAAGACAAGGTTTATAAAAGGTGAACAAAACTCGTGACACTAAGAAGCATCTAGACTTAGGCCTAGTTTGGCTTGGTTTGGTTTCAGGTTATTCAGGCAGACCCAGATTTTCCTTCTAGCACAGAAAAGTAACACCAATGCAAAACAGAGTAAGGCAACTATTGAACTGGCAAACTGTACCCGTCACTTAGAATGGCTTATTGGTAAAATGCCTTTTTAGTCGTTGGTTTTTTGTTTTTTTTTTTAAACTAAAATATTTATTTTCTAGGCACGTTTTAGTAGAAACTGTGTTTTGGCTTTCCTGTTTGCCTATGGCAAGAAATGAATTACTGTACTTGGTGCCCATTGTGAACACAGTTGGTGGTGGCTTTTTTTGGTTTGATTCTGTGAAAAGCCAAGGCCTCAAATGGTATTTCAGTAGTATGGAAGAGAATACCGAGTCACTTGATAAAAGATGATGATCAAAGAACAGTTTGTCTAATAACTAATGATGTTATTCAGTACTTTTGTCACCTTTGAGTTTGCATTAGAAGGCAACAAAAAGTTAACCCTGAACCAACAGCACACCATACTACTACACGAAGACCTGAGCTTAGCTGGAATTTGGGGATGTCTGCTAGCTGGGATTAGATGTGGCACTGTCCCCTCTGCTGAAACACTACAAACTGTCAGAGGGGAAGCTGGCCCTGTGCAGCACTGAGAAACACCAGTGCCTTATGGCATAACATCGGGGGTGTCAAAGTGCTGGTATGGAAAACTGTTTTTCACACCTTCCTGAATGGCTCGTTCCTTGTTTGTACTTTGTCTTCTTACACAGTGCATAGTGAAAAAGTGAGCCTGACATAAGCTCTGAGGTGGTGTGCCACACGAACAAGATTTAGTTAGAAGGAAAAAGAAGAGAGGGAAGAATGATTTATATTTACCAGAAGTCATACTGGGAGCAGGATGCCATGGCTGCATATGGGAAGCAAAACTTAAGAACAAAGCGTTCATTCAGGAGATATCACAAACATGTGGCAGAAACATACATGAATATAATTCCTCCTGGTTACTGAATTGCTGGAGAGCTCAACTGAATATGAGTATTAGGTAATTTTCTTAAGTTTGTCTCCTTTCCCATTAAAAAAAAAAAGCTACAAATGTGTCACTCTGGTGTTGATGCAGAGTATTTGGAATAACATCTGATACACAAGTCTTCGTGAAGTCCATGGCAACATATCAGTTTGGTAATTTGGATCCCTATAACTGACAGCATTACCCAGCTGTTTTTATTTAAATAATGATATAAATGGGAGAGCTTTCAAGACAGGAGAGCCTTATTGTATGATTTAGGCTGATAAAGTAAAATCTGAAATAATACTTTTTTAACAACTGATTTTTGTTGATTTGGGGTTTTTTGGGATTTTTTTTTTTGCAAAGACTAACAAGTTTTTATTAGCATTGCCCCCACATCAGAAAAGCACTTTGGAGTTGTTCTGTATTGTTGAATACTCCTTATTCTCTACATCACAGGAAAGCGGCTGAGTGCCTGCCTCAGCTTCTGTGCAATCTGAAACAAAGAAACAGAAGACATTTAATACGTAGTTGCTTTACACTGCGCAGGAATAATATTGCAGGCTAAGAAATTAGGTGTTCCCTCATGTGACGAAAAACTGCAGGCATTACTGCAGGTTTTGTGTATGCAGGACTCTCAAAACATTCAATTATAAAGACTTCTCATATATACATTTTCTGCCTTGTTAAATTGGTACTTCCACTGTTCCAGTTGTGTTGGAGAAAGCATTGTAGGCAGGGCTGCTATTTTGCCTGTCTAGCACTGCACTCCACCAGAGAGCTACAGGAACAAAGCTGGATTTTCCAGGAAACCCACTTCCCTGCTGAAGCAAGGCTGAAACATCAAAACAGAGCTCCTATACACTCCCCACAGTTCTCATGGTAGTCATGACCCCACACATGAACATGTACTGAGGGAGAGAGCATTGGTAGAAGAAAACTGGTGAGGCTGCAACCAGAAGGATTGAAATAGAATGGACAAGAGGCTGAATGATGGTAAGGGGCAACCTAAGCCTAACCCCACCTCCAGGTGTTTCAAGGAAAGTAAGTAAGTGAAGTGACCTGATGGGGGACCTACAGTTGTCACCCACTGAAGATACCTCTGAAGCTCCACTGGCAACTTTTATGGCTGTGAAGAGGCACCAGTTACTCATGAGACTCCTTTTAGTGATAGAAGTCAGGCTGCAGCACATTCAAACTCAAATGTTTTACCAGCATATCACATTAGAAAGCTTTTTCTTGGTTTATTTTTTAAAAATCACAAAGGATACATGCATGAGCACATTGTAAAATGAGAACTACAGTGGTAGGGAGAGTGCTCAGATTTAAAATATTTAATGTCGCCTGAAACGTTCCTGTCCCTCCTGCTCCACACTTGTATACATCAGGCTTTAAATCACAAAAGCTTCCCTTCTCACTCCCATCCTATGGCAGGAAAGTTCTGTTGAAATATTTTATTGTTCTGTTCAGTGCAGCAGGCCTTGCTTACTACACATTGGAGAACTAAATTCTTTGTAACCCTAGTACCAGCATTGGGAAGAAGAAAAAGTCAAGCTATCAACAATGTGGTTTCTGAAAAATGGTTCTTAGTTCTACTGGGTTTATTGTAACAATCATGTACATAAGACAGTATCTATAGGAAAATATTTTAACTCATTCTTTCAGTTCTCAGGGTTTTTTTACAATTCCTTTTACAATTTTTTGTATAATTCTTCAACTGTGTGCTCTGTGGGAGCATGGATTAAAGCCTGCATTTCCTATAAAAGCAGCAGCACAGTACATGCCAAGCTGAAGCCCTGTCCCTTACCGTTTCATAGAACTGCGCCTGCTGCTCCAGATAGAGACGAATGACGCTGTTGTAGTCATAGATCCGGTTACTGTGGAAGTGATTCATCTCAGCTGCAAGCAGACCCAGGAGACAAATTATTTAACAGAACCATTTATAATTAGGAACAGTTTCACTCAGTTCAAGTTAGTTACTCTGCAGCAAGCTCAATGTCTGGCTCTGCCAGCAGGGGAGGACTGTTCCCATGCTTCCACAACCTGTTCTGCTTGCAGCACTCAAGTTATAGTGGAATTGTTTGTCAGATTGGTGGGGGGTCAATTACACACCAACCTGGGTGCTTCCTGGACAGAACCAGGTTCTTGTATTACAATACTTAGGTGCACTAAGATCTGATAAAAAATACAAGCAGGATTTTCTACTACTGAGGTAACTGTTCCTTCCTGAAGGCTTTCCAACAAAATTTTGGCTTGGACATTCAGATTTCCAAGGGTATAGATAGCAAGTTGTAAGCCACAGCTGTAAATACTTAGCTCAACAAAAAAGAACAAAAAGATACAACCAGTAGTGTGTGACTCCTTCTTGACTTAGGCTGTTTCGATAGATACCTGAGAAACAGCATTACTGAATCTGTAACACCTTACACCAATTTCTACATCTCAGATCACAGCTTATGACTGAAAGAAGTTTTTAAATATATTTTGAGATATCACTGGAGGGAGAAGAAATATGCTACATTGTAAAAGTCATCCTAGAGGTCTCTTCCACAATTACCACACATAAAACACAATCCTCTTGCGTCACTGTGACTAAGAGGAAGGAGATGAGGAGTTTTCTTAGGAGATGAGGTTGTTTTTAAAATCAGTTTTGTGTGCTGCTCTGACTTCGTCACATAATATATTGAGTACTCTTGTCTTTAAATCATCTAAAAATGATGCAACCCCCTCAGTAATGAGTAATCTCATTGAAGTCAGTAACAGGATGCACTTAATGGCTTGATATCCTGCAGGATTGAGCCCTGACTACTCACTTCCCAGTTTTTCTAGTGTGGTGTGCTGCACCACCTCTAACCTGAAGAGGAAAATGATCATTCAAAAAACTTCCAGGAAATAAAGATCTTATCCAAAAGAACATGAACCTCAGCTGGGAGATGGATTATGTCTGACTAAACTAAAAGTCAGAAAAACACTTCTGCTAATGATGACCTGCTTCTTGCACCAGAGTCCATGCTTTTAATTTGAGACATTATTACTTCCAAATCAAAGAATCAGCCTGGGGAAGTTGTTTTGGGGTTTTAAAATTGCATTTTCAAAATACATGTCTTTTGCAATAGCAATGTGAGATTTTAAAAAAAATAGTGAGAGGCAAAACCACTGAAATTTAGAAAAATCTAAGCAGGTCACAAAAAAGCCCCCACAAATAACCCATGCCCAGGTTTTATTCCTGGTAGCAAAAGATTTTCTTTCAAAGTATGCTGCTTAACAGAAGTCCTTCAGAGGTCTACAACACTACCATTTAGCTCAAAATTTGGTTTACCTTGTAGTGCATAAGCCATGGTGCTCACACGTTTCACCATGTTCTGTTTGTCTTGTGGCGTTATTTTACTGGTTGCAACTAACTTGTCACTTTCCTTCACTCGCTCTATTGCTCCCTGTAGAAACCAAATGCAGAAAGATTAAAAGAGCAGTCAACTTAGGGGTGTTCATAGTAATCTAAAATGCCACTAGCTACATTTTGAGTTTGCATTCAGTACACATATGTACACAAAATGATCGATTCTGCCTTCTCACATTTTCATCCAAAGTTTGTTATTTCACTTTATTGATTCCAAGAGTCCTTGCAAAAAGTGACTTCAAAATTCAAACACAGGCATGATCAGAATTGTCAGCAAATTGAGTTTGGTACAGGCAGTAACACACAAGGATATATACAAAAAGGACAAATGGACAAAGTTTCAAATTACAGATGACCAACATAACTGACATCCAAAAGCTTGTACAACCTTCTTTGCACATTTTACAAGAGAAGGCCACATAACACTGTTTTTCAAGAGACTACAACTTAATGCAATGTATAGCCATTGATTTAGGAAAATCCTCGAGTCACATAAATAATGAGCATAAAAATGTATGTCTACCCTACACAATGTATTTGTGCCAAACAACATGCAAGAGAGTCTATTTACACGTCTCTTGGCAGTAGGCTTATGTTTCAAGTTTTAAAAACATTTCTTCTCCTTTTATGGTATTTCCCCCCAATGATTCTGTGGGATGAGGAACTGCAAACGTCCCGAAGAAAGAATACACAAATCTGATATGCTTTTATCTTTGTTGCTCTCAGAAGTATATTCTTATGTTTTTGATGTTCTTGTTCTATACATTTAACACTTCAAGTGATCAAAAAAATTCCAACCTCACATATTTGTGCACTTGTTTTAATACTTCACAATATTTAGTTTCCTTTAATACATTGCAGCAGACACATGACCATAAGGAAAACTCTGTGACCAAAAAACAAAAAAAAGGCAGAATATCCAAAACTATACACCGTGGCCTTTGTATTACAGAGAACAAAATAGTTGAGTTTTGTTGCTGATATTTTGTTTGTTTAAAAAAACCAAAAATTTCTGCCCCCTAGAAATGTTAGAGCTCAACTCTGGTCTCTGGTTTTTGATATTAAAGAAACTTCTATGCAGTGCACGATTATTTATCACATATCAGCAAGCCAGCCACACAAGTGTACACAAGTTTTCCTACAATATTTGTATGGTTTCATTATCAACTATCACATAAGGCTCAAATATTACAAATTTACAAATTTGCACTACTGCTATTTACCCCACTGGGACATGAAGTCAACCTGAAGAAAATCATGCTCTACTACAGCAGAAAGTCATGACATTACTGAGAGAAATTCTAGTTTTCCTTCCTTCTAAGTACTTCTTATTTTAAAAATCAACACACCAGTTTCACAGAAACTTCAGTGTTTCAGCAGCAGGGGCCAGGCTGCTGCACAAATGCAGGGTACCATACCACCACTTTTGCTGCTGTCCCCACTGCCCAGCTCTTAAAAAGACAGTCTTTTCACATACCTTATGAGCTGCTATTATGTCAGGGAAGCAACCAAGAAATCCCTTATATTCATGATTTGTTTCCATCAAAAAGTGAAGATCTTTCTTTGGCTAATAAACAAAAAGCATAAGCATAAGTATCTGTAGCAAATTAACATCAGACAAAATAAATGATGCCAAGAAAGAGCAAAGGGGAAGAAAGGGAAGGAAACAAGAAAACCCAAACCAAAATATTAATTGTTTATGCAAGTTTTTCATATATGAAAAGGGTTTTTTAAAAAATATAAGCTTTTTAGAACATGCACTGAGCATCATTGTGCAGATGCCTCTGTTCTTTGTTTCATTTAACACTAGCTCATGAAGTGATGGGGTTTTGCCTTTTCACCCAAGAAGAGTTTCCAGTGCAGTTTCTCATTACATATACAAATATGTACATGCACAGGTGCATCTCCTTAGTTGTCAAAGTGGAAAGCTGTCTTAAGAAATTTCAGACTCAGCCTTGAGATAAAGTGGATCTGCATTTTGGATACTTCAAGTGTAACATGCTAAACATCAATGTGTGTCTTGAATACCAATCAAGGTTTATTTAAGCCAGATTTTTACTGGAGCAGGTTCAGTACACAGGAATTCCCCCACATGGAGCAACAGCAAAATCTGGATCCTGTAGACATTTGGGGAATGCAGAAGGAAGGCAGAAACACTGTCCTTGATTAAATACCATTCTTTTGTATCAGTAATGAAGACAGTTCACAGACATCAAAAGATGAATACATTTAAAGACCAAACAATCATTTTAGTATTTTAGAAACCAGAATGTGGGCTTTCTGACCAACAGAAATGCCCTCTTATCACATTCCCCCCTGAGCTGACACAGAGTAGAAAACAAGATGAAAATGCATGTAAAAGTGTTAATAGCAATTTAATTGGTCTATAGCATTAGGAGCTATGTTTCAATCAAAGAGGAAAAAAGAAGTCAGAAGAAATCCAAACAGGTGATATGTTTGTACACACTATGCCATTGAATTGGTAATACTCCTACCTGATCTGCTACAAGACTGGCAATTTCTTCATAAGTTTTCCCTGCTTCTGTTATTGCTCCATTGAGATCCGATTCTCCTAGAAGTAAACATCAGTGTTCAAATTACACTAAGTCAATTACAACAAGAAACTTGCCTTGATTCAAGGCAAATTTATAAAATAGCCTATTTACAATAATAAATGGCTAGCCATCCTTTTATAACCAGCAGAAATAAAGAATTTTTTAAAACATTAAAGGAGGAAAACTAACGATCTTGTAGAAAATGAATGTTCTAATGTTCTACCACAGTACTAGCACTACTTACTTCCACATTTAATAATTTTATGCAGTTTAAATATACAGCTATTCCTCCACATGGGGCAACCAGGAAGTCTACCAGGATGGAAAGGAAGGAAGAATGAGGAGGGTTACAAAAGATGGACTGATGAAGCTGATGTGCTACTACCCCTGAGCTCTCTGACAGTCCTGGACCATAACTTTTCAATGGTCAGAGAAGCAAAAGGAGGCTCAAGTAACTTTTTTCATGGACAACAAGACTTCTGATCTTTTAGGGAACTCTTAGACAGTATTTTCAAGCTCTGTAAAAATCACTGGTTTTCAGAGTGAGTTTCTAACTTTCATCCTCATATGACACAGATCAAAGGACCCTACAATCTATGCTTAACAATACAAACATCACCATAAATCCTAAGATAGAGAACAGCACAAGCACTCATAACATTGTATTACTAACAGGACAGGCTACATGGGACAAAGATGGAAACAAGCCTTACATTCTTGTATGTTTCATGCAACTTCACCTTCCCATCCATGTTAGCTTGTCCAAAGCACGTAGTCAACAGTACAGAAAGCAAATTGAGGTAGAGAGTAGAAAGGCGAAGGTATAGTTTGCAGATATCAAACTTTAGTTTAAGAAAAAAGAGTTTTTCTTATGCTTTCAGACATGTCTTGATATTAGGCAGTGGTTAGTCTTTTATGAACTTTTTTATTTTATTCTACAGATACTAATCAGTGACTTTATTGAAAAGTACCATAGATTTCATTAATGATTAATCTGAGCATTAAAGTATCTTGTTTTACTACAACATATGGTCTAATCTGCATTAGAGATTTATTACATAGGATTCCTTTATTTTAGCATGTCCTAAAGGAAACAAGGTAATGACTGAATGTTGCTTCAGTTCTATCAATCGATTCCTACTTTCCATTAGATTGGTTTCATAAAGTCAAAAAGCTGTGAGGCAAAGTGACCAATCCTAAGAACTAATCATTCCAGTAACACAAACACTGCTAAACAAAACATTATTTTTCTCCTATTTGGGCCTGTAAGGATAAAATAAAAATAAAGCCACCAAGACTAATTCCCATTGTGAGACTCAAGAGGTACACAATTCATTACATATCTTCACCTTTTTGTAAAATAATAAAAAAAATTGAAGGTGATTAATTTTATTATTTCAGGCTTAAGGCTTAAGTATTTTCAGTATTTCAGAATTCTTTTGTCTGCTCAGAAGTAATGTAGTAAGTGCTGCTTAGGCAACTGACTCCTAGATTTTGGGATAAAACATGGTGTGCTTCAGAGTCAGAAGCCACATTGGTCTAGATGTTTGCTGTTCATTTTATAATGCCATGAAATATGGTAACTTTCCATATCTGACCAAAAAAAAAAAAGAAAGAGGAAGAGTATGTATGTATATTTAAGTTGAACAACAAAATCCTCCCCTTCTGTACTCACTCAAGGAACCTTCGTAAATCAGAGCTTCAAAGGATCTAGACAAACCCTCCCAAAACCAATCATCTTTTATTTTTAGCATTCTCAGCTTCTGAACCAATGCAAAGCTGGGAATTGCCTTCTTAACTCAGTCTGTGAAAGCTGAGTTGGATCCCAGTGCAAGGATACATCAAGATGTCAAGGGTCCATTAATCAATGGAGTAGCAGAAAGCCCCAAATGTTGCTAACATTTATAACAAAATTATGTTTAGTGTTGAGTACATATATCCCCAGAAGAAACAGAGAGGGCCTAAAAGCATTGACTGAAAGTAGCTATAAAAAGAGCATTAAAATGGCCAGTAATATTCCACAGATATTTCAACCTAACCACATGGAGAAACAGATATTTTCATTGATTTACAGTCTACATACTTTCATAAGGAGATTAAGAAAGACTTAAAACTATGAGAAGCCTTTTGGAGATGTTTAATAGAACATCTCTTAGCAGTTCAACTGCTGGGTAAATGCCAGTGATAATCATTTCAGAAGGAATACACCAGACATATTGGGGGAACTAATACTCCCAATTCTTGACTGGGACAGACAAATTTTTTTTGTCAAGAAGTATTTTTTTTCTTTTTTTTTTCAAAGTACATTTTAATATAATTCGGTAGGGAAAATCACAAATTTGATTTACTAGCAGCAAATACTTACAGCAAAGCTTTTCTTGATAAGTACATCTCAAACTGATACATTCAGCACACAAGCAGCTTGTAAAGCAGGATTTGCATGTTGCTAGCTGACAGGATAGTGAAACTTGTGTGTAACTGCCTAACAGAATTCCTGAGGGGTGATGTAGGATTAGGAGAGTTTACTATGGTTGAATGGCATACCAGTCATTCACATTTTCTTAATCTAGGAGAAAGACTCTTCCAGATTTGGTGCCGCAAAAGAGGCACCATGCTATTTAAGGCTGTGTTAACCTTAGAGTATCCTGTGACACAGTAGCATAGGCAACACATTGCCAGGCTGCAGGACACTTCCAGGCATGTTCTGGTACTGTCCACTAGACATTTTTGGACCAGGATCATGCTTGCAAAGTGCACATCCTTGGAACCAACTGGACAGTACATAAGCCCATAGCCAAGTTAAATCAGAACCTCTCAGTGTGTCCTTAAGAGTTTTAAAGGTACCCTTGCCTCTGCAAATACTGGGGACGGATCCATAACACACTATGGAGCTGGCAAGGAATAGATAAGGCTCATTCTGTAGCACGAGAAAAAGAGCTAGAGTGAGTCAGATTAACAAGTGTATCTTGGCTGGTGCAATCTTAAATATTTTAGGCTAGAAATTAGAAAGGAAGGCAGTAGACAACACTATACATAAAGCTTTGCAGAGCAAGGCATCACTGATCAAAGTGGTACAGGCAATAGATACATCCCATCCTAACTCTGCAAATGAACCAACTAACAGTCAATGCAGGATGTCAGAAGTCAGCTGCCAGTAGCTAGAAATGTTTCTGTCATCAAATCAGTCATTGAAATCATCAGTGGCCTATATGCTTAAACTTTCAGAACACTAGTATTACAAGAAATCTAAAAAACCAACCCAACCAATTAAAAAAAACCAAAGGATGAAGAGATTCAGCTCCCAACAGAAACTGAACAGCATGTCCTTAAGCATGGCTGAATGAGCCATTCCTCTTTACTGACAGTCCAGAAAAATCATACATCATACTCAGCCTAGCTACTACTTCTTCATTGGAAGCAATGTGTCCTCTTTTATATACTTGACATCTGGAAAGCTGTGCCCTATCAGTTTAAATACAGGTGCTTACACCTTTTGCAGAGACTCTGCTTAATCCATAGACCTGTACCTGATGGAATGATCAGGTGAATCCATATGTGAGCAACAGGCAGGCCAGAATGAGAGAAGCAGCGATGAAGCCATTTAAAGCCACATCTACATCTTGCTCTCTCTTCTTGGGAACTCAAATTAAAAAGCAAAGAATCCCATATGTTATTAATTTGGAAATAATACAAGGGTACAAGTTATTGAAAAGAGCAAAATGTGGAATCAAGGCAAAGGCATCTGTAGGAAGGGTACTTTTCTCAACAAGATACAGGTGCAACCAGCTATGACTGGGCAAAAAGCAAAGACAGATATGCTTGATTTGTTACCAAACTATCATGGGATCAATTTTTTCATACCATTCAAAGATGCTGAAAATCAAATCAAAGCTTTCCTTTCTAAGGCTAATCTGCAATTTTGTATCCTAGCTTTATGACATACTGTTTTCCCTTTACCCTGGCAAAAGAATGTGCTAGACCCCAAGCAATTTTCAGTTCTTTCTCAAGACTTCTTGCTAGGGATTTTATCCAGGCAGGATTTACAGTCTTCTAATCCATGCTAAGAATATATAACCATGCAAATCCCCTATTTCATTCTCACATCCAAAAGTGACTTTTAAGCAATATGCTATGCTCAATTCTAACTAAGCAGTCTTCCTGTTGAAGTACAGGACACAGATGAGAAAAAGTTATGGGGACAATGCCTATTTCCAACACTTCCAGCAGCAGAGAATCTGTGTTTCAGAAGGTTGCATTTTAGTACATCATTTATGGGGCAAAATGTTTTAAGATTATAAAGCAAGATATAGGTAAGTAGTCAGAGTAGGTACTGGTCAACTAAAATTTCTAAGATTGTTTCTAAGTAAACATTTCAGGAAGCTTCTATGCTATAGCATTTAAGGTTTTAGAACACAGTAATTTTGCTATCAAGTATAGAAAGAAAAAAACCCAAAACCTCAAACACCTTTGAAAGGAGAATTTCAGGGAAACTGACTCAACAGGCACCCTCTGTCTATGAGGAAATATTTTCCAGCTGTCTGGAAAACATCAATAGAGCTTAACATATTTTAAATTTGGCCTAAAGATGACATTTTTGGAAAACTTTGAGCAATTGATGCCCTCCTTTTCCCTCCCTCATACCTAACATGACAGGCTCTTTTTTAGGGCACTTGAAGGAAAGGCAAAGGTGAAGGACAAGAAAAGGCTACAGTAGCCAAACCCTACAGAAAAGGCTACAGTAGCCAGCCCACATAATGGATTATAAAACATTGCAGTGTCTTCCATCAACCTGCTGAGTTGTTGTATCATGAAGTCACACAATAGTTCTGTGACAGCTGTTTTCAAGGCCCCATTTTTCTCTCCTTTCCCTTGATATCACAAAAATGCTCCAGCATGTTTGGTCAGTTAGGTCAGTGACCAGATTATATATTAAGAGATCAAACTAAATTCTTCCACCACCACCAACCCACCACAAGATTATACAGTGAGAGAAGACAAGATTGCAGACTAGAACATAAAAACCCCATACATAACATACACAAAAGCAAGGTTTTGAAATTTTTTCCAGAACCCTGCTTGACATCTAACCTCAAAAAGGAAATCATTAAGATCTTTAGAAAAAAAAATGTAGCATGATGTAATTAAAATACCTCTTTTTAAGCAAAGTAAAAATGAAGCTATAGAAGTACCTTGGTATCCACTAGTGCTGAAGACCAGTGCAAGGCTCTGCAATGCTTTTCCTATCTTCTGGTATTCCTTGGGTAGTGCTGAAAGTGGGAAAAGGATGAGGAAAGGAGGGGAAACAAAAGCAAAAAACTGACATGGGTAAGTGAGACTAAATCTGCAGCATTTCCAAAACTTGATGAAGCAGATGTCAAAAACAACTAGGTTTTACATTTTCTCTAGTTACACATTTACAATCCTATTCTTTACCCCCTCCCCTGCTACACATGCTCCAAAACTGGATAAAGCAATTGCAATCTGGATTCTTGAAAGGTACAAACAGTTGGGGAAACAGTGTGTGAATGCTATTAAAAAAAAGAAATCTCATTGCATTTCTAGCTCAGTCCTCCTATGCATACAGTGAGATTTTTTCTCCTCCTCCTCATGGGGGAAGGAAGCGGGGGAAGTGCTCCAGTGTGATATCGAGAATAGGTCTCATTAATATTTTAAGAGAGAAGATTATTATACAGACCCATAATACCTAGACTCTCCACAAATAATGAATTTTATATTTAAAGGCACTAGAAACCACGATTATCTAGGTATAAAAATTATGCAAGTATCTGAATAATAAAATAGTTTTTTACAATCTATTTATTGAACATGCATGCATAAATTACTCCATCACAATTACATCAATCAGCTGTGATTTATGAGTGCATTCATTATTAACACTTTGAACAGCATCACTCCAGAGGCCTAAAAAGCAATCTGAAAAGCAAAAGCAATTTTTATATGCTGCCTATGCTAGCAGAAAAAAAACCCCAAGTAGATATGGGTTTTGTTACCAAATATTGTATTCAAGGGGTACACTGCTTAGGCAATATAGAAGGTTTTTAGCTGTTCTAGCATCCCACAGTATCTGATTTTTACAGAAGAACACCTTTGTGTGGTATAAAAATCCACCACAAAACCCTCAAATCAACCTCCCACCCCAACTACCTAATTTTATTGATTATCTTTGATCAAACTCTTCTCCAGAAGTCAGACTATGATAACTGATCTGTCTTACACTATGAATACAATTTAGAGTATTGTAGAGTACTGGAGTTCTGTTATCAGCCATGACACTGATACTGAATCTCCGGTGGAAACTTTAGTGAAGAATCTTTGGTTTCTTTTCACATGTATTTAAGAAGTTTCCACTTCTTAAATAACGTCAGTTATTTTAAATCTCACTGAATGGAAGACATGTAACTATTGCTCAGGAAGTGCCAAAAATACTTCTGATTAACAGTCAAGTCTAGAGCTGACAGGGAACTTAAAACCTAAGAGATTACTAAAATGTTGCATGTTCCGGTTTACCAGTCTCTTTTTTTTTAATTCAGTATGAATGTCTGGAAAATTAAAGTTAAAAAAATATTAAGTTTTAAGATTTTAAAAAACACAATAACAACTGTATTGCTGCATGTATGCTAACTAATTAATAGTTGTAAGTATTAGAAGAGTCATTTGGTATCTAAAGCACTAGTGTTGTAAGTTCAGGAAGACTTTGGCAGTTAAAAAAATACTGAATTTCTAGTGTAAGCACAAGTCACAGCCAGCCATTGGTTTGATCATTGCTCCTGTACCTGGAAAGCAATTCTGTTTTTCTAGTCTCATCTGAGGAACCTTATTCCTTCCCCTCTTCTCCACTTTCCCCTCAGTATAATTTGCTAGTGAAGCAAGATCTGTACCATGTTAGAGCTCTGTCATGTGTTAGACTATTTTTGTCCAGCAGGAGGGTCAGTGGTATGTAGAAGGAAACCCTTTCATTCAAAGTTGAGAAATGTAAATAATTTAAAGTTAACATACTATAGATATTAAAGTCTAATGTAATCACTTCCTTGAGAGATGGAGCTTCTACACTTCCCATTCTCTCTGGTCAGCCCCAAATATTCAGCTGTAGTGTTTGATCAGTAAGAGGCAAAAACGTAACTCAGGAGAGATATACTTCAAGTTCTGGGGAAAATGTTTTGGGTTTTTTTGTGGGAGTTTAAAGGAGTACAAAAAAAATTAAGGTGATTCAAGGAGATTTATGTGATAGGTTGCCAGACACTACAGCCTGCCCTGAAGTGTTTCTTATTATGATCCTCAGCTGTAGTACCTGCTTCCTTTCAATAGCTGCCTTGTGGTGGCCACAAACACTGAACACTGCTGTGGACTAGGAAATTAGAGCCCAGGCAGAGTCATAGGGACTTGGTGTGAAGTTCTGCAACCCTAAATATCTGTGGGAAGGAAGAGACAAGATAGGAAAAAAAAGAATTGGGCTAAAGATTAAGTTAGAATCAAGTTGGTTTTTCTTTAATTTTTCTCTTAAACTAATTTCATCTTTAAATCACTCCTCCTAGCATGCAAGGATCCTAAATAAGGGGTTAATAAGATGCAATTATTTGAAAATATGATTTCATCAAATAAACAGGTCTATTTTGCCCATGTCACTAAAATTCAAATAAATGACCAATATATGAGAACAGGTCCAACAAGGGCTGCGTTACCAGAATTATTTACCTTTAAGTATTTTTAAACCTATGGGCAGGGAACAGGTATTTCTGAGATAAAGAGAAAAACCCCACACAACCCAACAAAAAGCCCCACATCAAACATACTAACAAAAAACTTGCCCAATTTATGCTCTTAGACTGAAAATAGCCAGAATGCTGTACAACTCCCATGATAATTTAGGAGTTTCTTTAAAGATGTGTCTTGAATTATACACATTAAAAAAAAAGACGAGAGAAAAGCACCACAGAAATGAGTGCTGGGTTCAGAAGGACACTTACGCCCTGTACACCTCTTCCAGTGCTCTTGTCCCACTGTCAGCAGCTCTTTAACTCCATCATCCATTGCTTTGGTGAACCTACCCACTGCATCACACTTCTGTTCTCTGTGGCATTTTGAAAAAGCAAAAACAAAAAGCAGTTAAATACATGCATAATGCTAACTTTAAACACAATACTGAAATGTTAAGCAATGTCAACTCTGTCTCAAAAATATCAGAGATATAAACCAATTCCTTGAAATTTCTGCCATTTCACTGAATTCAGAATTCCTCTCTTTATATATGGCCATTATCTGTTCCATTTTTCCTCCTCTGTTAAGACTTGTAGACACGTGGCACTGGACTAGCTCTTTTATTACAGTGTAATAGAAGTAGTGAAAGTCATACAATAAGGAAAAAAATAAAAAGAAAGTAACTGTGTCAGATATTTTGATAGAAGTCTAACATAGGTGAATAAAAAGTAATATAGCAACTCTCCTGGGGAAATATATATGCATACTTTCATATTATATTGTCAATATCATTGTGCTGAGTTGCATTACAGAGAGCAAAAAAAGAGAATTCTGAATTAGTATGTGCCTTTGTACTCCTCTTTAAGCATGTTTGCATGCAGCTATCAGAGTTTTCCATTATCACAGCACTGCATACATAGCAGTGATTTGTGAACTCTACAAAAGAAAACTAAATGTGTATTTTATAATTTCCAATGAGATTTATTTAAACTGCATTCAATCTTTCAAATGCTCTCAGCCAAAGCCTGCATGAGACAGCTGCAACAGCCAGGGGACACTGAGTGACTCCCCAGAGCCAGGGCACCAGCTCCAGCTGTGGCACAAGAACCTAGAGGTTCCCACTTCTCTTCCTCAGCTGGAAACCATACACACATAGTTATGTGCACAAAACCAGTACCTGGGCTTTCTAAGAGGCTCTTGCTTTACTCCCCTTACCTCAGGGGAAAAACATCCTTTAATTTTCTAAACTTCATTCTTTATGGTCTCAAGATCACTGAAAATGCTCATGAACCTGTGCAGGACTCACAAAATAGTAGCAAAATTGTTCAGTAGAGAACATCTTCACAGTGAAGAGCCTAACAGTTATTGAACAAGCTGGTTTGCCCACTTTGCAAGTGGAGTAATAATGGCTTTCAAGATCCGCACACACTCTTAACAGCATTCCCACGCACTAGAACATGTGGACATCTGAGATGTTACAGCCACCCCTGCAACTGCTTGGAAATAGGTCCCCAGCACTAGTCCAGGCTGCCAGCCCCAGCCCAGGAGCCCACACCCCTGGTGAGCATTCTCCCTCCTGCACCCTGGGTACAAAATCCTCCCTCTCATTCACCCTTTCAGCTTTTACACCACTGGCATATACAGAAACCATATCACTAAAGAAAAGTAGCCAAGATTGAAATCCCTATAGTTGAAGTGTAAGTGACCTAAAAATGTGCATGTTTTTCTGCTGGTACAGAACTGCTGCCACACAGCCATTGTATCCACTCAATATGCACTGCATCCCTTGCATAAAGCCTGTATTGGGTGCAGATGCACTCCTGCTTTGCTACCAAAAACACTTCTATCCAGTTTATCCACACACACAGAACATTACCCAGGTTTCTGTGTTCCAGAATGGTAAGAAAAGCATGTCATACATGCTACATCTTCTAAGAAAAATTATTAAGTCTAAAGGAGTGAAATAAAGGCTGCATAGTAAATCCAGTCTTTAACTCTGTGAAACACAAAGGTTTATCACGTACAGAATATACATTAAAAAGTGCATGTATATGTAATATACACATAGATAAAAGAAATATATTCATTTGCACTTCCAGAATGAAATTTGATTATTTAAATCACTTCTCATTTTTAATAGCTTTCCATGGATTACAGATATTCAAATCATACTGTGTGTACATTACATACAACTATTTTACAGAAACACTGTTCTGCTTATTGGTCCATCTACAATTATCCTAAGCTACTTGGTAAATTTAGCATGTTTTGGAAGTGTTTGAAAGATTAAAGATCAAACCATATTTCCACAGCAATATAAAACGTAACTCCATAGGATCTGACAGAACTTTATCCCATCAACTAATTTTACATAAATTGTTTTAAGATTAGCATTCAGCCACTGAGGTCAAAAAGACGTCACATAGAGTTCCACCAAGTATTGGAGGGGTTGATATGAAAATCTCATTATTTAAACAAATTTTCAGCTCTGCCTTGATGAATACCTTCTCAAATCCATGAATATAGGTGCACACTTACTATCTGAGTTTTGGATTAGCTCAGCATCTGCTGTATACCAGATGCATAATGCCTATACAAAAAAAAATAAAAATCACCTTACATTTCTACCATGTCCAAGTCAGGAGCTTCTGGTTCCATTGTAGAAAAGATCATGACTCCTACAGTTTCATCTTTTTCTGCCTTCCTCTTTCCAGTTTTCCACTCCTTAAAAAGAAAAAAAAAAAAAAAAACCAAAAGGAAAAGAGAGACACAAAGTTTGACCACCACTCATCCTTCTTTAAAGGCACATGCTTAAGGGGTGAATTAAATGCTTAGAAGAACTGTTAATCAACAGACCACCCCTGATTTAAAACCTTTCATTAAGAAGTGAAAGCCTCAGAGGAGCCAAGGCGTTTTACAGTTTCCCAAAGTTCTCCCCCTTCTCCTTTGTGCACTTTTTAACCTAAATTCTGGGGTCAACAGACCCTTCTTGTGTATTACTGAGATACAGTGTAAGAACAATGATATTCAGCTGTCTCCACACATAGGTTAAGTCTCATATCAGAAGCTTCTCAAGAAGATCATGAAACTATTATGCAATTATCATACTAAGTTCTTAGTGGTTAAAAATTCCCTATGTATTGCAACATCTCTTCTGTTTATACATCTATAAATAAGAAACTAAGAAGTGCTGACTAGCTGGCATAATTATACAACTCCCCACTAACCATCCAACTAGCATTTCACCAGGACTAGTACTTATTATGTTATTAACCTCTACTTACAGGATCACAGAATAATTCTGGTTAGAAGTATGTTAGTAGTTCAACCTCTGACTCAAAACTGGTCAGCTGTGAGCTCAGTCACAGGGGACTTAAACCTTGGAAATTTTTAAGACCAGACTGGATAATTTACTTTTTCAGCAAATTCTATGTGTATTTAGAAGTATGATTATTTTGAGGAGAAAGCAGCAGAGTGTTTCTGTTGTAATTATTTCCTAATTAGTAACAGAGCTGGAGCTCAATCATGAAGAAACCATTATTTACTGAAGGTTTACTTACTCTATTTATCATTTACTGAAGATATTAAAATCTCTTTTAAAAAGGCATAATAAAGTGTGTGTGTGAATAAAAAAGGCTGGTTGTATCATGTCATCAAGGCTGCAACATAGTAATTTTTTCAGTGAAAAACTGTGGTTTTGAGGGATAGGGATGGGGCGGGGGGTTATTTTAAATATAATACAGGCACAACCCAGATCTGCTATGAAGTAGCTTTTGTTAGCAGAGCAGCACCACTCAGAGGATCACAGTGATTACTAAATCCAGCAGAGACACAGCAGGGCAACAGAGTTTTATATATGTTCCTATTCTGCTGGAGGATACAAACTGTCCCTTGAAAGATGGCAACAAAGTTACTTTGAAGAGCTGTGGGAATGGCTGTAGCATTTCACCAGAGCAATTTTATTCCTTGTCTTGATCAATCAGCTGAGTTAGGAATCCCAGCAATTACAGCCCATCACTACTGCTCACAGTGGGTGGCTACAGAGCCAAACTCTTGGTTTGAAGTGAAATGTGAGGGGACAGCAATTCCTCAGTCTCAGTCTGTGTGAGAACTTTTTTCATTTCCTACCTTCTCATCTCGGAAATTGAGAAATTGCTGGAAAACTTCACTTTCTGAGACAACAGGATGGCGACACATTCTCGTCATCCAAGCCTGCAGCCTCTCCATGCGCATTTTGATAAATTCTTCTTCAAAGCGCCCTGTTACACATTGAACAATGATTGTTACATTTACAGGCCAGCACCTTCAAATTCCCTTTTTTAATTTCAATTGAAACAACCTGTAATTCCTCTGGTGAGTTATTAACAATTTACTTACTCTGAACTTAAAAGAATCACAGAATCCCGAGTAGGAATGGACTCACAGAAATCATTGAGTCAAACACATAAAAAAATGGCCCATTATGCTAACAAACCAAAAGAACCTTAAATTACAGTATATTGATTACTGATCAAGAGTTCTGATACTTTTTAAGATAGCCACAAAATATAAAAAAAACCTGATACGCACCCCCAATTCAAACACATTTTTAAGAAAAAAAAATAGCAAACTTTTGGACAGAAAAACTAGTTATTCAGATGACTCAAGAAAAAAGCCAGGTACAGGCTTGAAATGAAGATTTTTTCTGGTACAGTTTAGTAAAGTCTTGGTCAAAAACATTGAAGAAAACAGAACTCCAATTCAAGTTGTCATGTGCAAGCTAACAAAGCACTGAAATGAAACAGCTCAAAAAACATTAAAATTGGATCGCTCAAAAATATTTGAAATTACTCAAACAGAAATGACAGATTTAAAATGCAGTGCCTCGTTTAAACATACTTCCATATAGGTAAACTGGGGGGGCGGGGGGGGAAACGTGCATAAACTGGTTAGAATATACACATACATGTAAGACTAACTGATTTTTTTGGTACTTAAGATATTTTTAATACAAACTAGATAAGTAACCATTTTTTCTTAAACCAGTAATGCATCATCACTGTGTATTCATAAGAACCTTTTCATTTAAGTAGAAACTGTTTTCTTGAGAGAATCCTTTCTAATTTAAAAAAAATGCATGACATCAGACTTCTGAAGCATACAGGAAAGGGGATTTGTAAGGAAAGAGAGCAGCACCTCCAGCACCCAACTCCTCTGATTTCCACAGCAGCACAGATGACAAGCCTTGAACGCATGTACTGTTTCAATATAATTCTACTGCACAGTTACTATGGCAGCAGATCTACAAAGTTGAGGTTTTTGTGGTTTAGGTTTTGGGTTTTTTGGGTTTTTAGTTTTTTTTGCAAATATGGAAACTAGCAAGACTAGCAGGTATATAACAGAACTATGAAAATAGTTCTATGAAAATAACAGAAAAATTAACTTTGTGTATGTGTATTTTTCCTGCAAATTAGCAAAAAAAAAAAAAAAAAATCAAACACTGTGGAAGAGACATTCTATACCCTTCAGTAATCCTTTGCTTAATTTTTAATCTATACAGAAATCTCCACAGCATTCCTGCAAGGAGTGCAGAACGCCAGAACAGCAGCAGCTGCAAGTTACATGCTGATCATTAAGCATATCATCACCAGTGTATCATTAAAACCAGGATCCTGACAAAGTCAGTCAGGAATCTTGCTCTGCCAAGTCAAATTGACAGAAATGCTTTTGTAGACAGACTTCAGAAAGAAGCCTCCTAAACACAGTGAAAGATAAGCACCCTTTTTCCAGTTTCTTCATGTTTCAGAAAAAGAGACACACTTTTTTATTTTTTTAACAATTATTTTTTTGCATGGGGCAAAAAAAATATTTCCTCCCACAGATTCTACAAGACAGAAATTCACAGGCAATGGATTTTGCCAAGATGTGACGCCACTCTCTTGGGTCTTTTAAGATATAGTCACAATGAAATCTAGGGACCCCATCATGTCTTCTGCTTTCCCGTTAACAGACATGCACATGTTTAATAGAAATGCTGGTCAATTCTAAACACGAGGCTAAGGGGAAGAAGTCACTTCCTTACTTTTCAGTTTCCTCGGCATTTATCCCAGCAACTTTATCAATGCTCAGCTTTCTTCAATCACAGCAGAGCTGCTGCATTCTGAGTGATGCCCATGGCCACGTGGTTGGCAACATGCTGATGCCTATATGTTTGGTTTTGGCTGTTTATCTTAAACGCTGTATAATAAGTTTACCAGAAAACATACAAGTGGAAATGGGCTAAAGTAAACATTTTCCTCCTATACAGGTGTCCATTCTTTCCTTCACATGCACTTTAGCATACACTTGTAGAAAGGAAGTCAGAGACTACTGAAAATGCATAGGCATTGTCATAGTCTGTTGCAATGACTAAACTTAAGTGCATTTAAAGGACCCAATCCCACTTTTCTTGAAGTCAGAACAAAAGATTTCCACAAGCTTCAGACAGCTTGGTCAAGCTGAATTGACATCAAACCAGAGCAGAACACTATACGAATGAAAGATGCTTTCTAAATCAAGTGTGAAATCAAGCAAGAGGAGAAACAGCTGCGACATTTCACTTGGAAGCAAAAAATCCCCATCCCAACCAGTCAAGGGATGCTTCCTGTCCTCTGGGAGCCTTGTGTCAAAGCTCCTACAACATAACATATGTACAATCAAATGCAAAAGAGAAAAAACCAAACAAAACCAAACACAATGCATGCCCCTCCCCAACCCTCAAAAAAAACCCCATGCAAAAACATTTGCCCAGCCAATCAGCAAATATGGAATATATAGTAATTACTATCTCATGTAGTAACTAGGGGGATTTGTTTTGCTTTTAATTACCTTTTTTTTACATCACTGGACTAGATAATTGAACCTGAGTTTTGAAGTGATTCTCCTAGTATTGATCTTATTATTAATCAGTCTTAACAACTCATCATAAGGTTTGAGAGGAGAAAGGTTGGGGTTTCTTTGACAACTTATTTAAAAACAATGGGAAAAACAAACAGTAAGAAATAACTGAACCTTATAAAAATCTGATTTCCTTATTTCCAATTCCATTAATTCAGAACTGGGAATAATTACCTGTTACTTGCTTGTCTGGAAGAGAAGGGATTGGAATGGCTAATCCAAATTTAACCAGGAGCCGCTCATACAACCAGTCAAAGTGCTTGTATCTGTGGTTGACAGACCGATTAGTGTTCTGGAAGAGAAACACAACTCTGAACTTGGACAGGCATCTACACACAGTCACATGAAACAAGCATGTCCAGAATAGTAACCACATGGAACGCAAATAAAATTTATGAGTTAGAGCCTTAATACAGAAGAACATGAAATTCTAGAAAAAAGCAAATCCTTGGGGTAAAAAAATATGACAACTACCATTTACTCTTACAATGCCCTTACCAAGTCACAGGATTTCTATTTATATGTACAAATGACACATGTTTGTGAGACAAAAGATCCTGTTTCAGATACACTTACAGTGCAGGTCAGCTGATACTCAATGTAGCTCTTGAGACCATACATTTTAGAACCTTTCTTGGGATCTGCCACCACACAGTCAAATGTAGAGGTAGGATATACCCACATTGGGCCATAATCACCAATCTGTAAGAAATTGCAAATATGATCTTTAAATACATCATTGCACAAGCTGCACACAAGGGGATAAATATCTTCTCTCTTCACTTGAGAGCTTTCATTGATTTCAGTGAGAGGCTGAGAGTCTGGAAGCAGAGAGGCTTCTTGCAATTGGGGCAAAAAACTGCAGCTGACTTTATCTTGTGTATTTTACAATTTTTCCCAAATAACAAAGGAATGGTGAATTCTAGGGCTATTTCAACCACATTTCACTAGAACAGCATATAGACAGAAGAGTTTGGTTTTCAGATCAGAAAATGACCTTACCATCAGGACCGAATATTGCAAACCTCTACAAATGTAGCTCTTACATGTAGCTATCTAGATAATGAATGGACAGTGTAAGCATTTGCTCTGCATCTCACTCCCAAAAAGGCATATGTTCATCACAAGTAATGCAGATACGCGTGAGGAAAAAAGTACTGAAAAGAATAATCATAATCACACTTATGATTTTTATTATGGCAGTTCTATTTCTAATTATGTGTTCAGTATCAGTTTTTTCTGACCCAAATATAAATAGCAACCTTGAGGATAAAAGTTCAATAGAGAAAACAGGGAAAGGTGAGGAGGATTATAAAACCCAACCAACCAACAAAACCATCCAACCAAAAAAAGAAAACAAAAAAAACCTATACCACCCACACAGAAAAATTATACACAACCCCAACTTACAATTATGGGAATTTTTTCTTTGGGTTTTGCTAGCTGCTTTGCCAATAGATACTGTTCCATTCCAGGTTTTGCAAATCCAGGAAACCTGGATAAAATTAAGTGATAAGTTAATTCTCCTTCCTTTGACATATGCAGAACTACCTGCCATTACAGGAAAAAAATCCTAAATATTTCTCAAGTATAGAAAAAAGTTTATGTGAATTACTGTAACAATCAACATTTTGCACAGAAAAAGACAGAAGAATCTTGGCTACTGACATCCAGTTTTTTTGTGTGTGTCTTCTGTGTCTGTGTGTGTAATAGGCTCCTTCTTGCAGAGCAAAGTGGTTATTCCTGCTCTGCCGACCATCATACTAAACATAACAGGAGGTCACAAAGTATCATCTATCACTCCTCTGCAGCCCCACCCTCTCTGGAAACACCACATACACACAGATGCTCATACACCTGAGATTTCAGATTACAAGAATTCACTCATCTGAAAGAATGATTAACAGAAGATCTCTCAAGTGCTTCTAAACATGAGTTATCTTAAATAATTTATCCACCAACTAAAAGAAAGCCAAACAATCATTATAATATTATAAAGTCTTAAAAAATGCCTTATAAAAAGGAAATGGTGGTCTTCTTTCTAATTAGGAAGATAATTAGCCCTTGCAGTACTGCCAAACTGCTTGCAGAAACATGAACAGTAAAGCAGGACTTACTCCACAGACAAAAAAATCTCTTTAAAAAGGTATTTTTCAGAGTTTACAACACGTAAACAATGATGTACAGGTACTCATGTAACACTGGACATAAAAACCCACTGATGAACAAAATCAACTAGTCATGCCGAGTTGATTTTAGTTAGATACCCAAGGAACCATTATTCTACAATCCTTTTCCACTGTGCTTTCATTCACTCAGAGATTACCACACACTAGTTCTCAGAGTAACAGCAGCTTTAGAACAAACAAACATTAAGCTGCAACATTAGACAATGCTAGTATAACCTTGATAAAGCTTGATGCTACTGTAAGATTTTTATCTATGAAATCAAACTTTCTGTGGCTCAAGAATCAACTTGGAAGATGCACAAACACAGTAGAACAGAACTTTTCCACACCAGAAACTCAGATTGCTCAAGAACTCTGGGGCAGCATCTCTGATCAGTTCCTACTGTATGGACAAGTCATCCACCACCTTCGACTTTCATTAAGAACAAACTGTCAAACACAGTTAAATTTCAAAGACTTGAAGCTCAGGCATTGTCAAAGTGTCATCTGCCTATATGACACCTTCAAAAATTACACAGCTTTGTCATGTACTTTTAAGCTTTCAGGGATCTGTGTCCGCTGCTTGCTTAAGGAATATGCTGAACTACAAATCCACCTTCTCTTCTGCCCCAAAACTGTAATTTACATTGCTTATTTCAAGGATGTCCAATTTACACATCTTGACAATTCTCTTCAATATATACACATTTCCCCTGCATTTTCCATTACTTGTTAAGTGGTAACTTCATAGCAGCTGCACGAGAATTTCCACGCTGGACCCCCCCAGCCTCTGATGCCTCAGTCTCCTTGTAACCAAGGTAAGATGGTGAAGTTGATTTTGGGTCATCCCAGTCATCATCCCAATCATCGTCATCAGCAGCTGCTGAAGTACAGGAGGGATCAGGGGACAGGGAAAGGAGAAAGTTACATAATTTCTCTTCAAAAGCAGAAGCAGGTACTTCAGCACTCACATACAAATAATCAACCAGGTAAATATATTAAAATCTCTTTCAGCCTTCCATTTTACTATTCCTCCTCAATTACCACTATCTCCATCAAATAAAACCTGCAAAGCAGTGCACTAAAAATCCACCGAGGAAGAGGGGAAATAAAAAAGAAAAAAAATAAAGAAAAAACGATGTGTTAAGATGAACTCAACTGTGTTCCATATTCATAGACTCCAAGATAGCATTCCCCAGTTTTGGCTTCTACCCTTAATTTAGGCTGTTACTACAAAAGGTAGAGAAGCCTTCTGAAAAGCTAGTCACTTCTTAAAATTAAGGATTTAAGAGACTATTCCTTCAAAGGCCTGAGAGCACAAATTCAAGGGAGTTTAAAAGTTCGTTATGCAAGCTGAACAACATGCCTGAGAATAGATCATGTATGCACAAGACTTTGGTTTGTCAAATTTCCATAAAAGTTTGAGGTGTTTGTTACTGTGGAACCAAATTTTTTAAAAAATATTTTATTTTTTAAACCCCTACAAATCTAGTGTCCAGCTTACCCACAGGGCAATGTGCTATTAGGAAACTGGTTTGGTTTTTTTAAAATAAACCATGGTCTACAGTTATGAAAGATTAAATAATTCTTACCTCTACTGTCCACTTACTCTAATTTATTAAGGAAAAAAAAGAGCATTATTAGCACACCTGGTCCTTGATATGCCTGTGGATGACCAAATGCTGCTGCTGCCTCCCAGTTATTTGAAGCGCTGTTTCTCTGGCCAGGTGCACTTTCAGGTTTCACTGCCCAGCTGTCAACAGCATTTCCATTATCCCAGTTCCCAGACTTCCCAACGTTCCAGCTGGACCAAGGATCATTGGCAATGCTTGCCTACATTGTATGAAGACAAAAGTAAAGAAGAATTGCTGAAGAAATGACCAACAACCACGTACTTTCCTTTTGAGGTCTTTCATCTCCTGCTGGTAGGCTGAGTTTGCATTCAGTACTTGGATTTAGAAGCAGCTGCCAAATCTTGCATTTCCAGCTACACAACTCTTGCATGCAGCAAGCACTGGGAAGAACTGCTCAGCTTTCCAGCAATGTGACACCAATACATACTAATAAGAGTGCTTTTCCTCAGGGTAACTAAATTATTTGTTGCAACAGCATTAGGAAGCAATCTCACCCATGGTAATTATTTTACACGACACCTTAGTAAGTATGGTACTTGTGAACTATTAATTACCTAAAGCCATGGACTAATTAGCACATTTAAAACCAGAACTCAGAAGTCAAGAATTAGGTTTTTGTAAATACTTATTTTATCAAACTCAGATTAGTGGCTTTACTAAAAGCAAATAATAAATTGCCCATCCACACCATCACTACTGGCATGGCAGTCAGGGAGTTAAAGCCTAACCTGATGAGCTTCCCTGTCAGAGCTTAACTCATTCACAGTGAAGATGGGGGAAGAAAACAGACATCTGCCAAGGGAACAGTCTGGTATCTCCCTGTAGACCTACTCTCTCAGCATAAGCTTGTGGTGAAGGCACTCACACACCCCCTTCTGCCAATGCTGTTGTGGAGGTGGAAACCTCAGTGAAGGAGTGCAGAGCAGACATGCTAACTGCTGCATTTGGCAAGTTCATCTTGGCTTAATAGCTTAGCATCCTGCTCAGCTCCTTGATTTTAACAGTACACTTTGAAAAAGCACTGACTAGTTAAGTGTAATCTACTCCAGACACTTAGTGCAGAGACTTGCTGGCAGAAAGAAAAACTGCACACATATCGAAACCCACACACCCAAAGTGTAGGAGGAAGAAAGAGAAGAGGAAGGAAAGCAAACAAAGCTGAGAAGGCTTGTTTTGTTCAGCAGAGGGAGAAACTGAGTTTTGTAAAAAGAAGTCTCAAATCCTACTGATGCTAGTTCATTATTTTTACCATGAAGAAGCATATAAAAGAAAAATCGCCTTATATAAATTAATTACTATTAGACTACAACATTTACATGTATCTTAGAACATTTGCAATACAGGAAATTTAATAAAACTCCCACTAAAAACTAATTATCTGCAAAAATGTTGCATAAGTGTCTTACACAAAAAAGGTACAGCTACTCCACATCCCAATTTTCTCTACTAAATATTCTTTCCTCCCATTTTAACTTTGATACTGTACTTAGGAATAAGAACTCTCCCTTCAGTTTTTCCTAAAATAAAGTCATCTGACAGATTTCACAGACAGTATCAAATCATAAAGACTCAAAAATTATGTTATTACATAACACCTTTGTATATTTAGGTTCACAACCTTACAGGATCTGGAAATTAAGGCCAAGCCCCCAAGCTGGGGAGAAAAATCACCATTCACAAGACTCACAAGCGTCAGTGGGTCTCTAGGAATTGAGAGAGAGAGACAGATTATGTGGAAAGCTTCTACAGTGATCGCTTGGGAATTTTTTTTTTTTTTTTTTTTTGAGAATGAAACTGATGCAAGAACATTACTCCCTGGGGGAACAAAAGTCTCAGATAGCTGATCCCCAGTGCTACTTCGAGCAAATTACAAAGCTAGGAAGAGTGCAGACTGGTATAAGCTATCTTCACCTGGTATGAGTCTGTAAAGAGAAATAACCACACACGGCATTAGCCAGAGCTCATTCCCGGCTAAATGAAAACACACAGGGCTGTGGCCCAACCACATGGAAAAGCATGCTCCATAACTTGGAGCACCTGGAAAAGACTAGTTTGCATATTATTAATATACCAATGCTTCTGCAATATATGTTTTGCTGATCACTAGCAAATGAAAGTCCAGAAGTGGCATGATCACCAAAAGACTGGGTTAAGTTTTCCTCTTTTCTGTAGTGTTCATGTGAAATCTGGTACATGACTAAATGGTTAAGAGACCTTAAAATCTGCTGCAAAAAGAGGAGGCCAATAATATTGACACTACTAAAGAATGACTGTCAAGAGCAATCATCACACTCACAGACAAATGCTGATATACACAGATGCTGTACAGCAAAGGGAAATGTATTACTTAAATTGTGCTCCCAGATGTCTTATCTCCATGTACCTAGATGGAAGCACTCTTCAAATCAGAAAAATTTATTTCTAAAGTGTCCAAGAAAGCTGTGGGGTAAGCTCTTACCCCTAGGTGTATCACCTATAGGCTATAAAAGGGGTGGAATATATGATTCTCCCCTCTGTTCCTTTCAGCCAAAGGATCCCCATTTCTTCTGAAGCACTGGGGAAGAGAGTAAGAGATGGCTTAGGAATCTATAGAAAACAACTTTCAAGGAGCACTTACAGGACCCTCTTCAACTTTCTTGAAACGTTTTCCTACATGCACACATGCTGTGGACACTCCTAAGTCACAGTCAACAATCAGAAAACATGGAGAAGGGCTCAGGAATCAGGCCTGCCATCCTCAAGGTCTTGGAGCATCACAGAGGACCAACTAAAGACACAGCAGTTATTAAAAAGGCAATCTCAGCCCCAGTGAGAAGTTCTGTGCATTTCAGCCACTGACAAACTTCATACAAGAAAGCATTCGTGTGGCCTAGCTCTGGCTGAATAAACCCTAACTAAACCTCAAGTATTTTGCATCAAGCCATGTTCTTACAGCTTTAGTTTTTCCATAACTGAAATTGATAATCCTCTGATATTTCCTTAGTGAAGAAAGGTGAAGAGCCCTTGCAAGAAGCTGATATTTAGTCAATATAATTTGATACAGCACACCTACTATCCAAGTACTCAAGCCTTCTCAAAGGTACACAAAAAGAATTGCCACACCCCACAACTAAGAAATTGATCAGCCTTCAAATTAAACATTGCAACTCCTTGCTCCCCAAGGTACATCAGTCACAGCACATTTTCCAAAGACTGATCAGGAGAGCAGAGCTCAACCCACGGGTGATTCAAACAAGTACAAGGAGATGAAATTTAAGGATAAATTCCTAAAAGGCAGCTGATTCACCCTTATGTAGACTGCTAGGTACTTGCTCACTCCTACTGTCCTAGGAGTAAAAACAAGATGAAAGGGCTATGTTGGGAACTGACAACAGAGGGACCCATTGCTGAACGTTCTAAGGATTCCACTAAGGGCAGATTCAAGCTCACTACAGAAACAGATCACTACTGGTGGGGCCTGGAGGATGGGAAGAGAAGCCTAGTATGTTTTTAAAGATCTAATAATAGTTGAATGTGAAAAAATTCCACCACGACAGAAAAATCCTCAGCTTGGAAGTGGAATGTCAGTATCTTCACCAAGAATTAATTAAATAGGAGAAGTAACATATTTGCTGTTTTCCAGATAATTCAAAGCTATTGTAAAGACAGTAAAGCTAAGATGAGGCACTGAGGTATCTCTCTGTCCTGGCTAAAAGTCTTTATTTGCTCTCCTGGCCAACTAATTTGTTTCTGGCAGACTCCTTCCTCAAATTAATGCATGCCCCTGATGGACAAATAGATCCATTCTACTGCTGCAGGACAAAAGCCAAAACAAACACAATGTTCAGATGGTAAAACTAATTTAGGTACCCAGAAAGACCTAGGTGAAGTGTGCCATCAAAAATAATGACCTCCAACTGCAAGAAATACACCTTGAAATCTACTCAGAGACAGAAGCCATGCTGAAGCAGTGAGTAGCAGAAGTCAGCCTGATCAGATCAAGGGAAGTTCAGGACAGCCAAAGCTGCAATGAGAAGTGTTATGCTCTTGAAGAGGGGTTTAAAAGAGACAGACAGCACAGAGCAATGGCAGAAAACACAAGAAAAGTCAAGGTAAGTCAGCTCAATAGCTCACAGGAATGAACATACCTCTCCAGTTTTATAGCTGCCTTAGTTACCTGCATGGAAACAAAGCCTTAAGCATACTCAGACATTACACTAAATTTCTTTGGATAACAGTCTCTGATAGACACATTTAAAAAAACCCCAAACAACTGAGTATATAGACAGACACCTTAAAAATCAAGTGTTTTTCTCCATGAAGAAAGATGAAGGGCTAAAAGCCTATTCTGCAGCAATCACAGAACTGCATTCACTGTGCTGTTTAAGATAGAACAAGTGTGCACATTAGCAGATAACTGAAGCAGCTGCCATACCTACAATATTTTATGGCTAAGCTTTCTTCTGGGTAGATCATTCCCTTAGCATTGTGGTCCGGGGCATTTCTTCCACTTCTGAAGGAGGGCCCTCTTTTCTATAGTACAACATAAACATCCTTAAAGAAATCCTCTAGGAAAAGCAAAAGTGGAGATGGGCTAGATTTTAAAGAATAACCAACTTTATGGACTTAGACACTAGAATGTTCCCTCAGATAAATACTTGACAGCAACATGACCTCCGGAAGCAGCTGCCAAGGAAGCTGTAGTAATGCTGTTCTAGAACCACTTGTCTTTCAGCCACTCCTGTCTTCTCACTTCCTTCCTGAGGAAACAATCATCCAACACCTCCACTACCGACCCCACTGCCCCCTTCATAACTCTGCACCAGAGCTGGGCTTTGCCAGCCCACAAACAACCTAAAGCCCAGACACAACTACTGGACACTCCCTGTTTTCAGCAGGAAATAAATTTAAACCACCAGTGGACAAACTGAGATAGTAGCATGAGCAGAGCCATGAGTTTTTTGTTCTTTTCCTGTTTCAAATCCCATTTCCTTACCTATAAGGTTATTCACAACCAAACTGGACTAGGGGCTGCATTGCCTGTGCACAGTGCAAGCATAGGATTTCTGTCTATCATCTCCTGATTCAGCACAAAAAAAATCCATCTTTGAAGTATGGAATAGTGATTTAGAAAGATACATAATTTAGACTTGAGTAAAGAATACTGAGTGATAGGATGAGGGGAGGGAAAACACATCTATTGTCACCCTGACTGCTTCAGGGAAATTTTTTTTTTATTAAAGTTTGCTTAATTTCAAATTTCAGACACTAAAAATTCCATATAATTTATTCAATGGCGTTCTCTCAGGTTTCTGTTTTTGTTACTCACACCTGCATATGTAAATGGCAATCAAGTCACTTCTTTATATCCTTGTCTCTTAAGCTGATTTCAATTCTTAATGGATTTTTATTGAAAAGCAGATGAGAAATTTCAGACAGTTTTCTAAGTAGCAGTCACAGCAATGCCAGAAAGAGAAGCAAGACTCCCTGTTCCTCTTTGATGTTGCCTTGTGTCATCTAGACATCCCAGGATTCCGCTACAAAGATTAAACAAGGTTTTATCCTTCCTTTTTGGGAAAAGCACTCTATTTTGGTTTGGAAACAGAGAAGGGGGTGTCCCTAGTTGTCTTTTTTTTTTTTTTAGAGGAACTTAAGAGTGTTACTGCCTATTTTCAGTTTATAATTTTCAATTACAAATGCCCATGATTCTACTTTAAAAGAAGTGCTCAGTGAGAAAAAAAAACCTCAAACCAAAAAACACCACCAAAACCAAACAAACGAACAAAACCTCAAAACAAAAAAACAACAACTCGGGAAGGAAACGACATATTGCAGTAAGCCCCCTGCTGTGGTGCAGAGGAATGTGCAACACATGTGTGCCTCACGGCACTATAAATTTGCAGGTTAGCAGAAATGCTAACAATCCCAGGCACCAGTACAGGCTGGGGACTGACCTTCTGGGAAGCAGCTCTGCAGAGAAGGACCTGGAGGTCCTGGTGGAAAACAAGCTGTCCATGAGCCAGCAGTGGGTCCTGGTGGCCAAGAAGGCCAGTGGCATCCTGGGTGCATTAGGAAAAGCATTGCCAGCAGGTTGAGGGAAGTGATGCTGCCCCTCTGCTCAGCCCTGGTGAGACCTCATCTGGAGAGCTGTGTCCAGTTCTGGGCTCCTGAGTACCTGAGAGACATGGAGCCCTTGGAGTAGATCAAGAGGAGGGCTACAAAGCTGATTAAGGGACTGGAGCATCTCTCTTATGAGGAAAGGCTCAGGGAGCTTGGCCTGTTCAGCCTTGAGAAGAGATGACTGAGGGGACCTCATCAATGTCTATGAGTATCTGCAGGGAGGGTGCCAGGAAGATGGGTCCAGGCTCTGCTCAGTGTGCCAGGCAATAGGACAAGGGGCAACAGACAGAAACTGATGCATGGGAAGTTCCATCTGAGCATCAGGAAGAATTTCTTTACTGTGTGAGTAACTGTGCACTGGAACAGGTTGCCCAGAGGGGCTGTGGAGTTCTCCTCACCGGAGATAGCCAACACCCATCTGGACACAGTTCTGCACTGTGTGCTCTAGGATGACCCTGTTTGAGTTGGGAGGTCAAACCAGATGATGCACTGTGGTCCCTTCCAGCCTGACCCGTTCTGCCATTCTGTGACTTGGACAAGGAAAAAATGCCTACCAACACTGTAAGTTGTGGAAAACTCTTTCAATAGTAATATTTTGCCTGAGGGTATGGGTGCAGATGAAGGTGACGAGTGATCACAGTATTACACCAGTTTAACAACTTCCTGCCTAAACCTTTGCATTCCACTGGGTCATCCACAAAAAAACTCAACACCACTCTATAATTGGAATTGATAAAATCACTGTCATATGTTGATGGTTATTTTTTAATATGTAAATGTGATTAATTTCAAAGCAAGCAAGCTACTGTTTTCAGTACTTTAGAGAAGCCATTGCCTTGTACTTCGCTTAAATGAAAGTTGGTCACAAATTCCTGTTACCAGTCTGAATGCAATATTGTGACTGAGGTGGTGGAGGGGAAAGAGTTGCTTTGAAATCACATGCAGCAACAGAGGATTTTATAGTGTTATTATCTGTAACAGGAACTAGAAGTTACAACTGTAATTGTAATTCCCTTGGTGAACCTACCTGCATATTTTATATGATAATTTTGCATACTGGTTTAACAAGACAAACTGGACCTAGTCAGGTACAAGTGAGTTACATTTCCTGTGATAATACTTCTCCCTTACTACACACACAGATTCATCAGAGAACAGAAAGGCTGTTACAGGAATTTAATAACATGCATGTCAGAATTTCCACATAAGTAGAATACTGCACTTTTAATAGAAGCACTCTATTTCTTTTCTTTAATCTTAGCATTTATTGCTGCTCACAGCAATTCAGGGAGGGGGAGTGGGAGTTATGGTATTCAAATTTAACAACAATAATTTGCCTTTCCAGCACTTCATTGCAAAAAGACTGAAAGATATGAAGTAAAATTTTGGGAATAGCTTCCTTAATGCTCTCCTTACACATGTTCAACAACTTATGTCTATATACCAGGTAACTTGAGTCATCTCAGCTCCTGGACATCAAACAAAGTGCTTTCACTAACTACTTATTCATCCTGTCTATACACAAGCCCCACAGCTTTCGGAAGGGAAAGGATTTTGCACACATACGAATCCATTTATCTCACTTTTCTTCTGTGAGAGAAACTATCCCAACTGATTTCACTCTTACCATTGGATAAAGCAATACAAACATCAGAGGTTTCTTTTAAATGCTTCCAGTAACTTATCCATGAGGCCTTGCTGCTCAGTTGAAGACACAAAACATATGAATTCTCGAGGGATGAGAGAATCAATGGAAAAATCTGTAATTCACAAAAATGCTAACTCTCTGGATACTTATTTTATCCCAAACTAAGAAGAACTGCACAATCATCTTCATCAAGAACTAGACTTGGCAGTGATTAGAGAATCAGTGTCAAGAAAAGGGAACACACTCTTCTACAAATGCAACACACAGTTTGGTACAAGAACTATTTTTGTATCTTAAATATAGGGAAGCCACATCTACAGCCCGTACGTCAATGAAGCTGTGATCCACTTCCACCCTGAAACAGAGAAGCGGTAGCCCAATTTATTTTCATTTATACATTTCTAATATAGCTTTCTATTCTGCAGAGAAGGGAAAAACAAAGAAAGAAAGCAAGAAGGCTATACTGAGCTCTAGAATGAAGGGAGGAGAAACCATACAAACTAAAATATACAGAATACTAAAATTTATAGCATTTCTATCCTATGTTGGAGGCTGCAGGTTACACAGGCTGTAAACAGCTGGACTACGTTGCGGCAAGTTGTACATACAGTCTACTTATGGGCCACTCATGAAATTACTGTAGAGAGAGTGTTTTAATTCCCCAACAAAAAGAACTAGCTTGGGCCAATATAATTGTAACAAAATCTAAATAATTCAGATAAACACTATGATTAAAAGAGAGCTGCTACTTGTTCACAACTTTTAAAGCGTTTTAGGTTGGATAAATGAAAAAACACCACAAGCTGTGGCTCTGAATAGGGGAAGAGAGGTCATTGTTGTTAAAACAGCAGTCTCTGAACCTGAAACACAAACCAAATAAATGCAAATACATCCTTAACTAGAGAAGCACTAATCTTGACCACCAGAAAAAACCCCAAACCAAAGCAGCTGGAGGAGACAACTCAGAATGAATTTTACATTACTGATTGTATTTCCATACATACTTAAATTATGAAAGCTCCAAACGCCATCAAGATAATAACCTCTTCATCAACTACAATAAGAAGCACTATCTAGAAGTGTGAAAGAGAATATCCTCTACTGCTACAGCCTCTGGAATAAACTCAGCATCAAAGAAATACTATAAAAGAAAAACACGTGATGCATTTTACATCAAAAATTACGATCTTCTTGTTCACTCTTTGATAGGTTCATTTGGCTTAACCTGACAAAATTTCAGTGCCATTATTATTCCAATACCAACAGAGTCTACAGGTAACTTACTTTAAGAGATATATATATGCAACTCTAACCAACAGAAATAGCATAAGTGCTGATATACTTACTCACTGGCTGTTCCAAATGACGGACTGAAATTAGCACCTTGCATTGCCACTCAGAGGAACAGCGGATTGACAGAGAACAAAGATTACTCATTCCCTCTCCTCTCTATATCCAAGAGCTACCAAGTCCAAACAGCATGAGACTCATAGAAAAGCCAAGCCAAGCCTCCATCCTTGGCAACTAAGTCTTCCTTAAATTGTATTTTCTTGAATAATTTTTTAAAGCTTTTCAGACATTAAAACACAGATGTTACAGGCAGATGCAACATTAAATTCTCCTATCTGGTTATCTTAAGTGTGTGAATAGTCACCTTGAGTCAAATTTTCCCCTCATTTTGTGTTTAATTAGCTTCACTGCTTCCCCTTTGCTTCAATGTCCCCAGCATCTTCTCAGATAGCTCTTTAAAAGAGCAGC
This sequence comes from Calcarius lapponicus, assembly GCA_039654755.1. NCBI lineage: Eukaryota > Metazoa > Chordata > Aves > Passeriformes > Fringillidae > Calcarius > Calcarius lapponicus. The sequence goes on from CM077465.1 coordinate 61,267,912, forward strand.
TGCAAACTTCATCAAGGCAGCCATTGCTGGGACACCGCTGACGCAAGGAATGAGCTGGAGAGAGTGAAGTGCCAAGAGTCAGGTGGAATTCTCTGTGCCCCTTTTCTACTGTCACTTTACATCTGTGGCAACCCCAGGTAGGGTACAATAGCAAAGGGTTGCTGTGGTTACTGAGTCTTTCTCACTGAAGAAAATGAAGGAAAAGAAACAGCTTTTAATTGCTCTTTAATTACTTTTCAGGAGATTATTTGCTGAACAACAACAAAAACCTTCTTAGGAAAATAGACAGGAAGCAGAACAGTGTTTGAGTCAATGATGTTTCCTTAACACCAAAAAGTTATGGTTTCCACAGTAGGAAATCAAAAGTCTCTTGTTTGACTGGAGAGCAAAAAGGGATGGGGGAAGAAGGAGAAGAGTTGCTATAGTGGGCATTTATTTTCCCAAGCAATGGTTATGCATGATGGTGCTCTGCTTTCCTGGAGACAGCTGAACACCTGACTGCCCCTGGGAAGCAGAGAATGAATGCCTTGTTTTGCTTTGCCTGCATGTGAAGCTTTTGCTTTACCTACTATGCTGTCTTCATCTCCACCCAGAAGTTTACCCATGTTTACCCTTCTGGTTCTCTTCCCCACTTCTCTGAGGCGGTAATAGGCTGCTGAGTGGCTTGAGCTGCCTACCAGGGTTAAATCACAACACTGTGGTTTAACTGGGCTCCTAGAAACAGAAAAGGAAAAAGCACCACACTCGCATTTCAACTCAGCCAGATCTATTATTTTTAATAAAGCTTGTAACTGAAAGACTGCACAACAACCTGGTTTGGGGTTTTTTTACTCACTGTTAGAGGAATGGAAGGAATTCTAAGAATTAAAACATCTTCTGACTTACTGAATTGGGGAGTGGGGGCATTGTGCAACCATGTGTATGTGAGAGTCACAATGTTTATAGAAAGCAATTTCTTCAATACAATAGTAGTAAGAAAAAAATCCTAAATCATCCTGTTTATTTAGAATTGCTTTTATAAAGATTACTTGTAATAAACTTGCAACCTCACTGTGTTACTGCAAAATATAATAAATACCATCAAATATCAGCATTTAGGAATATTGCTATATCTTACTCAATCTACCCGACTAATCTATCTACAAACATTTTAGTTTCCATTACAGTGCTACCTCCAGCATCCATTCCCCTTACACTGACACACAATTTGTCATTTTTCTTAACTCTCCATAGCCTGATGTGAGTTTTGTTTAAGATTAAAAACTTTGTATATTGACCTAGTTGGTCACTAAAGCTTTGAACAGGCTGTGCATCTGAACTCAAGCCAAAGTGCCTCAGCGAACTCATGTTGAAAAACATAAATGTTATTGCAACTGAATTCAGAGTAATACAGCTAGGAAGAAGGGCCATACCCAAAAAGTAGGAGACTGCATTGTTATTGAAAGTGGCTCAAAGAAACATGTCAGTTTGCAGGGGATGAGTGACTCAGCGTGACCTCCTGGTGCGGTATTAATGGAACCAATGCAATCCTTCTCTCTATCAGGTGTTTCTACACTGGTGCAGCAATGTCAAATCTGTCTGGCACCACTCGATCGATGCACACACTTCACAGACACAAGATCAAAGTCACTGCAGAAGAAAGCATGCTTTTTTCCCTGAGAACAAGAAAATAGGGTCTTGCACCACACAGACAGAATGAACAGACAGAATTTCTTAATTAATAAGACAATTAGCCATTAGAATTTTTGCAAGGAGAAAATGCCTGCATTAGAGAGCTCTCTGATCTGGGAGAAAGGTCTAACAGTCAAAAGTGGAAGCCAGAACTGCTTCCACACTGCTTAGTATACAAATTAAAATCCCATTAGCAATAAGCCACTAGAAAAAACCAACAGATATGTGTCAGAAGCTGAGGAAACCAGTCCTCAAATCAAGATCTACAATTTTCTAGAAAACACATATAACCAAATAGCAGTTACTGAACTCAGTTAAAGAAAAAAAGACTTGAGAAAAGGAAAATAACTTTTGACATAAAACCCTGACCACACAACAGAGTGGTTCCTCCTAGGGAATAAAACATGAAAACTGAAGACCCAAAGACACCAGCCTGATGAAATCTGCTTCCCCTGCATCTTGCATGGCTTGACTTCATCCAGGTGCACAATGTCCTCCTCTCTCCCCCTCTCCATGTCAGTAATATAGTTTTACCATAATGCACTACTGTACAGTGGTCCTCCCAGCTATCTCACACAGCATTTGAAGGAAAACTGAGAGGAACAGGACACTTCTACGAGTAGGGTACTGATGCAAAACCCCACAATCTATATATATCACAGGGACAGTACACTGTTGATCTTGTGTAAACTACAGCATAAAGTGACCACATTTTCAAGCAGTGAAAAGCTGCATTCCAAGACTAGATTGCCAAAGTAATACTCTATTATTTAGAATATAAGAGATTTTAACCTTTATTTTATAACCTTATTTTAACCTTTCCCTCTGCACAGACAAGACCTTTTTTCTTCTCTTCTCCAAGCACAAGACCATGTGTTAAGCACAGAACAAGCTCTGACAGATACCTCTATTCCCATTCAAAATATTCTGTGTATTAGATTAGTAAGTAATTGTTCCTAGATCAAATTAAGTTATGTTTCTCCTCTGAGAAACAGTACCCTCTGATTTGGCAGCAAGTAGCTGCTGCAAATATCTCAAGCCTTCTCACATGAAAAGCTTTGCTAGAAACACTACCACAGGAAAAAAATGGGGCAAGGGTAACAGACAGCAAGGAAGAAAAGAGATTTCCCATTCTGCGCTCAAATTACTGCAATTTTTACTGAGGCAAAACTAACCTATAATCAAAACCTTTGACACGAAAAATTCATGAGGTATTTCATGAGTTCTGCATTTAGCCTTACATATTAACTGGGTATCAATTAAAAAAAATAAACATTGAGACAGTCACAGTGAGGTTTGGAGTCCTCTAGTGAGGACATGAGATCACAGAATAACAATCCTGGCATTGTCCAGCTGACTACAAGGAAGCCCAAATCAAACACCCTATAGTCAATGAACAGCTACGTTCACTGTCATACAAGAATGTCCCATGTAGAGTTTTCAAAGGATCTCACTTCATGTCAAAGTCCTGTGGTGCAATTAAGAAAACTAATAACTGATATTTAACTGATCTACAAACCAGGTGTGTGCCCCCAGCTGTCACCATAAGTAAAGCATTTACTTTCTAACACAAAAGACCTTTGCATGCTGCTGTTGGAAAAAAACGCAGATTTTGTTCTTCTGTTGACCTATGGACTTCAAAATGTTTAACTTCCTTCATGTGGGACATGCACCAGTCTGCAGACCATAATAAACCACTTCTGTTTAAGATAATGTGTCCTAAGATATCTAACCTGGAACTAAATATTTGCTGCTTAATGAACTGGTGCACCAGGCAAAAAGCTATGAATAGAGGAACAAAAATATTCTTGCAGCAAACTGAAAGTCAGCCTCTTCTCCAAATGATAATGCATGAATTTACTTCATCTTTTTTAATCCAAGAAACTACTCTTACTCAAATTCTGAGAAAGAAATATATCCATTCATTCTGGCTGCTGATGCATAGATCTCCTAATTGTATAAGACATCAAAAAGAAAGCTCTGGTTCCTTAATAAGGTTAGCATGCTAAAAGAAGTAGCTTGAAAATAAAATACATTAGCTAAGAGTGCACTTACACTTACAGGGACTGAAGTAGTCACAGATTTATATCATTGCAGACTGGAAAGAATAAAAATGCTCCATTTCTGAAAGTGTTAAGACTACTAAATTTTCCAGCAGTGACAGTATCTGACCAGTCACACACATCATTAATATTCAACAAAAATGTTCCCTAATGAAAACACAATTATTTTAATTAGTACTTTCATGACGGTTCACAAATAAAGTACAGCAAGCAATTACATCAATAAAAGTTTCCATGCCCACAGTGCCCAAAAAACCACAAGACATACCTGATTACTGCTTTTGGCAGCAGAGTTGGTCTGAGCTGTACTTGAAGAAAGGGAATCAAAAAAGGCCTGATCAGCTAATGAGTTACCACAGCCAATGCCATCCTTTGCACCTTCTGTTATAATCTGAAATGGAAAAGGTTGAGAAAGATTTTTCATGCTTCAATTAACCAAACTATGCTTTATCATGTATAATCATCCTAACACTCATATCCGCTAGACTTTAAGATGTTTGCATATAACCTTTTAAAATTCAAATTCAATTGATTTTTTTACAAGAAACTGACATGAGACTCTGGAGGATTTACTTCCACACCAGATGGAACTAGGTTGCATTACAACTACAACATACAAGACTGTTGTGGCAGTGAATACCTATCTATAAATTGCTTAGGGAATACAGGTTGTTAATGTAAGTGCCTGGAGACTGAACTCAGTGCTCAGGGGATGGATTTAGTACAGTACCTTTAGAAAGCCAAAAGCTCCCAGACCATGAGCTAACCAACTGAAGCAGAAACACAAGGTCATGTGAGCCAGCGTGATCCTGCTTTCCCTTCCCCTCCTCCCCTCCTTTTTGTTTTTTTTAATAAACACAGCACTGTTGAAGGAAGAGAGAGACATGCCTTAAGAGGCTGCAGGAATTACAGCCAAGGTATTCACCCACCTAACCAGCAACCTGCACACATGCAGACACTGGGCCATCCAAGAGTGAATGTGATTGCAATCTTTGCACTGTGATCCCATTCCACCCTCAAAACAATACCACTGGTCTTTAAACAACAATCAGAACAACACACACTGAAGAGACAACAGAGGGTCTCAGTAAGAAGAAAAGCTGAGTAGTCCCTGGATTTGGTAACCCAAATCCTGAGCCCCAGAAATGTGGCTGCATTCCAGATTTATGAGCATGCGTCAAGTCTGCCACAGCAACACCAGTGTGTATGTGCATTACTCATTTCACTTCCATATTGCTATCTTCAGACAGAAAAAAGTCCCAATTATTAGATTATGAGACCCCCAAAACCAAAGCAGATTCAAAACAACTCATGTTCTGCAGATCAGCTGCATTTACTATAGACAGCTTCCTGTTGCATTTCTTGGTAAACCACTAAGAAGCTCAGGAGCTTTGGATGCTATGTTTGCACTGGTGTCCAAAGCCAGCTACAATTGCTACAATAAGATTATATATTCCAAGCTTTCTGTTTGAGCATTTCAGTTTGGTCAGCAAACCAGAGGATGGCCTTTTCAGCAGTTCTGCTTTCTTAGTGCTGAGCAGTGTAGTCACTTACCTCAACATAATCTGTTGGAACAAGTCCTCTCTCGCCTTGGCTGTTTTTTCCTTCTAACCAGCCTCCACCAACATCCTAAAAGAATTAATACAGACATGATTTTGCTAGATGGATCCCACAATATGCTTCAATAGCTCAGCAGGAAGCACTGTCTTGCTGTCAAATGTCAAATGCTCAGCAGGAAGCACTGTCTTGCTGTCAATGTTCAGCTATGACTGTGAAACTGAACAAACTCACTCAAAGCTGCTGAAGCAGCAGATACTCATTTAAACATAATGCAGACCGTGCTGATTTTACACAGCTATTCTGGACTTCAGATTTTAACAAGCATGAAGGGGAAAAATAATTGATTTTTCAGCACTTTTGATCATTTATGAAACCACAGTCAATTGTCTGGCCACAGACTGCATATAAACACAGCTATTAGTATGTCCATTTCAATGAATTAATTTTAATCAACAGACTATAAAGAAACAAGACTCAAAGAACAAAACTGTTGGGGATATCTGTAAAACTTCTGCCTCATTTATTGAAGGTGCAGAGACATGTGATGAGTGAGAGCTATCACCCACAGAAATGTTAAGGCTATTCCCAAAAACTAGAAGAGCCACATGCCACGTAAGATCTGGACTGATACTTTCCACTTCACATTTCTTTTCAGAAGCAGTTTTATGCTATTAGTTTAGAAGGAACTAACAACAGTTCAGTTCTGATCTCAGTGGGAGATATTGTTCAGGGTTTTTTAAACACATATTCTACATACACTACAAAAGCTCTGTAGACATTTGCAGTTAAGTGAAGTTAATTCCAGGACAACATTATCTGGAATAAGCCAACTCTGTTTTAAATCAACCTGTTTAGGGAACACATAGCTACATATCAAGCTAGTTCACAGATGAAAATTGGAGACATATATTTTAGACAGCAATTACTAAATTTTAGGTTTTCTTAATATGCTTTTTAATTGATGTATTTCTTTATTCACAATTTTGTTCTTTCACTTCAAAATTTTATATAGTCCTGCACTTTACAGGCACTCCAATAAGAAGAAGCCTGTTTATGTATTCAAGATTTTATTCAGTAAAGATCAAGCAGTTAGTGAAATAACAACTTGCATTTATTTTCTCTTTCATACCTAAAATCTTAATATTCAAGAACACAAAAATAATTAGACATCTCAGATTATAAATTCAACTAGCTTGGTTATACTGCAAGAGCAATGACATCTTGAGCCAGAAGTCATATTTGCACTGCTACACTTGAAAGCAATCATCAGTGGACTTGCATGACTTCAGCTATTGCCATCTAAAGTTATATAAAAAAAGACCAAGAGCCTTTGGGGCAATTTATCATGGACAGCATAAAACAAAGTTTTACTTGGTTTTGTGTGTACTGCCTTAAGCCAGAGATGCCTTGGTCAGTGAGAACTAGCTTAAAAGTGGTGATCTACTTATATTTAGTCTTACTTTTGTGAAATGGCATTAAGGTCCTGAAGTCATTCAAAATGTTACCCCTGCCATAGCACAGTACACTATCCAAGAGGGTGCTGGCTCTGTTAAATATCTGCTTCAAGTATTTAAGATCAGTGGAACTAAAAATTATGAGGATTACATATGACTAGGATCTTCAAAGAATTGAGTTTATTCTGCAGAATGTGTGTGTTTTACACAAATGGATAAATAAGACCTGGCTTCATGATCAGGTAGTTTTTGTTTGTATTTGTTTCAAAAAGCAAGCCTACTCACTAGGCCATATCATTACACAAAATTCAAAGCAGAATCAACTAATATTTTGTTACCAAGGGTAAGAATTATATAGGACAATTAAAGTCCACTGAAATTCAAAATGTGGACATAAATCAAATGTCAGTGCTAAAAAGCCTATTCATTTAACAATGCCCTGATAGCATTGTGATAGTATTGTCACCACTTCTTCCCTATACCTTGTTCATATTTATTTAAAGGACACAAAACTTCAGTAAAAATTTTTTGTTGCCAGCTCTTTACCAAACTTGGAACGCTGAAGTCATTGATTAAGAAACACAAAAACTAGAAGTGAGCTGGATGTCACATTTAAATGCAAGTGAAAGATTACATACACACAAAATTTGCAATATTAGGCACACAAAAATAGACAAGGCATTCAGATGTACAGGCTATCACCACCATTAGTTCCTTCCTCTTACTTGTCTCTCAGCTCTGTTTAGAGGAAAACAAAGCTGAGTATATTCTTATGTGTGTGGGCACAGTTTGAGAAGGTCCCATCCTCCAAAACATTGCATTTGTTTCCACAAGATGATTAGAAAATTCTTTGTATTCTGGTTTTTTGCTAGTTCTTCAGAGAAGGGTAGCCAGGCCTTTCAGATGTCACCAGCACCATTTTCCTTCCATCTGCTGATAGAAGTAGGTCAGGAAAGTGCACTGAAGCAAATTCACCTCAGTTTTCTTACCGGGTTGGTGATCGTGATGATCTCCCCTTCACTGACTGTCAGCTCATTGTTTCCAGGCTCAGCAGCAAAATCATACATAACACGAGCCTGTATGCGGGAAAGAACATAACAGTGAGGCTTCCAGCTTCTGTGGAAGGTTTCATTAGGAAAGCATCAGCACAAATTTCGTTAACTTACAGAAATAGTAAGTGGGGGAAGGCTGAATGTACAAAGAGCAACTCAGCACATAGGAAGCTGACATTTCCTAGATTTGAACTGCACACTCAACAGTAAGAACAACTTTAAAAGATAAAAATCTCATGTGGAGCTTGTTGGAGATAATCTACCACAAGGATTTAAGAATGGTTGTTCTCTGTCATGTCCAGAAATATATTTACAATGTTTTCCAGGGGAAGAAGGAAAGGTTCCTAACTTTAACAAACAATTATTTTTTTTGTTTTATACAAGACATATTCCAACTCCAATTTGGATAAAGGGAAGTAGTTCACAGAGCAAACAATTCAGAAAAAGAAAAGCAAGTAACTGCAGATGTCAGTAACCACTGCTGTGCATAAAATGTAATATGTAAAATTATGTTTTGAGACTCTATATGGGAAGAATTATGTAAATGCAGAAACCAGCAGTGAGACTAGGCTTGTTGTATCTGGCAGGAGGAGGGAGGGAAAAACAAAACAAATCTAATTTTTAAGTGTTTAGATACACAAAGGCTTTACTGTGCACTGACTCTGCTATTACACTACATAAAGAAATGTTTGAAACATATGGTTTTATTAATAACATCATTCAGTGTGCAGCAATGAGTACTTTCTCGTACTTGCAGGGCAAGGGGAAGAAAAAAAACTAACCAAAAAGTAGTATTTTCTGTCAAAGGAGACAATAAGATAATTTCTGTTGAAAGTAAGCTATGTGATAGGAAAAAAATACCAAAAGACAGACTCAAAACTATCTCAAAACTGCAGGTTGTTATAATCCTCACCCAGACACAACTTCTTACAGAAAACTAGAGGAAAACAGAACTTCTCATCCCTACATTTTAATTTCATGAGTATCATGTGGAAATACTTCTGGCTGGTCAAAAGATACCTTACTTCAGTGTAAATAAAAACAGAGCTGAGAAAAAACATACATGTTTCAGCTGTTCAGCTGACAAATCTAACCCCAAACCATGTGCACAACAAATCGAACACTTGGTCTTCTCCAAGAGAAGCTGCTCTCCAACACTAGAGCAGCACAACATTGCAGAAAACCATGTGTCCTAAGCACTCTGAATGCTCCCTTGCAGGAAAACTTTCCCCTTAGAATGGAGGCTTTCAGCACTTTCAGATTATGCCATGCAAAACAGAGATGAAGAGGCAAAAACTGTGTTCAGTAATAACACTGACTGCTTTCTTTCCAGCAGCACATCTGGCCTCCATGGAAATATAAGAATAAGCTGCTTTACTTTCCTGAAAAATGAACTGAAGAGAAGCAGCACACCTTTCGAAATACAAGAGCATTTTAAGCAGGGGTGTAAAAAGCACCACTCTCCAGAGCTCTTCCCTCAGCAGCAGCAGATGAAGGTGTTGAATATGTCCTTTTTTCAGCAGGTTGTCAAAATTTATCCACTTTCTGCAAGTCAGTTTACAGCACTCAGATGCTGGACATCTGAATCATGGGAAAAGCAGCTTTCTTTACCAGGGAGTCTTAGCCTTTTTCAAGTAATACACCATAATATTAAATCTTTGCTTCTATTCACAGGAATGAATGACAGTTTACCAGAAAAAAAGGCAACAGATAAATTTTATCAGCCTTCAAAAACTGGCAAAACATCCCCAGTGATGACCAGACTGGAAAGGTAAAAATGTGCTTCTGTCTAATAAAAGAACAGATGCAAATACTAGATTCTCCAGATACAACAGTAAAATTAAAGTTACTCAGAAAAAACAAATGGAAGTATTCAGCTTATAGAGAAAGAAAAAACAAGAGATACATAGAATTTAATAAAGTCATTATGCCAAAGTCCACTTATTAACCTGCTCTGGATGTCTGTTTCAAAAGTCAGAAAAAGTAGAAAACAGGGAAAAAATTACAATCAAAGCTTGCTAACTACAGTTTAAGAAATTGAAAAACAAATTTAAAAAGAACAACCCATTTGCAATGCTACAGAAATGGATTGTTACAAAGCATTAAGAATTTGAGGTACATCTGAAACCTGGTCTGTATATTGACATTTCAAATACATTCCTCATCTTCTTCTGCCAGTACTCTCCATTTCACCTGCATCTCTAGGCTCACTTGTCTAGGCTGGAAATGAAGACCTTAAGAACTTCGGGCAAGTAAGCTATAACACTATCCTCCTACTGGTTCAGTTTATAAACTCAACCAATTCCAAAGTAAAACTAAGTGACTAAATGTTTTTGCCCCGAATATTAAGTGTAAAGTTAACAATGGAAAACCTCCTAGGCTTTCCATGGACAGCCCAAAACCTATTTAAATTTCTGACAATCAGTTCCAAAACACTATAAAATGGAAAATGGTTTGACTTTCCAATAAGCTTTTTTCCTTCTTACCAGCCCTAAATATTGTGTCCAACTAGCAGATAGAACTTAAAAGTTCTATCTACTTTTGCAACTCATGCAAAATTGCAGATGGGCATGGAAAAAAGCATTCAACAATAACAGGATTTTAGCTCCTTGGCACTGCAATACACACACTGACTACTGGAGCTAAGCTTAGGGACATTTTGAATATTCATAAAATGAGAATCTCTGATGAATTCCAGATCATTAATCTGGATCAGTCCAGATTACTGAACACCATGATGAGAGCTTCTTCAAAACACAGCTTAGAAGAAAAAATTGTTACAGTAACTGTTGTGTTTCATATTTACTTCTGATCATATACAAAAGGATCAAACAGTCCAAGAACGACAGGAACTTCAGAAATTAAAATACTTTGTTAGTGGAATAAAGGCCAATAAAGCCCACTGCTTCATTTACAGAATACTGCAAACATGTAAAACAAGAAAGAACCATTACCAAATCTATTAGCTATAAGAAAATTAATTTAATCTACTGTTTGGATGTATATCTCCCCTCTCCCACCACCACGCCTGCTCCAAGATACAAATGGTTCTGGATTCTGAAGTTGTTTTGTCAGTTCCTTTGAGAAAAAAACCCCGCTAATCCAAAAAGCTTTAACTGATTTCATTGACCAGAGAGCAGGCCTGGATCTTGTACTATAAGCTACTGCCTCCTTTTGCTCAGGTGGCAACAGAGCGTCTCCACTGGGAGTTTGGAACACATGCTGATGTCCACCTCATGCTCCCTGGTGTGAGGAAAGCCTGGCACAGATTAAGCAGAACCCTGCCACAGCACATGGCAAGAGGGAAAGGTTTCTCTGATCCCCAGCATCTCTGCGCCTCTGGCATATACTGCAGTTTCTCCAGAATGAGAGGGAGACAGCAGTTTTGTCTACAAGTCCAAGATGGGGGAAACCAGTAAGAGTTAAAGGAAAATTAGCTTTTCTGAAGTATGGTTATAGAAATTTAGATTGTCATAAAAGAAATAAAAAGGAAACTGGTAATTCTCAGTGTTGTATCAGCATTCTTTGGAGCTTGTTCTACCTGCTGTTGTTACACAACTGGACTCTAGTTTCCCAATTTACAGATTTACTGACTTACTACAGTGTGAAGCCTCCCAACACCAAGCACTGCAATCAATAATTATTATTGTCTTTTTAGAATTATGATAGAATAATGCCTAGGAATATTAAAACACCAAAGATTCCCCACATTGAAAAGCAGTATCTCTGTTAGTGAAATATTATTCCTCTGCAGGCCTGGAGAAGACTTCACTTTCCTCCACTACTTCTGTCCGAGTTGAGTGCTTCCCTCTTCCTTCCATAATATTAAAAACCAAAAGGGAAAAAACCCAACAACAAAAAACCAAGAGCATTCAGCTTATTTCTGAAAGCAAACATAAGACTATGCAACTCTACCTGTCAATGTTAAGGCTCTTTAGCATAAATGAAGTGGGAAGGAAGTTGTCTAGCAAAAGTCATTAAAATAATTTTCCAATGAAAGGCTACACTATTGCTTCACTAAGTTACTAGATGAATATCCAAGATCTCTACAGACATCCTGATCCACTGGCTCCTGCTGGATGCCCCCCAGAATCTTGAACAAGGTGACAAAGCAACAGAAACACCTATTCCTCATGAGAAGAACCTTTTTGCCTTTTCCAAGATATTTCACTCAAGGCCAGGCTCAGATGGAAAAGCACCTTACCCCGAAATTGAACAATCCTGATGTGCACAGGGCCACACTTGCCTGCATTACAGTTCAGCTGCAGCAGAGTAGCTCTGTCATGCATGTGAAAAATGAGTATTTTATGATTGGCTTTTCGCAAATATTAAAGTGAATATTATATGTGTTGTGTTAGAAAGTAATGCTGTATTAATTCTCTTAAGTAGTGTGTTAAATATAGTTTTAGGTTATAAAAAATGTTAAAATAGAAACTATGCTATGTAGGATACTTTTTTTAAAGAAAGGACTTGCAGCAAGATAGCAGCCACAGGACACCTAAATCTTTCAGAGAAAAAGAATTTATTGCCCTCTTATCAGAAGAAATGAACTTCTTCCCACCTTGAAGGCACTGTCAGGATTCAGAGGAAGAAGCTGACAATGACCAGACAGAATCCTGTATTTGAATGGAATTTATGCATCATGTATGAAGCGTATGAATATGCAACAGGTTTTTAAGGGTTAATCCTTTGTTAATGGGTGTCCTTTTTCCAGCTTGTGCTGCCCAGAAAAAGGTACCCAGACGTCTGTAACTCTTTGTCTTTATTGTCTCATATTGTCCTAATTCAAATTGTCCAAATTATTATTACTCTAATTGTATTACTATTTTTATAACCATTTTATTACTATTGAACTTTTAAACTTTTTAAAAAACAAGTGATTGGCGTTTTACACAATGGAGAAGGACAGTGAAAGCCCCGGTGTATTCCTCACCAGCCATAAGCAGACAGGCTAACAGCTAATGCACATCAGTTGTGCTCGGAGCAGCTTTTACAACATCTTCCCTGCCTCAGCCTTCCTTGAGATGAATGATCAACGACCCACATAGAATGACTGCTGGTTTTTCTTTAAGTTCACACTTCTGAAGCAAAATGTTTTCATAATGCTGGACTTCCTGACTGCAATGCAACAGTTCTGCATCAAAGTATGCTTTATAGCACAAAAATTGGAGAAGCCCCTAAAAAATTGGGCATGCCTTTGAAAATGCTTTCCCTACGCACAGGACTTCATTTGTATTAGGAAGAGATCTAGTGTTACACCATAGATTCATCTGTTTCAACCATGTGTTACAATTTAGTAAATTTGTACCACAACTGCTTTTCTTGGTCAGCTGGCAGTGGCAGATAGTACAAAGGAAATATCCATAGAAGTTTCATAGCATGAAATTCCCATAACTGCACACATTTCACAGTTGGCACTTCAGCAGTTCAGAGCTTCAGCCACCCTGCACTGCTCTTGTCAAGAGACAGGGATTCACAGGTTTAAATTGCCTGGTGCCACTGTCAGAAATAAAACTGCTGTATCACAGCAGCAAGATGGCAACACCTCATGCTGGTGGCAGCAGTTCCCACACTGACAGAAAGAGGATCAAATTCTGGATTTCTCTTTTGGGAAGTATACAAGGCATATAAGTGCAGTTTTCTCTAAAACCTGCATCCACTGGAGGAGCAGAAACCATAATTTGGAAAGCCTGGCAGAATGCCAGAAATAAAAAAAAAATTAAAATAAAGAAAGTTAATCATTAGCATTGGCTCTAAACAAGTCAAAGTCCTCACATTTCAAACAGCCATGTCAGTGAGAAGACTTGAACTTTTCTTCTAGGACAGCAGCCTAAGCTTTTAGCTGGGATGAACAACAAAGGGCTTTTGGTCACCTCAAGTAACTCCAGTAACACATCTGATATGAATAAACTTCAGAACAGCTTGCTACAAAAACTGCTTCAGTTAGTACAAATATTCTTCAGTAGGTATAGTAAGCCTTTGAAATCTGCTGCTTGTGAAATACTGATAAGCACTATGTTGCTCACACCTGGAAGCACAGAAGAAGAAAATGCATTTATTTCTTCCCAGACTTCATTTTATTAGTTATCTTCTAAAAGCTTTTTGGATGTGGGTTTGGTTTTTAGTACATTTTTTGTGAGGTTTCTTTCGTTAGTTTTTTTTCAGAATTACTTTTTCCCACAAATATTGCTTTTAGAAATAAAATATTCATTCTAAAGGGCAGTTCTAAGAGAGTAAAACAGAAATAGCATAGCTGGGATACAGGTTGGGATCTCAGGATTGGAGAAATTAAGAAAGCAGAAAGAATATAATAAAGACAAAAGCCTACCTGCAAATACATCACTTCAGAAATTAGCAGTATATTTTGATTACTCCTAAAGAATGGTTCAAAATGAGGCATTTAGTCTAAAGATTGACAATACTCTTCCACACAAAAAAACAATTAACTTAAAAGTCTTTTTGCATTTTCTTTTCCCTGCTAATCTTATCTTTCCCAGCAATTTGCCCTGTGATTCCTGTCTGTAAAAAACTAGTGGCTTATAGGTACTTTACTGCTTAGAATAAATGCAAGACATCTGACTAGTTATCAGCTGAAGCAAAAGCCTTAAACCCCTCGCTGTCCTCACTGTGCCAGTGAAGCTCTGGGGAAGACACAGGGTAGGCACAGATCTAAATGACAGCATAGCCATTGTTTTGTCTCACCATTCACAGACTACTCAAGTTGCCATGTCTTAATCCATGCATCTTTGAAAAAACTCTCCACAGATCAAAACACATGCTAAGTCCCTCTGTGGAAATTATAGGGAATTCTGCAAGAAGTTTAAAAGGGCTGGTGTCCAAAATGCTTAGGAAAACCGTAAGAGTACAGGAATACAGACAGGAGCCCCTCATGTCTTTCCCACCTCAGAGGACTGAGGATACCAGCTTTCTTCCAACAGTGCCTAACATTTAGGTAGATTTAATAATTTCCCTACCCTTTAGCCTGAAATCTAAGCTTGTTCAAAAGCTAAGTGCCCCAAGTCTGAAGAGATTTTCACTGCATCATCTCCATCACTGAATCACAGAATGGTTTGGGTCAGACTGACCTTAAAGATCATCTTGTTTCAGCAACCCTGCCATGGGCAGGGACACCATCCACTAGCGCAGGCTGCTCAAAGCCCCATCCAGCCTGGCCTTGAAAATATAAAAAACATTTATACTACTAATGAAGGAAACATCTGGGGCTATGATTTGACCAAAAAATGCCTTTTCATTTTAGTCCCCCTATCAAACTCTATCAGACTGCAAGGCAAAGTGTGCATTTGGATAGCCTATGCAGAAATATCAAGTGGCTCCTCAATGACTCTCAGCCTGGAGAAGCAGCTTCTCTCTGTCCTGACTGTGGTAAAGAAATGTCTACATGTTCCTCTCACAGGCTTTCCTAAGAGAAAAGACACAAACCAAACATTGACAATAGAACAGTAAGAGGACACAAGGGACACTGTCTTCTAAGACAGACTCCTACCGAAACAGTACCTTAGGAATTCAAGAGATTATCCATTATACTAGCAACTGCCAGTAAAGTGATAAAGATTTATTATGAAAGAGACACCAATGTTTATCTTTTTAACTACTATAGAGAAACTGGAGAAAATGTATATTGCTTGTATTGGGCTAGGCATCACTTCTTGTGCAAGTGCTCAGCAATACCTGCCTAGAAAACTAGCTTGAAGAAACTGGAACATTTTATACTATGATTTTATTAAACAATAAGCAAAAAATAAAATTCACTTATTTAATTAAAACCTCCCTTTAATATTACATTTCTTTTCAATACGATTTTGTTTTGCTTTCAGCAACATCAGAATTAAAGCAAACTCACCCAAAAAGTAAAACTAAATTCAGTAAAGAACTCCACTTCTGGATGAAGAGAGAAGGTCACAATATTCAGGTATCATTACTCCAAGTTCCCTCACCAGCTCTAACTGCTGGATCCTCACATTACTCTACAAATTCACATTAAAAATGTCTCTTGACCCACTGGCTCACTTTCCTCTGGGCAATTTTTCAACTCTAAAATAAGCTCCCTAGCCTGCAGCTAATCATTTGAAGTCAACAGTACTGACTATAAGCATACTAGAACTAAATTAAACAAAGACAAAAATCTAAGAAACAAGGACTTGTGTAATTTCTTCCCACTAGTAAAATATGTTTGCAGACAGTTGCAAAACTCAGAAGTTGCATGTGCCTACAATATTTCAGGCAGGTATTTAATTAAGTATTTATACTGGATTAAAAGGTCTATCTTATATTGGAATTGACGACAAAATATGAAGTGTTTCCAAAAAAGTACAAACCACGAAGTCTGACACCTTTATATGGTAAGGGACAGGAAGGCAATACTCAATTCCCACCAGCATGCACGTGGTTTAAACCACTGACACTTCTAGAATTAGAATGGAAGTAAGAAGGAAGTGTCTAGGCAAGTCTGCAAGTGTTAAAGAGACTTGGAAATGTTTTCTGTAGTAGTAAAGACAACAGCTTACTAGCCACTTCAACAACTTGGGCTTTCCTCAGTGAGGACAGATTAACTCTTCAGATCTACCCCACAGGACTTCACTGCCTTGCTGAAAATAATTTTTGGTCACGAAAGACCACCTGAGCTCAGTTCAGACTAGTCCCACTCATTTTTTGTTTCATATTTTATTTTTGATTCACAGAACATGAGCTTCTTTACAGCTGCCTACCTGCCAGCAAACATCACCACACCCCAAAGCCCAGTGAAATGTGCTCCTGGCCACCATTACAGGCAGAATGCACACCAAGAACTTGCATTCAAGTGAATTCCTACACAGGAAGCCTCTTGTTCAACTCAAGCATCTGGAACTAAAAGTCATTGATGCAGAATGACGTCTAAAATGGTTATTTGACTAAGATCTCTTAAAAGTGTTGGAGTAAAACAGATCTTAAAATTGTAAGATGCTGAAACAAATTATAGCTTCTTTCCATGCAGTTATAAGCCAGGTGGGTACACAACCATGCCACAGAACATGAAAAAAGCAAAGAGAAACTGTGATGTTTTCCAGATTTACAGCAGTGCTTAAAAATATTAGTCTGAGAATTATCTATAAGCAGTTCAGTGGTTTAAAAAAGCAGCATCTTTTCAGAATAACTATCATGCACTACTAAAAGAGGTGCTTGGTTACATTTTGGTGTGTTCATACTGACTTATTTATGGAGTATTGTCAGACCCAAGAACAGAATCTACATGCACCAAAGTAACACTGAAGCAAAGGAAATTCAGTTGCAGAAATACATTCAAGACACCCATGTGATTTAGAGATATTTCCAAATACTGACTCAGATATTCCCCTGATTCACATCTGAGCTTTCCATTGGGTTAAGCACCTGAAAAGCTTTTTTCTTGTTTAAAACATTACTTATAAACTAGTCATCAATTAAAAATGTACTGCAAAACTCCTACCATGAGTGAGGAACTCCAGTGATACCAGACCTTTTTCAGAATCAATTTACTGCACTGCTTTAAGTGCCCAGCCTTCCCCATGTTTTCTTTTCTGAATACCAACCTTTCCCAGATCCTCAGATAAACTGGGGACTCAACAGTTTTGAATTTGATAACATTAATTCCAGTTTCACCACACCACAGCAAGTAACAAATGCAGCAAGTGCAGCATGGTTTTGTATTTACGGATGTCAGGCAGGATGCATTTATCTCAAGTGTGATTAAAATCTCTGCCTAGATTAATCATTACTGTATCTCTGAAATCATACTGCAAAACTTACAACTGTTTGCTGAACCAATATTTAATGGCATTTCAGAAGCCTGCTGTGCAAGGCCTCTGATGTTGACCTGAAACTTTAGGGCACAGTTCTGTCCCCAAAGAACAGAGCCAGTAAGATGTGAAGGTTTCAGAAAAAGCCAGCAGCATTCACCAGAAAAATTGCTGCATTGTGACCTACTCATTAAGACAGCTTGTAGTCACACAATAGTGCTGCCTCTACGAGAGCAGAGATTAGAAAAAATTAGTAATTATCTTAATAATTGGAGAGGGACAAAGTTTCACTAAGATTTTCTAGCAAACTTCAAGCCCTTTCAGACTCAGCACACTATTACACATTGTGGATCTCAATGTACCACATGCACAGGCCACTCTAGAAGCAAACGAATACCTGGCAAAGCAAACTAAGTGCATGTTAAAATGATGCTGCTTCAAATAAACTTCATCCATAAAATACTGAATGGAATAGCTCTACTACTCTGAAGTCCCAAACACTGGTAAATATTAATAGGAAAACACGTGCTGAATAGCATGCTCACTGAAAGCAGTTGGGAAGGAATCTGAAATGCAGCAGGATGAGCTCTCCACATGGAATTCTGCTAAATTCTCTGTTACTTGAGTAACCAACATTAATCAATATACTAATGTTTTGTTATTTCGCAGTTCTTATTAGAAACACTACTTTGTAAAAGCCTATGTTTACTTTCATTTTATGAACACAAGCGAGGAAACTGCTACACCAACATAAATGCATTACCATTTTATCAGATGAAGCTTCTTTACTCTAGAAGTGGGCAAGGTTCACATTTTTTGGGTTCTAAAGTATCCAAGCCTACAGCTATTTTAGGCTTTTCTATTGGCAGTGTAGAAAAGCACAAGACCCTGTAAGATTACAAACTTTATTTCATGATAAATGGCAGCTCAAATAAGCAAAGTGCAGTCATTAGACCTGGCCAGAGAACACCCAGCCCTTGAACTGGACATTAATGACCTGCAATTTAATGCCATGTGCACACTAGCAGTGTAGGCATTTCCCACTGTAAGACAAAGAGTTAAAAAAAAAAAAAAGTAAAAGAATGCCTGAAGAGATACATTTAATAAATAAAAAACCAAACCAAGAGATGTAATGAATGACAGAACTGGATTAAGTCATGCAACGCTGAAAGCTTGAAAGAACACCTAACAAACTTTTCTTGTACCAGCAACCTTTACAGTGACAGAAAGCATCAAAGAAGTCTGAAAAGAAAGTTAGAACTTCTGCTTCCTTACAAATTACTAGAAAATTTGGCAGCTTGACAGAATGTGACAGAGCTGTTGATAAAAAAATTGTCATTCAACAACCTTCATACAAACATCCAAGACTGTGGTCTAGTTATTTGCAGCAAGGAAGACGCTTAATTTTGTATTCCAGAAGCAATCATTTTCAGAAGAAAAATATAGGGCTATTAAGGAAGGAAATTACAGCACTGCTGAAAGAAGTGTGCTGTAACTAGGTAAGCACTAATTACGCTATATTATCATATGTAATTGCAATATTCAGTTACTGAATTAAACCTTGACCTCCCGCCCCAAAAAGAACCAATGCAGTGGAGGAAGTATGACATTCCCGCTTCACTCTCAAATCCTATGAAGCTATAAGGTGAAGCACCTCATCAGTCATTGCCTTACTGCTGCAGAAAGATGAATTGTATAGGCTCTTCAGGCAATGCTAGAATTTAGATAAGAACTAGAAAAAACAATAAATGTAATAGCCTTATATCAACTGTCTTTCTTCTGGAAACCACTTACATAATCATCATAGAGGGGAAAAAAACCCCAAGCTCGTCATACAGAAGGGTGGTACAGTCTAAAGCTATTCTAAGAGTATTTTTATAGCTGTTCTTGCAAATTAGCCATTTTGTTCTGTCAACCAGGAAAGCAAACATTTTGCTTGAATTGAGATGACAACTAATTTTTGCTCTGAACAATGAAAACTGCAGTCTCCGAAGGCTGGGAAAAGCAAAGCAAGTCCAAAACCTACTGTGTTTAAACAGAGATACCATATGAATACACAAAATAAAAGCACAACAGTTCCCACGCCAAGGAGGAGCAGATGGCAACTCAGAGCAGAAGTCAGTAACTCAATGACAAGTCATAAGAAATAAGACCCATCAACCAGTTCTTCACCAGTCTCCACTTTTTTACAGGAGTGGGACTGAATGATTTCAGCTGGGCAAGTCCCACTTGCAGAAACCCTGGGCCAGACATGGCTGCCTCTCCCCAGAAGCAGCTGTTTTGCTCGGACTCCCCAGAGACCTCCCACAGGCTGCACTGCCCATCTTCTCACCACCTCCTCCTCCTTCCAGCCACCTATTTTGCACATTGGAAACCCCTCCCGTACAGTGGCTTCCTTTAAAGGGCAGGACCTGGGAGAAGAGCTGCTCTAAAATACAGGAGGAAATTGAGCTTTTACCCACAAAACACATGTTCACACACAGAGTCACTGGTTTGACTTTACCCAGCACACTTCTATGAGCACACACCCTGTTACCAGCAGTGCCCAGGATGGCTCATGTGCCCTTCATACCATGCCACGTCCCAAATGTCCCCTCACAACTACACAACAGCTGGACCAGGCTGCGTAACGGCAGCTCCCTACAGGAAGCGCTGTTCCTTGTGCCCTTCTCCCCTTACTGTGGGTCTTACAGACAACTATCTGCCAAAGTTAAATGATTCTGGTCTTAAATGTCTTTTTCTTTTCTATCTATATGGTTGACCAAGGTTTCTTGTTCATACAAAGCTCAAAGATAAAGAAAGTTTGGGAAAGAAAGTGATAATGCTGAGAGTTTAAGTTAAATTTTCCTGTAAGCAATATGCCTTTTTTTTTTCTCTCTCTCTTCAGTAGCACTTGAATTTTGCTTATTGAACTACTACAAGATTGCTCTGTTTTTTGAACTTTCAGTTACTTGGGAAGTTCATTTCCAATCATAAACTGCTGAGAAAGCAGGAATGCAACTGAAGAAAATAAAAGCACAAGCTCTGATTTTCAGCCCTCTAAGAAGTGTAAAGTGAATTCAGAGAAATTGCCATTGTGAAACACATATTGAAATAGAAGAGGTTTAGCTTTAAACACTGAACAGTGCAATAGCTATTTACTTAAAATAATTCTAGATATCTAAATGCTCATCTGTTCTACTGGTTAAAACAAATCACTCCCACTATTTTACAGTCTCTTCTCTACTACCTGCTTTTCAAATGTTTTGCAAGACTGCTTCCAACACCATAAATGTTACAATTGCTTGTAAATTTAATACAGGAGGGAACCCACATATCTGAAATGGCAAAAATCTCAAATGATTTTTACTTTGGTGATCTCTGTAAACTTTGAAATTTGCCAGATGCCCTAATCAAATAAGGAGAGGTTTACTGAATATTCAGACACTCTTCTAGGACTTTCTTCAAGACCTGAAAATCTGAGGAGGAATATAATTCCGAGGAAAATCTTGAAAGAATGCAGTAAAATAAAACTTCTTACCAAGCTACAGTTATCTGTAAAGCCTTATTGCTGAAGTAATACCAATATACGAGAGATTCTACCAGAGTGAAAACTTGAAACTCTGAATCTATAAACCAGATGTAGCTTATGACATTTGATACCAGACTTCCTTCTCTTTGGCTGCTGTAATCATGTTTTTAAATGATGACCTCTGGTAATGAGTCTCTGATGACTCTGCCTAGGTGCTCAAAATAACTTTGAAAAACTGAGTCAGAGGAATCATTACTCAAGCACAGCATCACTCAGAATCTTACCAGCTCTCCAGCTTTCCAGCACAGAAATGAAAAACCTTGAACTGGTAATTGCTGCAATGTAACATAAGCCACATATCACTGAACCCTTAAAAGACCATAAGACTGGACAGAAAGACAAAAGAACAGAAAATCTGCGTCTTCATAAAATAACTGCATCAGTTCTCTTGCTCATCCTAGCATCTCACTCCTCCAATAGGTCAGAAATCTGTGGTCAATCTGCATTACCAAACATTTTGCCCTTCTCTAATCATCTTGTTTCCCCTTAAAAAACAAACCACCAAACCAAAATAATCCAAAAGCACCAGGAAGTACCCCCACATCTACTTAACACTAGCTGAAAAGACCCAAACAACATTTCACATCATTAGACTGTAACATCAAAATCATTGCTTCAACTTATAATTTTGTTCCATCACAACCTACATACACAGACCATCTGTGATCTCATGCTTTGTATTATGTCTTGTTTTGCTGAATTTAAATAATGAAACACGTTGAATGGATTATGATGTGATCTGTATAAAAGAGGATCATCCCAACTCACAGATGTCTTAAGATTTATTAACCGAATATTCCCTTAAGATGAGATTTACAAAAGGAGTCTGCTTCCAAAGTTAGGACAATGCAGAATGCAGATTAACAGAACACAAAGTCTGGGTATTTTGGAAGGTTTAGCACAGAGGGGTGCTTCACTTCCCACCTGCAAATCAGAAGAATTGTTTCTAACCAACTCAAGTGATGGTATAAAGGAAAATGTGGGACTTCTTTGGGAAGCCTTACACTGCTGAGAGTAACAGAGAATGAAAAAGAAAGATGAAAGGAAATCTTTAAAGCTAATGTGTTGTTACCTATTCCTGCATGAAATTTTCGTATGTAAATCATGACCTTCCTTTACCACAACTACAAGAACCATGACGAATTCAACTACACCTGGCCAGTGATAGTAAAAGAAAAATTTGAACATGATTAAATGGACAAGAAAGCCTTGAAAAGCATTTCCTTGTTTTAGAAGTACTGGTAAATTGTATCTTCTTTAAAGAACAGAATATTTAGTCTAAGCTTGCATTTGAAAGGACTTCCTCCCACAAAAAGGGGCCCAGTTCTGAAAACAGAAGCAGATAAATGAGTCCTCAAAGTACACAAACCATTGAACAATCAAGAACATAATGGTGAGATATAAGTGCCCTTAAAGTTATAAAGAAAAATAAGCATTTGGAATTGACAGTAAGAGGGGCCCAACTTCACAAAGCTTATCAACAACTGCCTTATGAAATACCTCTCTTGGGAAAGCAATGTCACCAACACCAACAATGTTACACCAATAAATCAGCTCCTAGTTTCACTTCAAAATTAAAACTCTCACCACATGTTATCAGCACAGGTTCCAGAAGAACTGGAAGAACTGTCTGCCCAGAGCCTATTCAGTTCTCTCACTTCCTTCTGAAATCAGGGCCTAACAAATGGCAAAACATCAGCATTTTCAAGAAAAGGACTTGCCTACATTTTATAATAATAAATAAGTTTAAAAATAGGCTAAGGTAGAGAGAATGTTGTTTAAAAGCCAGCATATTGCTTCCTGACATTTCTAGCTCTCCCTATTCAATGAAGCTCAAAAACAAAAGAAAGGACATGAGTAAAGCTGGGACTTGGCAAACTCTAGTGGGGAGAGAATAGGAAAGGCCAAAGAAACCACGAAGGAACAAATAGAAGAATGACAATTTCACCTGTGTCTTTTGTAAGCAACTATGACAGAAACATTTACCAAACTGCATCTTCCTGTGACCAAGTTTAGAAAATTTTTTAGGCTCAGGCACTTTCTGTGTCACATCATTTGCGACACAGTTAAAAAGAAGGAATTAGTAAGGTTAACTCTGTTTCTGAAAAGCATCGAAAATAAAAGTATCTAGCTTAAATCACCGGTTCTTAAATGTTGACATGAAATTCCTTTACCTCTGAAGTCGGGTTCGGTTAAATGACTGTAAAACTCTAGAAGTCTCCTGAACAACCTTCTTTTCTTTTCTTATTTTGATAGGGTTTAACATTTGTTTCAGTTTTTTGAGCACATAACCTTGAGCAAATCACAAAAGCCACTGCCAAGCTACAGTAAGGATCTAGCCAACAGAAGAACTGCTTCCAGAAGCCTTAGATCCTCCATTTCCCATTTATATTTTCACCCTTCTCTGTGAAAGCCTCCTGCTGTCAACTATACCACCCCACCCAACCTTCTGTACCAGCTCTGAGCAAACTTTGAACTACTGCAACTACCTAGAACTGGAGAAATGACGCCACTGTTTCCATTCAGTGAATATTTTTGCTATTTCAGCAACTTACTGTATCTTAAAAACAGGCCTGACAGGTGTTGTAGTAGACTCCTGGGATGTCCATACAGCATGGGATGAGGAGCAAGAAAGGAGAAGGAGCAATGGCCCCTGCTAATGTAGCTCACAACATCAGACACAGCCTCCACAGCCTTCAGAGTGCTTAAGGCCTACAGCTACCCCACCTGTTTCGGCAGAAGACTCCCTACCAAGTTTCCAGCTAACAAATATGCTAGGAAAGCATCAGTAAAGGCTTCTTGGTAGGAAAATAGTAGTCCTTTCCCCTAAAAGCTTTTATTGTTTCAATAAGAAGTGCATTGATTTTGAATGGTACAGAGAAGAGCCAGCACATCACCCAACTCTATATCATATCTTCATACATGAAAACTCAAGGAATTTAATTGCTGTGGTTTACCAAAGTGGGAGCAAGAAAACTGGCCAAGGATTACAAGCTAGCTATGGAAGAAACCCCTATTTGCATCCTCCATCCTCATGAAATCTAACACCTTGATTCAAGCATTTGTAAATCTTGTAGAGAAAATGATAAATCTGAAAACAGAAGCTGGGAAAGTTCAGATTCAAAAGAAAGATGCATCAACAGCAAGAGAGATGATTTAAAAACAACAACAAGAAAGATGGGCTGAATTTTCCATCATTGAAAGCACTCAAATCAAGACTGAACTTACCCCCAGCCTTCCTTGGAAAGTATATTCTAGTTTAAACAGGAATCAAGTCAGGAAGCGCTAACAGCCTGTGCAGCACAGGCCAGGCCAGACTGTCAGTCACCCTTATCAACTATATAGGATTTGACACCATTAAAGCTCAAAAATTCATACTCCAACAACTATAGGTTAGTTTTGTTAACATTTCACATAAAATACAAATACACCTTGCACATTTCTTTCAAAAAGAGGCAGTTTGTGAAGGAGCACAAGCAGAAGGTGAGAAATTTGTTTACAATTTAAAAAACAAAATTTACTTTCCAAATGAAATGGTTACTGGTTAGTTGGCTGAGCTCCTAAAAACTGTTTTTTCAGCCAATTACTCCCTTACACTGCTCAAAAAGACAATATATTCTTTACCATAGCTGACGTTCGCACAACGTGAACAAAATAAAACCCAAACCAGGGCAGTTTGCAGAGAGGGACCCATCTCCTGGGTAGAGCTCACAGAAAATAAAGTAAGCTTCTCTTCAGCACTGCTCAGACTTACCAGCATAACAAAATAATAACAATAAAATACCAACTCTTTCCTGACTACCACTTACCAATTTTAGCCTTCAAGTCAAAGTACATTACCATATCTTGCAACATGCAGAATGAAAAAAATTGCACCACCTGATTTTAAACCAGTCTGGATTCGGAAGTCAGAAATTATATGCCCTTCCGTCTGGGGCCAAAATGTTCCCAAAAAATATCTTAAAAAAAGCAAAGTGAAAGTTTCCAAGTGCATTAATAAAATGGATCGTGGGTTCGTCACAGAACACAGGATCCCATGAGGATAGCGCACCTCAAAGTGAGCTGAGAAACAGTACACTGGTTTAGTACAGTACCTGCCTCACATACTCTGTATTATGTGGTATACACCCACCAGAAGTAATTTTCTTGCTACCTACAATCGTTAGATTGAGTAAAAAATATTCACACACACATCCCGTGAATTACTGGAACCTACCAATGTAAAAAACAAGTCTATCAACAATATTCTAAAAGCTCAACAGAAACATAAATTTCACTATATTGACTATATTCACTGTATTTTTAAACTGCCTAAGTAATTTTGAAACCTAAAATCAAGTTTTTGGTGCTTCGGAAAAAGTTAATCCAAACTTGAGCCACCATCAGTTTACATGGTTACAAAGACAGCTACTTATACACTAAATCTGACACATTCATGGTGTGGAATTTCTTCAGCGCTGAGAAGAGCAACATAAATAGTGCACTGTATGAGAAAGGCCTCAGTAAAAGGAAGTTTTTTAAACTGCTGGCCAACCTAATGGAATCAGGTGACTCAAAGTAATACTTCAAATACCAAAAAAGTCTTCCTGAGATACTTAGACAAGTCACAGATGAGTTGCTGGTGCATGTTAACTCACACCTACACAAGCAGAGATGCTTTCATCAACCAATATAGTAAACAAATATTGTTTGTTTAGAAAGGGGCCACTTTCAGATAGGATGGGCTAATTTTGACAGCTGCATTAGCAGCAGATACTGTTGAAGAACTGAACAAAACAATTTAACTCCCTGTCTTTTTTTATTGCTGTTGGGTTTGGTTTTCTTTTTTTTTTTTTTTTTTTTTTTTCCGCGTGTAAAATCACAGCTTACTCTTAAGAGGTCGCGTAGTGCGGACTCTGGGCTCCCACCAGAGACACGGTACAGGCACCCCCGGATGCCACCGAGGGGTTCAGCATCAGCTGCCCCGACGAGCGGGCCGGGACAGCGGGGCCGGGACAGCGGGGCCGGGACAGCGGGGCCGGGACAGCCGGGCCCGGGACAGCCGGGCCCGCCGGTGGCCGAGGCCTCTCCCAGCGCCCCGCCGCTCCCCGGGCTCGGTGGTAGCGGGGCAAGGGGCGCCCGGGCTGCAGGAGCAGCACCCTCGGCCTCCGGCGGCCCTACGACCCTACCGTCGTTCCGCCGAAGAGCGGGGACGGAGGGGCACAAACACAGCCGAAAACCAACTTTCCCCCGCCCCGGAGTCGCTGAGCCCCGAGCAGGGGCCGGGCAGTGGCGCCGAGGCCCGAGCGCGGCGCTCCCTCGGTCCCTCCCGCGGCCGGCGGCAGGCTCCGGGAGGGAGCGGCTCCCCCGGCCCGCAGCCCGTCCCCTGGGACCCCCCGCCCGCCCGGCCGGGCCCGCTGGCGCAGAGCCCCGGGCGCTGCTCACCTTGGTGGCCATGGCGCTGCCGGCGCGGGCTGCGCTGCCGCTCTGCCCTCCCTCCCTCTCTCCGCGCCGCGGCTGCTCGGTCGGTCGGTCGGCCGGTTGGTCGGTGTGTCCGGCCCGCCCGCCGCCGCCGCTGGGCCGCGCAGGCGGCTCCTCCTCAGCGTCCCCGGCCGCCGCCGCCGCCTCCTGGGGGCCGCTGTGCGGCTCAGCAGCCAAGCGCCGGCGCTGGGCAGGCGGGGGCTGGTGTGGCCGCGCCGCGATGCCCCCGCCTCGGCCGCCCTCTCCGCCGGCTGGGCTCGGCTCGGCACCCAGAGGCAATGGCGGGGCGGTGTGCCCGCAGCCTTTCCGGCAGGGCCCGGGGGAGGGAAGCACCCGCCGCGCTGCGCTGATCCCCGGGGGAGCCGCCCCGGCCGGTCCCGGGGGCGATGGGGGCGGGCGGCCGGAGCTCGCCCACCCCCCATGCCCTCAAGAGCTTTGCTTTGTAGTCAGAGTTTGGCCTCACATTCGCTGGCGTGGGGGAGAGAGCCCGCACGAAGGCGTTATGCGCCCCTCGGGTGCCTTTGAATGGAAATTTCAAAGCAACTCTACAGCAAGGAGAGCAATTTTTTCCTCGGCCAGGCTCCATCCACGGCTGCCAGGGCAGTGTACGTCGTCCCTGACCCGTTTCGGCCGGGCCTTGGTGTACAGCAGTTATCAGCAGCAGTACAAGGCACCAAGGAGCTATAGCTGCTCAAGGTCGGTAGCGTTCCTGTTGGGCACTCTATGACCATCTCATAAAAACTGCCTGCAATCCCACTTGGCTTCCAGCCTGCAGGAGAGATGAGATGGGAGGCTAAAGCAAAGGGAATTTGAAAATACGGTGGCAGTGATCGTGCAAGGTACTGCACCATCCAAAAAGTGCAGCTTCTTGTTGGTATATTTATAGCGGTTGGCCTGGAATCGGGAGACTTCCTTTCTGTAGAAGGAAATACACAGCGTAATCATCAGGGACACCAGGGAGAGCCCCAGGAGGCAGGTAGGCTGTAGGGAAACTGCACAGAACTCTACATCTATATTTCCTTGCCCATAGAATTACAAGCTTTTTTTTTCTGCTATTGGTATAGTTTCTCAGTGAGAGCTTTATTAAAAGAGAAAAATACATTCACAGGTTGAACACTGGAAAAAATTTTTCTAGTTGGACATGTGAAATAGTTTCCATGGAAAGTGAGGATGAGGAAATAAGAGGGAGCTGGCTGTTCATTTGCCACCACTTTTTGAGTGATTGAACTGATTAACTTCAGAAGTTTCCAAATTCATTTGCTTCTGGTTTTAGCTTTTTCAGAATTCAATTAAATACAACATTTCCAACTTCCTACTCTCTGTAACAGCAGTACCTAAAGTGAAACCTTTCTGTGTGGCTCATAAGTGACATTGTAGGACACCACCTTTAAGCTGAAGTATTGTATTTAGCATCAGTTTTGCCACGTGGTCCATCAATAGACTGGCATCTCATCTACCTTAAAAGCAAAACTCCCTGAAGGTGGCTTCATTTCTGTACTAAGACATCCTATTCTTCCACTTTCTCAGCAACAATCTTTCCAACATGGCATGTTTTGATCCAGCCCTTTAGTAAACATCTTATAAAAAGAGGAGAGGTATGATACCCAGAGACCCAGCACTGTCTCCTTTAGGGATCCCCAGCTGACAGGTCTGTGAAGCACCCTCTGTCCTTTCTCCAGATGCTGCTTTGCTATGTGAAATATGATAAACTTGTGGCTTTAGCATAAGCTTGAGTCTGTGTCATTCTTTACCTGTGGTCAGCACAACTGCCAGAAAAGTTTAATGTGCAGCTGCTACCCAGTGTGGTTTAGCAGAGTTCTGCTTGCCATCTGGGGAATGAAGAGCACAGTCATGATTTGTTCAGCCTCTCTGTGTGCTTAAAGCCTCTACAGTTTTCCACTGTGAGGTACTCCTGAAAATGTCTTACTTGACAAGTCTGAGGGATGAAGGAAATATTACCATTTCTCTCTGTGTGAGAGAATATTCTGAGAAAAAAAAATTAATGGGATTTTCCCAATACTATTTGCAATTAATTGCTGTTAATTCTTGTTTCAATGAAGATATTCTTAGGAATCACTTTGGATTGCAAGTAAACCTATCCCTTCTTAGCAGTAAGCTTTATTATTTCTTATTTCCCTGTGTTATTTCTTAACACAGGGAGCCAAATACCCACAAATTGCTAATGAAACCACCTAAAATTTCCCTGACTTCCGAAATTAGTTACTTTTCTGTTACCAAGCTGTGTCCTAGTTAATTAGGACTGGATGTTTGCTTAGCATTAGACATAAAAGAAATCTCAGTGGCTTCAGTGGGGTTGTTTACATATCTAAGCATTTGGTAGTTTTGAAGTGAAGTGCTCTGTGTGGAGCTTATCAGCTTTCAAACACAGCTGACTAATTATTCACTTTGTACTAAAGCCCCAACGTATGCTATAATAAATATCTCCACCTCAGAAAAACCAATCAGTAACAGAAGAAAATCTCTTACCCAGCATATAAGTAACTTCTCTCTACAGGTTTTTACTAGGTGTGTATTTTTGCAGCTAGCTGGTCTGCAATGGTTCCCAGGAACTCAGAGTTCATGGAGAAGTGATCTTCTGCAGAGCCTCATCAAGTGAAAAGCTCCTGCCAGCAGTGCTATGCAGATTTTTTGAATTAAAGCTGAACTCTGAGAAGGGACATGGAGAACATTTGCTGAATATGTTCTCTGCTCAGCAAGGCCTGCCTGTAGCTTCAAGCTCACAGGAAGTCAGTGACCTTGTAAGTTCTGACTTATGCAAACTTGGTGGGGAATGATAAAGAAACAGTGTTCTTCAGATAACCTTCAAACTGAAAACCATCTGGAGAAAGAACTACATTTTGGGTTTATAAGTTACTGTCCTCTGGATCTCCTTGAGGTGGTGCACCTTGGATGTGTCCCTGCTGGGAGTCTGTGCCCCTGGCAGTACCTGGGTGATTGAGGGGGCCCTGAGGTGTTCGCCTCAGCTCTGGGGGCATTTTCAGCAACAATTACCACTACTGGCAACTTTGCAAATGGAGCAGGCTGTCAAATACATGTTTTTGGGAAGTCTTTGCAGGAGGCATACAAAGATTATATTGTCCTAGGTCTTTATTTTCAAAGGTGCTTTATAAAGTAAGAAGTGATTTAATTTTTTTCTTGGTTGAAAGCCTAACAATGTGGTGTGCATGATAACATCAATTCCACACTAAATGCTTTTAGCTCAAGGTTTCTAACTAGATTAATCAGGAAAGCCTAACAATGACTAGGGAGCAATTACAAAAACATTCCAACTATTTTTTATTCCTTTTAATTATCATGTTTACCTTAGTCACCTGATACGCACCTCTGTTTAAGAAGGGGTAGATGGTTTTCACATTTTCAAAGCCTCAAAATAAAATTTATTTGGTTTATGAATCAAAAAGAGAAGTAATGTATTCTTCATCTTCAGAAGTCATATGTGCACACCTTCACCCACTTCTCCCCAAGTGGTTCTTTGGGTGTCATGTTTCCTCTCAGCTGAGCAGCAGTTTCTCTTTCAGAATTGTGTTAACACCATTTCTTCAATATTTCTGAGAAGTCTGCTAGATAGCAATATAAAATAGTGCTTCTTCCTATCTTCTGTATCCTTTCCTCCCCCAGATTTGGACAGAAAATGATAGAAGCTGCCACATGCATGAAACCTAGTGTTATCTGCACAGAGCAGGAAGGGAGCAGCTGCTGAATCCCATTTCTGCATCGCTCTGCATTGTTCAGCAATGTCCAGTGGCATCACTTGCAAATGTATCTGAAAAATACATTTAACAAAATGTATTCTGAGGGAAAAAAATGCTAATATTTTCCCTTGTTTTATGTAGGGAGCTTTTGGACACAAAGTACATGAAATCTTGCATCAAATGGCATCTGCAGGAAAGCACGATTTAACCTCTCATTTACCCAGAACTGTGCGTGGCAGTTTAAAATGATGGAGATTACAAGCATGCTTTCCAATCTTACTCTGCACCTGGTGCTGGAAGATCATTATCAAAACAGTAAGGCAGCCAGTCCTGAAATACTGTTGGATTTTAGGTCCAGACTTTCCTGGAAAAGCTGCTTTAGAAAATTGCACCCAAATTCCTATATACCCAAGGGGTATATAAATATGGGGGGGACAGATGTCCCAAAAGGTGTGATTGTGTTTCTTTTTGGAATGGGACAGAGCATCCTTAAAAAACAGACCCTGGAAACAGCCCTGATTTCATCCAGGCGGTGAGAGAGCCTGGAAATTGGAAAAGGCCACCATGGCCAAGCAAGAAGGACTCCTCTCCTCTTGATGAATGGAGAATTGATTGTGTACAGAGTGGTGATGGACTAATGGTTGTTGATTTGGGAAGTGTATTGTGTTGGGAGTTTGAGGGGAGGAGGAAAGAGATGTTTGTGGGGCTTTCATTTTTCCTTGTGTGTTTTTTGTTCCTTTATGTATAGTTTAGTTATTGTCTGTATAGTTTAGTTAATAAATGTTTTTTTCTTTTGTTAAGTGGGAGCCTGCCTCTTTCTTATTCCTGGTCAAAAGTCTCACAGCAGACACCGGGGAGAGTGCTTTTTTTTTCATGGGGCATTGGCTAGTGCCAGTGTCAAACCATAACAGTTTTCTGAATTTCTCTCTGAATAAGTAGTTCTGAGAAAAACTGTGCTTCATGCATTTGATTGTGAATTAAGGATTTTATCTGCTTAGAGCTGATAATCCAATACCATTATTATCTGAAATGTGGCATATAATGTGGGCCCTTTTCAAGGTAAGTTCTGTTTTTATATAGTTATATTTCTAATAAACATACAGCCAAGACTGGTTTTGTGCTGTGTATGAATATGCTGTTTTCTTTACACTGTGGGAAAAGTGCAATGACACGCTTTGCCAAATTCTTTACTCGGGGTGTTGGGGTGTTTTTAACACATCTTTGTGAAGCTAACAGTTTGCAGTCATGGTGGACTCCCCAGATTCAATTTTCTCTTAAAAATCCATAAAAACAGCTTTCACAGAAGATGTGAAAAAGCTACTCAGCTACACAAAAAAAAAAAAAAAAAAAAAAAGAAAGAGAGAGAGAAAGGGTGGGTGTTCCAGAGACAAGATGTTAGATGTTGTTGCAATGCACTTTCAGACATGGTCAATTTTTTGAAAGCACTTTTTATCTTTTTTTTCTTTTGTGAAGTTGATTGCAAAGATCATATTTTGGTTCTGCTTTAATCACACTCAAGGGAGAGGGAGATGTATGGATTAAATACCTAGTACAGACCCTTATGGATGAGCACCATGGCTGCAACAGTTCAGAGCTTGCTTGGTCATGATGATCTATTCTTTCTTTAGATAATAGTGGGGGAACCAGGTTTTTTCTCCCTTTTTTCCTTAACTGTAACCAATGTTTTGAACAATTCTGGTATTCTTTTTCTCACTTTTCAGCAGAATAATCAGTGATAGGTGTATGTAATTTTTAGCAGTATAAGCTTTGAAAGAAATTATACAAAAATTATGCTTTCTTGTGCAAGGTGCTTCTTAAAACACCTAACACTAATAAAATTCTTACTTTTTTGCATTCCCTTCTGAGCTGTACCCTGTTTGGTATTATAGATGCTTACACCTGAGATGGGATACTTGTACCTACATATATGTCATGCACTTTTAGATGGTTTAGATCTTTTGTTCATACTCTATGTTAATTTGTGTTTCAATGCAAGGGCTGCTAGGGTCAATGGGTTTTGAACTCAGCTTTTCTGAAAAATAGAATACAGTTTAGTAAAAGGTATATTTTAAAAGAGATGTTTCCATTTTCTTCTTGCTAGTTTTAGTAAAAGTGACATACCATTAGCACTATCGATTCTTACCACTACTGACCCTTTCCATCTGGAGTGCTGTCTGCCTGTGGCTTATTTCCATTTTTCCTGTTGTGGTGGAAGGGCTGTGCCAGCTGCTGTGCCCTCACATCTCAGGGGACTGCAGTTTCAACTAGCAAAGCAACAGGAGTGTGATCCACTATGTATTCACCTAAATGTACAAGTAAATAAATGATGAGGTCAACTTTAATAAGCTTTTGCTTCTTAAGATGGCACGCAAATTGTCTTCCAACACACAAGATAGCTGATTGTGCTGAAGATAGAAATGATTATTCTCTGCTGACATGTTTAGATGAAGGTCCAGCTGTTTGTCCTCTCTGAGAAGAAAGCTACAGAAGACTACAGAAGGAGAAATGTGGTCTGAGCCCTTCTGTGCTGGTCTCTGAGTTTCTTTGGAGAAGAGCAGTGGCACACTATGAGTCTGCCAGTGTAGCACCAGGCTGCAGTTTTTTGAGGCAGCTTAATGAAAGTAGAGTCAAATCTATGGGCATATATCTATGGGCATTTATATTTAAATTCAAAGGACAGTCAGTATCAAACCTTTGTAAGGCATGCTTTGCCCTGCATTGTGACAGTGAGCAAGCAAAGCTGCAGACCCTGTGGATAAATGCTCTGTCATGAGCATATGCTTTTAGATGTAAATAAACTAATTTGTGTGTTCTCTTTATGAAAACAAGAATTATCATTTCAACTGACCAGCACAGATTTCAGATGTATTGTATCCCTGGTTTACCCTTTGCTCCCCAATGAGCACAGCATTCACTCACAATTTTTCCCCATGACACAGACCGATATTTTGGGGCAATACAACTCTGACTTTTCAAATAGTTTGTGATTTTCCATTTATAACTGTTTATTACTCTGTCACATTTTTTCTGTTTTCATCGTGGAAATTTTGGGGATTTCAGGGTCTCTTGCTGGCTATGTTTCCATACACAAGGAATTCAGTCCTGTAGCCTTCGTATTATGAGATCACCTAAAATGACTAAATCAGGCTTTAGAGTCCTTTTACCCTCAAATATTATTTTGACCCACTGATCCCTTTAGAAATAATTGTCAGTGAAATTATTTCACAGGAAGAAGCTGCTGATCAGCAGGTCTCCCTGCATTCATAAACCCACCTTTAGTAATCACTTTGAGGTCAAGGTGATGAGAAATGCTTCAAAGCAAATGCAAAGCAGTATTAATTTCCACTAGCTGTTCTCTCTAGTAGGGTTAGGGTGCCCTGCAGCTAGAGAAAGAGCTATGAAGCCTCTTTCTAGTGCTTATATATTTCTCATTTGTGTCAACCCATGTTAGGTCTCCAGTGCATAATCTGTCTTCTAGCCCAGACAATTCCAAGAGGGGATAAAATAAAGGGAGCAAGTAGAAGCTTTCATGAATTGTATTGTACTATAACTAGATGTAGACCTCTTTAAAGTTTATCCTGTCTTGAGAGAGGATCTTGGAATTCTAAGGTCCCTTAGACCCTTATGATTTGTTTCTGCACATTGTAGCCAATAAAGATCATGCTGCCCCAGTAGAGAGATAATAATGCACAAGAAAAGAAAAAGGAAAGTCTGTGGCTAGACGATGGCTACAAAAGAGGCTTTGTAGGCTGCATATCTTGCATTGCTGCTAAGCAAATTATGTGACTGTGGGCAGGTCAGAAAATTTCAAGTATCTGGTTTTTTTGTAACACTGCCTCAGGTTTTGAAGAAAAGCATTTTCTTTGGTTGCAGGGTACAAAATAATTGATTAGTAGGAATATTAAATAGTTGGCAGTTCCAAGGTACTTTATGGAATTAAGTATTCTAACCTCTTTTAAAAATCCAGTATTACTAGAAAAACCAATGAGTCTACTCAAGCATTTAATTTATTACCAGTGTTAAAATAAAAATGATACCTTAAGGATTTAAGTGCTTCACTTCTTTCTGCATGTGAGATGTTCATACTAGCTGGCACTTCTTTTCTTCAAATTATCAGAAGCAGCCCTAGGTATAGCTCTAACTACCCAGGAAAGGCAGATGTCAAAACCCCTACAAATATTTCCTGGAAATCTGACTCTTACACTGAGGTTAAAGAGAGAAGACAAAGAGGAGCAAATTCTGCTTCTCCCTTTTCCAGAGTTCAGATATTCTTATTTTTTTTTTGATCGAGGGTAAAATTTGGAGCTTGCTTTGATGAAGAGCTCTAAATGCATTCTGCAAATTGAGAGTTCCCCTTTAAGTTTACTTGTTCAAACTGTTCAAACTGAAAGGGAACACAGCAAACGCAGCACCACTCAGTCATGTGTCCTGTTTGTGGTTAGTCACACAAAGCCAAATTTTTCAGATGCTAAGCTCTACTCTATTTTTTTTAAATAAAGAAGACCGAACACAGCTGCTCTTGACATCAAAAACAGTCACTGAACAAATACAAAAGCACTATGCTATCAAAGTAACAGCTGACATTTAGAAATTACTGCAGTGAGCTTACCTAAGAGATGCTGAGGACAAGACCTACTATATGCTGAAGCACCTTTTCTCATTTTCTTGAACCCAATCTGTGGGTTTTTTCAGCATATCACGTCCTTCAGTTTGTCTCTGGTGGTGTGTTTACCCAAAAGGTGTTCTTCGTTAGAAGGCTGCTGGTGTTTCCTGTCATTGCTGCATTAGTCCAAGGAGTTTAGAAGAATAAAAAATTGCTGCTACAGAAAATGTCACAAAATTAAATTGAAAAGAGACTCCTTTAAGTTATGATAACAAATGGTAGAGGAAATGTGACTGTAATATGACATTTAAAAAAACCCAAATAAACATAAAACCCCTTAAGCACTGCAGTGAGTCACAAAACCAAATATTTTTAGTTGTCTTTTGTGAATCTTCTACTTCCAAGCTTTGTTTTCCACCATAAACAATGCAGGATTCACCCTGCATCTGTGTGAGATAGGACTGATGGCAGCCTCTGGCCATCCAATCTACTATCATGGCCAATGTACCCACACTGAACATCTTTCCCACATTTCTAAATCGTTGACCTGTCCATTGGGTTTCCTAACCATCTCCTTCTTTTCCTTGCAAGGCAAATTCAAAGATCTAATTCCATATCAGATCCAGAGATTACTTTTCCCTGGACTTTTTAATGGCAATGAAACTGGAGAGTTTCCTTTTCAGGCCCACAGTGTCTCTGCAGAGAAGTGAGCCCTGGGCACTGCAGACCACCGTCAAGGAGGCAGCTGCAACACAGATAAAAATGTGTGCCTTACCTCATCCTGGTCCCTACAGGTGGTTCCTGACCTGCCAAGAAGTTTTTCCCAGTCCACAGAAACTCACTTTTGAAGAGGCCACTTCTCTCATTACTGACCTCTTTATTGTTTACCCTAGCAATCCCCAAACAAACCCTGCTGAGCTTCTGCTTTGACCCCAGATGGCAACAAACATTTGTTGGCTGGTTTTGGTTTTTTTCCCTCAGGCTACAGCTGCTCAGCAGCTTCCTTGCACAAAAGCAGTTCTAACTGCAGACTGCTCCTCAAGGACAGATGACTTAAAGACTTAAACTCTCCAGTCTCTCAGTCACATGATTTGGGGAAGGATGGGGACAAGCAAGGTGGAACTTCTGCAAAAAGGCTGTTCACCTGGAGCTAAGAGGTGCTCCCTAACACAGGCAAACCTAATCATGTATATCCTATGCCCAATGAGAGAGCCAGATATGACCTTTTAAACAAAAAGGACTGTTTTTTAAACTCAGCCATCAGAATATCCTGATCTGATCCAGCGGGGATATCTCTCAGCCATGTAGATGCCATTATTCCATTCATGTGGGCTGACTGCCTGGAAACATCTCTGCAGCCAAATCTACAGTGGTGTCCCCTGCAGCAATTGCTGCTGCCTCACTGTCCTCAGCCAAATGCCTCTGGCTGTGTTACAGCCTTGGATTTTGTATTCTGAGTAATTTTCTCTCATTTGTTTTTATGTAAGATGTTAAGACTCCCTTAGGAGTGTTTTTTTCTGAAGGAAAATCTTGACTCCTCTTATGTTACAGAGCATGTGAGAAGGGACATTTCAGGTTGCTTTCTACTGAGTTCCTCTGACACCATCCCTCCTTCAGGTGTCCCCATTAACTGGCAGTTTTTGCTTCAAGTATCCTTCCAGTATAACTGAGCCTGATAGCTGTTATTCCAACCAGTTGGCTCCTGGGAAATGAATGCCAACAGACAGCCCAGAGTAACCTAATAGCATTTATTATTTCTCCTACCTGCTTAGCAAAGTCCAGATTTCACAATGTCAAAATAATTGGAATGTTACTATCCATAGAAGTTAAACCAGCAGATTTTGCTGTGGGCTTTCAGTGAGCCAGTCAAATGAGGAAAGGGGCTGCAGTCTTGTTTTAAAGCATTGGTAGATGAATTGCAATGAAAGTCTCTGTTGGCTCAGTGACAACCTGAATCAGCAGAGAGCTGGGGCCTGGCAGAGATGATGCTGCCACTGCTGCTGCTGTACTTTGTTCTTGCTAAGGCTCGTTCTCTGCCACCATTCAGTGGCAGAAGCATGTGGGGAAGTGCCCGGGCTGTTCTAGGGGCCAAAGGTAATTTTAAATAAAAGCTGAATGTGTAATAGCTTTTCTTTGTTAGCTTTCTGTTCTTGTATCATTATTTGGCCATTCTTTCTCTCAAGCAGAAAATTGTCTCCACTGATAAGGGGTGTCACAGCGTATTTCTGTTTAAATCAAATGATCATCTTATTTGTCAATCAAGACAAGAGCCACTTGCTTTACTGTGTAATCCTCATGGCAGAACAGCTTGTGGCGCTCCCCATAACTTCAGCAAAAGTGCTCCCAGTGACAGGTACTGATTCTCCTTTCTGATACCTCATGGTCTCAAAATCTCTGGAAGTGCACGCTGCTGTCGCTCTGTGCTAATGCCAGCACAGCAGAACCAAGTGCCTACAGCACTGCTGAGGTTTGCCAGTCTTCTGTGACTGTTTGTATTGTAGGCTAAAGGCAGTCACTGACACTGATAAACCACAGTTTTTCTCTGGCTCCATTTTGGCCTGGCACACGGGATTTCCTAGGGCATACACTTTCTTTACTGGCTTATACCAGTGTAGACAACTTACAATAGCAGAGATCCTGACCAGGAAAACCCAGCAATAAGCTCGAGTTTAGACAAGGAGTAGGATAAACTTCTTGAGTAGTTGTAGAGTTTTGTAAGAGTTTGGGTGAAACTGCTCACATCTTAGCTGTTTCCTTGTTCAACCTACTGCATTTTGACTACCAGAAATTCTTCTAGATGATAGTAACTAATAAAGACCTTAGCAGAAAAGGTGGAATCAGAGTTTATGTTTAGTAGTGAAGGAATAAATGAGATTTGTCTAGTATGTCATCGGAGTAGTTTGAAACATAAAACTTAACTGGGTGCTTATTGTATAGGTCCTGATAGGGTAATTATCTTGAAAGTTATGGCGTGCAAAGACATGCAGAAGCCTTTTGGACTGGGTGGAGATTCTGGATTCAGCAACTTAGACTTTAGATTTATGAACTGATGGATACAACTGACAGGAACAAAGTATGGAAATGAACAACAGGATTTAGGGCTTCTCAAGACTGAGACTGACACAAGAACTTCAATTGGCAAAGTGAATGTGTGTCCTACAAAATGTCCTAGGCTAGAAAGCCAAAAAGAAATACATGCTAACAGCTATGCTTCCACAATAATTCAGAGCTGCTGTTTGAAGTACTGTATATCTATTTTCAAACACATATAGTTCAGTAGATAAGAGTGTACTTGCCAAAGTCTTTGCATAAAGCTAGAAAATTATTTTGTAAAGTTATCCTCCTTTGAAATAAATTTAAAAGGAATAAATTTATAATAAATTAAAAAGGAATAAATTTGTATTAAATTACAAAGGAATGCTAATTGTCACATTTTTATTACAAAGCTTGGCTTGGATAAACCAGCACATGAAATAACTTAAAATAGCTTTTCAGTCATTTCTTTGGTGATCTGAGCTTTGAGACCTGCATAATTGAGTAGGAAAAATCTGAAAAGCTGGCACATAATTTGTTTTAACTAAAACAAGTTCCCTAAATTTGCAGAGCCAGTTTTTAGAAGATGCTAAGATTCTGAGGTTTTGAGGGGTTTGGTTTATTTTCTTTGTTTTGGGGATTTTTTGGGGAAAAGATTAAAAACATCAACACTAAATTCTGTTAAATGAACTGTGAAATCTGACTTTTTGTGTAAGAAAAGTCTCTGCTTGTAAGATTTTGGAGACCTCTCAGTTTCAAATTCTTTATAAACCAAGAATTTCCTCATAACATTCTTTCAAAATACATTATTAGCTGAAGCTTTTGAATCTGAATACTGTTGCTGGATTTACATTTTCGAAAGCTATTCCTCTGATAGAAATGGACAGGAAAGCTTATTATGCAGCTACTTATATGTAGGGGAAAATATACTGGAGCAATAAAGGAAACCTTAATATTTGGGCCACTGAGATAAACAGGGTAATAACAATATTAGCATAAATGTGGAGGAAGCCATAGTTCAGAAAGAAGGAGGTAGTCCATAGTTCAGAAAGAAGGAGATAGTATCTATTTTGGGTTACAGATAAGCCACAGCCCAATGGGAAAGGAAGAAAATGTTGATTCTTTACTATAAAACTTTGTATTTTGCCTTTATTAAACAATGTGCTTACACTCCCATAGCATAGTGTTTCCTTTTACATGTGTCCAAAAGCAGGACAGGATGGGGAATGAGGCTTCAGAAGATAGGAAGAAAGGCTGAATGACACCAACTTTAAACAGAAGAAAATGGAGGAAGCAGCTAATTATAGTCTTTTCAGAAGGAGGAAACCACTTGGAAGAGCCCTGGCCCTTCGGGAGAGACTGGGAAGCAAAGTAGCTGTCAGGATGGCTTCACGGGGAGTGGTCCCAGCAGACTGAGAGCATCTGGCTAGGCAAGGAAAGGAGGTCACATTTAAAAGCAAGCTATCTAGGGTAGAGACAAAGAGTGATCCTAATCTCTTAGATATGTTAAACCTGCTTCAAGTAGCATTTATCATTGGTTTGTTTGGGGGTGGGGGTGGTTACCCGCTTTTTTCAACATGACCTGTTTTCCTCATTTGGCAGAGACAACATGGAATTTTTTTTCTGTCAAAGGAAAACAAACAAACAAACAAACCCCTATCAGGAAAACTCAAAATTTATGTCAGAAACAGATATTTTCTGAATGAATTTCAGTCAAGTTTTTTAGTAATAGATTTCAAAGAAGATTAAATATTTAAATCTGATCATGATGCTTGTTCTGAGAGAGAAGTTCTGCAGAAGGCCAGAGAGCACAGCTCAGAGACAGTAATTGGGCTTTGACCCAGAATATTTCACACCTGGGAGGAAGTTTCCTGATTGGGATTTCAGAGAGAGCATTATCAAAGCTACTGAATATCATAACATGGGATGGGGAGCTTAAGAGGTTCATCCTGTCACTCCACTACCCTTCTGCAGTATCTTTCTTCTCAAGCTAAG
Source organism: Calcarius lapponicus (assembly GCA_039654755.1). NCBI lineage: Eukaryota > Metazoa > Chordata > Aves > Passeriformes > Fringillidae > Calcarius > Calcarius lapponicus. The sequence goes on from CM077465.1 coordinate 61,307,860, forward strand.
GAATTTTATCTTGCACTGCTCATTAAGAAAATGAAATAATATTTTTTCCTAGTAGTTAACCCAGGTGCAGAGAAGTTATGTAAAAGGTTTTGTAACCTTTGCTCACGTTGGTGATTGCTCACTCACCTGTTGTAGCCAGAGCACTCAGTGGGACTGCTCATGTGTTTCCCATGGTCATCACCATGAGTAAGGATGATACTACCCAGCCCCAGTGCCTGGTACACCAGGTTGCATGGGAAGTATGTGGAAGAGCTGGCAGAATTCTCCTGATTCCAGTACCTCTGCTGATCAAATAGGCAAAAGTTCAATGCTATTGAAGTAGGAAGTTATACTGATACAGTAGAATCAAACTGCAAAGAAGGAAAAAGGGACCTGTGGACAAGCATGGCCTAGAAGTATAGACCCTGTGTAGGGAGAAAAAAAATTAGTCCACAAAGTCCTTTCAGTGACATTAGGGGTTTTATTGGGTGGAGGAGTTGTTCCCACAAACTGTTCTGTGCCATCCTATAGCCAGAGCAAGAGTTTTAGGGGCAGAGGTCAATGGACTAGGAGAAGAGAAATGGGATGTCTGGTTTTTAGTTAATTAAAATGTAGGTGGATGGATTCTATCTCTGAATAAAAGTTCTTGGTTTTGACCTCATTAACCAAGTCTGTGAAGTAAACAAAGCCTAATGAACAGTATTAATCATGTGATATTTTATTATAATATTGGATTAATACATTTCCCAAAGAAAAAGTTTCTGTAGGACTTCATATTCTCAGGGACTGTGGAACTTGTAGGTGGGAGGAAAATACTGTAAAAGTGACCATATTTAAATTCAAAGTGCTAACAGATTAGAGAGTGGTTTAGCCACCAAGCTGTAGCTATCTCACTAAGTGCCCTCTATCAGTTTCACCCTTCCAGCCATTTCTTTGAACTCATGGCAGATAATTTTTCTCCACAAAAGATGATGCCCCCAGACCAGATCTGCTCCTCTCTTGACACTTAAAATGCTGGAACAGGTGCTGGTGTGGGAGGCAGCAGCTTTTTATCTGGAGCCATCTCTAAGAGGAAGAATTACAGGGGGGCACAGTCAGCACGCTAATTTTCATTCTCCCTGTTCTCAAGTGCAATGGGTGTTTTTAAGTTTATGATAATGATTTATTGAAGAGGCTTTTAAAACTCAGATAGTTTTTTGTCCTATGCCAGACTGAAACAAAGCAATATTATTTGTGAGATAAATGCTAATCATTCATTAGTAAAACTTTCTGCTACGTTCCAAACCCTGTTGGCTTTGCCTCAGCTGATGGAATATGTACATTTGGATTTATAAAAGCAGAGAGCTTTTGACTATAGGTAATTTCTTTTAGCACTTAAATAGCAAATCAAGACAAAAGAAAACTTTTTGCATTGTCTCAATTTCAGAAAATTGTAAACAGCTTCTTTTTCCCCCTTTCTCATTTTTCAGCTTTTCAGAGCAGCATAAATAAAGCTAAAGTGTTTGCTGCTTGGTTTGTTGATTTTTTTTGTTGTTGTTGTTTTTTTGGTTTTTTGTTTTTTTGGTTTTGTTGTTGTTGTTGTTGTTTTTTAATGGAGACTTTACAGCCTGCTAAGCAAAGGAGTTCCTGAATTAACTCCATTCAGCAATCTACTGGCACTGACACTGCTCAAACACCACATTCTGCTCAAGTCTACACTCTTCATGTTGCTTCTTAAAACTAGACATTTTGCATTCCTTTTTGTAGCCAAAGAGCCCTTGCACAGATTTAACTCAATACTGGGAATCCTCACAGAGTTTTAGTCTCACCAAAGCTGACAGACACCCCTTTACTGACTGAGGACAAGCTTTGGATCAAGACTTATGTTGAGCCACAAGTCAGAGCTGTGGCTGGGCAGACAGATTAACCTCTTTTCATGGAAGGGGGTATGACTCAGTACAATGAGCAGGCAGCTGTTGCCTGCCAACAGGCAGAGCTGTCCTTTTATGAAATTTAAATTGATTGCTCCTTAAACCCACCAGATTTGGAGAAGGCTGCAGAATTGGGTTGCTGCTGTCCATGTATTCTCCTACATGGCAATCAGGAAGGTGAAGAGGAATAAGTCTTATATTTCCAGACTTCTTACAGTTCCTAAAATAATGAGTAGCAGCCGTGATTTGTCAAATTCCAATGCAGTTGCCCCTCATTGCCCTCCTCACCCAGTCCTCACTGGGGGGAGAGCTGGCTTGCTGCAGCAACAGCAGTTCTGTCCAGACAGCAAACTTCTGTGAGCAATGAGGTCATGGAAACTTGTGACATCCAAACCATCATTTCCAGCAATGTTGATGCCTCCAATTGCCAGCCCTCACTACAATTGCAGCGGTGTCTGTCTGTCTGTTCTCCTGGAGCACAGGAGCACTGTTTGTGCAGGGACAGGTAGTTTCACTTGCTGTGCTAGCCTGTCTCTAGTTCTTTGCTTTTTTGATAACTTATTTTTGAAGGTACTTACAGCATGACAAGATAACCTATTGTACAGAATATCCCAGAAATATCACAGCGAGCGATACTCATACATTGAGTATGTACACAAAGCTACTCAAACTTACCTGGCCAAAACTTCATATGCACTTTAAAAACTCTCATTTTGTTCAAATGCTATATTTTAACACGGATATACCATTCTGTGATCACAGAAATATGACTGAATGCATGCTTAAGTTATTTTCATTGATTTTGATGGGTCTACAACAACATTACACTTGATCACAAGTCTCCAAACCCAAAATCTGAATGTCTCTCCATCAGCACTTTGCAGTGACAAAGAAGAGAGAAAACCCTCACATTTTTCCCAGTCACTGCTGCCTTTATAATTTCATCTCACTGCAGCTCAGATTACTTTTCTTTTGAAGGTAGCATGTATAATTATCATTTGTTGAGCTAGATACTAACAGCGCCTATCTGGCCTCAGACATGTAATAAAGCTGTGCTCTTAAATCTTCACAAATCATTATTTAATCCTAACCTTACAATTAAACTCTAACTGTATGCTCTGTGTTGCTGGCCCACAGCAACACAGAGCCTTTCTGCTTTAGAACAGCCCTTGATCTGTGCCAGCGAGCTTGTTGTTGAGGTCACTTCCAGTATGGCCAGCATCTCCTCACCTGAGGGCTCACACCCAGAAAAACATTCAGTGATTCATCACTGCAGCCTGAAAAGGCTGAATTATCTACTCAGAGATTCCTAAACCATGAGTTTGCTGCTATTTCATCACGTGCTTTGCTCTGGATTATAGGCAACTTCCTTTTCCCAGCTCTTTAAACCTGATGGGTCAGCAGGTGTTTAATCCCCTCTGCTACTCATTATTTACACACCTCCCCAGACACGGCTGTGCTCTGTTTGTGTGTGCGTGGTGTTTCAATGACCCGCTGGCCAAATTTCTTCACAAAGTGAATCAGGCTCTTCTGCCAAACCAGTCCTCCACCCATCAGCAAACAGAGCCTATCCACGCTGTCCTGATGCAATAACCATAAATTAGGACCATGTGATAAGAGCTTCAGGAAGAGCTTGAAAAACACAGTGACAAGATGGTGTCTCTGAGAAGCAGCCTAAGCTGGAGCAAGGCAAATGCATGGGGCTGGTGCCCCATACCTGTGCTACAGCTGAACTTCATCCGCAAAACAATGTTCGCTGTCCCCTATTTTTTCTAAGTTCCTTGTACTCTCACCCCTACAGACAGACCTACTGAAGAAAATGGCCCAGTAAACACAATTAAACCCAGAACTGGGTCTGTATAAGTTGTCGGTGTAGAATATCTGACTACTGTTTACAGCACAGTATAAAATCTCTGAACAAACACAAGCTCAGCTTATATGCATGCAGGAATTACATGAGAAATTTTTCAGAAGAATCTTAGAGCATAGAAGTCTTGGAAAAGCTAGCCCTTGATAGCTGCTATGATGCCTGACAAAAATACTTTGGAGGAAGCAGCAACTATTATATAAAATAAGCATTTATATAATTTAGATTTTAATTAGATTTACAACAGAAAAAATAAATTTAACACATATCCTTGGACAAGACACAACATTTTTTTTTCTGTTAGATCGTGTAGCAACTATCAAGGCTGCATCCTGTAGAGGCAGTAAGAACATAAACCAACACAAATCTTGAGTTTCACTCTAATGACCTACATACCTTTAATCAACCTACACTGCTTTATCTGCATGCATCTGCTTCAGACTGGATTTATGCATAATTACAAAATCATTTACAAAAAGACCTTCAAAGAACTTCATAGTATGTTAGCATATTTAAGTATCTCAGAATCCTCCTGACTAGCAAATGACAGAATTAGACCCAAACAGCAGCGAAATTCAGGATGTCTGATAAAATATTTCTTTTTCACAGGCCTCTGGAGGAAATTCAGTGTCAGATGCATCCTGAGATGATAGATGGTATCCTGCAATTAGGAGGCCTCTATCCTGCAAAAAAGGCATTTCCCTTTCCTACCTTCTCCACTCACCAGAATGGCACTGCTCAGTTAAGGAAAAAGAATTGAGAGATGGGGTTATTTTTTGAACAATATCGTGCTAAATTTAGGTTAATCTTCTTGTCTGCCTTAGGGCTATATGCCAGAGGGATCAGGAACTGTTATCACCACATTGCTACAGAGAGGGCAAAACATGCTGTGGCGACAGATGGATTCAGTCTGAGGCAATTTTAATTTTGCCATCCTCTGGCAGAGGGGAGGATGTTCCCTTGCACTGTGTGTAATGGACTGGCTCACCCTTTCCCCAAACAAATTGGTACAGAAGCAAGGGCTGCTGTACTGGAGTAACTCCTCTTGTTTTGTTAGGAGCATTGTGAAACCACTCCATGCTGAATGCAGGAACAATCCTCTTTGCTGTCCCACTACTGCTTCTGTCTAAAAAATGCCACACCATGGGTATCAATGTACATCATCTCATACAGTTCCTGTACCCTTCTGCCCTGTGTCCCAAGCTGCTCATTGGAGATTGAATTTCCTGAAAACTAGTTCTTGAATCCACATTTTTTATCTTACTACATTACATTGTAACTAGGAGGCATTCTTGCATGCTATGCTGAATTCCCTGTCGAGCCACCTGCCCAAATTTCAACAGGTCAGAGTAGTTCAAGCAGTCCAACATCCTGAAAATGTACTTTTAACATTCCACTTTGTGTTACTTTCAAAAGAAGTGCCATATCTCCTCTGAAGTAATCTCCTCTGAAGAGCAGATGATGATTATTATTATTGATAGGTAAATGGAGCATACCCCTTAAGAGTTAGATTTCCTTCTCAACTGTTGAACTGAGATTTTTTTTGTTTGTTTGTTTATTTAAGATATTAGAATCAGATCCATAGCTATGCTAAGCCCTAAGAAGAATGGTGCTAGGAAGTATTTTCAGCTCTTTCCAAAGTCACACGACCATGCTGATTCTGATGATTATGCTTTGTGTTTGAAATTACATTATTTTTCTCATCTTGAATTTTTCACTTCTGAGTTATCATATTTCCTCAGATTTTATACTGTTACACACTTTAAAGAATTTCCCATTATTAGGTAGAGTACAGATTACAGTGAAAACACTCCAGACAGACCTATACAAGGCCTGAAAAAACCGATCCAGTTGCACAGAGGCCAGCTGGAGAAAAGCAGCTGACTTACTGGAAAAACAGCTGTATGTGATCTTCAGAAGGATTGCCAGGGGAGACAAGAATTTCCATCTTGGATGCAAGGAAACAAAATCAATTTAGAATAAAAGTTAGAGTATATATTGTCTGTACACTGGAGTTCCTTAAAATAGATACCAAAAATATCAGTATATGAGATAATAGATACTGACACAATTAAATGCATCCTAACAATTGTAAGTTTCCTGGTTTTGTTTAATCAAAATGTGTCCAAATAATTTATTTGGACCAGAACTCTAGCAAGTGATGTTTTTAATCAGATGCATACAGCTGGACCAGACAATATATTCAGAACCATATTTTCCATTTGCCTCACATTAGTCACTTATGGGAAAAAATCAGCTTTCTGGGACTTCAGACCATTTGTTCCAAGGTCATCTCTTACTGACATTGCCTCTGTTTAGACAGAGGCTTTTTGACACAAATATTGCATAAAGCACAAATATAGCATGACACTCCTAGTGACTGTCAGCTCTGTGACAGAGCTGGATGCTTCTGCTAAACAAAGCCAGGAAACAGTCAAAAGCATCTTGGAATTAAAAGGCAGGAGGTCAACGAAGGTGACCTTTAGTCACCTCATATTGGCAGGACCAGGAATGCAACAAATCTAGCTTTATTTAATTCCACCATCATAATGCCCTCTGATAAGTTCACTAGATTTTTATAAGGCCTAAATTAAAATTGTAAAGCAGTTAAGTTTTAAAATTTTATAGGCACATTATATGACACTGTAAGGAAACTATTTGATATTGCCATTCACTGCATTTTAAGGTGTATTGTTCTTTCCATGAGCAGCTCCCTCAAGGAGAGGATAGATTTCATCGGTGAAAGTTCCAGTCTGGACTGAAATCTGGCATGAAACCATCCAGATTCATAATTCAAACCATCTGGATTCATAACACTAATAATATTAATCAAAAGTATGCATACTTTCAGAAAAGCTGAAAATAGATAGATAATGAGCCAACACCGTAAGACATTTTTCTGTGCTTGTCACGCCACAAGTGGTGGCCAAGGACGGTGCCCAGAACTCGGATGTCAAGTCGATCTCGGTGTTTTGTAGGTTCCCCAAAATTCCCCAAATTACGGAGGCCGGAGGAGCACCCTGCCAGCCATCTGCAGGTGTGCCGAGGCAGGAGCCCCCGGAGCCCCAGGGAGAGCGGGCACAGCCGGAGGTGTCCCCTCCTGCCCGGCCCTGCCGGCCTTGGGCCGCGCTCCTCCGGGCAGCACAAGGCAGCTGCAGCGCAGGAGAGGATCTGGCTCTCCAGTTTACGGCAGGAGCACACACTGGGCTCCTTCTCGGCGCACAGGAGCAGACAGACGGGGTTGTGTTCCCCCGCGCACAAGCGAGTATTCATTCTGCCCTCCGCAGGCTGCCTCGCTCCCCGCCGCCCGCCTCCCGGCTTCCCGTCTCCTCCAGCAGCAGAGAAAACACGGGAGCACAAGCCAAGGACTCGTGAGCTGCAGCCCGGCTGCTGGTATTGACTCATTGCTTGGCCTTGCTTAGTCATTTAACCTCTGTGTCCCTAGTTCCCTCCTTGGAAAAGGACAAGGCAGCTGCACTTGCCTGGGCAGGACGGCTCTCCCCGGAAACCAGCGGGGCTATTCGCAGAGCAGAGACATCAGCTCTCCCCGGGACAGAGCAAAGTGCAAGGGGCACAGTCTGTGTGCGACTCGAGACTTTAACCTCCGAGAGCCGTGATCCCGAGCTCCTGCAGCGCACACAATGTGCTGTACAACGAGCTGTCCTCTGTCCTTCCGACAAAGGGAATCACGGATTACCTCTGCTCACCGACAGCGTGATTCCCTCTGCTCAGAGATGCTGGCTGCCACATTCCCCTTGGAAATAGAGCGCAGAAATGTAGGGCTAACAGGCCAAGCCTTGGACACAGAGAGGCATTTGAAGGAAGGGAATTGCTCTGCTTTGGAAGGTACCCACATGTGAGTACTAACAGCGAGGAACATTGCAGATACCAGCCATTATACCAACAAACCTACTGCATATATAAGAGGCAAGTAGTGCTGCCCAAATGGCTTGAACCAATACAGCACGAAGATTTGTGTCAGTGTGTTGTTCCCTGGAAAATTTCCTCCAAAATTTTAAATTTCTGTGACCTTTGGTAAGGGTTATTCACTGCCACATGTCGCACACATAGTGTGACTAGCAGTGTAACGTCATGGTTTTATTATTATTACCAACAATGAATAGTCACTTCTCTTTTTTTCCCCCCTAATTTCTAGAGTTTAAAATTCTGATATGGCAGCATTTCTTTCTCAGCCATAAAAAAACACCTCAAGGCTAGAGGTTGTCATTTATCATTTGGCTTCAGGAGCTGAAGCTTAACAGAGCAATCCGATGGCTTCTGACAAAAGCCGGAAAGCTGCCAATAGAGGCACTTGCCAATATTAACAGATAAAAGAGATAGGAAAACATTTCAAAGCGCCAGGGAAGATGTTGGAATTCTCTTTAACTGAGAGGTGTCTTTCTACATTTATCCAGCTAGGATGAAGGCAGAAGAGGGAGCTGTGCAGTTCTGGCCAACGTAGCTACTCTAAGCAAAGCCTGAATCCTTGCCAGGGCACCAGCTGGCTGGCTGCTTTATAATTCCTACTGCTCTTGCAAGGATGCAGCATTGAAGTGCCCAGCAAGAGGGAAACTTGGGCATGTGTGCACCCCACAAACCCCACGCTTGCAGGGCACAATCCATAGGCAGGTACAATGAGAGGCTCCCATCCACCAGGCAAGGACTGTGCTGGGGGCTTGCTCCAGGGAGGAAATGCTGTTGGATTGTGCCAGGAACAGAAGACTTGACTTCCTTTTTCCTCTCCAGAAGAGGTCAGAAGAAGTCATTTGGCCTTGGAAGGCATACTTGAACACACCCTCACTCAAATGCTTCACACCAAGTCTTCAAAATAATTTAAGCACCAGTCTTACGTAAGTGCCAGCACTCCTACAAAGACTGCCAAAGCAGGTAGCAGGTGCCCACTACCTTTGCAGCCCTGGTCTTTACCAGCTGGGTATGACTGTGCTGATGGAGAATCAAAGGCACAAGGTTTTGTGCATCTTCCTTCCATCTCCAGGGCTTGAAGGGAGGTTGTGGAAGAGCCCAGCCATACCCTCAGCTCAGCCCAGGCCGCAGGCAGGAGGAGCACGGCTAAGGTGCAGTGTGCCACGAGCAGGTGCCAGCACATATCCTGGGCATGTGCAAAGCATTCAGATGTGACAGTGACAGGTCCTGAAGCAGCACCTCAGACAACAGTAACAGCCCCATACTGATGGATAAATATCCCAAGGCAGCTGCAGCTCAGGGAGTCGCCATGGGGGAAAGCTCCTACACTGAAGCATAGAATCCTGCACTAGGTTTGTAAGGTTCCAGGTTTTGCCACCCCTTGGGGAGCTTCCTATGTTACAGTGAGGGACTGTGGTGGAGTCTGCTGACAGAGATTTTGTCCCTCAGCTTCCCCCAGGACTCTTTTTGCAAAAGGAAGGATCTGGACCCAGGTAATTTTTCAGATCTCATGCCTTGGTGAAGAAAAGCCAAAGTGTGCTGCTTTGACAAATAAGTCCCATGAAGAGATAACTCACTGTCTGTTTCAGAAGCAGGGTTTGGGCAAGCTGTTCTTCACAGAGGCTAGACTGCACTAAAGGGATTTAATCAATAGTGCATCCACAGTAATAGGTTATGTGCATTAAATCCCATTAATTTTATATGACAAATTATACTGTATACTACCCCCTAAATTCAAATTCTCATATCAAGTACATGGATAATTATGTGAAAGAACCTGCAATATGAATGTTGTCCAGCCTCACGTGGAAGGACATTCTGCTTCACAGTGGGTTTGCAATCTGTTAGGACTCAGGTTGGCTCTGAAGTGCTAGTTACTTAATGGGGTTTAACATTTGGGAAGGCAGGAACTGCAGCAGGAGATGACAGCACAAAGTTTGGCAGACAGTAAAATGAAACTCCAGGCTCAAAACTAAAGTAAAAATGGGATATACTAATGATCCTACTTTGTTAATCTGAAGTTGTCTCTTGGAAATACAGCCTGAAAAGACTCAACCCTTTTCAGCATCTACAGCTTGTCACCTAGAGAAGGTGGAATCCAAAACTTTCACCATTAGATAAATAAGCATGGCTTTTTAACTGCCTTTTATAAGAACTCAGAGGGAGTTTGGAACAACTCCTCAGGCACACCTTACTGAGCATGGCAAAATGATAGGGAAAAAAGGTCAAAAATCAGTGCTGGGAAAAGTAAAGCTGTTCCAGAGCACATGGGTTTGCGTGCTTTGCTGAGGGAACACCTTCTGCACAGACACTTGACTGAACCTCAAACTCCCCAGCTTGGGAAAAAAATGTTACTTTTTGCATGGTTAGTGCTGTATACTACCTAAACCACTGGCCTCTGCTGAGAATACATTTGGAACACTCATTTATTCTGCTTCTATTCACCAAGAAAATTACTTGTTCAAACAAAACTGTTCAGTTCACTGGATAGTGATGGAATTACTCCAGCTGGATATCTGTGCAGCAGGCAGCAGAATGCACCCCTTTTTTAAAAAATGCAATGCAAAGTAGCTGGCAACTGTCATGCACAAAGGCTATGAAAACACCGATTTAGGCAATCTCTTTGTTTTTTAAAAATTGCTTTGAGAGATCAGCAGCACAGGCAAGCAGAAGGCAGCCAAACCCTTCTTGCCCCAGTCTCTTGCTGCCCTGGGAGGAAAGCCTGAGTATTTCTCCCAGAGCACCCCAGCACTGGTGGTCAGCCTTTCCTGCCCTCCTGATCACAAGGTCTTATTTCACTAAAAGCAGGGACCAGGAGAGAGGAAAGGAAAAGCATGGGCATAATTAAAGCTCTCTAGAATTCAACTACATTACCAGAACCCTTGTGGATGTGTAGCAGTGTACTGTAAGATCAAATAACACATCAGAGGCTGAGCTCAGGTCTTGGGTGATGGATACTGGCTGTTGCCACCAGTGTACAAATATCAGAGGGCCAGAAGTCAAAATGACATTTGCACTGTTTGTAGACCCTAATTAACACTGCAGCTTTCCCATGCAGGCACCGTGAAAGTACCATGCAAAAAGCCCTCTGTCCATGTTTAGCTGGAAGATGCTCTATGGAGACATTAAGGTATATGCCCTCAGCCCCTGTTGAAGAGGGCTTTGTACATTGCCACATTTAAATAAGCACACCTTTAAATGTGCACACTGGATGGTCAAAGCTCCACAGACACTTGTACTGCCAGGCAGCTGCACAAAAGGAGGTAGCCCAGCTCTGCTCCAGTGATTTTACTGGAGGCAAGTCCTGGAGAAAGCAGTTTCTGGAGACAGCCCAGGGGGTCCTGAGCTTTGGGGTGAAGAGGAATGATCTGCAAGGAGAGCTGCTCCCCAGAACTGGCCCTGCATCTGTCTCTATGTGCAAGCAAATCGCAGCAAACCTAAATTCACTGATGACCTTGTACCACAGACAAGCAATGCACCTGTTTGCTTTGCCTCAGAAGGCAAAGGAGAAAACAAACCAAATAACAACAAAGTATTTCATATGGGGATAAGAAAACAAAGTGTTTGAAAAATTATTTTTTGGGGAGGAAACACATATTGACTAAGCTGGGAAAGCCACTACCACATGTATCCAAGCAAAACAAATTCCAAGATCTTAGTGGGAACAAAAAGCAATGGAAATTTCTAGGGAAACACAAACCCAGCTTTTTATATTTGTCTTTCTAAACAAGAAAAGAACACCACCATCCTGGATGTTATGAAATAGCTAAAAGTCATCAGGTTTCCTATCTTGGGCCTGCCCTTCCTCTGAGAGCCTATTTCCTCACTGCTCATGGCAGGACATAGTGCATCTTCCTTCTGGCCATGCAATCAAATGTGACTGGACTAAACAGATTAGTGACCTGCCAGCTCTTCTGGTTCTATGTTACATGTGTAATTAAGCCTAAAGAAGAGGCAAAGTTTAATTTTACAACTTGAAGTAACATATAGTTCGACTTCTGAAACTTGCTCTAACTTTCTGTTTTATTAAATGTACAAAGACATCTCTACATGATTAAAAGAATCCTGAATAATAAGGAAAAAAAGAAACCAACCAGCTCCAGGAACCTTTTCATGTGAAACCAGTCCTGACTGAATTAATCTAAATGATTTATTAGGACACTACAGATGCCACCCCTTCTGCTCCCAGGGAATTAAATAAAAAGAAATAAATACTAAAATTAATTTAATGTTGAACAGATTTGATCTACTAGTGGATTTTTAGGCAACAAAACTCTGATACTAGCCAAAAGTTTTCTACAGAACAGCTTTTACTTTTACACTAATGCTAGTGAAAAGGAGGATTAAAAACTATTATTTTCCTAAAGTTTGCTGAGGTGAACTTAACTTATAGAGGTTCTTCATAGTTTTCTAGACTTTTCAGTAGGAAAGAAGCTATTCATTTCAGTAAGATAATTTCCATAGAGCAAACGTTTCAGCATGAACAAAAACTCACTGGGCTGTTGGGATCTTGTTCATTTGGGCACTGGGACAGCAGTTGCAAGCCAAGCAGATACAGCTGGTCTCCATTCCCTTGTGTCTACTGCAGGCATGTATCACTGCCTTTGGCTGACTGAAATCAAACCCTCTCCTCTCCTTGCAACCTACTGACTTATCAAAATAACCCAAACTATCAGAAAACCCCAACCAACAAAAAAAAACCCCACACCCCAACAATAACAACCAACCAACCAACCAACCACAAACAAACCAACTGCCCCAGCTACAACCTGAAAAATAGCCACTCAAATTCCAGTATGATTTCATGTTAGGCTGAAAATAACATATATCTACCCTTCACAGGTGTATAATTTTAGCCAACAAGACTATATCTGAATCATCTTGAAATATGGGTTGAAAGGACAAAAGAAGGTGCAGAAGTAAGACTGTCCTATGTATATAGACCCATGCACTGTGTTGAAATGCAGATCACAGAAAATACTGGCTTACACACTCCTAGGAAATAATAATTAGGATTGAGAGGGCTAATTAATAACAAGGGTAGCTACAGCACAGGTACATGTTCAGCTGTGGATAACCACAAAGGTAAAGAAGGGGTCAGAGTTAATGGGATACTTGGAAACTTGATGTCTGCACTGGGGTAGTGCTAGACTGCAAGGGAAAAGAGTTGGAATTTGTCTTTCCTTTCCTATGTTGCACCAGTAAGGACAGCCCTAGAATTTGGACAACACAATTTCATCCCTGCTTCTCAAGTCTCTCAGCATACATGTCTGCCAGACATTGGCAGACACACTTGATCTCTGCCAACAATGAGACAGCCTCATCCAGGCCACAGCCCAAATAGAAGAAATCAGAATATTTCCTCCTCTCTTCCAACTCCATCTGCTTAAAAAGGCACTGGCTTAAATTTTGGCTTGCACAGTCACTGCTTTGAATTACCCTGGCAGCACTAAAAGGCTTTAAGGCTGATGTCATTGCAAGGTCTCCACACTGGAGAGCAAATCTCCAGTGGCATGATAACTGTGCAGCATCTGCACTGCATTCCTCTTGGATGAGAAGTGTGGATCCTTGCACTCTGCCAGCTCTTTTCTGCTGCACTGGATTCCTTCAAATATTATCAGATAAGCCTGAGCTGCAGCAGTTTGTAGGACACCAACCTGCTACTCAGAGCATCAGGAGAGCTCACAGCTGTCACTGGTTGGGAGAGCACAAAGAGTAAAGTAATTTTTGTGCAGTCTCCCCCCAGAGCTGTGCCATTCTGCCTGTGACCAATGTGTAGGATCCATAAGTAAGGACTCCATAAAAACTGTTTTCAGGATCTGGAAGGTGGCAGCACTATGCCTCAGGAAAGTGCTTCTGTGATGCCTTGGAGAGACAGCTGAGGGAGGAAAGACATGACTTGGCATTTCAACACCCTGGCATGTCTGAGCTCCTGTGCAGCTCTCGGAAATCTGAAGGACAGATTTACAATGAAGCAAACAAAGCTGCACCAAGATCTTCTGAACCTGGACTGCAATCTGTCCACACAGATTCTGGAAGAGCAGGAAAAGGTTTCAGCTCGGTACAGAATCATGTGGCTTGGCAGACACTGCAGAAACATTGTCTGGAAAAGTCTGGCAGAGCCAGAGGTTCTCAGTTCAGTTCCTAGACTGAAAATGACTGCTCTTCCTTCTGCTAGCGACTGATAACATCTTTATGGCAATAACAACCATTTTTTTCTTACTGAGGCAACAAATTAAAAACCAAATTATAAATTTTAGCTTCTGTTAAGTCTAGTACAGCAGCAACACCAGCAGCAAACAATAACAGCTAATTTTTTAATAGACTACTAATAGGAAATTCAAAAATTGAATTGAATTTGCAGGTAGTCTGAGAAACAGACTTTGGAAACCACTATTTTAGCTGTCATTAGATCCCTGCATAGCATCTAGCAAATGATCAAAGTCACCACAAGCTTTTGTTCAGCAGCATACCATAGGAAACACATTCCACTTAAGAAATATGCCACTTTGCATTGTACACTGATTAACAATATAGTATTTACTTAATTTATCGAGTATTGGTAAGTATATAATAATAAACTTCAATCAAAGTACAACATTGTCACATTTTGTCTCCTTACCCAACAAAGCATCCCTGAATGGAGGCAGTTTAATGCCTGAGAATAACTCAGGAAGGAGAGTGATTTTTCCTCTTTGCTGACTGTAACCTGCCATGGCTATCAATATCAGAACGTGTTTATTTACACACAAATACAGCTATTATAATGTGCTTAGGTGTAGGTCCATATGCACATATGCAAGGAGTAAATTTATGTAGTAAAAATCTGTGAAAAGTACTTGATCCCTGACAAGTCTATAAAGTGCTATACCATACACTTAAAGCACATGACACTATAGCAATATTATTCCAGCACCTGGAGCACCTGGGGACTGCAGGACATGATAAACTTGAACTCCAGAATTCTCAAGTTTAAAATCACTGGTATTTGTTTTCATTGAAGTAAGCAAATTTAAGTAAATACAATTTCTCTCTGGAGGGGAGGGAGGGAGAAAGAAACCACATTTTACGTATGAGGAAACAGAAGATTATGAGAAATTCCTTTTCTGCCTGGGAACTGCATCTTTGTATTGTATCACAACATTAGTTCCCAAAATGAACTCAACCAGTTTGTGGAACATTTGGTACAGCAAACATGATGACAATAAACAACTTGCTTGAGATCACACAAAGCAAGTCAGCCATCCAGCTTCCTGAGTCCCACGGCTCAGTCACGAAGCGTAGATCTGCATGGCACACTCGCTCCAGATGACTGGCTCTGCTGACTGAACACCAAGCACCAAGATTAATTAGCCCATGATTACTGTGCAGACTTGCCTTCAATGGTTCCCAATCTTATAAACCACTCCCCAGCCCTTAGTGCTACTGCCTTGTATTCAAAGAGGGCTTTCATCTCAACAACAAACAGCTTGGAAAGATCATGAGGTTTGAGTGCTTGTGAAGCATCAAACTTTCATTGCTATGACTATTATAATTTTGTGTTTCCTACTTTTTTTTTTGTTTCCAATTCCCTGTGTAAGTGATAGCTTCAGCAAAGTGGCCAGTTCAGGGCTCTGCTATTTCCAAGCCAGTGATGTTTTTACAGATTTTCTGAGGACTGGTCTTCACTTCTGCTTGCTGAGATGCCCAGGCTTTTCAGAAGCTTTCTGCTGAGGGCTGAGCTGAACCAGAAGCTGACAAGCATTTGAGGTTCTACTTGTCTTTCATACTTCTCTCTTTCTCTACAGCTATCTCATCAAGCCATTTGTAAAGAAGAAATGAAGTTGCTTTGGCAAAGACTGAACTGTTGGAAGTGTAGTTGCCTGTTTAGGGCAGGAGGTAGGTGTAGGCAGGAGGTACCCAAAGTTCCTTGCCTACACACCTCTCACCTGCTCCTTAGAGGTCTCTTTCAAGTCCTCTGAACACCCTTAGAGCACTGCACGAACCACAGCACGAGACACATGCTGCCTGCCAGTGAACAGCAGCGCCCTTCTGGCCCTACACAGCCTCCCATCAAACAGAGAACATCAGCAATGCTGCTTAGTTCAAGTTCTCTAATAAATAAACAAACAAACAAACACAGCAATAAATCTCTCATACAAACAGGCTGCACTTCAGCTATGTGGGAGAAAGGAGCTAAGGACCCCTGAACTGACCAGCCTGCATGCTCAGACCTCTGCTGGGGCAGCTGAGCCCTAGGATATTCCACACCAGAACAAGGGGACTCAGCACTTACTGCAGTATTACTGGGGAGCACTGGTGCTCTCCATGACTGAGAAGGGAGCCTGAGGGACTAAATGAACACTGCAAATCCACAAATGCCTTGCAAATGGTAGGTGGCTTGAAACTACACATCATGTTCCATTTGGTTAGGTATTTGCTATTTATACTATTTTCTCTGGGCTGAGAGCAGGGAATTTGCTGCTTTTAAGGTCCTTTCCACAGAGCAATCAGGAGGCAGCTGCTGGAGCATGAAATTTGTTTACTCTGTGCTGAGCAAGCAGAACTTGCCTGTAAAAGCAAAGCACAGACTCCATATATCCAAATGATTTCAGCACAACATATCCTAAAGTGCAGAACTACGTACAAATAACCTTCTTACTTAGACTTAAACCAGGTAATAGTTCATGCCTGTAGAAATACATGCTTCTTCTTTACTTCATCCCTTTCCTTCTCTCCTTTTCCTTCCCCATCCATCTCCCAAAAGACCTCCATTGCTGAACTGTGTTGTACCCAAACTTTGTCAAAACTGTATGTATCATGAAGACAAGTTTTCTTTCAAAAGAATTATACCAGTTGTATGAGGAATTTTGAATGAAATGGCATCAACAGACTGTCACAATGCATACACTGAAATGAAGTTATTTAAAATCTCCATTATCCTCCCCATGCTTTCAATAAGATAACAGGATCTAAGTACTTGTTCAGATTTTCATCACTTTTATTGCATCTTAGGAAAAAAAAAACAACCAACCAAAATAAAATCAAATCCAGTAAGATGCCCATTGAAGACCTTTACAAGCAGGATTAATAAAGCCTCCCTAAACAACAACAGTTACTTGTTTTTGCAAAACAGCCCCAAGTGTCCTATGGAAACAGTGCAGAACATGGCTCTAGCAAGTAGGGCTGGCTGGGTAACAATCCTTCAGTAAAGATCTGGGGCTCAGAGTCTCAGATTTGGCTTTCCATGGGATTGCTGCCAGTCCAGGGAGGTGGGAGAAGGGGAATGAGTATGGTCAGAGAGCTGGAGCCTCACCAGAGCAAACCAGTGGCACCTTTGCTCAAGGAGAACTCAGGTGCCAGTGCCAAGAAAAGTGCTGCCAGCCCAGCATGCCCCCAACAGCCATGATGAGGGGTAATAGGAACCAGTCACCTTGTGGGAGATTGAATCTAAACTCATAGGAAATATAATTTAAGATTTAATTGAGACCTTGAAAAAATGTGCCTAATGAATTCAGGCTGCTGAAGCAACAGAAGGTGAGAGCCTGGAGAATCTCCCTCATTAAACACAAAATAACCACAAACAGTTCAGGCTTGAACTGAGGACTGAAACCTTTGTACATCTTGGGACACAAGGACAGACTAGAAGCTTTCAGGGTCCCTTCCAGCAATACTCCTTCTCAATAACTATTTCCTGAATTTAATCTGGGGTTTAACACTCAACCCATATATTTTGTTTTCTGGGAAATATAACCTACTGCAGTACTAACATCTGTTTAATGACTTGATTGGGCCACACACCTCTAATTTAGTTTCCTCACAGTGAAAATGGGAGTAGGGAACAAAAAAACACCCTTAAAACCCAAATTTCGCTTCCTTGTAGAGCTAAACTTTCCATTCCCAGAGCCTAGAACATGGGTTAAATTAGAACAAATG
Organism: Calcarius lapponicus; assembly: GCA_039654755.1. Classification (NCBI taxonomy): domain Eukaryota; kingdom Metazoa; phylum Chordata; class Aves; order Passeriformes; family Fringillidae; genus Calcarius; species Calcarius lapponicus. Next base: position 61,325,455 of record CM077465.1, read on the forward strand.
ACACCAATTTTAAGACTGGGAGGCTTCAAGCAGAGAAAATCCCCAGCTAATTTCCTGAAAGACACAAAAGCTTCTTACTTTCTTGGAAATTATAAGAGACAAATAAAAACTCCAAATCCCAGAATTTACTGAAGGCAACATTAAAGCAGCAAACAAGAGAGGATAACCAAAATGTAATCTGTTTGCTAGGTCACACACACATATCTAACTCTCCTCACTGCAGAGCACCACTGACTCTATAATTTAGAAATTGAACCCTGCATCGATGCAAACCTCTTTACTTAATTGTTCTTTTAAAACATTAACCTGAGGCAACAGTGATTCAAGGCTTGGCGGATAATGCAATAAAGAGATCAAATGAAAAGGGATTTTTTTCCTACTTGTTAATCTTATTTAAATCTTGGCTGATCAAACCACTGGATGATGAAGTTTTGTATAACACCATGTGTGTTAGCTTCCAACTCCTGTTACATGCAATGGGTAAAACCATCAATTGCTTAGCCCATTTTGCAGCATTACAGGTAGGCAGGAAAAGACTTTCAGATGATCTAGACTGCAGACAAAATTGGGGAAGTGGGGTCCTTTTCTTCCTCATGGGAATTATTACAGAACTCTTTCCTATTCACATCATTTTGCTAATTTTGTCTACATCAGATCCTGAAAAAAGCAATTCTTTTTTGTTGTTTGATAAATGTATTAATTCCCAATTAATCTCCCATTTCAAGAACAAGGTCTTCACAACATAAAGACATAGAGACCACAATTTTGCACAAGTGTCATATGTGAAGGCACACTTCAGTGGTTTTTCTTCAGTGGTTTTTCACTACAATTCTTCAGTTTTGCTACTAAAAACTACACTAAAATCTTCCCATATTATTTTAAGTAGGCACAATTATTGTATGGAAACTTTCCTTTTTAAGAAAACAGCAGCTATGAATTATACTTCAGTAAACTAATGGAAGAGATGCATTATTAAGATGATTGGATTACACACTTATCTACAGCACAGATCCCTTCTGCAAATCCATATTTTCACAGGAAAAGAAGCAGTAAATTTTCTGGAGGACTGAAATAGCACATCACTGAACCCAACTGCATCGAAATGAGCAGTTATTCTGGAAGAAAAAAGAACAAACAACATCAGTTTTTATAACCCAATAGGTTTTAAATGCTACAATTAAACAGAGTTGTTGCTGTTCCTGTTACCTACTAGATCTGGGTGCATAATCCTAAATCCCTTACTTAATTCAATGTAGAATGAGGAACATTGAACAATGATGAAGGACAAAAATGACACCTGAAAGCAACAGACTTACTGTAATACTGGGTGAGTCATGTTTCTTTTTGTAGGTGCCTGTTCACTCAAGTGTTAAGTATTTTCTGAATTATAGAACACATAACCTAGCTTCAGCCCTTCTGGAAAGACAGGCACTAAATAATTCACTGGTTGAGTCGTCCACCAAGCCACTTACACAAAGTAATCTGCTATCTTGAAGCTTTCAGCAGACTTTCAAATGAGCTCAAAGAATTACTTTAGATAAAACTCAGAAACACAGGGGAGCTGCAGAAGTATATTGAAAAAAGCTCTACTCTATGGCTTAGATTCTTTGAACAGGAAAACAAAATCAGGTTCAGCATTACATGTGTGTGGATAAAAGTCCATGGTACAGTGGACTTGCTTGTAAAGAAAGCCAAAGCATAGAGCAAAACTGGGCAGACTGTTTAGAAGGGTTTGCTAAGGAAAAACAAGCTCAAGCACTCAGCCTGAGCTTGAGGGTGTGGATCCTCCTAAAAGCCTTGGAGCTGCCAGAGAAGGATGACAGCAAGCTGTTGTATGGTGGGTGGAGATGGGCTTCTGTCAGTGTGCTGAGTGAGCCTGAGGCAGGACAGAGGACTGGCAGCATCCCTGAGAAGTTCAGCAAAAGCCAACACAGAGCAGGGCAGCCAGAGCACAACAAACCCCTGGAGCAATACAGGGAGCATGCACGTGTGTATGTGTATATCTATATAATCCATCTATCTATCCATCCATCCATCCATCCATCTCCATCTCCATCTCCATACATATATGAACATTACAAGGCTGTGGGAGATGGTCATGCTGCTGTGGCAAGAGAATCATAGAAAAGATGAGTCTTGGGCAGGAAACCAATACCCTTAAAGTGGAATGTGAGGCAATATATTCTTCCATCACCTAGCTCAGAGTCAAAATCGATGTGTTCAGAATTTAGAAAGCAAATGGAAACACAAAAATTAGTAGTGATGACAAGTGACAGTAGAGTGTAAGTAACAAAGGTGAGTGTGGCCAGAAAAAAAAGGCCTCCTTTAAAAATCCCAGAGTGTAGAGGCACTCTTTTCCCATGTGAATTGGATACGCCTTTTTGTTTGCTTTTGAAATGTCTTTCATTGACAAATTCAATACAATCTTGTTATTCCTTATTCCTTGAAATTCATACAACCACAAGGAAAACCTTTTTCAGGTCATGCATCACCAGAAAAAGTTTAAATTTATCCACTCACTTGATCATAAATATAACTGCGTCTTTGTTATACCTGTAAGTTCCTATACTCACTGAGGAAACTAAAAAAGATCTACGCAGGTGGGGACCCCCCCAGACATCAAGTCCTCTCTCAAACAGAGGACATGACACCTGAGGCCCTGTGGAAGGCTACAGACCTCACCAGGTCTGAACATTTGGAACTCTCTTTATAGCTGATCCCTTCTTGAAAGAGGTGCAACTAGAAATCAAAAGAGAAACACAGCTAAAGTTTCATTAGGTTAAATTTCCTAGCACAACATCTTGTTCTAGAACCAAATCAGGAAAACAGCAGGACAGAAGAACATCTGGAAACCTAGAATAAGGAAGTGTAGGAGAAACTGTACAGGTAAGTATGAAATCCAAGTAGCAGGAAAAAAGCCTGGAAAGATTTCCTGCTCCTTGACAGAGGAAGAACTGTAGGCAATTGCATTATCCATTACAAAAAGTTTCAACACTGAGCACTAAATAAAGCAGAACAGTGCCTAAATCTGTGAGGACAGAAAAAGCACCTCAGATCTACAATATCAAATATAATAGAACAGAATATTGGAAAGCTGTGTTTTAAAAAAAGTAAAATCAAACACACTTTCTACACTCAAGAATAGTACACTGGTCTTGTAATCTATCTTGCTCATAAAATATGGATCTTTTAATTACAAGAGTCAGCATGTCAAGAATATTGTTACATGAACACAGTATTTGCCTGTTGCATGAACACAGGAGTTATGTACGTAAGTCCTGAAATGATAAAACCAAAATAAATACAAAGCCTTTAATTATGTGGGGCTGCCTGATCTAAGTCAGAGATTTTGGCCTCTGAGCTATATTTTTCTTTTGGAAATTCCACTTATCAAACTTACCAGCACCCTGAAGACAAATATCCAAAATTGTGATTTCACACGAAGATATGCATGTGGTTTTATTTCTAAATTACTTACAAATTGTAAATTTAATGTTAGTAACTAATCATGTCACACTGCATGTCCTTTAATTCATGTTAGCTCAAACATTTTTGTTATATAAAACTGCCTAATTACAACCCTGGGGAACATTTGTAAAGAATTTTTTTCCTTTTTTTGAAGAAATAAGCAAAAGGTAGCTTGAAGAAAAATCAAGAAATTGATGTGTTTTGAGACTGATTACTTACAGTGTGCCTTGGTACAGAATTCTCAGTATGAGCAAATGGCTTCAATGCAGATGTTCGAGCACAGACAACATCATCAGCATGCTGGGTCAAGAGCTAGTCTCTAAGACAAAAGTATTAACCAGTTGAAAATTTTAGGCTTGTACGTGTGCTTGATTTGCACGCAGCCCTTGTGACTCATGTACCAGGCTGAAGGCAGCATTCCCCACTCATTTTCCTTTAATGAAAAGGCAATGCATCTGTCACTGAACTGTGCCATGAACACCTCGTTGCTGTGCACCTTGGTGCAAAGACACTGAATTAAAGACTTTAAAGTGACCTCTTCACACTCATGTGGCTTCTTCACAAACTGTAGGGTGACCACAAATACAAGTTTGCGTGGCTGTGATACTGCTTGAAGGAGACTAGATTAAAGCCACCATGCCACATCATGTTTCTCTTTTCTTTAATGCAACTCAATATTCTTTCCTTACAGTCAGTGGGAGAAATGCACCTCTTAAAGACTTATTAGGTATGTAATCTAATCAGTGCTCCTTAATTATCCTTGACATATGTGCCAGTAAAATTCTGTAGGATGCTACTGTCATTACAGCCAGCAGAGGCATGCAGGAAGAAAATATGCAACCATCAATCTTAAAACATGAATCCATTCCTTAGGCATCAGGATCACTAATCACTATGTCAAGGATGTAAGAACAGATCAAGGATCTATTAAGCAGAGACAAAATCTTGCCATAATTCAGCAACAACAGAAATAGTTGAAATAAAACATACTTTAAACTCTTCAAATAGAGTTGCATAAATTAAAACAAAGTAGAAGCCATATCCTTATAATAATTCATGCTAAGGCTCATCAACTAACCAAACTGCTATGGACCAGAAAAGAGGCCACTAGATTTCTAGGTCACAGGTTGTCAGAGCAAATAGGCAGCTTACAGAGGAACATGATGCTACTGAAACCTCATCCTTGAAATGCATGTGTTAGTCTTGCATTTCACAAACCTTGAGGAGCATTTTTTTCAGGACATTGTTCATGTAAAAATAATTTTTTTTATATTTTAAAGAAAAACAACCTATGAATTCATAAAAGCTAATTTTGACACATACTAGGTTCTTGGGGTTTTGCTTTCTTTTTTTTTTTTTTTTTTTTTTTTTTTTTTTAGCTATGAAAGCACAACTTCAGCAGTATAAACCAGAGGAACAATACAAGTCAGTTGGAAAACCAATCTATGGTTATAGCTACTTTCACAAGCAGTGATTTTTATATGCATAGATTTCTGCAGCAAAACATTTGGTGCTGCTCACCTCATGTCCACACTGTACTTGTTTTGAGGACAGAAACTCTGGACCAGCTCCAGCCTGGTCCTGTGAGCATTTGGATTGCATTAGGTATGCTGCTGGAACTTACCTTCTGGTTGATTTTCTATTTAAAAGAAACCTATTTTAAAACTGCTCCATGGAATGAGTCTAAGTAAGTGCTAAGCAGAGGTAACAAGAACACAGATTTCCAAAATGCATTTAAATACTTATGTGGATACATACTCAACCAAAGGCCAGAACAAACTTGGTCCCAGGCATTTCTATCCAGAACATTCTGATTAAGTCTTCTTGCTCCCTCCTCACCAATATATTCCTTTTCCATACATATTTTAGGCTGTCAATGCAAATTTTTTAGGTTTTTTTCAGTATGGTTTCCTACATGTATGGGTCAGTATGTGGAATCCAGAGCAAGTCACCTCTCATCAACTGTATGGATCTATTGCTATTGTGAAGTCTTGTGACAGAAATAATAAAAAATAGCATTTTGATTTTTTCCTCCTGATTTGTGTAAACTGTTTTTAGTAGTCCTGACTTACCTTATCAGAAGTTTATTAAATAATTAAAAAACCCTGCAGATTGCCATGGACAGACTGCAGAGCACAAGCCCAAAGTGATTCACTTCAGAGCCTGCTTTTCGCAATTGTAGACGGTGCTTTTAAGAGGAGCTAAAGAAAAGCTACAAGAGTTCTTCTCACATCACAGATCATTCAGCCAAGCTGTTTTAAGGTGGTCCCTTCATGTCTGTTCTGTAACTACACCTAAATGCACACAGATAAGTTTCAGTAGCTGTTACCAGCTTTGGGTTTGAGAAAATTTTTATATTAGTATTAAACTTGGTTCTGTTTTTCCAGGTTTCCAGAAGTGGCAATGTAGCTAAAGTTGGAAAGTGCATAAAATACATCAAGATAACATTGTCATTAACATACTGTTGCCAGTGGAACTGACTTTGTTATATATTGCAAAGTAAATAAATCTCTGTGGAACAGATCTTTCCAGTTTTCAAACCACAAACTTTATCTAGCCTGTAGTCTTAATTCTGATTTGCACAATAGTCACAGAAACTCTGACTGAATTCCAGGCTTCATATTAAATTGGTGAGACTACTGCTTAGGAAAACACTCCACTAAAGGATGGGCAAATTTAATTAAGGCATCACCAAGAAACACTAAACCATATTACCCCACTCATTTTTCCAAGGCACTTCTGGTATGGAAATACAGAATGCTCAAACAATTAACAGTATGGAAATTCAAAATGCTAAAGCAATTCCCATTCTTATCATAGTCAGTATCCTTATATTCCTGTCAACTTCTAAGGAGCCAAGACTTCACCTGTCTTTATATTTACAGATGTGTTTTCAAAACAGAAATAGAAAAAGATGTTAAGGGAGAGGAGCTTGAGGGCAAACTAACTTCTCACATTTTCCTCACCATCTTCCTACAATCACTTTCTCTCAAAAGTCTGACCTTATTTTTTTTTCTAGAATGACTTTTAAGAAATTTCTAAAATAAAACCACCAAAACCACCAGTGAGAAATTGTTGTTTTGGGTTTTTAAAAAATATTGTTTGATCAATATTGACAGCTGTCCTAATTTTCTTTCCCATGAGGCTTTTTTGTTTCTACCCCCTCCCTTTGCCTCCACAGCTTACAGGTAATTCTTTTCTTCCATGTCACCTGATAATCTCTGTTCTGCTTTCACTCTTTCTCCCTTTCATCTTCTTATTCCTGTCCTCTCTGACCTACCTTGGAAACAAACTCCTATTTAATCTCCTTCGAACATTCAAAACTTGTTCTCCCCAACTTGTTTGCCATCAACTTTCAAATTGTATAGTTGAATGTTAACAGACAGCTGCCTTCTGGTGAAAGAACCGAATTGCTGCAATGACTCATAATTAATCTAGATATCCACAGGTTTAAATAGCTCACTTAATCTCATGAGCCTTTTGGTAGCCCAGGCAGTGCCCTCAGATGTCAAACTGCAACATCTTTGCAGGCCAGCAACCAAAATCCAGGAGCCCTGACCCAGATGAATCCTGAAAACTAGGACAGCTCTAATTCAAGTGAGCTAAATCCACACCAAGTGTCTAAAACACATTTCACTCATATTTTGGGCCTAGGAGTATTTGAAATTGTGTTGAAGTACACTACTTCATTTCATGGCAGTCCCTAAAACAGGATCATTTGGCTTTTAATACCAAAACTCAGAATGGCCCATGGTCTAACATACCATGGTCAGCTTCAGATTACCACTGCTGATAAGGAGGGGAAGGGAGAGAAGGAATAAGCCAACAAATACATGACAGTTCCCACATATCATTTAAACCAGAATATAACTAAAGTAAGGACTAAATCTCTCTACAATATTGCTGAGCTGTTCTTCAAACGGTATTGAATTTGGGAACTAAAAGACAAATAGAAGCTCAATTTTGTTGGTTTTCCAGTGAAATCCTTTTGTTTAGGATTTTGAACATTAGGTACTGTGAACTGTTACAATTGCTGAATAGACTGAAAAAAATAGGAGAAATCTCCATTACCACAAGTTGGTCATCACATTTGTAAGATGTGTCTCATAAATTTGTCTTAGCCATGTCTTATGTCTTTGGGTATATGACATCAGTTTGCTTCTTCTGGGAACATTGTCTAGGATGCACACAACTGCAAACCAGCTAAACTTCCATCTGTAAGATTATTTTTAAGGAATACAGAAATACATCTACCTGTATCCCTTCACAGGAAGGGACAAAAGTTACCAAAAGATGTACTATAATAGGAAAATACAGGAACACTTGGACATTTATTACATTACTGTTTAACTGCTATGAATACAAAACTCACTTTAAGATAGAAATATCTTTGAGAAATCACAAAAATAAAGAGCCTTAAAAATTTTATGAAGCACTGTATTTCATTCTACAAAGAAGATTATATAGACAACTAGAAGGGGAAAATATTATTAAAAAACAAAGCAGAATAAATATTTTAAATCAGATAGACTAAATAGTTTTTACACATTCAAAGATTTCAGGCTTTTAAGAAAAAAAAATTTACTCTTCTGAAAATATCAAATTTTATTCTAGATTTAAAAATCAAACATGGAAAGAGCTATTTAAGAGTAGTATACTGTCACAGAAAATAAAAATAGAAAAAACCCTGTGCAGTACTCACAAGGATTCTAATTTTGGATCCTCAGTGTGCATGCTCTGTAATCATACTTCAAAATAAAATATCAACAATCAAATCTGTAGAGAAGCTGATGAATAGTTACTTTGCTGACTCATTCCATATATATACACAAGTTCCAACGAAGGGAGTGCCCAGAACTGAAGACAGGTGTGATGGAGGTGAGGGGAAGCATCCAAAAGCCCTGTTAGAGGTACCTTTGTGATCAACCTGCTGCTGCACCACTGACCGCTGCCAGTCAAAGGCTGCAATTACCGATCCCGATGGGTTAGGGCTTAGTTCCGAAGCCTTCCAGCAGATGTCCTCGCATGTCTGGGAGGTTCAAGACGTCACCATTTAGAACAGACAGATGGGGAGGAAAAGAGACTTAAAATAGGGGTGATATAAATGTATAAACGAATTCAAAGTATTCAGTATATTCTCAAAAGCCAAATTTAAATACATAGACAGCACGTTCAGAAAAAAGGAGTGGCAAGTTAAAAACTAAAAGAAAGTCACCTGAACAAGTATGTTTGAAGCAGCACATCTGTTTCCACCATGTTTCATAATTCTTACACTTCCCATGTAAACAAAACAGAAGGTTCAAAAAATGATGGTGAAAAGCACGAGCACAAGACAAATAGCATAAAGACTCTAATCCTATCCCCCTCCCTTCCCTTTCATGTTAAAACTGACACTAATTTTATTGTGCACAGAGCCTTCTTCACTACTCCCTAGTGGCAGTGACATACAAATGTTGTCACGAAGCCGGTATTCTTGGAAACATAAAATCTATCTGCTATTTCAGGGAAACTTAAAAAGAACAATTTCCTTAAAATAATCATCTTCATCATGACTTGTACAAATGGAAAGTTTTGATACCACATTAAAAATATTTGACTTGCCCTTCTAAGTAGTGAGTAATGCATCCATAGTTAACTACCCACAGACACCTATTAGAGAACAGAATGATTCATCAAGTACTAGTCTACAAACTCAAAGCTGGGGCTCTTTACCCAGGTCTATCAGACCAGTATCTCCAGCCCTCAATCCACTGCCTGCTTTAATGCAGATGTTCATGGCTTCATATCCAAAAAGCTGTGTCAGGGAAAGGTGAAATCAAGAAGACGAGCATCACTGACTTCAAGAGCAGACACAGAAGTGCTGAAATTCATGGCTTACTGGGAGAGCAGCCAACTGGGACATGTCTGTCACTACACTTTGGCTGGTGGAAAGAACTCCAGACTGTCCCAGCTTCTGGAAATACATGGGGATGGTGGTTTATAATAGCTGGGACAGACTTACCTGCCAGAGCTTCTCCAGTGGCTCAAATAACTAGGACAGATTTGTCTGCCAGAGGTTCTTTGGTGGACCCATTGTGGCACTTACAGAGAGAAAGCACCGCTATGCTCTACACACTGAATTAGGTCCAAGGTAACATCATCAGTTTTTAGAAACAGACTGCTCATGAAAGTTTACGGGAATAGGGATTTTGACAGTATTTTTTCTTAATCTTCAATAGCATGGGTGAATGATTTTCTGCGGGCTGATTATTCTCAATTTCAACAACAGAAGTTAAAAGAAAAAAGATTTTTTAGACTGAAGTCAGTGAATGACAATGGTCAACAACACAGAAGTGTTACACTTCTTAACTGGCAAATGCTTTCATGCCATCGAAACATCAGAAAAAGCCCATTCTGCATGTAATTTGTCCTAGGAAGAGAAGAATCCAGGTTCCACACCCTGAAAAGCAGGTAAATACAGTATTAAAGCTATTACAGTTTTTCAGCTTAACTAAGGTTCTCTTCAGCTGTCACAAAAAAATACTTATCAAATTCTCTTCAACCTTTTAGTTGTGCTTTACTTAAGCAAGCAAAGAAAAAGCACAGAAAAACTCAATGAAATCAAAATTTCAATTTAAAGGACAAATACAAATGACAAACAATGGCCAGGAAAGAGCTACAGAATATTATTAATTTAAGATTACTTCACTAAGCTCTGCCTTTGTCTTGAATCTTAAGCCCTTCACCCTTCAGCCACACTGAATTACAGTGCAAGCAGAGGTTAATTCTACTGGTTCCAAATAAAGACCACCTATGGGAATCAAATACACAGCTCAAACACAACCATAAAAAAAGGTGAAGCAATCCTAATTGTAACCAGCTATTCCTCCATAGCTTTAGTTTTATCACATACACATATTCCAGCCAAATCTTTACAAACTATGTCATTATTTCCCCCTCTTTGCCCCATGAAAACTGTGCAAGGATAACTGTACACGTCCACAAAATAGAGGATGTCATTTTATTGGAGGTCCACAGGTAATTGTATCACATTAGGGAGTGGAAGAATCTTGTGGTATGGCACAACACAATACCTCACTTAAACACTTAAACAGAAGGTTAAATGATATGCAACATGATCAAATCAGTAATTCATCATCTTCTAGGCACCACTGATTAATTTAAAATAAAATTTAATAAATTCAAAAAAATATAGTCCATTCATTTGTTTGCTGTACTGTCTTTAAACAAAACAGCACTTTGAAAGTCACAAATAAAAAAGCAGCACTTTCTCTTAATACCAACACCACTGTAACACATACTGTAGCGTGGCATGCAAATCCACATCTGCAGTCTTTTGTTTTGTATTAACAAATGGAATGGCAATTTTCTATCTCAAATATTGGTAGCATAACATGTAAGTGCAGATCATTCTGGCCACAGGCGTGGTAAGCCGTAACAAGTGTGTATTACAAGAGCATAGAACACAGAGCATGACACTTACATCCAAGAATCTCTCTCTTTTGTACTGTACATGGTGTTTGGTACAGGCTGACTTCCAACTTGCTGTACCCAAGCTTCAGAAAACAAGATTATTGACCTTTTCTGGTTTTATTTAAAAGTAAAATGCAGTCACCATCAAAGCACAACCGTTAACCATCTGGTCAAAAAAATGCCATAGCTCCATTGAAAAAAATCACTTGTCCTTTTAGTAGACTCCATTAAGTGATAAAGTTTCCATTATAGGCATGTTATGAAGCCTTACAGCGGTACTGCAGTGTCATTCCTGTCAAGCACAGATTTGTAGAGACACCAGGACACAGTGTGGTGCTCAGAAAAGCTGTTCAAACTGAGCTGAGCTTCACGAGGCCGCGCACGGAGTCCTCGTGCAGCGAGTCCTGGCTGGCCAGGCTCAGGACGTGCATGGTGCGGCTGTGCGCGATGGGGCTCCCGCTGGGCAGCATCCCGGGCGGCGACGGCGCTTCTTCAGGAGTCAGGAACTGATGGCCTTCGTGCTCCTCCTTTAATGGTATGATGTCTGTCAGACCTGAATCTGATGTGAGATTAGGCATAGAAGACGGTGGTGTTGGTTGCCCTAGAGTCAGAGTTGCACAAGGCCCACTGAGGGAAGTCTTTCCTGGTAAAGGGAGCTCTTCGCTAGTTATGCTTGGCTCACTCTGCAGGAGGGGGGTGGCAGCAGCCTGCAAAACGAATTTAGTGCTCTGAATGCACTGATCTTGGTCACACTGTAGGATGGAAGGGTGTCAAAATCATACAAAAACAAAACAGAGAAAAAAAAAGGGAGGATATGGATAAAAAGGTATGGAAAAGAATGGGATATGAAGAGATAAAAAGAAGGCCATTAGTATCATTCCGTGGTTAGCCACCCAAAAATCCCATGGCATGCTGCCCAGGAAAAAAAAAAAAAAGAAAGGCATGCATATCTGAGCCAATGCTTTGGATCATTATCAAAGAAAAATTAAGATATACATTTCCAGTGTTCATTTAAGGGTTCTTTGAGAAACACTAGGCAGTTTTTTTCCTTTTAAGTGGTCTTCACACGCAGGAATTAACCTACCACAGTGGTTTTCCAGAACAAGAATTCTTTTGACAGATATCTTACACAGTTAGTAATAAAGCTCCATGAGTAAAAATTTTTCCCCTCACAATTTAATACATTATATATAAATTCTAGAGAATGTCCTACACTATACTCCATACTTCAGAGGATGTGTAGAAACCAGGCAGCACTGCAGATGCATTGAGATCAACCTTAATGAATTTTAGGCTGTTTCTTGATTAATCCTGACAATGTGATGAATCAAGGTACAAAACACAAGTTTTCTGGCAAGCACTGTCTCAATGATCAGCCAAATCCAGCATTATATAAATCCAGTTAAGCTCAGTGAGTGTTACCAGAAATTGATTTTTTTGGCTCTACACAATTCCTAAAAACAGTTTATACAAAATTACCCCTCATTCCTTGAGATGAAAAGACAGGTGTGCATCTTAATAATGTCCAGCTAGCTATTGTCAAATTAAGTTTCTTTAACATGAATTGGCATGATTTTTGAGAGCTCCTAAGGAAAAAATATTTAATTCATTGCCTGATCAGTTATAACATTACAGTTTTTCAAAATCTTGTTGGATTCATTTGCCAAAGTAATGCTCTGCTGGGTAAGAAAAACACTGCAACCAGTGAATACAACTACAAGTGCAATGAAGGACATTTGGAGGCAAGCAAGCAGAATAAAAGATATATCCAGAGGCAAGACATCCTATTGACTGTTATTTCAAGTATTCTGTTAAAGCAGTATGTTCTGCTCTATGACTGACTTCTTAGATTTTTTTATCAAATTACTACATATTACAGATCCATCATCTGTTCAGATATTCCTGGCCATAACCATTGTTACTAACATCCTTACAAAATGGGCAATTCCCTAAAATGCCCATTTGAGTTTAATATGCCACTGTGCCACACTGAAAACCCATGGGAATACTTTTGCCTCCTTTATGGTACGATGAAAACCACAATAAACAATGGTTAATTAAACTCTGTTATTTTCAGGTTCTCCAATTTCACCACTGAATAGCCTAATGATGGATGCACACACCTAACATTCAGCAAGTGTGCAAGCAGACTACTTGGTCATAAGAGATACGTAGTGTTTAAAACACATCTAAGTGGTTCAGGAGTCCCAGACCAATTACTTTTGACAGGCAGAAGCTCAGTCCTTGCTCAGGTACGCATTTCCAAGACTTCTGCTTTCAGAAAGATAAATGGACTGGCCTTCTGCTACATAAATTGATTTCATATAAATTGCAAGCAATCTTCGCCCCACAAAATGATGAACAGCCCCAGCCAAACAACTGAAGTGGATCCCTATCATTTCAGAGGGATTACTCACAGGCTTAAAGCCATAACCTTGCTTAAGTACCTTGCTAAGAAGAAAACTGTCAGCATCTTTTAAAGTCAAGCTTTCAATTAGTAATTCAGTGTCAATAACTCATTCTTGATTAATATCCTGTTATTCACGCCTGCTTTTTTAATTTAAAACTTCAACCAACCTTACCTTAAAAAATGTTAACTGAATTTTCAAACTTCAAAAAGACCAACAAAACCTATTTTCTCTGAAAGGCAGTAGCCAAAGAACAAGTTAAATAACAAAGGAATGCTTATAACCACTGGGATACACTGAAAACAAATAATGTTAGCAGCTGACTTATTGCTTTAGTGAACATTCAGTTCTGATCTTCCAAAGGAAATCATTGAAGTGTTCCAGGCAATACAAGCACACAGCTTTGTATTAGCTGTAGATAATTTACTTGAACTCATTGTATAGTCTGAATTAATTTTCTTCGTAAGGAATGCTACTGCATTTCAGTTAAATTAATATCAAAAAGATAAAGTAGCCTCATAAAGCTCCATTAAATAGTGTTTTAACTTCAGGTGCTAAATATCTCTTCATTTTCCACGCACTTGTCACTTCCCTAAAGCCTCTCCTTTCATTTAGATAAATTTCAGGTTTTCTTTTTCTTGTCTGTTCAACAGTGATCAGCACAAAATCCCGAGGAAGATACAGGCTGTAAAGAGCTTTCTAGAAAGGGAACTACTGCAGGTTCTAACACAGAAAAAGTATGTATGTTCTATGGGCTCTCAAAAACATCTGATAAAAACAACACATAAGATACAGGTAGAAGCCAACACAAAACTAAAACAAGGAAATAATATTTGTTACAGGGTTGGCATGGTGGTTTTTTTGTCGATTTTGTTATTTCACTCTTCACTGCATGCAATTTAGGGCAGGAAGTCTTAGCTGCTACTAATCACATGAATTATCCAACACCAGAATTTCAAATAAAACAAAAAAGCCTATGACTGTAACAAAAAGGAAGCTGAGCATTAAAATCTAAATAACTAAACATCTACTGCAAAAATTATTTCACCAGCATCTTCTGATTTCAGATATGCTGACTTTATTTTTCACTTAAAATTTCCACTGTTTCAGAGAAACAGCAGATTCTGAAGGTAGGACAAGTTTAATAAGTTCTACAAGTACAGAAGTTTAACTAAATATATGCACAGAAATTTTTAGATATCTGTTTATTTCCACATAAACAGGCAGAAATTGAAGCAAATTGGACAAAACCTAGAATTCTGTGTTTATTTCACAATAAATACAAACAATTAAGGAAAAATATTTTTCTTTTTTCTGAAGAAAATCTGTTTTTTCTAAGCTACACAAAAATATTATAATCTTGTTGTACATGGCAATATATTTTTCATATTTCTAAATGTGATTATTTTGAAATAATCAGAATGATTTACTTTAAATATTAAATAAACTTAGTTTAAAATTTCCTAAATGCTAGTAACATTCAAGAATTGTTACAGTTCTCCAGAAGATGGAAAAAAGCAGGTTGAGTAGTCTCACAAACTCTGAATAAAGTACAAACAACACAGAGTTCAGAGGACGCTGACAGTGGTATGAAGTTAGAGGAAGAATGCCGAAATACCAAATTCTGGACACAACAAATGGTAAAAAGTGGAGGGATAGAGCTGTGTAAGTGTTCCCAGCAGGTCTAGGATTTCACAATCAAAATCAATGTGTTGTGGATATTGTGCAACAGCTGAGCCACAAGCCCCAACAAGTCAATGGCTCTACTATCAAGCAGCACAGTGGTAGTAGATGAGTAGACAGAGATTCACGATGAGTAGATCTATGAAGGGAAACACTTCTGAAGCCAAATGGGAAGCTACACTTGGCCCAGGGACTTGACTTCAGATTGGAGACTGTTTGTTCTTATGGACTGAAAGTCTGAGAAAGCTTAAAGCAACTAGGGTGCATTCCAGGGGTGTATCTTCTAAAATAAATCTAGTTCATAAAAATGCAGTAAACATGCACTATCAAAAGAATTGCTCCTAAAACATATCTCAAGCCAAAGCAAATGCTGAAATTTATTTACTTGCATGTGCCTGTAACCCATTTTACCTGTGAAGTAAAATGCATTAAGAAAAAACTTCTATCAGCCTTGACTGTGGTAATGTTGACTTGGTAAGAGCCCAGAGTTTTGTTTTGGGCATCTGGGAAGTACATCAGTAAATACACAAGGAAACACACTCACACAACTCCAGAAAAATGGGGTTGTGGTCCTTGCCAGTTCTGTTATTGTCATGATAGAAATACTTACTCCTAATAAAGCAAAAATGAAAAGCAAAGGATGGTCAGAGTTAATGCTCCTTGAGTTAGCTGGATCTATTTCCAGATCAGTAACAGAAATACTTAAGTGAACATGTGGGAGAGGACTTTCCTGCACTTACCACTGGTAATAAATGTTGTGCATGCACTACAGTTCCTACAATTTTCAGCAGTACATATATGTTAGAAAACACTAAAGAATTTGCGTCCAGGAAAGGAAATGGAGAATTAGAAACAAGGGAATTTGAGACACACTATCTATACACTGAAGAAGAAATGCCCAGGAATGCAGGAATATAAGGAAAAATTCTTAAAAATAAGGAAATAAACCTGTCCTGACACAGAGTGAAACCAAAGCAAAGTCTATTGCTTTATAAGGGATTAGAGAATTCCTAGAGATATCATAGTAAATATAAAACCAAACTAATTCCTCAAAAAATCTTAATGAAGTAGGACATATTCTGTGTTTCCCCCTAATGGATTACTACAGAATAAAAGTACCCTATATCAAACCCCAAGAATCAACTCCAGCTTTAAGATAAAATTAAGGACTACCAGTGGTCCCAGACCCTAAGTAGTGGTAATTCATGGGTTTATGGGTAAATACGAACTTTTTCCAGAACACAAAGAAAAAAAGCTTTAAAATAAAAGAGAAAGAATAAACAGCAGAGAAAATTATTATTTCATAATAGGTGAGATACTGTGCTTCATAAAAAAAAAAATTCTTAATACGAAAAAATACTTGGGTAATCAAACTGATGATGAGCAAATAAAAATAATCAGCAATAAAATGCAATGGGGAAATACTTTGGAAATTACCAGTACTACAGATTATGAGTTCCAAGTGACCATGCTTTTTATGTGGATAAGGATATTAAGAAGCTGGCTAATGAATGTACCAGACTAATCTCAAATTATATTGAAAAAAATTAAAAACACTGGGAATGCACCAGGAAAAATAATTGCATGTGCTTCCTTCATGGAAGTAAATTGAGATTCAGCTTTTAGTAAAACAAGGTAAATACTACAGAGAGAACATGGGGAAAAACCTCTTCTATGAAGATCTAGAAAAAAACCAAAATCACAGTATGGGTCTATCAAGCACTGATCATAGCTACCACTCTGACTTTCTGAGATTGTGACAAACTGGGCTGCTACCACCAGTAGGGTAGATCCTGTACTAAATATTCAAAGTCTCAGAGGTCAAATCTACCACAAAAGCTGTTAAATACAGATAGAGTGCCCCACAAATGGTATCCTGAAAAAGAGATAATGTATTGTGCTGAAAACCAGCATCTGGCATCTTTACACTTAGCCTGATATTTATTTTGAACTTAACTGCAAAAATGAGACTATGCTAAAAGATTCATTAAAATAAAATGAAAAGAGAATATTTACAGTAAGCAACTCACAGAGACTTAATGAGGGACAAGAGACTCGTTAGGTGAAAACACAAGAACTCTATTTAGAAAGCCACTAGTCACTGACTCCTAGAAGGAGCTGCTGAGGGAGGTGGGGTTGTTTAGCCTCAAGATGAGGCTCAGAGGAGACCTCATTGCTCTCAACAACTCCCTGAAAGGAGGCTTTAGCCAGGTGAGGGTTGGGCTCTTCTCCCAGGCAACTAGTGACCGGACAAGAGAATATTGTCTTAAGCTGCACCAGCGAAGGTTTAGGTTGGACATTTGGAAGTTCTTCACAGATGGGGTGATTGCACATTGGAATGGGCTGCCCAGGGAGGTGGTGGAGTCACCACCCCTGGAGGTGTTTAAGGAAAGACTGGATGTGGCACTGAGTGCCATGGTCTAGTTGACAAGGTGGCGTTCAGTCATAGGCTGCACTCAATTTCAAAGGTCTTTTCCAACCTAGCTGATTCTGTAAAAGATTAGAGGAAAGAAAGGAAACGAAAGAGGGAAGGAATAAGAGAAGACAAGTGAGAGAGAATATGCTGATTTAAATCTTTATTTTTTATCAATAATGAGGAGAAATATTTTAGCACATTGTGGATTAAGCAGTGGTAACATCTAGACATGAAGACCTCGATATAATACAATCTAAAATAAAATGAAGAGAGACACACCACAAAGGTGTACTGAAACATGCTTCAGACTTCTGCTAATTTTATTTCTTGTAATCAAAAAGAATTAAGCTTGCTCAAGTAGTCTAAATATCTCTGATAATGTATAAATGGCCAAACTCCTGCGACTGGAAAAAATATTATGGTCTATGGCTAGGATCTGCACATACTCCTTTAAGTCAAGGAATTTCACTTTGTCTGTCTTTATCTGAAATCATAATAATACCAGCTCCAGTACCAGATATATCCCCTTCAATAGGGAAGGGAAAATAGTGTTAGAAAGATGGGGTAAACTAAGCTGGTCTCTAACAGTTTACAACAAAACTCAAGGGAGAAATTTTAATGCTGATAGACAGCAGTCCCTTAGAAACCAACTGGTCTTGGATACAGACCAGGAGAAAAGATGCCCTGAGAAAAATGACATTACAGTCATCCAAAGTATTCCTTCAAGCCAAACAAGACATATTACATTTTTCCAAGCTTCTCTAAGAGGTCATTTTCAGGAGTGAAATCTGCATATTTCTGAGCAACTCTGATAACTATTAAAGAACGCAGGCTTTTCCCAGCTCATGTTGATATAAGTTAATTTCCCAGCTCATTCTAGGATTTAAGAAGAAATCTATGAAGAATTTGTGTAATTTAGGAGTAATGCATTCTAAAATTGTAACAGCTACCTGTTTGACTTAAAGTAATACCAGATTTCTCCATTTCTAGAGACAAACTTAGTCACTTTTCTACCAGACTGGTGAAGATTTTCTCATTAATACCTAGGAATAATGATAGTGTCTAAATTCTTGCAATGATAAAGACAATTTTGATGCCAGGGGACACATTGTAGGTTTATGATCCTCACAAATAAGAAGCCTTGACAGCATCAGAATGTTTGGGGTAATCCCTAAAAGACCTCAGCCCACTTCTAATATTTGTTTGCTTTATCTTTTTTTTAACTCCTTTTTCTCTCTTCAGAATTATATTTTGAATAAAAATTTACATAGAGCATTACCTTGTACTGCTCAACTGTGCTTCACAAGATTCAGACTTAATATCAGGTCTCTAATACATTTTTCTTATTAAGGAGACTAACAAATCTATTTAATTCTCAAAACATCTAAGTAAAAGCAGCTTAGGAACTACAGCAAAATTTTTATACGAGTTTATCACTGACTCTAAAACTAATCTGTCAGGGAAGAGCGCATCTTTTCTTCTTCTGTTCAAAAGAAAGGCTGAATTATGTCAGAAGGCCTCGTGGCTTCCTCATTTTGGCAGAGGGAGGGTATCCGTAACTCACGACTTCTTTTGACAAAGTATTAGAACCCACATACTGTGAAGATATGTGGACAACAATTCAGAAATAGGCACGTATGCAAGATGGTTGCCTTCAGAAAAAGATCTCCTTCCAATTATTCTCTTCTTCTTGGCACTGGAAAGCCTATCTTCCATTATGATAGCCAATGCTACCAGCAAAAAACCGAAGTAAATACTACTGGCAGTTTCAAAGATGTTTAAAGAACTTTTGTTGTAACAATTCAGTTGCCATTTTTTGTTCAGGTTCAGTGTCCTCCTGCTCTTTCTTCAAAATATTTCTCCCCTAGAAACTCCTCTTTGTTCATCTTTGCTTTTCAAAATACATTAGTCTATGCAAAACCGCGGTGCGCAAGCAAAGAAGGAAATAGAGTATGAAGAAAGTGCCACACAAAATAACAATTAGCTGGAAAATGACGAACCACAGTAAGTCCACGATACTTGAATATTCCAGTTCAAAACACAGTAGGTGTCAACAGCAAAAGTCAAAATGCCAGTATATTCAATAAACCAACAGCGTAAAAAAGACTCTCTTTTTTTTTAGAATCCACGAGCAGTAACTATTACACTGTGTGAAATGTATATTAAAAAGAGCCTTGGACTCTGGTTCTTTTTTCTTTACTGTTATTAAACAACTTATTCCACCCAGTGTGTCAGCTGTATCCAGTTAGTTATTACTTGATTAGTTCACATGAAAGTGGAGAAGAAAAACATTCACAGGAATCCTGATGAACAACACTATGGGATGATTCCTACCATGTTGCTCTGAGATTGTGTGGCCCCGTACATGGTAATGCCATTTGATGGTCCTGCTAATTGCGGCGTATCTGGCTGTATAAATCCTCTTCTGTCAATTAAGCTACAGAATAATCACAAGAAAGGAAAAGTATTAGAGACATTGCTGATCAATAACTATCTCCTCTCAACAAAAAGAAATAAAAACTTTCTGTCATACAACAGACCTTAATACCTCACCAATACTTTCTAATGTCCCCTTTTAGTCAAATGAAGTACTAGACTTCATTTTCTACTTATCAGTAAGGTACTTGTTCTTTTTGATACTGCTTGTCATATAAGCACATGCACTGCTACTTCTTTTTGTTTTTTATCATATAGACTTAGAAGCTCACCAGCAGATACCACAAAACCAAAGAATTTTAAACCACAGGTGAAAAAACAAATGACAAAACTCCCTTAGGCACTTTGATTCTGTATCTCTTTTAAAGGTTCTTTTTGTTTTTTACCAGCTTCTGCATCTAAATTGAAACTACTTAATCACAAAATTTATCAGGAATGAAGAAAAGTTAATCTTTCTCTCTGACAGACAACTTAAACTTGCCAGGTGTTTCATGACAGCCACAGTGCTTATAGTGTTCCACAGTGCTTAACAAAGTGATGTGCTCATAAAATATCTTATTTTTAAGAAAATGCTCTGTGGAGAAATTACTAAATATAAGTAAAAAAAAAAATCTGTGTAAGATTATAACCAAATACATAGAATGAAATAATCCAATCTAGTTAAAGATGCCTAAAGAAGTGATATAATTTGTAGCACCAGAATACTGGTTAGAGCTATGCTGACAGCCAAGGATCAAATTAAGATTAGAAAGTAACTGCTGAGGAGATGTAAAATACATCCTAAATTTGCTAGCATAGGTTTAAAAATGATAAATGATCTAAAGATCACATAAGTGAGGTAAGTTTTGATTATTTACAGATTCTCTCTTCATCTGCATTCCATGCTCAAAGACACTTGAATGTTTTGAATTTTGAGCTGAAATTACTGGTAAGCCACTTTTCCAGAATTTAAGGAAAAAACTTAATATTTAGTGACTTGGGACATAGCTGAGATTAAAAGTAAAAGAAGCAAGCTCATAATTTACATGTTACAGTCAGTAAATTTTTCCTTGTGGTCACAAAATACCTCCCTGCAGAACCGCTATATATATACACGTCAATGTCTAAATAATGCTGCTACATAGAATTTAGGAAAAAATGCACAAACTCTGCTAAAACACATGAGCCAATGCCAGTCTGGTCCAATTGTGTGTTGCTACTTTTTTCAGCTTAATATACTATTTAATATACTGAGAAACGAGATGTAGTTTTAATAAAGATTTCCATCTGGAGTCAAAAGAATTTGAAGCGTGCTTTTATGTCACATACTTTTATCAAAAGCAAAATTTCAGAATTAAAAGGTTGGCTTCAGGCAACATCTATACAGGCAGGAAGCAGAGACAAAGCTATTCACTCTCACCAGGGGTAACCCTGTATGTGGAAATCTATTCTGCTGTTTCCCCTTTAGGAAAAGATGTCAGCCTCCCCTGTTAAACTCTGACTGCTCGTAGAAGACCCACCTCTGACATTCCTGACAGCAAAGCCAGAAACCTCACTCCAATTAAACACCTGAGACTCTGGACCATAAAGTAATTTGCTTTCTTTCTTTCTTGGATTCATAACTTCACAATTCCAGGCAAAGCAAAACATACTAACCAAGGAGCAGGCCACAAAATTATCTACAAGTTTTTCTGCCCCTCTCTACAGTGAAATATGAACTGCCTAATCACTGAGCACTGGAATAAGAAAATAATTAAGTTTTTCTGGCTGCCAGTTTTATTTCTCTAGTCTCAGCTCTGTACTACATTTTCTTCAAGATGAAAAAAAACATCTCCAACCTCAAATATAAATATTTCAGACTTCCGGAGGTGAAAATGTATTCAGCAAAACATTATCCATTATGTGTTCTTTGGAATTGCTTTGGTGTAAGATCACCAAAATCAGTTTAATGTATATATGTTAACAGTATTAAATAATAAAAAAATACTGCCCATTTAAATACAACATTTCGGAGTTAAAAGACAAAAATCAACAATTATCAAGCTAGTTGCAGATTTAAGGTTCCTCAACTCTCCCCAACTCATGTCACATTTGTTAGGAATGAAAAAGTTTCACAAACTTCCAGGTTGACCTTCATGCAACAGCTAACTACTAGAAATTTTCTATTGCTCTAAGCTATTAACTGCAGTGGTGAAAGTTCAAGTAACAAACAAGCTTATTACATTTCAGATGTAATTTTACAAGATTTGATCACTAACTTAGTTTAAACACAATTTACCAACTTATCTCTTTACCACTGAAGAAAAACTTAAAGCGTCTAACGGACACTAATCCAAAACTTTCATTTCGTTGAATAAACTCAAATAATAAAAAAGAATATTTTTTTCATTAAAAATCACATGGCTAACAATACTTTTGATACTCTTACCTTGGAGAGAGGGGCCCACAGAGAGCAGCACAGCAATTAGTAAAGATGTTGCCATAACTGTAGGGATTATAGTTTTCTTTACCTCTTTTATTTGACCATGATCCTTTAATCTGAAGAGATATGAACAATATGCATCACATGTAATACAACATAGAAAATGGCTGTGAGAAATTAAGGTTGCATATGCTACTTGCAAAAGAGACCACAGAAAATCCATAATGACGCTTTCCAAACAAGAGTTTAAGAGTTCTGGGTTGTTACGAAGGCTGGACCTTATGAGCATGTGCTTTAGCTCCGTAGATGTAGACAACCCACAATCTCAAGAGATCAATATACTCAAAACAGGAACTTCAGCATCTAGACATAATGGTCCAAGTTCAATTTTACAAATATTATAGCATGTTCTACAGAAAAGGCTCAATTGCAAAATATGATTAAAGCCAGCAATTGAGCACTTATTTTCCATACTCTTGGGTAAGTTTGCAAGATGTGCAATATCACACAACATTATCTTCCCTAAAGTTCACAAAAGGTTCTAAAATATCATAAAGTAAATGCAGCCATTGCTACCGTTTATTGCCTATTACATTTTCCCTTAGCTAGTTTTCTTTTCTGTTTGTGAGATACTTGAGAGCCTGAGTAAAATGTCTTGCTGTATTCAATTGGGAATTTATGTTTTAAATTAAATTACTGAACAGTTTACTTGATATTCAGACATGTTCCACTGCTGCAGTTCCCTGCTATTTATCTTTCAACAACCCAGAAGAGCCATTTATTTGAGGGAAGAGGGTGGAAGCACACTAAGTCCATCTACAGAGACAACCTTGGGTAAACCTAATGACTGAGAAATAACGGGGTATCTCATCTGTCTTATTGACAAGGCAGATTTCTTCCAAGTCAGGCTACTTGTTCTGATACTTGATGCTGAGGCACAATTAATTTTGATCCTGCTTGGGAAGTGTTTTTCTGGTTGATTGATATTTATTGTAAAATTTATACTTTTAACTGTGACCTTAAACAATAACAAAACATATTTGACAATACAAAAGATGCTACTTTTATATCTACCAGATAACTATTAAAAAGGTACAATAGGAAATTACAATAAAATAACTTAAAAGCTTGCAGTGCTTTGTTAGATCACTTATTAAATTTCCATTAGCTCTCTAGTTAATTTTATGTACTCTTTTCATTCATTACATATTTTTCCTTTTAGTTAGGGAAGGACATGAAGACTCCAAACACAGTTAAGCATAATTCAACAGCAAAACAAAGGAATCCTATCTGCAAAATAGACAGCTGTAGAAAAGAAAGTTCATCTTTAAATTGATTATATACTCCTTGCCAGAGGTTTTGGACCTCAGAATGGCAAAAGAAGTTTCAGAGGTAAGATAAAATAAAGGATGACATTTTTGTTTAGAGAATTCAACATATTTTTCAAGTTTCACAGTAAGCAGTTTTTGAGTTAAAGAATATTTACCTCTCCCAGTGAAAAGGAGATACTGAAAAGTACTTACTAATTTCCTACTGTATAAAATATACTTGTTTGTCTCCTCCCTCCTCTATTTTCCTGCTTCAAGATAGAGATCCTACATGTGTAAACTGTAATGGACATGCTGTGTACATAACGAGCACATCTTCAAACCCCAACAAACATAGTCAAAAAGATTTCATCTGATCTTTTGAATCAAGCAGGATTATATTAATTCCTTCTTTCCTACTGAGGTACTCATAAAATGATGCAGACATGTCTGACTTGAGAAAAACCTCCTAATTACTATTTAGAAATACATATGCGGAAAAATACTACAAACTTACATCTTCATTTGTTGTTTGATTGGAGCTGATCAAATATGTATGAAAACCTGAGAGGCCAACAATGGACCATACTGAGAAAAAACACACCACAGCTTCCAGCACAGTAATTAAAAGTCAAGGAAATACACACAAATGGGGAAAAAAATCAATAACAAGTAGTTAAAATCACAAAATACAGGGTAGCCCACGAGTCCTTTGAGACCTCTGGAGTACTTCAAAGAGGTCAGTAAAAAGGAAGCTCTAGGGATCTGCCCAGCCCAGACACAGCACCACCCCTGCCAAACACCGTGAGCAGCGTGTGTCCCACCAGCAGACTGCTGCTGTGAGGTTCAATGTCCAGAGTCATTATCTCATAAGACAATAAAGTTGCTTCTAAACTTTATAGAATCAAGCATAAAGAGGAACTTTCTAAACTTTCTGTAGAAGGCTTTTTTCTACATCTTTCATTTATTTACTTACACAAAACAGCCATGAACTCAGAATACACCTACTTTGAGAATGCTGTTTGCTATAATGCTTGAATATTTTGGGGATTTTTTCTTAAGGGAACACAATTCAACAGAAGGAAAGGCTTTGGTTCCTAGAAAAATACATATAATTCATCACTAGGAACAAAATGATGAGAGAAGAATAGGATAAAAATAATCTGTATATTAACCATATCAACCTTTAGTGAAGTCAGTTTCCAAGACAACGTCAACTCAAAATTTTCCAGAACAAGGACACAGCCTTAGAACACAGAAAATATACCCTTACTACTGAACTTACCAATAGAAGAAAAATATGACAGCTCCTGACCATTAAACAGAGACATGGCCTGGAAATGGCATGGATAGACATAAATACTTACAATAAAAAATCCTAACATTAGTTAAAAGTGAAGAGTTTTGTACTGCAGGGCTGCTCACCCCTAATGAACTGGGAGATATCTCAAGAGCTTGTATCATCTTCCCGAGGACCTACTTCAATCAGTGTTCTAAAGCCAGAAAAGAGCCATTTGCATTCTGAGCAGATCTGCTCCAAAAGCAGCAGGATGGCCAAAGTGCACTGCTGAGCAGCAGGTTCACTGCTCTGCCTCTCATTTCCTCCTCAGGCTGTGTGATGGCAAACCAACACAAGACAGGAACTCTGACTCCCTGCAACAGCCACAGCTAAAGCAAGGAGTACGAGGGATCATGGGTAAGGAAACAGACTCTTGGCAGAGGGTTCCAAAACATGTTAAAAGAAGGAAACAGCCCAAAACCTCATGTACGATACAGATTGGGCTTTGAAAGAGTAGAAATAGTAAAGAAGGCTGCAGATAAGCACTTTTAGGTAGAATCTAAATTCTACCAGGAGAAAGATTCACCAGGTCAGAAAAGAAGAACCTTAGAGGGAAAAGAGCTCCCTGCAACCTGAACATATCACCAACGGGATGTTCCTCATTACAATTACCCTCAAAAGGGTACTGAAAAGTGTGTTCTTCCCTCCATGTCATAATATGTGCTGGGGGAAAAAAAGGAAATTCCTTGCAGTTCAAGACCTCTTTCAGTTCCCCACACAATGATCCAAAAACAACTTGAGAACAACAGGGGTAGTTTACATCAAATTAACCAGAATCCACTAATTCAACCTAAGTCCATTAACTGTAAACAAACACAAAAAAGCAATGTATTCTCAACAAAGTACAGCCCTGTAGCATATTATGGTATAGTATCTTACTAGCATCATATATTCAAGATAATTTTCCCTTAGTATCTCACACAGGGTTGTTAGCAAGATTTAAATGGCCATGTTCTCTGTGCCTGAATTGACTGGCTCCAAAGTAGCATTCCCAATACTCTTTGGACATTTTAATTTTTTTACTGCTGTTAATTGTAACCAAGCTTTTAAATTGTCCAACATATCACTATCAAACCAGGCATTTCTGCAAGACGTGCTACTGAGCCTTTTAAAGCAGCACGTCTCTGAACAAAAATTATGAATTCCAGTCCACTGTTCCTGTACAAAAATCCTCAAATGCATAAGCCATTCTCTTTGGTTTCAAGAAAACTGAAAGCTATTCCCAGTTTGAAAATAGTTTGAAAGACTTTTCCTTTGTAAGAATTGATTGTAATTGTTTTAATTGGAAGCTATTGTTCTATTTAGAACTGTTTGTTTGTGCTTTTAAAATTATTTGTGCAAAAAAATCTGAACATGGCTTTGCTAAAAGGGGAGTTTACAGCTCAGTGATTCTACCTGATGAAAACAAGCACACAAAAAAATGTATCTGCAGAATTTGACACTTGGGAAAATTACCTGGAAAGAGGTGCACAACTGTGAATGACAGTTTTTTCTTCCTACCCTTGTGTGGAAAAGCAGACTGTGGGAGGCACAATGGACAAATGGGAAAGAATACTTTTAATAGTGTCTTTGTGATGTGTGAAAACTGCTTAATCAGACAGGAATCATTCAAAAGACATATATAAGCAATGGGAAGCTTACTGTCTGTAGAGAAACTAACCAGTGGTTTCATCAGTTTCACACTTTTCTATTATATTAGCTGCTTTCTGGCTCCAATCTCACTCAGTAGAAAATATACAGAAGGCTCCCATGAAGTGATAAATAGTGCATGGAGCATTTACAGAACAGAACCACAGAATGGCTTGGGTTGGAAGGGACCTTAAAGGTAATATAGCTCCAACCCCTCTGCCATGGGTAGGGACATCTTCCACTACACCAGGTTGCTTAGAGCCCCACCCAGCCTGAACACTTCCAGAGATGGGGCATCAGCCAAATCTCTGGGTAACCTGTTCACGTATCTCACCACTCGCATTACAGAAACTTTGTTATGGCCAATCTACACCTGCTCTCTTTCAGCTTAAAGTCTTGTTCTGTCACTACAGGCTCTGCTAAGAAGTCTCTCTGTTTTTCTTATGAGGCTTCTTTATATACTGACAGACCACAATGAAATCTCCCCAGAGCCTTGTCTTTTCCAGCCTGAACAACAATTGTAGTCCCTGTGTATGCAATTTACACACTGCTATATAACTTAATGCAAGCTGCTATTTGAAAATGACTTCTCTAAAAAGAAAGAATAGTTTCAGAAATTGAGTTCTTCAAGGAAAGCATGTTGTTTCTGTTGTTCCAAAACCTACATTTTCTATCCTGAAAATAATCAGCCATTTGGGATACCTTCAGTTGTAAAAGCAGAACAATTCTTGGAATATTTTTAGTGAAACCACAGCATGTGTATAGTACAAAATGTATTTATGAATTCCACCACAAAGTATGAAGCATACTTAATGAACACAGAAAATACAGATCTTTGTCAAGAGTACTGCTCTGCAAAACATGAAGAATAAAAACCATCCCAGGCTATAGTCTTCTTTCCTACCTCCACCATGTGGCAAGAAATCCTATTGTGCAGGAAGTGATGAAATCATTAACTGATAAAAGTCTAAAAGCACACATTCAACAACGCCAAGAAAACAAGCAAAACCATCTCAGATGTTATTTTGCAACAAAATCTACAATATGTTTCAATGAAAGGATATCTTGCAGGACTGTCCTTCAGAGCATTGAGGAACCCTGTTTGTTGAGAACCTGTAGAAATAGAACCCAAAATTACCAGCCAAGTAAGAAACTGGACTATGGGCTGTTTTTACTATAGTTAAAATAATTAACATTTTAAGATAACCAAATAATCATAGAATAGATTTACTAATATGAATCTGAGAATATGTTGCTTAGCAGCAACAACATCAGAAAAGCCCTTGAGCAACTTTTCAGGTTTAACATCTGCAGGGTATTTTCTCAGTCATACTAAATTGATGTACACATAGTTTCCCATGAACAAGACTTCTGATTACCCTTGCTCTTTTCAGACCTAATATGGAAACAAAACTTATAGCCTCCTGTTTTGTTTTGAAATACTGTTTTTCAAAGTAACTTTTGGCCTTGGAAAATTTATTCTATAAACTCAGATTCCCAACTTTCCATCCTTTGTTATGGAAGCAAAGCTCTCTTATTTATAATTCTGCTCCTACTGCACCTAGACAGAAGATTTTTCTAATAGGTTACTATTGCCTCTGGGCAAATAAAAGACAATCTAGTAGCTGAAAACAGCTCAAAAGAAGCATGAGCCCATCAACTAGAAATGTAGAAGTATGCAAAGTAAAAAAGCACTTGGGTTCCACAACCATGAGATATTAATCAATTAGAGTGATTTCGCAATTGCAACAAGTGAATTTGTTGTAGAAACTGACAATGTGACATAGCTACAGGCACACATTTTGAACTTTACTGTATAACATAAATGATTTAAATGCATCAGGCTGAAAGTTTTCCCCAGAGCAAAAATTTTCCACTTAGCTAAATTAATCTGAAGATCTGTATGGAGAGAAGAATCTTGTCTTGAAAAGAATAAAGAAATATATGAATAATTCTCTAGACCTATCTGGTCAGTTTTACTGTTTACTGTTACAAGTGGGAAGTTACTTACCTTGTATTTCTGAGCCTTTTCAGACTCTTATAATGGGTTCTTAGTCTCAAGGTACAAGACTAATGGAACTTTCCCTGCCTTCTTACTATTTTTAGCATCCTTAACGGCAATGGCAGCAGATAGATGTGATTTCCATACCCTGCTGCTACTCACACTTTTCCAAGCAGTGCCCAAAACACCAGAAGGGGAAGGAAAGCTGCTCACTGCAACAAACAGGTGAAATACTGATGTGTCAAAGAGAAATGAGTAACTGGAAATACAGATACCACTACTGGAAATGTGTTCAACTTGGAGAGAGGGAAGAAAATCTTGCAAGGCAGTATCTTTAATAAATGATTTACAAATTAGTTTTATTATCTTCAGTAATGTTATGTGCACATATTCTTAAACTTAGAAAGAACAAATTTCCAATGTATGCCTCAGAAGGCCACAGAAAACAAAAATATCTTGTATCTTGTATCTCATCACCACTTAGGCCCACCAAAATCTGTAAAATGCCAGTTTGCAAGATGCATTATAAAAAAATGTACAAACTTTAAAAATTTGTCTAAATCAAGAGGCATAAAAATAATTTTGCCAGGACTTATGTATGATTTTGAAATATTATAGGAAGGTCTTAGTCTGAGGTCTAAAAACCAAGACTTCCTTCAGCCGTGCTAACAAAAGCACTCTATGCCGAGAGCAAAGGTTCAGATTCAGGAACTGAGAACCCTGCTTAATGGTTAGCATCAGCTAAAGAACTGAAGAGCTACAAGCCAGAACACAAATTGGTGAGTGCTAATTATTAGAAAGGTAGACAGGAAGACTTCTAGAGGTATGGTAGGCACAAAGAGTGGAGTGTTAAGAAAAGCTTATTTGTAAAGAACTCTTTTTTGGACACTGTCAAGACTATAGCATACAAATTTGAATGTTGGGCTTGAAGCTCCAGTATATCAATTAAACATCAAGGAACTAATCACATGTATACCTGCTCCCATTGCCTTTGAGGACTGACCAATCTTTAGAGATTAAGGATGTTTCTTCTTGTCTCATTCTAGGTAGATGAACCTCCATGGCAAGAATATTTTCCAGCTGACAGGCAATTCAGCATTTAACATTTACTATACATAATCTGTAACACCTACACAGTGCTCAAGTGCTTCTCAATCACACAGAGGCACAATTAATTACTCTGCTCTTTGCCTAAATCATACTCAAGAGTTAGGTTTGGACACTGTAAATTAAAAACCCACTAGGTAAACCTACCTAACATACGTAACAGGAAATACTGACATTATATTGATAACTCATATACTGAAAACTAAAGAAAAAGCACTGAAGTCCTTTTGAAATGAAGGTAGGTTAGTGTCAAAAATAGCTTTACGTTGCCAGACTAGGAAGGTTTTCAACTACTGAACACTAGCAAAGATTGCATAAAAACACGTGTCTCTCCTCTTAAATGTGAAAAGTGTACATATATATACTCATGTATGCCCAGATAAATAACAAGCACTTAAGTATTAATGGCAAGTGTTCTTTTTCCAGTAACTTTCCTTTTTTAAACAACATATACATCTTATCTCTGCTTTTTTCAACTGGTATTAGAAATGCTGTATCTGGTAGCGTAAACAAGTTGTTCATTCATACTCCCTCAAAATCACATATCCCAGTTCTAGCTTATGAACTAGATTTCTGAGCTATAGAAGGGCGTCTCAGTGCTTGCATCATAATTTTGCAAAGAATGAGTAAGAGCAGGAATTCTGCTCTTTAAAACACAACTTTTCCCTGCATGCTGCAAACAATTTCAGAAATTGAGCACAATCTGACATTTTTTCCAGTAAAACATTCTCTGAATATTATCATTATAAGGATAGCTTTATAAATGTGTTATATACTGAAATTATTATTTCTATCAGGTTTCTGTTGCAATACAGAATTCAAAGAAATAAACAGATTACAGTTCCAAAATGGTTAAATAAACGCTCTTTAGGGCAATATCCTATATAATAAGTGAAAAATACAGAAGACTCTTCTAGCGATAGTGGGTTAAAAACCCAATATACAAAAGGTGTTTAAAGACAAGTCATGCAACCTGTCACCATAAATGTCACCATCATCGCTGTATAGGAGCTAGCAAAATTAGCTAGGGGTATGGAAACAAAAGACAGTACCCAGAAGAATTTTGACCTCAAACACAACCCAGAATACAAATAAAAATCAGTCGCAAACTCATTAATATTTCTGATTCACTCTATTATGAATTGGTTATTCTCAGAATGTCTATGCAAATGAAAAAAATGTTAAAAATAGGGTTGAGAATGGTATAAACTAAACAGCAAACTACAAAAAATATAGCTCCAATCTATTTTCTAGTAATTTTCCTCTTTGTCTGGATGGCAAGTGACCCATGTTTACAGTAAAAAAGCATATGGAAGCTCTTTAGGTAAATGATACTACTTGTATACTTAAACATACAGTATATGTGATGCTTTTTCAATTAATCATCCATAAAAGGGGGAAAAAAAAAATTAAGACTGCATTAAGGTAAAGCCAGTGCCATGTCAATGACTACTATGAGCAGTGCCTACTATAGACCCGAATGGGACTCACTAGGGATTGTGAAGCTTCAGAGAAAAGGCAAATAAACAAACAAATAAATAAATAAATAAACCCTGAATGATCAAAATATTAACTTAAAAAACTCAAGCAAATGGCTACATACGTAATCTGATTTCACCAGCATACTTACGAAGGATGACGTGGGTGATAACGAATGCAAATATAAAGACTGTCAGAAAGGACAGAGATAAAATAAACATATAAAAAAATCTGTAGTTTCTTTTCCCCACACAGTTGCCTACCCAGGGACAGTGGTGATCAAACCGTTCTGAAATGAGAGGCAGAAGAAAAAAAAATGGAAAACAATTAATAAAATGCTGTTTATTCAAAAAAATGCTCTCTGAATACTATATTAAACTCATGATTAATCCGGCATTTGCAAAGTAGCCACAGAGAAGTACTTATTTGGAAAGGAACAAAAAATAGAAAAGAAAAAAAAAAAGGAGTACTTGAATGAAACCTTAAGAGTTTTTAAAGAAATTAAAGCATGGCTGAGGTGAGTTCCTGTTACACTAACAGCCTTACTGTGACAAATTGTGCAGTCAGACCAGCAAGCATGTATTTATCCATCATCACATGGAGCATTAGCAACTGATTTTTTTCAAAACAAGGTGTTTTTTTTTCTTCAGTGCATCTTCTACTCAAAATTGGAATTTCTGAGGTTCTTTCCTTTACATCTGTCATGATCACACCTCTGACTTATGCCTACTATCATATCATCCATCCATTTGGAGCATGAAATATTTATACCTTCCCGCTTCCTTTTATTGCTTCGTTCAAGATATTCTTCATTCTAGACCACCTATTTTTCCACTTGGAGTTGATGCTGTCATACAAGATCATTAAAAATAGCAGAATCATTCACATCAAACATTTCTCAAATGTTAAAATTTAAACACATCATATAAAAACTGGTAATCTGCATGCTCTGTTGCCGTTTGCACTATAGACTCTGTCTCCTTTTTACTAAGTGAAAACCCTTATCTTTACCTCCCTGAGAGAAACTCATTCATGAGATAGGATAAGGCCAGGGTGGATCAGAAACAAGTGTCCCCAACATGGGGGAAATGCCTCAGCGCTGGGAAGCAGCAGAGGGAATGGGTTCCTCTGCTTCTCCCCAGGCAGCCTGGAGCCACCCTCCACATCCAGTATGTTGGGTAATGAAACAGAACTATTGCCAGGAAACAAACTTGCATTTCCTAACTTTACTTTGGAGAGATTACACTGACAGAATTTGAAGGTTTTTTTAATCAAATCCAAAACCATAAGACAGATGTATTCATGCTCTTTCTTTCACTCTCTGATCCTTGTCCAAATCCTGGTTTGTTTTCTGTGATTTTTATGCCTCCACCGACGTACTACCAAACTATTTGTAATTCCACAGGAAAGGCAAGTTATAAATACAAAGTCCTTTAAGCCCTGTGTTAGAAAGGCCCATCTGACCAAGTACACCAGCTTATTTTAGTTGTGGATTTATGTTATAGGCCTATATTAGAGGTTTTTCTTGAAGGATGTATTTAGTATTATCTTCATTTTAAAAAAGTCAAAACAACATGCACAACAGATTTCTGAGTCTACCAGACTATCAGGGGCTTTTTTAAAAATGGTTTTGTGTGACAGCTGTTTGGACCACATGTTTCTGCCATAAATCTGTTTCAAATTCCAACAGGGCTATTCAAGGTGAAGTTACTGAACTTTCTTAGGATAAGGCTTTGTAATACTGTGACCGAGGGAGTACTGCTAAGAACACCAAGTACTAAACACTCTTGGTAGGTGATACTACCTTTTTTCAGTGCACTACAGTTGTATTCCCAAAATAAAATGATATTGCATTTTAAAAGTGCTTGTCTTTAAATCCGTACTTCTGAATGAGTCCTCATATTCTGATAAACACTCTAGTTAATTTAAATTCATTCATACATACAACTCACAAGCAAACAACACAACAAAGAAACACAGGTACAGAGCCATTTTAAAAAGCAGAATTCTAGGGTATTTTTGTAACCTACTGCTAAAAAAATACATTACATGTCTTGGAAGATGAATTCCATATACATGGATCCATTCCTCTCTATGCTGACATAGTAGGGAAATGAATTATAAAATAGAGATAGACAGAAAGCTGTTTCTACCCATGAAATAACATTTAGATATATGCAGACATCTATTTGATGGATTCAGACAAATGCAGAGAAAAGCCACAACCCCTCCACCTATAAACTCCTGTTCCTACACATACACACATTCCTTACTGAGGACTGACTCAGGGTTTTTAACCTATTTGTCAGTCCTCCTGAATTTCCATCTTCAAACTTTCTTGGTGAACTGAAAAGCTCTGCTATCTCAATAAATACCTTACTAATTATTGTGAAGTTAAGTAATTACCTAAGATATTTACAAAGGAGGAATAGACCAAAAAGGCTGGATGCAAAAACCACTACTACAGTATTAAAAAGAAATCAACTCTAATGAAAAAATAGGCATATTAAAAGGTTTACATGAATCTTATGTTAAATAAATTTGGTCTCTCCTTTCTCAGTCAGAAGATAGAAAGACATGTGATATGTGCCACAAAACAGTATATTAAAAGGCAAGACATTCTGCTCAGCAGAATACAAATATGTAAATGCAATTTAAAGATAACAGCCTTACAGCTTGTGAGCTGCTCTGCTTAGTTATTAATGCAGGAGAAAATTGCCAACCCTGGCAAAATGAAGAGGCAAATGCTAAGCAGAAACTTCTAATGCCGTTAAGAAATATAAAACCTATTAAATCTGGAGCAGTTTCTTCTTCCTTAGAAAAACACACAACCTAATAGTAAGTACTAATGAAGAAGTAACACAGAGTCTTAAGGTTCACCTCCAAAACTGAACAACCAATGATTTTGTAAAGGAAGCTCTGACATCTCTACTTGGACTCTGTTGGCAGCAAAATTATGACAACTTTATTGAGAAATGAAAAACTACTGATGCTGAGAAAAACTGGAATTCTAGCCCTCATGAACTTAAAATGCAGAGCAAATTGAAATGCAATTTATTGTGAAGAACAGACTGTTAAAAGTTCATGAATGCAGTTCTGGTTAGTTAACACACTACTGTATTCAAACAAACATTTGTGGCAAGGTCAGTGTAAAAATATTGAGGCAAACAAACAATTAAAGCATTGGTAATATAAATTCTTGTTAGTATAAGCATATTAGAACTCATAATGAGGGAAGAAGAAAGCTAAAGCACTCTATGGATAGAAACATTGTGATATATCATCCTCCTACACCCCAGTTCAAACAAAAGCAGCAAGATATTTGCTTTCTTGATGTTACAGCTGTATCTTGCATCTACCTAATCAAGAACTAGTGATAGAACAGATGGCCCAGTTTCTACCATTTCAGCAGCTCTGTGAAGTTTTTTGCCTGTGTGTTCATGGCTCTCCATTCTTAGGTCAAGCCTGGTGCTCATTTTACCCTGCAGGGAGCAGGCTGACAGAGCCAGATGAACCTAAAACTATGGCTTTCTTTTGCCTATCTCCTCAGATCACCTCATCAGACAAACACCAAAGTGGGCCCAAGTGAAGCACTGAGAACACACTGCCAGAGAAGGAATGAAATAACGCCTTCAGAAGCAGCTAAGTGTTAATTCAGCCTAGCTGTGACACCAACCTTACTACAGGTTAGCACTCATCACGACTGCAGGAGAAATCCAGTTTTGATTAATTTTTCAGGGTCTGAGATCAAAACCTGAAGAAATTAAAAAAAGACTGAAAAAAATGTGTGAAGAGTTTATAAGGTAAAGCATCAATGAAAAGAGGGGATGCGTAAACAGAGACTACAAAAGCTGCTGTACAAGTCACAAAAAACCAAAGAGGTAAGAAATTTCAGGAACTGAAATTTCTGTAACTGTTACTGTTACTGACAGTAACAAAGAGTATTTCATTACTTTTTCCCAAGTGATCAGCATCTTTGAATTTAAATAATAACTTCTGAGGTTAGCCACCACCCCCATAACTCAATCCAAAGGACAAGGCTTCACAAGGTAACTGAGCCAATCCAAAACCATAGTAGCAGTGAAAGAGATGGTCAAATGCTGCCTTTCCTGTGACTCCATCCCACTTTCTTCTTTCTAAGCTGATGATGAATCAAGTCAGTTCCCTGGACTACCAGGAAAGAAAAAAAAGTAGTTATTTTACTCATTGATAAGTGGGAAAAACTGACTTACCAATGGCTGTGTTACCAAATGGTCTGTGAACAGGCACAAACAAGAGAATCATGCAAATAAGGAAGAAAAGAAATAAAGAGGAGGACATTCAAATCTCTTTGGAAGCAGCAAGCTGTCAGCAGGACTCAGTGTTCTCATTAACACTCACCCAAAGTGGTCTGATGAACACTCACCTAATAATCTATGCTAACTGGAAAACAGAAAAACACTCTACTTCATACATTCCCCATTTTTTACCTTCCCTGACACATTTATATTTAAAACTTGCATAAGAAACATTAACTGTTGGATATCTCGGATAAAAACCGAACTGAGAACATTTCCCATTTTACTGAGCAATGGCCTTACACATGCAGCGTTCCCTTCAGAAGCCACACCAAAGCATGCTCCTTGCTGCTCAGAACCAAAGAGTCAAATCTCTACTTTTCTACAGCACAGCATGTAGACTCCTAAATACTTAAATGTTCTGCTTCCATTTTTCATTCACTACACTCCAGGAAACCGTGCACAAAATGACCCGAATGCTTTCCTTCCCTTTTCAAAACATTTAATGAAAGCCTAATAATTTACAAGGAACGCAAAAGCATTTTTAAATGGAACATTTGTAGGCCAGCTTGTCCCTTCAGTTTGCAGTATTTATTAACTGTTTCCTTTTTTCTTTGCTCAACTGGATCACTGCACACCAGCACACATTTTCTAAAGCTCGATGTGAAGGTAGGACTCAAAGACAAGAAGTCGACAGGTGGAAAAATATCTAGGTCATGTTACCACGAGATTCCAGTGAGCAAAAGTTAGAATTCACTTGACAATTTTTCCACCCTGTGCAAGTAAAGCATTGTAGGCCAAAAGCACAAACCTAAGGCATTCCCTGAATGTTACCATCTTTATTTGAAACATGTAAACATGGTATCCCATGATTGGAAAGAGTCAAGAGCCCACTATACAAATCCTGCATCAGTAATGTCACATGACAGCTCAACCAGCTGGGCCAGGATTACTCAAAATTACTTTGATAGTAGCAGTAGTACAACACAGGACTACAGTGTTCATTGTCAAGGACTCACAGTGAGTAATTATGTAGAGAGACTGACACATCTGCATGTATTTATAATGGTGACAATTAAAGCTTTTTGAAGGACTGTGATGTCATGATATGATCACATCTATTCAGGCTTCTTGACTTCACATTTTGTACAATAAATAGTACTTCAGAATTTGATTGCTCTTGAAATGCTTAAGAAAACAAATGAGGTTTTTAGAAATCCATATAAGAAATATGTTTTATTACAAAAGTATTTATTTTCTTCTAAAATATAGCAGGCCAATCCCAACTGCTGAAAGTGATGCATAAAAGCAAATATAACCATTACATTAAAGTCCTTTGCAGTCAGTTCAAAATATCTGATAACTTAACAAAAAATTTATATCCAATAATCATAGCATATTCATAACAGCTATCCTTAGCTCCGATGTTCAGTTTCACCAACTGAAATCACTACTACTAAGAAAATGATTTTTTAAATAATATTTAAAAAAACCACCCCCACTGATAGGATTTGCCATCAACTGGCAACACCAATCAAATACTTGGATCAATTTAATTAACACACCATTCACCTGCCTGACAGCCATTCCCCTGACAATACCTTTGCTGTTACTAATGAAATCTGAGTAGAAATTCAAATGAAAAATGCAGTGAAAAACAAAAGATCAATTGCAAATTACATTTATAGGCACACTGATGTTATTTTAGAACATCTGTTATGGACAACGCACAATGGATTCTTTAAATCACCAAGCTTCAGCACCTTCATACACTGATTCCACATCAAAACACCCCATGAAAACCAAATAGAAAGAAAGCATCTTCTGGCCCTCATGTTGGGAAATACCAAAAGTTTACTTTAATCTGTTCTGGACTAATCTCTACAAGGCTATGTAAACTGAAAAAACTGAAACAGTAATGTGACACCAGGAAAGATGGGCCTCTATTAATGAAAAAAGTTAATAAAGTGCATGGGTATCTACAACAAAAAGTCAATCGGAAAAACAAACAAAAGGGCTATTAACATGTACTTCACTTTCATGACTGTTTAAACTGTTCCAGACAGCTATGCTATTTGGGTGGGGTTTTAAGAAAATAAGTTGCAATAGCAACTTTTTGCATGCTAATCAACTTTAGCAGACCATTGCTATTCACAAAAAGAAAATAAACATGCCTAATTTTCAAAATAAAAATAGAAATTGATTTATTAGGAAAACATCCAGCCATTGCCCTAGGATAGCTCGTAGTAATTAAACTGTATCGTCACATAGATCACTTCACTGCACCCACCAATAATAAATATTTACTAATTAACAAAGTCCTTTGGCTGCATGCACATTAATGGTGACATTTTCTAAGGCAGCAGCAGCAGTTTAGAATGGCTGCCCTTTGGGAGGTACAAAGAGTGCACAGTGAAGGAAGGACCTCACTGCTTCACAATCTCTCTGTACATACCCATTTGAGTACATACACCCTGGCACACCCACACAAGTGCCTGACACACATCCAGCTGTGGAGGAAGAGATTTTTAAACCCCAAATTTGACCCCACAGGAAGCATAGTGTCCTTACCAAGTAACAGCATCCACAAAGTTTACAGATTAGTTTTTCTCTTTTCTACAGGAAAGCACATTTTTTTTTTACACACTTCCACTGCTGTCCTTTATTGGAATTTGGGTTTTTTAACCATTCTGCAAATTGTTACTGCACTGAATGTAAATATGTGTTTATTTTCGTAGGTTTCTAAATTTTTTAACTGATAATTTCTCTCTTTAATATTTACTCTGACATCTTGAGGTTTACAACATCATTTACAGAGTCAGATGTTCTGATCATCTCTGCATTTTTTCATACACAGACCAATGCATAAGCCACAACCTCTCTTAAGTAACCTATAATACGA
Source organism: Calcarius lapponicus (assembly GCA_039654755.1). Lineage (NCBI taxonomy): Eukaryota > Metazoa > Chordata > Aves > Passeriformes > Fringillidae > Calcarius > Calcarius lapponicus. The sequence continues at coordinate 61,363,782 of CM077465.1, forward strand.
TTTTCTTTCTTTAAGAGACTGACATATTTTGCAGTCCATTGGCTTAGGATTTAAAAACCCTGACACACATGCCATGCTCTCGGAATTTCCAAAGTACACCTAATTTCACAAATGGCACAATCATAAATAATGCATCACTTCTGAGAGTGCTCATGTGTACTCCATTTGGAAGCTTCTTGTTCTACCTTTTTGGGGCACACAAACAAAAAGAGTCCAAGCCATTTCTCACCTGTAAAAACTGGGAAAAATATGTAAGAGAAGAAAGAAAAAAGAAAAGAATGGTTACAGCAGCCAAATTTGTGCTTTTAGCTGTTCAGCAAAAGGGTAATTTTAAGATGACCGAAGCTAAGGTTTAACAGGTTCAAAATGAAGTGAAAATTGTACTCTATTCACTGCAGGAAATGTAAGGAAGGAAATAAGCAAAGGCCATGAAAAGGAAGTGATGGCAAGAAAGGAAATAATAAGATAATGAAGAAAGAGTGCTACAGAATAGAATTAAAACCAAGCAGACCAAAGTCCTGACACACACTTTGATTATAAAGGACTACAAAGTCCTGAGAAAATTGTTCTCAGAAACACTGTCTGCGTCAGAAAAGCCAAACTGTTACAATGCCACTTCTCAGTCTGCTTTTGAAGTGATTGGTGTTCTTCAGCCTGGAAGACAGAGGTATCTGGAGTAACTACAGGGAAAAGCTTGTCCCCAGATCACACTGGTAATTCTCACTGTCTTACACTGTCTGTGTTATGTGTGCTTTGGAAATTAATTCCTCATATTGTTTAGATATAGCCACCTGCTTCTTGTTCAGCTTTCATCATAGAAATTGAATTAAACAAAACAAAAATTATTTATTAAAACCCAACAAAACAAAAGGATATTACACAGTCAATGTTCCAATGACCAAAAATAAATTTAAGAGCTGCCATTAGGTCATTTCAGAAGCAAGTCCAACCACTGCCTTCTTTCTAGCATTACACAGTGCCATCAAAACCCCTTGTCAAGACACAGCAGTAACTACCTTGAGCTCAGAATTTATGTCTGGTTTGGTTTCTTTTATCCTGAAGTCTTTATCTCTTGTTTTCAGATGCATATTATGTTTAACTCATTTGTAATTCTTGAGCAACATAATAGTACACAAAACCCTTGAGGGGCTGACTTCCAACTGACATTCACAGAGGCAGTAAAGAAAGCAAATCAGGAATACACCCAAGGTATGTGCTTCAGGGAACACTTATTCAACCAAATTTTTTAAGGTATTACATAAATGGAACAAACGACATTTGTATGAAACTAGAGATTTTTCTAGACACTACTAGGAAAATACTGTAGAGCTAAAGGAGTCTGAATTATTACCATGGCTAGAACTCAAATTAGATCTTTTCTTCTTTTTTTTTTTATTTTAAGCTATTTGTTGTTATTTTTATCTACAAATACCACATAGACATTTATAAAAAACAGTGTTGAAACAAAATTCAAACAAGGTCAAGTAACAGATATGCTTAGTAAACAATTAGACAGAAATAAAAGGTAAGTTTTTGTATGTACTTACACATTTAAAATGTTGCCATAGATTCCTTACAGAATAAAAAACATTAATAGAAAACTCAGAGTGAAAGAACCTCTCTTTCACACTGCATTCATTTGCCAAGTATCATAAGACACCTTTAGGTAAAGTAGCACACTGTTTTTTCTGAGCCGTGCTGGTTTGAGGATAAACTCCATTCCTGTACCATAGAGTCTCTGTAGCAGGTTTGTAACTGCAGCAAAATCTTTGGAAATGATGTGGTAAAAAGGAGTGCATGGTCATACTAGTGGTGAGCTGCTTAAATATCATATGTTTAAATAGCATAAGTTACTTAAACATCCATATGCATGTGCAGTAGGACTACTTGTGCATGGGTGTAGTTAAATCAGTAAAGAACTAAGAAATAGTGGCACAAGAATACTCAGTGCTATTAAAAGATTTATTCAGAAACCAAATAAAAACAAACTTCTAAGTTAGTATTGTCTAAAATATAGACAGTACTAACTTAGAAGTGGTGGCAAACTGCGTAACACTCTGATTAGGTGTACAGTCTCAAATTGTTACATTTCCATAGACACAAGCCATCCAATTTTCTTGACACCTATTTTAAATAGAAAAATAGTTGCAGGTACTTGTAGATCTCACTTTTTGCATTCAGTACACCCAAATATTTATATGACAAACACTTGTATCTAATCAGGAAACAAAGCTACTATACATTGCATCCTGAAAAGTCAATTTATTGTAATTCCCTTTATAAACACTGAGGAGAAAAACCACAGCAAATTCATTCAATTACTTTAAAACAAATAACTCCAAATATAAAATGTATAAGAGGAAATTATAATGATGATGCCTATCTTATGAGCAGAAAAAACATCTCAGTTATATAAGTAATTTACTCTTTTTTGATAAATATTCATAATAATTCACATCTGTTTTTTCATCACAGACATGATCAGAAGACTGTGCAAGTTGTTTCCCTGCCATCACTACTTTAATGTTTTAAAGAATAGGTTTTCCAGATGTGTTATGCAAAGGACACAGAATACAGAATTGGAAAATCCTTCATACTAGTGCATTAAAAAACCAAACCATTATTTTAAAGTAAGCTTCAGATGTACAGGTGAAGTTGCTCTTATTTTTGCTCTCTTGGTAAAGACAACAGCTTTTCAACTTTTATTTATTACACCGGTCAACAACTGTATTTACATATTATCCAGTTTGCTGAGCAATATCACAATACTGTAGTATTAAAGTTACACATTTGCTAAAATCTTTTTCTGAAAAATGTACCAACTGCATTTCATAAACATCCCTACTTGCTCAATAAAAGCAAGCTCAATAGCTTCTGTAACGCTTACAAAATTTTAACACATCAGAAAAATTTATTTACTGAAGGAACCATCTACAGATATCAATCAATTCTATAGGGCCAAAAGACTAATAAGCTTTTCAGTCTGATGTAAGTGCATTCCCTAAACCAGTATCATGTAAACATAAAACTCCAGTTCTTCCAATGACTGCTTTATATCTAAAAATATCACTGCTGAATGCTGCAATTACGTTTCTCAGCTGGAGACATCTTTCGACATTATTTTCTTGAATGCATAAGATCCAGACTCAACAGCGTGCTAATCAACTGCACTAAACTGCAAATGTGATCTAATTAACTGGAAACCACTCAGATTTGATTGGTAGGGGGTTTTCGGTTTGCTTTTAAATCCAAGCATATCTTAATCACCTTGTCTGACCTCCATAGAAAACAGTAATGAAAAAGGACAAGATATTCAGAGAGAAAGAAACCAACCCCATAATTATAAAATATGCTTAGGTCCTGACAACATGTACTTACTCTCAAAAGAGCCTGTTTGTCCAGTAATTTCTTATGGATTCTGACATGAGTACATCCAGTCATAAAACTGCTCAAAGGTAAGAATCACCTACAGTGGGTATTTTGGTCACACAGCCCTAACCATTTGAACCATGCCTTACAGTTAGTTACTAATGAACTGGAGAAGCAGCTCCTTGCCCTCAATTCAGTCTGGTGAAAAAAACAATTCTGAGACTCCCAAAAAGCCTGGAAAGGTCATCAAACATTATATGTGGCCTTATTCAGGTTGGGTGTGTTCTTTGTCATTAGGGCAGGTTAGGAAAGTCTTCTTAGACTAGCAACATCTGTTAGGCCAAGTCTCCTTTTCTGCCTCCTCTAAAATTCTTAACATTTAACAGATCTTGTAGGAAAAGAAGATGAACAGAGCAAGTCACCTCATTACTAATCTTGTCACTAACTAGCTTTTTTCTGTCTCCTATAGAAAGTATTCATTACAAGATATAAGCTACTAAACTGAACATATGCTGTATCTTTCTTTTACTCACCTACGCAGTTATCACAAAGGCTGCAATGTGAGGCACGAGGTGGGCGGAAAATCTTGCAAGTAAAACAATATTTTAGTTTCACTGTCTGTCCATTGATGATCACTTCTTTTGTTCTGGGAGGGGGACGATATCCTCCTGAACTGCAGCCATTTGCTATATCTAAGCATGAAAATACAAGAGTTGAAATGTTGCACATGAGCGATGATGTATGCACAAAACTGTCCTCAATGGCATTCTACAGCAAATTTCAAATTCTTATTTACACATTTAAAATAAACAATTTTCCCCCTTCTAATTCTCGAGTAATAAGCAACAAAGAGACATTTCATTGCAAATAGCACTCAAAGCCAACCAATCTGAATCAAAGAAACCATCCAAACCCAATTCTCAAATGCTCACAATGACATTGATCCCAAAATTCTTACCGTTTCTAACCCCTTAATAGTTCTTAGGTAACATATTAAAGACAACTATAACTACTCGTGTAGGACAGCAAAACTTGGACGTTATCTTTAGAATCTTCCTAATTTTTTCAGAATTCCTGTAATAACAAAAAATCTCCCTAGAAATGCTGCAGGAATTCTACAGCCTAGAAGAGAATCTGCACATTTACTTAAGCAACAGTGGCTCTGAGCCCAGTGAATGTTGAGAACTCTTGCATGCTGTGATACAACAGAGTACATTCACAAAGTATCTTACAGCTTTTGCTGTTTAGAAGTTTGGACACTCAACTCCCAGTGTTACCTCTACACACTTTGAAGTTTGTTGCACAAAACCAGTTTCCAACTAGCTTGTTTGATACAAGTAATAGAGTTTTGGATTTTGTTTCTAAGCTTCCTTTTATTTTATTTTAGGATATTATCAATATTTTTTACTGCATCTAAAGAACTGATTAGGCTAATAAAGTTCAATTTTGCCCAAGCTGAGCTTTACTCTGAAACTTCAACATGTAAAAATGGTACCTTTTTCTAGGTCTATCTGTTCTGGTGTAATCACAATCAAATCAAACCACATTAGTGGAAAAGAAACCCCTAAATTTATTACACTTGGAAAACAGATCAGCTAAGACATCAGGGAAGTAAAATAAAATATTTTTCCAGTATATGAATGAAAATACATTTCAAAGTCACAGTCAAGTCACTTGAACAACTGTGTCTTGAGTTGTCCTGCTTTCACGTGGGGCTTGTTACTAAAAGATTTATGACTTTGAGCTCAAATTGTTAGAAATATCACCCACAATTTTGATTTCTGCCAATTACACAGCCTACAAATTATGTATTTTCCAAAAGGGCAACAAGAAAGTCTCCCACCTAGCAAAGCATTCAAACTGGCAACAGCATAGCTGTGCTAGCAAAGGTGCAATTATACAAGGTGCTGATTTGGCAGCAAATCCAGCTTAAGGAGTTCTCATCTGCAAAGTGCTCACCCATAAATATGATCCATAAATACGCATCGATAAATAAGTCTTTGTGGGACACCACTGTAAACTTGACCATTAAAACAACGAGACTTCAGAAAACTCTAATGGAGAAGAGGATGAAATGAAGGGAGCAATAGCTGAGATGGATGGAGTCTAGGTATAAAGCTCCTAAACATCCATTATGAGAATGAAGTGGTGAATACTAAAAAAGAGCAGCATAGAAGCAGCCTCCTACAGCCTGAAGAGGTAAAGACATTCACTTGTGTTGGATATAAAGTAACTCCTGCAATGAGCTTGTGATGCTTGGCCAGGTCCTACAACCTGCACATGGAAGCATGGATTATTGTGTGGTTCCCATAACTAGCAGTTGTACTGATTTTGACCTCAAGGCCAATACTACTTGAAAAATATTTCTGATTAAGTAATGCTACCAGTGTATTTCAGTGCATAAATGGAGAAGATGTTCTTTGGAAGACACAGCACAACTGTGCTTCTATTATTCAAAGCTTTAGAGACACAGGGATGTTACCTAAATCCAGAAGACAGGGAAGAATTTCTTCTAATTCATGTTACATTAAAAAAGCTTCTGGTGACATCATAACCAATTGGCTTGTAATAGTCACAGTCCTTCCAGAAATCTTTCAGCATTACAAAACAATGTTAGACCCATTTCTGACCATATTTTGGTCAAGATAAGACTTAAACTGTGAACATAAACATGGGTCATTAGCCCTACAAATTTATTTTATTGAATAAAGCATTTAACACATACTGGCATGGCATGTTCATTAAAAACCCAAATATTTTCATTTGGTACTCAAATTTAGGTGCATAATTATAAAAAATACTACTAAAGCCTGAATTTCATCTAGGTGTAGCTTTGTATGCTAGAAATACTGATGCATTAAATTTCCTGACATAACAGTAATATTTCAGATTTTTTTTCTTTTACAAAATATTATTATTCCTAATTATGTACATAATAATTGAAAGAAAATTACTTAAATCAGTCAAGGGGAATTGTTTAGAGGGGAAATGCTCTTTTTCCTAGATAAACATTTATTTTGTAAAAGGCACATTGACTAAACCCAGTATTTCCCTTCCTTTCAAGAAGCTCATAAAGTGCACCACAATTATTTTAGATGGGCTATGGCAGAATCTCAAAGGCACCTTCTGTCCTCTTTGGTGGAGAAGTGAGACTACTGTCCAGCCCATTTTACTTACAACACCAGTCTTCTAAGAGGATTTCCTCCCAAACATTTGCAGGGAAGTTCACAGAAACAGCAAATCCTGGCTCTATAAGGCAAATTAATCTTGAAATCCAAGGGTAAAAGCTCATGCAAATGAAATAAGTGTAAACAGTCTTGCTGATTTTTCAGGGACTGAGAATTTTTCTCAAATTCCTAAATTGCATAATCAAACCTCAATGTTCCAGTCTTTCTATTTACTAACAGCTTTTTCCTGGAAACATGCTGCAGAGCAAGGTCAAATGTGCTTGGATTTAATACAATTTATCTAACCTAAATGTGCTAAACATGTCCTGGTCTCACTGTGAATTTTCAGACTGTAGTTTGCCTTCAATTCAACTGCTCATACTTGAAGTCTAACACAGTTAAATCTTCAATATATGAGGTCTCTTTGAGGAACAGAAAGATGAACCTTTATGGAACCACCTACCCCAAATAAACTGTGTTTGATCACTGCTACATTTCACTCATCCAACCTATTACTCATGTAGTAATGCAAGTTCTTTCAAAAAAAGGCTTAAATTTACCCACTAATGGGATTGCCATCAATCCTCTCTGTTCTGACACATTTTGGAACTTCTCTAGCAGGGTTAACTGTACGTGCACTAGATGGGGCTCCAGCATTTTTATTACCATAATTACAAAAACCCCATGCATGCAATTCATGTCCTTACAGGACCAAGAGACCCGAACTGCTCCAAGAAAGATACTCCAAGTATTTAATGGAGATACAGCACAACCTAGCAACCTTCTAATGGGACAACAAACTCCACTTAGATTTCTCAATTTATTATGCTACAAACAAATAAGTGGTGCTGACGAAAGACAGAAGCTGCAAGTTTGTATATGTATCACTAGGACTCTCCTGCTCAATCAAGATTTGGATTTTTGGCCAATGTTCCTAAGAACTTCAGACAAACAGCCTCTAGAAGGCAGCCCTACATTGTCTCTGTACAAACTTCATAACTATATCATGCAATGTTTGTTGAGAACTTTAAAAGGACACAATTTCAATCTTCAAACAAAATTATTTGAGAAGTCACTAAACTGAAACAATTCTAACATTTCCTGAGGACTAAATGAAAAGGTAGTGAAAAGAATCCTTATGTATAACCCATAACATCTGAAAAACAATAGAAAATATTCTAACCAAAATAAAACAAAGCCAGCCAACAGTGCAAATGTCTAAGAAATGTCTTCCTGTGTGTTTAACTGTTCAAATTTAAGGTACCTGTTTAACAACAGCGAGCTAAAAGACAAAAGAGTAATTTATTTCTTGAAGGGAAGAGAACTTCAATAAAATGCTCTTGTTTCAAGACAGAAATCTCAGGGACAAACAATACTGGGAACCTGGTTTAGACTGAAACCAGCAGCTGCTAACTGCATTCTTCACATAGTTTTTCATCTGATAGCCATCAAGAGATACAGAACACATATTGCTCCTGACTTTAAGGACTTGCTGCCTTAGATTGTTCTGCAAGAATGTATTTTTTTCTTAAAAGTAGAGCTTCATGATCTTCTTGAAGCCTAAAACTTCATGTGAATGGTATGCTCGTTCCCAGAAAGAAATGTAATATTTAGTGATTTGCTGAGGGAAAGAAGTATAGACAGGAAGAGCTTTCTAAGACTTACCTGATACACAAAGCAATTTCACTATATTTATTTTAAGAATATTGTTTAAGGGTGCAGTCTAGGTACAACTATAAGCCTAGGAAGCTGGTATTTCACTTTTGTAAAGAAAGCAAAATGTGCTAACTACAAATGGTATGTATTTGTTCAGGCCATGGCCAGTTCTATGAAATGCCTGTGCTGTGGCATGGACTTAATTTTATAAAGCTATAATGAAATCCAATTGTGCATTTCAAAACAAAAGAAAGACAGGCAAGGAATTCTGAAGGAGTCCCAAATGTGGTCTTGAGCATCAGCGTAAATTAGACAGCCAATCTGCAGAGACAGTGTGCCAGTGTATCTCATACATTGAGTTCAGGGCTAGGAAAACACAAAACAAGCAAGAAGAAGCTGTCCTGTGAACTGGCCTGAACTAATTGTACAGATTAAATGAGGAAGATACACATAACTTATGACAGCCTGAAGAAAACTGCAAAGCATTTTAAGGCTGGGAGGATAAATCACCGTGACTATCTCTTCAATTATCTGCATCACCTATCCGATGCAAACAAGATTGAAATTGTGGAAGAATTGTTAAACTTGTGTATAGCAACTGGACAAATGCTTTCCTGCTTACAAAACCCATTCTCCTAGATTGGGTTATCCTTCTAAGCCTTCATATTCAGAAGTTCACAATTTTTCCACTTGAAGAGACTTAACACTGACTTAACTCCAAGAAAGACATGTAACTGCAAATAGGCTACAAAATAAGCCTGCTCTTAGTATTTGTGTTTCCATAGAAGAAAAATCCCCTCTCAATATAATATTTTTGTGTGATTGCAGAAGCCATGCTTATATGCATCATGACAATAATGCAATTACAGCTAGGGTACCCCTGGAAAAA